>OZ004708.1:37324538-37924538 GCA_963924515.1 Vespertilio murinus
GGGGTTCACAAGTTGTGTGTATGTGTTTGTGTATATGTATGTAAGAGAAGATGGCAAACAAAAAGTCAATTATATAGAACACGAGAAAGTGACACATGCGATCTGGAGATAAAATATAGAAGGGAGTAGGTATGTGGAACACAGGAAGAGCAATTTTCTCTGAAATGAAAATACATTTTAGTATTTTTAAGCATAAAGAAAACCACTAAGTGAGATATAATTAATATTAATGTTGGCTTCTATTAGAAAATGTAAACTATAATTTAATTGGACTTTACAAAGGATAGAATGTCAAAGAAAGACCAAGGAATCCTACTCTTAAATTTTAATAATTTGTGATTACTACTCAAAATGAACTTTTCCCTAATGAATTTACTGTAAACATGAGCAAAATATTCCAAAGACAAACTGAGCAGTGCCAAAGCACAATGTGAGCGACCCCTGCTGATCACAATACAAAAGTTAAATCTAGAGAGATCAGAGATTAAACAGAGGTTATTTAGTATATTATTGTCATTAGTCAGGAACTGTGCCAAGTGCCTTCTGTGCACTACCTCAGGTATTCCTCACAATAACCCCCATGAGTGGCATCACTTTGACTGTCCACGTTCAGGCTGCTCTAAGACTGACCTCCAGTGGGCCTGGTTTGCAGCAGTCATTGTCATGGCAACACAGCCCCTTCACCACTATAGCTGTGTTCTCAAAGGGTTTCCATCTAAATATTCAAACACTTATTCAAGAAATAGTTATTATACTTTCTACCAGACACTGTCTTTAACCTGAGGAGACAGTGGTGAACAAGAGACAAAATATCTGCCTTCATGGCGTTTGTTATTGAGGGGGAACCAAGTAAATGAAATCATATAATTGTGGATTTCGATAAGTCCTATAAAGGAAAACCGCTAGATAAAGGGGCAAAGCATGATGGGATGGACATATGGGAGGACTCTGTGCAGAGTTTTTCTGAGGAGGTATTTGAGCAGAAGACTCACCTCTAAAGCCCTAGGGAAGAGCCTTCAGGACGAGAAGCCAATGGGTTTAAAGGCTCTGAGGGGATGAAAGAATTTTCCTCTACCCACTTAGGTTCTAGAGCTGGGGACTTTGAATGGAATTGACAGAAAACAGATTAATGGAGAAAAATATGCATTTTAGTTGATGTTAATATTTGAATGTGGCATGGAGTAGGGTGGAGCACTTCATAGAAAGAAAATCCCCAGAAAAGTAGTTACCATTTTAACAAAGACTGATGAATTGTGGGTTTGGACTAGGGGAGGTAAATTATGGGAAAGGGGCTAGAAAGCATCCGGGGGAAGCTAATAGAATACAAAGATCAAGTCAGTGTGTTTGAACAGGCTCCTCTCAGTGTCAACTCCCGCCTCTGGTGATAAGAATGCTCTCCTCCTGATACAAGAAACTTAAGCTCTACTTTTAGGTAGAATAGCGGCACAGAACTCTTCCTATATCTGTTGTTTCTCCATTGTCTTCAACTGAAAATACTAAAAGTATGGCTCAAAGTGGCATATTCTAGGTCCTAATGCCCTCTACCAGCCACAGCCACTTTTGTTGCTTATAGCAACAAATATCAACTATTTTCTCTTCACCTAAAAATTCTATACCTTTCCAGACCACATTTTTACATTATCTCATCCCCATCCCCAATAGCCACCTCAAACCCTACTTATTCGAGATTTTTGTCAGGTTCCAGAATCTCATTCCCTGAATTCCTGTGGTAGATCTTAACTCCAATATAGAATATAGTACGTAAATAGAAGCAAGTCCTTCGGAGAACACTCTTTATGCACATAGTACCAATTCTGTAATAGTAAGTGGAAACTCTCAGTCTGCCCCAATGAATGGACAATCATCTGTATGACTTCCTAATGAAGTGTGAGGCTATCATCAAATTTTTCAAGTAGTTTTGTGAAGTAGACCCCAATGGAAAGTTTCTGAGTGCCTGTGCTTGAGGCCATGGACAGAGAAAACATTGGACAGCCTTGAATAATTCCTTTAAATGATTTCAAAGGTGCAAGCTACCTTTAAAACCTCTTGTAAATTATATGAAGACAAATAAAATTATTACTGATTTCATTACTAATTAATATGTATTACTGCTTTCATTTATTTTAGGTCATGAGGATTCTTTACTATTTTAGTTTTTCTGGAAATCTAGGAATGTTCTTCACCCTGACTCTCAGAGAGCAGCAGCAGCAGCAGCAGCAGAGAACTTATTAGAGAAGCAAATTTGCAGTCCCCACCCTAGACCTTCTTAAAAAAATTATTGGGAGTCATTCCCAGCATCTGTTTTATAAAATTTCTAGGTGATATTCTGAACACAATTTGAGAATCAAGATTTTTCTCAAGACTATGTCGCTGGCCATAGCCGGTTTGGCCCAATGGATAAGCGCTGGCCTGTGGGCCAAAGGGTCCTGGGACAACCAATTGATGCTTCTCTCTCTGTCTCCCCATCCCTTCAACTCTCTCTCTAATAAATAAATAAATATCTCTGAAGCTAATTAATAAATTTGAAATTCTAGAATATATTTACATTATGTTATTTAAGCAACTGTTTGGCACAATAACTAAATGCAAATGTCTTTAAGAGGTAATGTTCAAACCATTAAAAAGATGGTTTGCTTTATCTTAAATTCAACCTGTGTTATCTTTTATTCTACACATTTACATAATTAGTACTAATATGTTTTACCATAATGAATTAATTCCCTGGTCCCCATTCAGTGGTGCTATTTGAGTAGCGAGGTTCACATCGGTGTGAAACACGTTCAGACACATCCTTTGGGAAACTAGACGCTGAACTTGCTTGTGCTCAGAGCTGCCACGTGCTGACCCACAGGGCAGGCTCCCTCTATTCAGAGCGCTAGCAATAGTCCGGAGGATAATCATTCCAACATTTTCCACAAGGACACACCATCGCCCAAGCTGTAAGAAGTAAGGAACTGGGGGAACCTTTAAAAAGTTAACGCGGACCATCTTGGGTTAGAAACTGACCCGCAACGCCCACTTGATGGGTGGCATAGCCCGGGAGTCTGCTGGGCCCGGGTCCGAGCCACAGGGTGAGCGTGGAGGCGCCCGCCTCGGCGTGGTGGAAGCCGAAGCCCAGGGCGGCGGCCGCGGCGATGAAGCGGCTCTGCAGGATGGGCACGTGCAGCCAGACCGCGGCCCGGCCCTCCGACCGCCACCGCCGGACTGCGGCTAAAGGAGAGGACGAAACGGCGTCAGTGGTGGCCAGCGAGAGGCACGGAGCACATCCAACTTCATCTTAGGTTGCCACCTCCTCCAGGAAGCCATTTTAAGCGGCCACTTCCCGTGCTAGTTAGCGATGGGGGCGGGGACCCCAAAATGTCCGGGTAACACCGGCAGCGCGGGAACTACATGTTTTATTATCTCGACGGCCTTGTTTATGCGATTTTCCCACCAGACCCAATTCCTTGTGAACAGGCAGCGCTGTCATGACCTTTATATTCTTATCACCAGAGACAATGCTGGGCACATCACTGATGATCAATAGTTGTAGACTGAACAACAAAAAATGACTTAAATGCCATTTTAATGTTCCTTTTAACACCTACGTTTTAATCTTTTTCTTTTTTTGGTTGTTTTTTTTCTGAGAATAAAATTACCTTTTTAAAAAAATTTCCAATTAATGTAGGGCTGGGGAGCAACAGGACAAACATTAAGATCAGTTCCCTCCCCCTGGGTCCTTGCGCCTCTGAATTCTCAGCAGCAGGGCCTCAGGCGGGCACAGAGCTGGAAGGCCGGTCACAAGTCTGAATCTTTATAAAGGAGTATTATGGGCCTCTATTTACTTTTGAAGAGTTCTATTGTCATTTAACTTTTTAATTTGTAAATTTCAAGATGATAAAATAGAACTGTTTTTAAATAAAATATGCAAGTTCTAGGAAGTTCTGTAGTCGGTGTGGCTGACAGAGTGACACACACAGGGTGCGGTGCGTGCGATCCTCAGGTGGCTTTGGTTTTTCTTTATAGGAAATGCTGTTCAGTTTTGTTTCACTCAGTAACACTAGAACCAGCAGTAGCTCCAGGAAGCAGGTCAGTGCAATAAAAACAGATTCCAGAGCCCGGGGAAGTTAGAATCTCTCTGCGCCTTGGTACCATCATCTTTAAAATGAAGAAAATATTGTACCTACCTCCCACGGCTGTTATGAGGATTAAGTAAATAATTGTAAAGTCCTTAAAACAGTGTCTAGCATTTAAATACAATAGAATCTATTTAAAAAATAAAAAGTATATGATACTTCTGAGCCTATAAATAAGTTTCATATAATTTATCTTGGATCACCACATCAATCCGGTGATTTGGGCTGGCATTATTCACATAAGCAACCTAAGGGGCGATTTTTTTCCACGGTGAAAGGCCCAAATGCCCGCGGAAGCACATGGCGGGGCCTGGAACTCGAAACCTGGATGTGACCCCAAACCAGCCTCCTTCCTGGTTTGCCGGCTGAGGGCACCTGAGCTTGACCTGTTCCGTCCCTGACAGTTGACGGGCGTGTGCAGTAGGTACCTGCATCTGCCCACCCATCTGCACACCTTTTAGAGAATGAACATTGGCTCTTCTCCGGGTGGCACTGCTGGGGTCAGCAGCTATTCACACACAGGAGAGAAAATGAGTAGTTTGGGAATAAAGGTGTTTAAGGAACAGGAGCGCTTGAGATCTTGCTCCCAGACAGTCAGTTTGGCTCAAATAAACTCTTATAGAAATTCTCAAAAAAACAAAAACAAAACCCAGCTCGCTTATATTCACATGGATCCTCATTTGCTATATTGCCTACCAGAGCAAGGTATTTTTAATTTAATTTTATTTTTTTTAGGACAAAGTATTTGAAGCTCTGGCTTAGTTTGAGGCTCGTTCCCCTGTCAACCTTCAATATAAGGAGCCTCGGGGACAGTTTGAAAAACTGGCTGCTCACCGAATCCAGGCTTCTCTCAAAGTGAAGGAGGCTCCTCCTTCCAAACCTTTCCTGCTCATCTCCCGGCGCAAGGTTAAGAGAAGGGGGAGTTTTCTCCCCGCAGCCAAGCCACCACCCACGCCCTCCCCGATTAAGCACAGCAGCTTTGTCCTCTGGGATGCACAGGCAAACACGGTAGTTCCTGAAGCCACAGCCCCGGATCCGACGTGAGTGCCAGTCTGACCCCGGGAACAGAACCTCCGGCCCACGCGCCGTCCACCACGCGCAGGAGAGTCCGGGCCAAGCGCCCGGCCGGACGGCGAAGAGTAAAGTGGTGACGCCGACACGACCTGCCGACCAGCCGACCGCTGACTCCTGGCGACGCCGCGCTCAGCGCGTCACGCTCTGGGTCCCACCGAACCCTCAGCGACCCCGTGTGCAGCGCTCCCCCGGTTTTACCCGAGAGGAAATGCAGGTGCACAGAACCTGCCCGAGGGGAAGGTCACACGCCGGAAGGTGGACCAGACACTCGGGCTGTGGATCCCAGAGCCTGAGATCGTCACCATTCTCCCCCCCGCGCAACCGTCCCAGAGACCTCCCAGCGAAGGGCCGGGGACCGGGGAGGCGGGTGCGACCACGCGCGCCCTCCGGCCTCGGCACCCGCCAGGCGGACACCCGCGTGGGCCTCGGTTCCTTCGCCGGGAGCCGGGGGGCCAGCCCGGGACCCCTCGGCCCAGGCACTTGCCATGTAGGCCCCTCTGGAAGGTGGCGGCGTCCAGGCGGTCCAGAGCGCCCAGCCGCACCGAGACGCCCCCGAACCGGTCCACTTCGCCCCGCAGCCAGCCGGCTTCGGCGGGCGAATCCCACGCTCCACGTAAGCCGCCCGAGGCCCTGCGGGGCGCGGCCGGGAGCTGGGCGCCCCTGGCCCGGGCCAGCACCGCGCGCAGGCAGCCCCCGCTGCTCCGCAGAGGCAACATCCCCGCGCCGGCCCCGGCCCCGGCCCGCCGGACGCTACGCCCCCTAATGGCCCCGCCCATGCGCGGCGGGGGAGGAGGCGCTACCGTAAACCCGAGAAGAGAGACGCGCAGGCTTCTCCGAGTGGAGCTGGGCTGACCGCTTTGCAGCGCTACATACCCAGGAGACCTTGAAGTCCTGTCCACCAGCTCCTTTCAGGAGTGTGTCCGGGCTCCAGAAAAATGGGGAGAAGCTTTCCCTCCACTATTCCCCTCCCCGTAATAGTTTAATTCAACGCACAGATATATTCAGGGGATGGGGAAGACGAATGGGTTACGAAAAAGTCCTGTCTTTCAGGAATGTGCAATCTAAAGGACGCTTCCATCCACCTAATCCGTTTTCCTTTACAGGAAAACCTCGTCGACCTCTTCAAAGACCCCAGGTTCTGAAGACGGTTGGTTTTTCCCCCCCCCCCTTTTCCCCCAATTCCGCCTCTCCATGTGCGCTTCACTCCGGGAATTTCGGCGCGGGGGGCGGAGCCTGGCTGACTTCTGCCCCGGAAGTTTTTCCCACAGTAAAGCGCGCACGTTGAGCCGGCTTCGCTGCTTCAACTTCCAGGCTTTGCCCGTGCGTGGGTCATGTCTTCCAAGAAGAACCGAAAACGGTCCAACCGGAGCTCCGACCGGGGTTCGCCCTCGCCCTCCGCGGCTCGCTCTCCTGCGGGGGCCTCGGCTGCTGGTCCCGAAGCCGGCTTCGCGGCGGCGACCGGGACTCTGGCGGTGATCAACTTCCTAGAGAAGGGTGAGAGTGGCGGGGAGGGCGGCCGGCCGGCGGGAGGCGGAGGGGGCGCCACCTGCCTGAGGGGTGGGGGACCCGGCGGCGGGCCCGGGGGCGCGGCGCTGGGAAGGGTGGGCGAGGCCGGCCTGTGAGGGGCCCGGGGCCACGCGCGCTTCGGGCCAGGCGCCAGTGCCCTCTCGGCGATGGACTCAGCGGTCCCTTTCGTCGCCTTGAACCGCCAAAGTGGCACTTGGGACAACTTTGCCTCGTGTGAAAGATGGACGACATAGTTAGCGGGACGAAACCCTGAGCCCAGTTCAGTCGCGGCGCTACGGGGACCCCCTTCCCGAGCGGCGCCCCCGCGCCTTCGGGACGGAGAGGCGGTCGCCAAGTCCGGCGCCGCCGCCCCGGCCCCGGCTCCAGTGGCAGCTCTTCCCGCGGCGCGTCCCCGTCGGGCCGGCCCCTCGCGGACGCCCGGGGGCGGGCGTGGGGCTGGCGGCGCCCGCTCTGTGGATTCCTCGGCCGCGCCTTGGCGCGCAGTCACGTGCGGCCTCCGAGCCGGGCGGCCCGCAGGTCTCCCGTCTCCGGTCTCCGGCGCTGGGAGGACGGGTCTGCCTGAAAGGTCGCTGATCGGCAAAGCGCCAAAAAAGGGGCGGAGGGAACCGCGGGCAGGACGGGAGTCGGTCTCCCGGGGACCCCAAAGGCAGCCCTAGAGCGAAGTCTCTTAGAGTCGTTGTCTCCCGGGGGCGGGGGAACGGGGCGTCCTTTCTCCCCAGGCCGGTGCGCCCCCGCCGCTTCAGCGCGCTCGGCGCCGCCGGCTTCAAACGCGCCTCCTTAACCCTCCCCCCTTCCCGCCCTGTCCTCCCCGCCCTATCCCCCCTCCCCCCCGTCTTTTCCTCCCCCCTCCGGCCGTCTGCCCCGGGGACGCACCTGCTAGCCCTCCACTCATGTCCCACCAACCCCCCTGGAGCCGCCCGGGCCCCTGACCCCGCCGCCGCCTCGCCGCCGTCGCTGACTGCGCTTGACCTCCCCGCAGGTCCAGCCTGGAAGCCACCATGTCCTCCACCTGGAAGCACTTGACTTCTTCATTTGACGCCTCGTACGACTTTTTTAGTTTCGCCTCCACCTTTTGCCCGTACTTGGCTTTCTTTCCAGGCTCATCTTCTTCCAAATGGTGAAAGTTCCTCGCCCTGTCCGGCGGTTCCGTTGGTTAGAGCATTGCCTTGCACACCAAAAGGTGTGGGTTCCACCTGCGGAGGCAATGACCCATGTGCCTCCCTATCTCTCTCTCCCTTCTCTCTCTCTTTCTCTCTCTCTCAAGTCAATAAATATATCCTAGAGCCACGATTACAAAAAGTTGAAGTTCAATTCTTAGTCCTAAAGCTCTTCTGGTATTTATAAACCTTTCTTTTGCAAGTTTATTCACTGCCCAGAGTTTACCCATCTGTGTCCTCAGCATTTTCAGATTTATGTTTCTAGTTTATATTATTAATCGGTCTTGATTTACTTGTCCTCTAGACCGGCGATTTTCAACCTTTTTCATCTCATGGCACACAAAAACTATTAAAATTCTTCGGCATACCCAAAATAAGTTTTTTTTGCCAGTCTGACCAAAAGATCGGTATAATTTTGATTCATTCACACCGGACAGCCATTGTTGGGTTGGCTGTTGTCATTTTTTTTTTTTAATTTGACAATCTAGGGAAAAGAGGTCAGTGCCCCTGATTAAGTAGGCATGCTTTAAAAATACTTGTGGCAGGCTAGTTGAAAATTGCTGCTCTACACCAATGCTTCACCAACTCCATAGGAAAGGTTTTAAAATTTAAGATATGCCACAGATCAGCACAGGTTTAAAAATACAATAAGTTCGATTCGCATGGTTCAGTGGTTGAGCATCCATCTGTGATTTGAGGCCAGGGTTCAATTCCTGGTCAGGGCACATGCCTGAAGGCAGCCAATCAATGGTTCTCATTATTGATATTTCCCCCTTTCCCTCTTCTCTCTCCCTCCCTCCCTCTCTGAAATCAATAAAAACATTAAAAAATAAAAATAAATAAAAGCTTCTAAACATTTATTGTCATTTTCTGTGCTTATCAGGAACCAGTAGCAAATAATTTGCCAAGTACAATTTAAATAGCACTGGGCTATATCTATTTTCTTGGATTTTTCTATTCATTTAAAAAATATATATTTTATTGATTTTTTACAGAGAAGAAGGGAGAGAGAGAGAGAGAGCTAGAAACATCGATGAAAGAGAGACATCGACCAGCTGCTCCCCCCCGGGGATGTGCCCACAACCAATGTACATGCCCCTGACCAGAATCTGATCTCAAGAACTCCTATTCAGAAATCTAGGAATCATGTATGACACCTCATCTCCAATATTCAGTGTACCACCAAGTCTTGCTTATCACCTCAATATTTCCCACATTGCTGTTTTTCACTCTGTTCCATTGCTTCCACCATAATCCATATACTATCCTCTCTCAGCTGGACTGCTTACTATACCAGCCTTTCCATTTACTTCCTGCTCTGCAGCTGGAATGGTCTTTTAAATGAAGATCCTGTCATGAACCATCATTTCACCCCTCACTGTCTGCCATTGCTGCTGGGTAAAGACCAGCAGCTTGATATCACCTGCGGCCTGAATGGTATTGACCTTCCTTACATGGCTTGTCTCCCACCACTCTCTCTGCCTGTTCTCTTCCCTCTGATGCACAGTGCTCCCTTCTGCCCACAATCTCTGGACATGTTGTTCTCTGCTCAGAATTACCTTTTTCCTCTTCATTTAGATAATTCCTACTCTTCCTTCAGATCTGAATTGAAGCAATATTTTCTTGGAGAAGCTTTCTCTTATTCTTCCAAATGAGATCAGATCCCACATTAAAGGCTTTCTAGCACTCTGCATTGTTTTTTTATTGCATTAATCTTTGTTTATAATTATGCAGTTATTCAGTGAGTTTTAAAAAAAATCCTTGCTTGAGAATATACTTTTTAAAATTTATTTTTAGAGAGATAGGAAAGGAGAGAGAAAGAAACATCAGTGTTAGTGAGAGAAACATTGCTCAGTTGCCTCTCATATGGGGCTCCAGTGGGGGATGGAACCTGCAATCTAGTTAATGTGTCCTGAACTGGAATCAAACCCCCAACATTTCAGTGTACTGTACGATGCGCCACCTGGCTAGGACTCAGTGACGGTTTACAACTGTTACCCTGTTAGATTGTCAGCTACATAAAGCCAAGGACTGTGTCTACATCTGTATCCCCAGTGTCTAGTGTGGTGTCTACCGCATAGTAAAGATTTGCTGAATGACCAAGTGGAACCTGGATGGTTTTATGAAATTACTTTTACTATCTCAGTTAATCTGGCACATAAGTGCTCAATAAACATGAAGTTAGTTACTGGGGATAGTGGATGTCAAGATCTATCTATCTATCTATCTATCTATTTGAATCTATCATCTATCTATATTTTTAAATGTATTTTTATTGATTTCAGAGAGGAAGAGGGAGGGAGAATCATTGATTGGCTGCCTCCTGCATGCCCCCCACTGGGGATTGAGCCCGTAACCTGGTCATGTGCCCCTGACTGGAATCGAACCCAGGACCCTCCATTGAGCCAAACCAGCCAGGGCAAGATTTTTTAAATTTATTGATTTTTTACAGAGAGGAAAGGAGAGGGACAGAGACCTAGAAACATCATGAGAAACATTGATCAGCTGCCTCCTGCATACCCCACCCTGGGGATGTGCCCGCAACCAAGGTACATGCCCTTGACTGGAATTGAACCTGGGACCCTTCAGCCCGCAGGCCGACGCTCTATGCACTGAGCCAAACCCGTCAGGGCAAGATTTTTTTTTAAATAATGAAAACTAATACCTACTCCATAAAACTTTTTTGGTTTTGTTTTTTAGTTAGCACTTATACTGTCTGGATCCTCAAAAGATTTGGTTTTAAGTTTATTTATTAAAGTAAGAAGGGCTGCAATAGTGGTTTCTCTAGGGTACAATAAGTGTATTCATGTGGTTATGTTGATAAATGATTTTTATTTCCTCCAAAAGAAAGCATGCCAAAATAGTGCAAAAATCATTTTCTTTTGCTTCTTGGTAGATGACAAAGTTCCTAAAAAGTTCCAGAATTCCCTTGTTCAACTTGGACTTGGCACTATGAAGTCTGCAAATATAAGTATTGGCCGACCAGTGCTGCTTACCAGTTTACATGGAAAACAAGAGGTAAGAGTCCTTGTCATTTACTTAGTTTGGAAAGATTTGAGGGTGTGTTTTTTTTAATTGTAATTTTCAGAACAAGCAGGGGAAAATGAAAAACTATATTTTAAAGACCCTCACACCAATGTAAACTTTCCCCTTCTTTGATGCCTATGATTACAGTGGGAATACAGCCCTAAATGTCATAATGGAGAGAGAGACCTTTCCTTGGGAGGTAGTGAGACATCCACTTATCGTCCTTATTCTTCCCAGTCTGTTACTTTTCTCTACAGAAATACTGTTTTGGGGTATGAAGTCATCTCTGTTTTATACAAACATTTGATTACTCTTCCCTAGTTTCAGCTGTGTTTCTCCTTGTTGCAGTTTTCAGTAGCTTGGCTTTCTTCTCTGCTGCCAGCCCCTGCCTCTATCTTTGCCATATCTTCTCTGCTTCATAACTCAGTGTTCTCTCATCCCCTGGGGCCCTCTGGAAAGGTTTTGAAATCTCTTATCTGCTGGTGTCACTCCTCCCATTCTTTTCATAGTTCTGGTCATGTATATATAAATCTTTTTTTAAATGTTATTTTATTGTTTTAAAGTATTACAAATAGTACATGTCCCCCCCCCCCCCCCCCTTGCCTACCCTACCCCCTGGGCACATGCCCTATCCTCCTCCCCACAATGTCTTGCGTCCATTGGTTGCGTCCATTGGTTATGCTTATATGCACGCATACAAGTCCTTTGGTTGATCTCTTACCTCCCTCCCCCGCCACCACCACTCTCTGGGCTTATATTTTTACAAACTTTATCTTGTCTTGTGGAAGAGAAGACACTAAATGTGTGAACCCAGCCCTCTATCTGGAGCTTAATATTTGTCTGATGAGGTCCATGTTCCCAGGAACTCTGGTGCTGGGCCCCTCACTACTTCTTGGATGTAGTTTATGCTCTAGGCTGGATTCGGGATTTTATCTCATTTTCTTCTCACCTTGGTCTCTTTTCCTAACGCCACCTCTCAGATCTTTCACCGTTTTCACTGTGGGGTCATTCCTAATATTTTCAAAAAATGTAATATTTATAAAACTTTTTGTAACTTGTGTCAGATTATAACCCTTGTGGGGGTTGGCAGATCCATGTTCTTGGCTATGCTTAATTTTCTGCTTTATAAATTACTGATATTCTGTAAATGTTTATTATCTCTCCTGGGCAGGTCTATACGGCCTGGCCCGTATCAGGATTTCCTGGAGGCAAGGTTGGCCTGAGTGAAATAGCACAGAAGAACGTGGGTGTCAGAGTCGGGGACGCCATCCATGTCCAGCCTCTTTTGGGTGCTGTGCTGCAGGCTGACGAAATGGATGTGGCACTCAGGTTTGGCTCTTTTCTTTGGTGACTGAATCAGTGTTGCCTATGCCTAGTAGATAAATAATGGAAGTCACAAGTGTGAATCACATATGTAATTTTGCCTTTTCTAGTAACCACATTTAAAAAGTAAAGAAACGTGAAATTTATTATAATTATATTTTTATTTAACCAATATGTGTAAAATCTTATTTATAACTATAAAAAACTACTAATAAGATATTTTTTTTCTGTTTTTTAAACTAAGTCTTCAATATCCAGTGTGTATATTATAGTTATAGCACATCTCAGTTTGGACTGGCTACATGTGAGTGGCTAGTTGCCTCCTGTATTACAGAGTGTTAGCTAGACGAGTGCTATGTAACTTAGGGACTAGGGACTGTCTAGTTCCTATGATTAGAGTGTGCCCTGACATTGTAGATGAGAGAATTATTGCTGATGGGTATTTAACTATGTTTTTCATCTTGGTCTGCAGTGTACTACTCAGGGCTTCTTGTCTTTTTTGCAGCTATAAAGAAGGGAGTAGGCTACTGTGAGTAGGCAAGAAATAAGTTTTAATTAAGACTGTTCAAGCAAAGTGTGTATTTAAAATAATATTTAAATATATTTTTATTGATTTCAGAGAGAAAGGGAGGGGAGAAAGAGAGATAGAAGCATCAATGATGAGAGAGAATCAATGGTCAGTTGCCTTCTGCTCACCAGATTGGATGATTGAGCTCCAGTGTGCCCTGACTAGGGATCAAACCATGACCTCCTGGTTCATAGGTTGATGCTCAACCACTGAGCTATACTGGCTGGGCTGCTTGTATATTTTAACTCATTGATTATTCAATCTAGAGAGTTATTTCTATCAGATTTTTAAATATCTCCTCACCAAAGACTAGTTGTTTGAAGCAATATACCGTATTTGCTGGCGTATAAGATGATTTTTTGGCCCTGAAAAATATGCCTCCAAGTGGGGGGTAGTCTTATATGGCGAGTATATAACAAACTCTGTATTTTGAGTGGAAATGTTAGGGGGTCGTCTTATACGCCGGCAAATACGGTATTTTTCAGGGCCAAAATCGTCTTATACGCCAGCAAATACGGTAATTAAAGCATATCTCCCATCCTCTTGGGTGTTTTGTATCTAATAGGATTTTGATTCAGTTTACATGTAAAAATATTATCAAAATTTATTTTTAAAAAGTATCTTTTGAAATTTTAATATTACCCTGGTAACAGTTGGGGACTGTTGTTTATATTAATGTAAGAATCACAGAACGTTTCCTAATGGCTTGATTTTAAAATATTTTCAGGAAATGTTTTCAAAGCACTTAACAAACATTTAACAAATGATGAAAGCAGAAAGGAAAAGAAATACATGTGTTGAGCACCAGCTATATACTAGCTGACACATGTGCATGCACACATCTTTCCTTTTTTTTTTTCATTTAATCTTCTAAACATCCTGCAAGGTATCCTTACCTACCCCCTTCACAGATGAGGAAATGGGCTCAGTGAGAAGGCTGGAACTTGCCCGTTCTTGTGTGGGTTGGTTAGTGCTACTGCTCAGATTGCACAGGATTCTTCTCCAGACTGACTTCAAACAGGGCTGCAGGCACAACACTCATTTGACTGGAGTTTTGATTATCACTCTTGAGGGCATAGCACTCTTAGATGATAATGATTTCCAGATAAGGAGGGAATGTATAGGTTTTCCATGGAAACTTGGTTTTAAACTTTTTATTAAAAAAGAAAATACTTTGTTTTAAATGTGGCAGCAAGAAGAGCATAGACAAGAAAATTTTCAGTAAGAAACGTTATTAATTTTAATCTGCTGCTTAAATCCTTCAATGGTGCTATATCTAAAACATTTCATTAGTAAGTTTAGAGCTCCTTCTAGTGGAAATGATTTTATTTGCACCTATTCATTTTTAAAAGCAAAATTGGTTGTTTTGCTGTTCTTACACATATTATAAATATCTCTTATTTAGACTTTAATAAATAAAAATGATTTAAGTATAACTAGGTTCAGAGTTGTATTAGCTAGTAAATTTAAGCATTTATAGATACATATAATTTCCTCTTCAGTTTATATATTTACTAGAGGCCCGGTGCATGAAAATTCGTGCAGGGGGAGGGGGATGATGTCTCTCAGCTCAGCCTGCACCCTCTCCAATCTGGGACTCCTTGAGGGATATCCCACTGCCCGTTTAGGCCTGATCCAGGTAGGATTGGGCTTAAATGAGCAGTCGGACATCCCTTTCACAATCCAGGACTGCTGGCTGCCAACTGCTCACCTGTCTGTCTTCTTCATTGCCCCTAACTGCATCTGCTTGCCGGCCTTATTACGCCTTAACCACTTCCTGCCCGCCTGATTGATGCCTAACTGCCCTCCCCTGCCAGCCTGTTTTCCCCTAACTCTCCTCCCCTGCAGGCCTAGTTACCCTCAACTGCCCTTCCCTGCTGACCTGGTCACCCCCAACTTCCCTCTTCTGCCGGCCTGGTCACCCCTAACTGCCCTCCCCTGCTGGCCTGATCGCCCACAACTGCCCTCTCTTGAAGACCTGGTTCTGCCCAACTGCCCTCCCCTGCTGACCATCTTGTGGCAGCCATCTTGTGTCCATATGGTAGTGGTCATCTTTGACCACATGGGGACAGCCATCTTGTGTGTTGGAGTGATGGTAATTTTGCATATTATTCTTTTATTAGATAGGATAGAGGCCTGGTACACGGGTGGGGGCTAGCTGGTTTGCCCTGAAGGGTGTCCTAGATCAGGATGTGTGTTCCATTGGGGTGTGGGGCAGCCTGCGTGAGGGGCCTGTGGTGGTTTTCAGGCTGGCCATGCCCCCCCCCAGCGATCCTAGTGGAGGCCCTGGTATCTGGGATTTATTTATCTTCTATAATTGAAACTTTGTAGTCTTGAGTGGAGTCAAGCCTCCTGCTTGCTCTATGGCCCCTGCCATTTTTGTTGGGATTTATTTATCTTCAATAATTGAAACTTCGTAGCCTTGAGCGAGGCCAGGGCTGCAGGAGCTTGGCTTCCTCCATCGCAGGGGGCAACTCAAGACTCCTGATTTCTTGCCGCCATTTTTATTTTTATTTATTTATTTTTCTACCATTTTTTTAATATTAAGGTATTATATGTGTACATAGCTTACCATTACCATCCCCCCCCACTTCCCATTCATGCCCTCCCTCCCCAGAGTTCTGTGTTCGTTTGTTGCACTTATATTCATGCATACCAGTCCTTCGGTTGCTCTCTTATCTCCCTCCAGGTCTCCTTCCCTTCCCCGCTGTCATTTGACAATCTGCTTGTTTTATGGTGACTATCTCAGGACCACATGAATAGAGTCCGTGCCTCCTCTGGTTCACACTGCCCCTATCCCTGGGTCCCACTGCTTCCCCTGGGACACACGGCTCACCTGGGGCACACGGCCCCTCTGGGGCGCTGGGGTCGAGAATTGGAGGTGCCACTCTAGCTCCTCGCTATCACGGCGGGCAGGCTGGGATGGCTGCTGGCAGGCTGAGATGGCTGCAGGTGGGGAGACCGCCCTCAAAGGTGTCTCGTTCGCTGCGGAAGCGGAGCAGCTGCAGACTCGGAGGCTAAGTTCTGAGGCTGCCCACTCCCTGAGCCCGGGGCGTAGTGAGCTCTGTTCTCGGTGGATTTCCTTTATTCGAGGTGGCGGTGGCGGGTGCGGCAGCGATGGTTGCTCCTGTGGTTCAATTTCCACTGTAGTTTTAAAGTTCACCTGACGGCAGTGACGGAAGCTTCGGCCCCGCCGTGCGGCGGTGGAGGAAGGACTCGCGGGGCTGGGAACGGAAGGCGCCATGCCAGCGCCAGCTCCTCACCAGCAAGGCGTCCCCGGAGGCCGGGCTGAGCTGGCTGCGGGCAGCGGTGGAGGAAGGACTGGCCAGGACCTTGAACGGAAGGTGCCACACCAGCTCCTTACCAGCACGGCGTGTGTGGAGGCTGGGCCGAGCTGGCTGCGGGCTGGGAGATGCTGCCCCATCTCCTCACCAGCACGGCGGGTGGGCAGGGAGGCCACGCTCACAGGCTTCTCGTCTGGGCAGGAGCCGAAGGCGTGGCGGAGGCCCGGCTTCAGCTTCCTGGCTCCCATGGCGGCCGGCAGGGCTGGCCCACTCCCTGAGCCCCAGGGCGTAGCAAGGTCTGGCTTCCCTCATTCCCGGTGGCAGCGGCTCTGGAGGTCCGGTTTCGCCGTAGTTTTAAACTCCACATGGCAGCAGTGGCACCCTGCTTTGTGTCTAGTTGTAGCCTTCCCATTTCGCCAGCCTTCCTGTGGGTCTGGTGCAATCCCTTTCGATTTTAGCTGTTGTTTTTTCCAAATTGTTGAGGAGGTGGCAGCTTAGGAGACTTCCTAGGCCGCCATCTTGTTTCAGTCTCCTGGCCTTTCTTCCCACCATTTTTTTTTAAATTTAGGTATTATATATGTACATTGATTACCATTCCCCCCCCCCCCCACTCATACATGCCCTCCCTCCCCAGAGTTTTGTGTCCATTGGTTGTACCATTGGTTATATGCATGCATACCAGTCCTTCCTTTGATCTCTCCAGATCACCCTACCCTCCCCGCTGTCATTTGACAGTCTGCTTGTTGCTTTACTGTCATTATATCTATCTTTCTGTTCATTAGTTTATAATGTTCTTTATTATCCATAAATGAGTGAGGACATGTGGTGTTTTTCTTTCATTGACTGGCTTATTTCACTCAGCATGATGTTCTCCAATTCCATCCAGGTTGATGCTAATGATGAGAATTCCTTCTTTTTTTATGGCAGCATAGTATTCCATTGTGTAGATGTATCATAGTTTTCTAATACAATCATCTGCTGACGGGCACCTAGCCTGTTTCTAGATCCTAGCTATTGTAAATTGTGCTGCTATGAACATAGGGACTCCCCCGGGTCTCTCCCCCCCCCCCCCCCCATGGTCCCACCGCTCTCAAGGGGCACATGGCTCCCCCAGGTCCCATTGCTCCCCCGGGGCACAAGGCTCTCCCGGGGCACACGGCTCCCCCGGGTCCCACTGCCCGCCTCCCCCCCCTCCCCCAGGTCACATGGCTCCCCCTGGTCCCATTGCTCCCCGGGACACACTGTTACCCCGGGGTACATGGCTTTCCCAGGTCACAGGCCACACCACTCCCTCAGGTCACAAGGGCCCCGCCCCCCCCCGCCCCCCCCCCGGGCCACATGGTGCCTCTGGGACTGTCGATTGATGCCCTCCTATCCTGGATCCCCCAGGACCCGAGCTGCAGGCGAGCAGGAGGATGACAAGGGGGAAGAACGGGGAGACTTCGGCCGACTCCATCCTAACAAGCTCAGCAGCTCTGATTTCACACGTTCAGGCTTTCAGTCCCCAGGGTTTAGGTGTTTAGAGGCCCAGGCCACAAAGAATGTTTTGGGTACTACCTCTCGGTCCTCCGTAACGCTCCATGAGTATGCTCCGCCTTGGTGCTGGCTCTCGGGGGCTCCGCAGAGGCTTCAGCCAGGCCCAGTGGCAGGGGGACAGATGGGTGAAGGCCTCGCTTGGGCCGCGAGGGGAAGGCACGGCCGAGTCCCTGCGCTGGTTGCCTCGCCAGCAAGGTGTGTGGGCCATTATGTCTGCGGGCGCGGAGGCCTGGCTTCGAGGTGGCCTGCTTCCTAGGCCCGGGGTGGGGCAGGCTCTGCTCTCGGTGCACCCCCCTCACTGGCGGCGACCCTGCTGCGTCTTTAAAATTCACATGGCGGCAGCGGCACCTCTCCTTTCAGTTGTAGCTTTCCCCCTCCGCCAGCTCTCCTGTGGTTCAGATAGGATCCTATTTGATTCTTCCCCGGGGCCCTGGCCTGCTGCTGCCAGGTGAGCAGGAGGACGACGAGGGGGAAGAATGGGGTGGCTCTGGCTGTCTCCACCACAGTATCCTCCGCTGCCCACACTTCACACGTTCTGACTTTCAGAGTCCCCCAGGCTTAGGTGTCCAGGGTCCAAGGCTGCAAAGAGTACTTTGGGCACAACCTCTCGGTCCATGAGCAAGTCTGCTCCGCTTTGGCTGTGGCCCTCGGGGGCTCGGCAGAGGCTCTGGCCCGGCGAGGGGAAGGACAGGCAAAGGGCTCGCTGGGGCTGAGAGCTGAAGGTGCGGCCATGGCCCTGTGCCGGCTCCCTCGCTAGCATGGCGGGCTGGCTGGGGAGGCTGTGGGCATGGTGGCCGGGCTCCAAGGCGGCTTGCTCCGGGCGGAGCGGAAGGTGCGGCCACGGCTCGTCACCAGTTCCCTCGCTCCCTCGGTGGGCAGGCCGGGAGGCTGTGGGCACGAAGGCCAGGCTCCGAGGCAGCCCACTCCCTGGGCCCGGGGTGGGGCGAGCTCTGTTCTCGGTGGGCCACCCTCACTGGCGGTGGCTGTAGCGGCGGCGGCTGTGGCTCTGGTTCCACTGTGGCTTTAAAATGCACATGGCGGCAGCAGCACTTTTTCTTCCCTCTAGTTGTAGCCATCCCATTCCGCCAGCCCTCCTGTGGATCTGATGTGATCCCTTTCGATTTTAGCTGTTGTTTTTTTCCAAATTGTTGATGAGGCAGCAGCTTAGGAGACTACCTAGGCCGCCATCTTGTTTCGCTGCTGCCGCCATTAAGAAAAAAAAAAAAATATATATATATATAATTGATTTTTTTTAAAATTTTATTTTATTAAGGTATTTTCTGTGTACATAGTTTACCATTGCCCCCCCACCCCACCTCCCATTTATGCCCTCCCTCCCCAGAGTTCTGTGTTTATTGGTTGTACTTATGTTCATGCATACCAGTCCCTCGGTTGTTCTCCTATCGCCCCCCAGGTCTCCTTCCCCTCCCCGCTGTCATTTGACAATCTGCTTGTTTTATGGGGACCATCTCAGGACCCCATGAATAAAATCCGCTCCTCATTTGGCAGTCTGCTTGTTTTATGGTGACTATCTCAGGACCTTATGAATAGAGTCCGCTCCTCCTCTGGTTTACACCGCCCCTTCCCCTGGGTCCCACTGCTTCCCCTGGGACACACGGCTCGCCCGGGGCACACTGCACCCTGGGACACTCGGCTCACCCGGGGCACTCGGCCCCCTGGGACACTCGGCTCACCCGGGGCACTCGGCCCCCTGGGACACTCGGCTCACCCGGGGCACTCGGCCCCCTGGGACACTCGGCTCACCCGGGGCACTCGGCCCATGGGACACTCGGCTCACCCGGGGCACTCGGCCCACTGGGACACTCGGCTCACCCGGGGCACTCGGCCCCCTGGGACACTCGGCTCACCCGGGGCACTCGGCCCCCTGGGACACTCGGCTCACCCGGGGAACTCGGCCCCCTGGGACACTCGGCTCACCCGGGGAACTCGGCCCCCTGGGACACTCGGCTCACCCGGGATCCCCTTCCCCTTTGGGGGGTACGGCTCACCAGGGGCACTCGGCCCCTCTAGGGTGTTGGGGTCGCATATTAGAGGCGCCACGCTAGCTCCTTGCTAGCATGGCGGGCAGGCTGGGACAGCTGCAGTTGGGCTGAGATGGTTGCAGGCGGGGGGACCACTTTCAAAGGTGTCTCGTTCGGTGTGGGAGCGGAGCAGCTGCAGACATGGAGGCTAAGTTCTGAGGTCGCCCACTCCCTGAGC
Source organism: Vespertilio murinus (assembly GCA_963924515.1). Classification (NCBI taxonomy): domain Eukaryota; kingdom Metazoa; phylum Chordata; class Mammalia; order Chiroptera; family Vespertilionidae; genus Vespertilio; species Vespertilio murinus. The sequence continues at coordinate 37,344,370 of OZ004708.1, forward strand.
CCAAGGCGTGGTGAGCTCTGTTCTTGTTGGATTTCCTTTATTCTCGGCGGCAGTGGCGGGTGGCGGTGCCAGTTGCAATATTGACGGTCGCTCCTGTGGTTCAATTACCACTGTAATTTTAAAGTTCACATGGCGGTGGTGGTGAGAGCTTCGGTTTGGCCATGTGGCATCGCAGGATGGGCTCCCCTGGGTGGGTAATGGAAGGCACTGTGCCATTTCCTCACCAGCGAGCTCCATTTCCCCCCCAGCATGGTGGGTGTGCTGGGAAGATTGTGGGCGGGCTGTGATGGCTGCATGGGGAGAGTCCGCCCTCAATGGTGTCCTCTTTGTTGCGGATGTGGAGCTGCTGTGGATGCAGAGGCTAATTTCTGATGCCACACTCTCTATGAGCCCGGTGTGTAGTTAGCTCTGATTCTGGTGGATTCCCATTCTTGGGGGTGGCGGTGGGAGGGGCAGCGATGGTAGCTCCTGTGGCTCAATTTCCCCTGTAGTTTTAAAATCCGCATGGTGGTAGTGTCTGATGCTTTGGCCTGGCCATGTGGCAGCGGAGAGAGGATTCTCCGGGTCTGCCAATGGAAGGCGCAGCGCCAGCTCAGCGCGCGTGAAGGCCTGGCAGAGCAGGCCGCGGGCGGTGGCGGAGAGTCCCCGCGATGTCTTAGTCTTTCAGACTTAGTGGAACGCTTCCCCTGAGCCAGGGCAAGCAGCACCACCACCACAAATATTGGCCAGCTCAGTGCTGCCCCTCTACAGGTGACAGTAGGGGCATCCTCACCTCAGTAGGCCTTTGCTCTTGGAGGTCTTAACCAGTGGAAGGCAGCACGGTACAGAACTGCCCCACCTTCTCAGTCCTCCGGTATAATTGATTTTTTTACAGAGAGGAAGGGAGAGAGATAAAGAGTTAGAAACATCAATGAGAGAGAGTCATTGATCAGCTACATCTTGCACGCCCCCTACTGGGGATGTGCCTGCAACCAAGGTACATGCCCTTGACTGGAATCGAACTCGGGACCCTTCAGTCTACAGGCTGACACTCTATCCACTGAGCCAAACCATTTTAGGCACTGACGCCATTTTTGTTGGGATTTATTTATCTTCTACAGTTGAAACTATAGCCTTGAGGGGAGGCCTGGGCCGACCAGGGCAGGCAGAAAGCTTGGCTTCCTCCAATGCTGGGGAAACCCAAGCCTCCTGTTCTGTGGCTGCAGCCATCTTGGTTGGATTAATTTGCATACTTGCTCTTGATTGGCTTGTGGGCGTGGCTGATGGGTGCAGTGGAGGTACGGTCAATTTGCATATTACTCTTTTATTAGATAGGATTTAATTTATTAAATTTTCTCCTTGTATTTCTCTTTCTTACATGAATGCACAGTTGATTCTCATTATTTGTGGTATTGTGTCCTACAAAATTGTTCCTAAAACTGAATTAGCATTCTCATTATTTGTGGTATTGTGTCCTACAAAATTGTTCCTAAAACTAAAATATTAAACCATTGCTCCTTGGAGAGAGAGAGAGAGAGAGAGAGAGAGAGAGAGAGAGAGAGAGAGAATGTATTTAACATATATAGATATAAATATGGAAATATGTGTACCGTATTTGCCGGCGTATAAGACAATTTTTTGGCCCTGAAAAATATGCCTCCAAGTGGGGGGTAGTCTTATACGGCGAGTATATAACAAACTCTGTATTTTTAGTGGAAATGTTAGGGGGTAGTCTTATACGCCCAGTCATCTTATACGCCGGCAAATACGTATTTTTCAGGGCCAAAAAATCGTCTTATACGCCGGCAAATACGGTATTTTAGATAGATTATAATGTTAAATCCTTAAAACAACTCATTCTGGTATATCCTATTTTCTTCATTTTACAAAAAGAGAACATGTAGTTCAGAAGTGAGGCTATGATACTAACAACTGCCAGAGTAAGATCCCAGAGCTGGAACTTTCACTCTACATTACACTGTCCCCCATCATCTCCAGTTGCCATCCTCTGGTCATCTGGGATGAGAGTTGAAAGAAGAAGGTGTTGTGTGACTCAGATTTTTCACCTACCTTACATACATCCATGAGTTACTGGGAATGCTCTGTTAGTACTGGTTTTGGGGTTACAAATAAATTGTAGCAAGTTGGTGAATTTGCACATTTGGAAATGTGCAAGTGTCTGGCAGAGCTCACAACCGAAGGCCACGTGGGCTGCTTACGAATGGAGAAGAAGGAAAAATGCACATGTTCTCCCAGGACATAGTTCTGTACAAGTGCCATGATTTTTAGGGTTGCCTGTTTTGTACTCAATGTCCTTCCTGGTAGACATAGTTAACAGTCAAAAAAAAGGTTCCCATTTTTCTTAGGTATGCCCTTTCTCTAGAATAAACTTCCATTGTACCAGTCTCCTTTTTCTTATTTCTACCTCTTCAGATAAAGTACAATTTAGGGTTTATTTTTCCTGGAAGATAATTTATAAGTTATACAAAGGAAATAAATTAAGCTATTAATAAAAGCCCTTCACCAAGTTATGGCAAGTTTGGTAAGGGATTAATTAAAGTCAGCATTTTTCTAATGTTTCTACTGATGAAGAATAAACATTTTTCATTGTGGTTTATTGTACATACACATCTATTGTATATATACATAGAGTGTACATATGCACACGTGTACTTGTATACAAGTATATAGATGTTTGTGTGTAATAATGTCTTACAAAGCAATATTTATCCTTTCTATGTTTGATATATTCTGACATTTATATTCTATTAAAAAAATGCTAGGTAGGATTGACTGAAATGATTATGATCCACTAGTGTGTAGTACCCTGTATTTGAAGAAAATTGGTTTAAGCCAATAGGACGTCAAACTACAAATGAGATTTTCATGGCTATAAGAATTAGCTGAAATTTGTAAGTCATTCCAAAATTGTGTAAATAATTTCCAGGTTGTAACCTAATTATGCTTTTTCTTAGGTCTGCATTCAACTATGTATGTGTTATATTACATTTAAGTTTCTGGTATACTTAATGTTTATTTATATTTTCCCCACCCCAAACCTTTACAGTGACAAAAATTTGGATATTAATGAAGAACAATTGGCTGGTTGTCTTCTGAGAAAACTAGGTGAGACATATTTTAAATATTTTTAAAAATTTTAAGAAGCAAGGCAGCAGCATATACCGTTATGTGTCTTTGAGGTGTTGTCTGCTTTATAGTTTTCTTCAAAATGGCATAGAGACAATTTTCCTCAATAAATGAATGTCTTATTCAGATATGGGTGTTGGATTCTTTTCCCCAATTAATTGATTGGCAGTTCAGCAACAAAGAGAATATTCAGCATGTCTGGACAAAGTCAGTAGGAGAACTGAGACTTTGAATCCTTGAGCTCTTGCTCTCTCCAGTGAGAAATGTTATGTTGGTGTGTTGGTTTAAGTGTGCCATTTTGGGTTAGTTTATTGTCAAATATAGACTGCTTGGCTATTTGTTAATATAGTTGATAGAATTTTCCCCACTTCAGAGAATCATCTTGTTTTTCTTTGATCTCCCTTATTAAGGGAATATTAGAGCCTTTATTTTTCATGGCAGTTCTTTTATTAATACTGCCATCTTTGATGTAGTCTTTTCAGTCATGTAGATTTGTTAATAGATAAAACAAATGCTATTTAAACATTAAATGGGTGAAAACTTGTGCTAACATAAATATATTTTCAATAAATTGTTTTCTAGATGGCAAGATTGTTTTACCAGGCAACTTTCTATACATTACATTCTATGGCCGACCATGCAAGTTGCAAGTGCTGCGAGTGAAAGGGGCAGATGGCATGATACTGAGAAGGCTTCAGAGTGACCCTGATACCAATGCTCAGGGATTGGCCTCTAAACGGTCCAGCATAGAAGCCAGTACCCTGGATATGTCCTTACAGCTAAGCCAGTTGGATCTGGAAGAACCTCGGGTCCCACCATCAAGCAGTACTCCCTGCAAGACAGTAGATGACAGAAAGATAAATAAAACTGGCGACAGTTTGTCAAATGTCACACAGAGTCCTGGTGGCAGCAGTGGACTTGGGCTAGAGGAAGTCACAGGTCTTGAATGTAGCTTTGCGTCTGCCAGAGGAGGAAACGAGTACCTTATCAATGAAGAGAGATTTCTAAAGCCAGCCAATCTGGGAGCAAAGTGCAACACTGATACTTTCTACTTCATTTCCTCAACAACGAGAGTCAATTTTACAAAAATTGCTATAAATTCAAAAGAGCAAGACAAGCAATTTAAAGTAACTTACGACATGATAGGAGGCTTAAATGGTCAGCTGAAAGCAATTAGAGAAATAATTGAACTTCCTCTCAAGCAGCTTGAACTATTCAAGAGTTATGGTATGATTTCTTCAGTGTATTGTACCCAAAAGTATTCAATTCAAACTCAAAAGCAGTTAGCTAATTCCACTTACTTAATAATTGCTCACCCTCTTTGCCTATTTTCCTTTCCTGAGCGGTAGAAGGTGTGAGTTGCTTTGGGAGATGCCAGTTAAGTGATATGTTAAGTTGTAATGAGTTAGTTGTAGCCTTGCCTCTTTTAATTGCATACTTTCACAGTTGTTTATATTGTATCTAGAATAAATTTCTTGTCAGATCAGATCAGCTGTAATGAGTAAATAAATTTAGTCAAACATTCAGATACGCTGGGTAAAACTTCTCAGGAAATGTAGCTGTGTGCAAATACCTGCATTGACTTGGTTCTTAGGAGACTCAAGGCTTCCTCTGTGTGGTTGTTGCCCAATTCTCTGCATGTATTTGGTGCATACCATCTCTTTCTTTGCTTTTCCCCTCTTTTATGAATCTTTATATGTATATAAAATGAAACCTTGGATTGACATTTTCCTAGAAATGCATATATGCTGAAAATTGGAATTGGTGGCTTGCTTTATGAGCTTTTTGTTGTCTGGCCTTTGTTTTGATAATGTGGAATGGGGCATGACAACAGTGTCCAGCCAGTTTTTCACCAAAGTGCCTGGACAGGTTGGATCTATAGAGACAAACGGTCTTTGCTGGAGATCAGTGTTTGGGCTAGTTATATGTCTTCCTGGGAAGAATAAGGAAATCTGATTCTTACTTTAGTTTGTGATGCAAGGTAAATTCATACTTCTAACTCATGTTCTAAGTCATATGACAGCCCTTACAAGAAACCTACTAATACTGAATCCAGTATTCTCTTTTTTTTCTTCTAGGAATTCCTCCTCCTAGAGGAGTGTTACTGTATGGCCCTCCAGGTACTGGAAAGACAATGATTGCCAGGGCTATTGCTAATGAAGTTGGAGCTTTTGTCTCTGTAATAAATGGTCCTGAAATTATAAGCAAGTAGGTGCATAATTTAATACTAGAGGCCTGGTGCATGACATTTGTGCACTTGGTGAGGGTGGGGTAGGAAGGTCTCTTAGCTTGGCCTGTGCCCTTTTGCAGGAGAGCAGGCCTAAGCCTTCAGTCGGACATCTTTAGCTCTGCTGCGGAGGCGGGAGAAGTTTCCGCCATTGCTACTGTGCTCTGTTCTCACCAGCTGTCAGCCTGGCTTATGGCTGTGGGGTGCTCCCCCTTTGCTCTGATGGGGGAATTAAACCGTGACCTCTTGGTTCTTAGGTTGATGCTCAACCTCTGAGCCATACTAGCTGTGCAGGTTATTTAGATTAATTGAAGAGCTCTGGATTCACCGCTCAAAATAAGGTTGTTGTGTGGACCCTTCTGAGCCATGCATTTCCAAAGTCTTTCTCTTTGGTGGTTCCTTTTTAAAGGTTGGAGGCTCAGGTGCTGAGATATCTTGGCTAATGATGATTTGTTACCTGTTGCAAGGTCATCTCCTTTCAGTGCCCAGGATGCTCTGCTTAATGTGGTTTTTAAAAAATCATTGCTTAAATTAAAAAAAAAAAATGGTTGCTTATATTCTTATATTCTTATATTCTTATATTCTGTCTGGATGTTTCACATGTTGAAATGTTTTAGATTTCTTTTTTAATTTATATACAAATTAAGTTGGGAAATTAATTTTGAAAAGTTAATTTTAAGTATTCTGAAAATATTTGGAAAGTTTGAGAGTTGTTCCTTAAATGTATTTTATTTGTTACAGATTCTATGGAGAAACTGAAGCAAGGTTACGTCAGATATTTGCTGAAGCCACTCTGAGGTATTCTATATTTTTCATGTTTGAATTTAGTATTTAAAGCTGTTAAGCAAAGTAGAGATGCCAACACTTTATACTAAGCATGAAAGAATAGTACAAAACTAGTAGTGGTAGCACTAGAAATAGGTTGTAAATCTAATGACCTTTTATCTCATCTTTTCTATCTAATAACTTCCAGTTATTAAATAAATAAGTCATGGGGATGTGATGTATAGGATGGTGACTATAGTTAATATAAACATTTCATGTTTGAAAATTGTAAAGTGAGTAGCTCTTAAAAGATCTCGTTACAAGAAAAAAAAGTGTTGTGGCTATACATGGCAACAGATGTCACGATGACTAGACTTAATGATCATTGCACCAAGTAACAAATATTAAATTATGTTGTATACGTGGAACTAATATAATGTTATATGTTAATTATATCTCAATTTAAGAAAATACATAAAAGAAAATAAGACATTGTTATTTGATATCATGTGACTTCTTGATAGAAATTTATGATTTCCTTTTGGGTACTTAGGTATAGTCAGTATATCTAGTATCCTTAGTAGATTGCATGTAATAGCTCTTTATGTTCAAAACTTTGTTTTGTTATACTTTGATTCAAAGGGTCAAGTGTTTTACTTTTTAACAATAATTTTTACTGAATATTGTTCCTCAAATTAGTATACCATGTTATGTTAAAAAGAGCATTAGGGCATGGTCTATAACTTGGCCTATTATAATATTATTTATAATATGGCTATGCTCTAACATTTTTTTGGCATTTAATTTACCATAATAATTGCTCTCTTACTGAAAGAACTTCTGTTTTTAAAGTATTTTTTCCCCTAGTTATAGTAGATGAAATAAGTAATCTGTGGTCCTAATATTAAAGGTTTGAGAACCAGGACATATCTTATTGTTTAGTATATTTTTGTTGTCATTGTTATGTTCCTGGCAGTTGAGGTTTCCTCTTATGAGAGAATTCACATCTTTTTATAGGAACATTGACTATCATGAAAGTTACTTACTATTTATTTATTTCTTATTTTTCATTTTTGTTAATCCTCACCTGAGGATATTTTTCCATTGATTTTTTTTTTTTTTTTTTTTTTTTTTAGAGAGAATGGAAGGGAGAGGGAGAGACAGAGAGAAACAAGACAGTGTTATTATCATGTGAGAGAGAGATATCCATTGATTACCTCCCGCAAGGTCCCTGACCAGGGTCAGGGATCGAGCCTGCAACCCAGGTAGTTACCTGCCCTTGACTGGAGTCAAACCTAGGACCCTCCAGTCTGCAGGCTGACACTATCCACTAAGCAAAACCAGCCTGGGTGAAAGTAATTTTTTTTAAATGGGAACATTTTTTTAAAATAGGAACAAATGCTCAAACAGAGAGCATTTCTAATTTTTCTCCCTTGAACATTAATCCTGTTTCCAGGGACATCTCTAGCCTCTGCTTCTGAACTGAGGCAAACAATGCAATAGGCATTAGTGGGCAAGTTTTGCCTCGGCATAGACTCATCTCATGAGCAGTAGACTGTTCTCAGTGCTCTTCTTTTAACTGAGGGCAGATCCATAATTAGAATGTAATTTTGGTGAGTTAATAATTTGGGCTAGAATTCATCTAAGGTTTTTCAGTTTAACATCCTGTTGCCTTTGTCTTTAATATTAACTAAATCCTAAATGTGACATGTCACATGTCAAATTTAAAACTTAAATGTATATTAGCTAATTCATTTTGTTTGTTTGTTTTTAGGCATCCATCAATTATTTTTATTGATGAGCTGGATGCACTTTGCCCCAAAAGAGAAGGGGCTCAGAATGAAGTGGAAAAAAGAGTTGTAGCTTCACTGCTAACACTGATGGATGGTATTGGTTCAGTAAGTACAGCACCAGTATTGATTCTGTGTAGGAAGGGGGCGATTTTTAATCCTTTGTGTATATATAGTAGCAAAACCTATTAAATTCTTGAATTGTGGGGTATTCTAAGGTAAGGGAAAAATATTAGCTATAAACACTAGAAGAAAGGACCATAATATCATTTTCTTTGGCAGATTTCTTAGTAACTGCTGCGATATTCTAACCTGACATTTTTTCAAGCATGTAAAATAATATACAACAATGGATTTCTTCTGTAATAAATATTATTAGCTTAAAAACCTGAAATAAAAATCATAAGAAAGATTTAGTGGTTAAATTTTATGAGAATTTATAAAGAAATTTCTTGAGTAAGTGTTATATGCCCATGTATAAATTGATTCTTTGGGGGCAAGTGAAAGTAAAGAAAATGAGAGTAATGTATTGTGCAACATTTAAATGGAGTTTACCTTGTTATCACTTTGATGGCATATGCATAATCCTAACAATCATTTACCAGAAGAATACACTTATGTAGAACTTATTTTTTAGAATCTAAAGAAATTCTTAAAAGTATGTAATTCCAGGTCCTCCTTTTGCATTTAAAAACTGGACTATTAGAACTTTTTGTTTTTTATATCCTATAGGTAGAAATTGAACATGCAAAAATAACATGAAGGTTTAGTATTAAGTCTATTATTTGCTAACAATGTGTTACAATTTTAAGAGTGACATAAGAGAAGGGTTGCTCTTTGGGGAGGCTAGATGACCACCTGGTCTCAGTCTTGGGGGAGCACCTAAATGTGATCAACTTGTCTCACTCAGGTTTGGTTCTCATGTTTATAAAGCTCAAGAATACAATGTTAGTATTTTGGAGATAACAATACAATAACAACAGATGAGATAAGACTGATGTATAAGCTGGGGTACTAGTTTGTTTATAATAAGAAATATAATTATTAAGCTGATCAAGTACCAGCTTTATGGATAACTCTGTTTTCACCCAAAAGGCATATGTGTGTGTGTGTGTGTGTGTGTGTGTGTGTATAGAGAGAGATAGCACGCTGTATTATAATTAGAATTGTTGGTGAATAAGAAGTCAGATGAAAGACTGTGTTGGAGTATCTTAATTACTGAGTCACAGCTGCCTTTTCTTCTGCCCGTGGGATGGGCCTGCTGTGGATTGGTGTTCTTGCCTTTGGGTAGGAATGGAAGCATGTGACATAGATGTTTAAGGACCTGTATTTTTGTCTTCTAAATTATAATCTATTTTCTGTTGGCACATCCAGTGTAATTGATTAGGTTTGAGTTTTCTTTGAATCACATTTCAGTTAAATTTGTTCCTGTTAGGTTACACTTGGGTCTTCTAAATAGAATGTTGGATATTTTCTATAGGTGGCTGATCATGATCATAGATCTTTTTTTTTTTTAAAAAAAATCCCCACTCAATATACTTTTATTAATTTTAGAGAGGTAGTAGAGGGAGGTAGGGAGGGAGGGAGAGAGAGAGAGAGAGAGAGAGAGACAGACAGACAGACAGACAGACAGACATCGACGTGAGAGAATCATCTATGGGTTACCTTTTGTTTATCACCTGACTGGGGATTGAACCTGCAACCTAGGTACCTACCCTGATAGGGAATAGAACACACAACCTTTTGGTGAATGGGACAACATTCCAACCAACTTAGCCACCTGGCTAGGGCCATGATCATAGTTCTTTATAATTTCACGAGGCCCAATGCACTAAGATTTGTGCAAGAATGGGCTTTCCTTCCCTTGGCTGCTGGCACTGCCTTTGCTCTGGCCCGGAGCCACATTTCTGCCTTCTTACCTGCCTGGAGCCGCCTTTCTGCCTTCCCATGCTGCCCAGAGCTGCTGGGGCAGTACAGGAATGCCTGCATCGTCGCCATGGTGACGATACAAGTGTCCAGCCCCTGACTGCTCAGCAACTGTGTATGCAAGTTAACCCATATTTTTTGTTGGGTTAATTTGCATACTCACTCCTGATTGGCTGGTGGGTATTGTGAAAGGTACGGTCAATTTGCATGTTTCTTATTAGTGTAGATTCTCAGAGAGTTAAAGTACATACATTTTCTTTCTTTTAAAAAAATATATTTTATTGATATTTTACAGAGAGGAAGGGAGAGAGATAGAGAGCTAGAAACGTCAATGAGAGAGAAACATCGACCAGCTGCCTCTTGCACACCCACTACCAGGGATGTGCCCGCAACCAATGTACATGCCCTTGGCCGGAATCGAACCTGGGACCTTTCAGTCCCCAGACCGACGCTCTACCACTGAACCAAACCGGTTTCGGCTAAAGTACATACATTTTCAAGATGGCTGGTACTCTGGCGTTGGTTATATTGCTATCTATGCTTTTAGGAATTTAAAAAAGAGTCCATTTGTGAAGACTATCTCTTTGACAACTATAAAAAATCTCTTCTATTTGAATAATCTGTAGGCCATAATCTTTGCTTACAAGTAGGGGAAAAGGGCAATTAAAATATTTAAATTAAAATAACTATATGATAGAATGTTGCCGAAACCGGTTTGGCTCAGTGGTAGAGCGTCGGTCTGTGGACTGAAAGGTCCCGGGTTCGATTCCGGTCAAGGGCATGCACATCCTCAGTAGGGGGTGTGCAAGAGGCAGCTGGTCGATGTTTCTCTCTCATTGACGTTTCTAGCTCTCTATCTCCCTTCCTCTCTGTAAAATATCAATAAAATATATTAAAAAATAAAATAACTATATGATAGAATGTTATATACCGTATTTGCAGGCGTATAAGACGATTTTTTGGCCCTGAAAAATATGCCTCCAAGTGGGGGGTAGTCTTATACGGCGAGTATATAACAAACTCTGTATTTTTAGTGGAAATGTTAGGGGGTCGTCTTATACGCCCAGTCATCTTATACGCTGGCAAATACGTATTTTTCAGGGCCAAAAAAAATCGTCTTATACGCCGGCAAATACGGTATGTTATTCATAGGAACAGTGTGGGTAAGATGCTAGATGTGGGAGAGACATACTTGTGATAGATGATGGTAAGTATTGGAAAACTAGGTGAGGGATCATTTAGGCTAAGCTTTGGAAAATGTTGGATGAATAATAAAAGTATAAGGGATAGGACTTAGCAGCCTGGACCATTGGATCCATCCATCTTTGCCTATATGGTGTGTAAGTGTGCATTTTACTTGTAGAAGAATAATTAGTTTGTCCTTATTTTATTTTGTTAGGAAGGAAGTGAAGGACAGGTATTAGTTATTGGGGCCACAAATCGTCCTCATGCTTTGGATCCTGCACTCCGCCGACCTGGACGATTTGATAAAGAGATTGAGATTGGAGTTCCTAATGCTCAGGACCGGCTAGATATCCTTCAGAAACTGCTTCGAAAGGTGCCCCATGTACTCACTGAAACCGATCTGCTACAGTTGGCAAACAGTGCTCATGGATATGTTGGAGCAGACTTGAAAGCCTTGTGTAATGAATCAGGTGAGATTGATCTGCTATATGGTTAGTTTGTGTTGTTCGATTTAATAACTCTGGTTTATTTGCATACTGATCATTTATATCTCATTTCTTAATGAAAATAGGTTTTTCCTAATCATAAAATACATATTTATTGAAAAATATCTAGATAATTCAGGAAACTATCTGTATAAAAGGCTAATATGTAAAGTTTCCCCTCAGGAGTTCGACCAGGAGAAAGGGAGTTTGATCGCTCACTATGACATGTGCTGACCACCAGTGGGTGGCACGGAACATGGCAGGCGACCAGCGGTGGTGGCAGGGTACTAAGGGAGCGAGGGAAGGAGGAGGCAAAGAGGCAAGGCAGCAGGGAGGCAGGGAACCTGATTGGCCCTGATTGCTGGCTATCCATGGATTAGAGACCCAACCCATGCATGGATTTCATGCACGGGGCTCTAATGAAAAATAAAGAAAAATCACCCTTAATTGTACCTCCTAAAAATAATCACTATTATAGTATACTAGAAGCCTGGTTACTTTCTTCTTCTTCTTAAAGAATACTTTTCAGCATTTCATATAATACTGGTTTGGTGGTAATGAACTCCTTTAGCTTTTTCTTATCTATGAAACTCTTTATCTGACTTTCCATTCTGAATAACTTTGCTGGGTAAATTAGGTTCTTGTTTTGGATATTCATCACTTTGGATATTTCTTGCCACTCTTGTTTGGCCTGCATAGTTTCTGTTGAGAAATCAGCTGATAGTCGTATGGTACTCCCTTGTAGGTAATTAACTGTTTTTCTCTTGCTGCTTTTAATATTTTCAGTCCAGCTTCTCCCCATAGGAGTTTGGTTCCCCAGCGTCTCCCAGAAACTGGAGTTCAGAGTAATCGGGAGCTTGTTTCCCTTCGGGTTGAAAAAAGCGCACCCAGTTGCCTACCTCCAGCCAAATTGGCGTGCCTCTGTACCTCAGCTTTTTCAGTGCTTGTGCACATCTTAATGCTCTTTTCTCTTTCCTTCTAGTTGTAGAACTTTAACTCAGCCAGCTTTTTCGTGGTTCTGGGTGATAGATGTTTTGTCTTTTAGTTGTAGTTTTGAAATTGTTGTGCAAGACATCAATTTAGGTGTTTACCTATGCTGCCATCTTTGTTTCTCTGTCGGCTCTCAGTGTTTTAAAATGACTACCTAGGGAAGTTTGAACTGGTACCCTTCATTCTCTCCCCACTTTTTAACATTAGTTTCCTTGGACAAGTTGAAGTAGTTACAATCATTGAATTGACCTTAAGAGTTACACACAAACTTAGAATCATTGTTTTATTAAAAAAGATTCTGGTGACATCTTGATATTTGGGAGCAATATTCATGATTTCTGATACATAATATGTGCCCAAGAAGTATTTGATTTCAAGTGGATGTGAAACTGGGAGACTTGATTACCATCCTACTCCCCTTGGTAAAATGTTTATTAACCTTAGAGTTGAGTTTTGGTTTTATTCAGGCAACTGCAGAAATGGCTGTTTCACAATCACTTGGGAAACAATGTAAATACTGTTTTCAGTTCCCCCACCTCCCTTAATCAAGCATGGGGAGGGGGCTTACTCATAGCTTCCCAGGTGAACAGGATGCATAATGAGGCTTCATCTAGTGAACTTATCTCTTTCTCTCTGCTGCCTTCAGAAATCCTTGCTCTGTGCTAAGGAAACAGTGGTTACTGTTTATAGGAGCCATAAATAAGGTGGATTTGCTCTGTGCCACCTTTGATAACTGTTGCTGTTTACTTGAGCATTTCTAGTCTTTATTGACTTCCACAGGTAAGATTTCTCAACTTCTTTAAACCAGTGCTTTTCAGAAGGCATTTTCATTGCTCAAAATCATGCTGTGCTAAAATGGACAACTTGAGAATGCCCACTGGCATATCTGGGAAGTATGGCACGTTGACCTCCAAATTTGTGAGGCGATTTATTCCTCTCCACAGATTATAGTTTCTTTCACATGTTTCCAATTCAGGATAGATCACTTGGAGCAGAGGTTGTCATGTGTCAGAATCATCTGGAGAACTTAGTAAATAAATGGCCGGTGTGCCCCACTTCCTGAGTTTCTGATTCAGTAGGTCTGGGTTGCTTGCCTGCGAACATCGAACATGTTCACAGCTGCTGGTGCTGGTGGTGGTGTTCGAGGGACCACACTTCAAGAGCCAAGGTCATTGGTTCTTAAATCTCATTATGCATCCTGTTCACCTGGGAAGCTATGAGTAAGCCCCCTCCCCATGCTTGATTAAGGGAGGTGGGGAACTGGAAACAGTATTTACATTGTTTCCCAAGTGATTGTGAAGCAGCCATTTCTGCATTTGCCTGTGAGCTGTTTGAATTCCTCATTTAAGCCTATGGTGCTCCACTTTAAACCTGTGTGAGCTTGTTAAAAATACAATTCTGGGTCCCCTCCTACTGGTTCATTAGCTTTGGTGAGGCCCAAGAGTTTTGCATTTCTATCAAGCTATAGGTAGTATTAATGCTGCTGGTCTGAGGATTCCACTCAGAACCACACTGATCTAGGCCAAACAGCTCTATGAGTTTTGAAATTCTCCATAACTGATTTAAATAGCTGGATGAAATTTAGGAAATGTAATTCTCTGACTACCTCTGATAGTTTTTAATTTCTTCCCGGAGGTTTTACATGGCAGTAATGTACTATTCCAAACTATATAATTTGACTCCCACTCTAGGAAAAATGAGCATCTTTGTTTGTCTTTTAAGTACCGTATTTGCCGGCGTATAAGACGATTTTTTGGCCCTGAAAAATACGTATTTGCCGGCGTATAAGATGACTGGGCGTATAAGACGACCCCCTAACATTTCCACTAAAAATACAGAGTTTGTTATATACTCGCCGTATAAGACTACCCCCCACTTGGAGGCATATTTTTCAGGGCCAAAGGGTCGTCTTATACGCCGGCAAATACCGTATGTATAATGGTTTTGAATAAAATTTAAATAAGACAATTCTTAAAGATAGAGAAACCACAATTTAAGAATTAATAATACAAATAAACATAGATGTAGGTTTTCCCTGGAATATTTGCTTGCTTATGGTTTGTGGACTTCTGTGCTCTTAGAGTTTTTGGGTGTTGGTTGTCCAATGGTTTTCCTTCTGAGCCACCTTCTAATCAGGGAACCTCTGCCCTTTTTAACAAAAAATGTGGTACACAGATGCCTGGTAATCACATACAGAGAAGTGATTCCAAGTTTCACAAAATCCACATGAACTATATTCCTGATTTCTTTTTGTAATGTAAAGGTTGTTTGCAGAATGCCAACACAAAAGGTCAGACTCCCTGTGGTTGGTATGTGTTCCTGTGTGCAAGCTTTTCCAGAGGATGGAAGGTTCACAGTTTCCTCCACAGCCTGGAAGAGTGACACTGCCTCTTGCAGTGTACTTACTCTCAACTTTTTTTTCAGTGTTACTAAATAGTTTCCCTAACTTTTACCTTGGTCTCAATAATGATATGAAAGTTGGAAATGCTACAGTAGTGTTAATTTCAACATTTGGATCTCTTATCTGAGCAGATATAATGGTAATGTTGACAGTTGGGTGTGAAACTTATTTTCAAATGTAATGTTTCCTTTATAATTAACTTTTGCACTAGAGCAGTGGTCGGCAAACTGTGGCCCGTGAGCCACATGTTACTCTTTTTTAAAAAAAATATATATTTTATTGATTTTTTACAGAGAGGGATAGAGAGTTAGAAACATCGATGAGAGAGAATCATCGATAAGCTGCCTTTTGCACACCCCCCACCGGGGATATGCCTGCAACCAAGGCACATGCCCTTGACCGGAATCGAACCTGGGACCTTTCAGTCCGCAGACTGACGCTCTGTCCACTGAGCCAAACCGGTTTCGGTCCATATGCTACTCTTTGGCCCCTTGAGGGGGACTCTTACACAAAATACCACGTGTGGGCGTGCACATACAGTGAGATTGAAACTTAGTGGCCCATGCACAAAAGTCAGTTTTTGGCTCTCAAAAGAAATTTCAATCGTTGTACTGTTGATATTTGGCTCTGTTGACTAATGAGTTTGCCGACCACTGCACTAGAGCATCGTTTTGTATGTCGTGACTTGTCCAAAAGCCTAATGTTTTGTAGCTCACCTTTTAAAGTAGAAAGTAGCTGAATTTTAAAATGTTTTATATCACAAGCTGTTTACCAGCTCAACTCTGACACATCCTGACATTGAATGTCTGTTTGTGTTCCTCCTGGGATTAGGCTGCCTTTCTAATGAATTAGTTACATAGCCTTTTATTAATTCTCTCAAAATTTATAATGTTTTAAATTATCAACCTAGATAAGCATACTACATTTTTTGGAAAGCATGAAATGTTAATTATGTAGCAGAGACATGAATTATATAAACTCTGCTGAATGTTTGAAGATGCTTAGCAACAGTGTTGTCCAAATACAGGGATTTATTATAAACTTGTCCTTCTAAGGCTGCCAGTGCCATTTCAGGAGAGTGAGTATAAATAGAGCTGGTTTTTTCAAGAGGTGGATTCTGACATTTTGTTTGCAGAGAAAGGAAGTAATTTGCTTCACTAATCTAGGAATTTTATCTTTAGCATCCTTGTTGATTACACATCATTTCATCATGTTCTTACCAAGTACTTGGGCCTTTATAAGACAGTATCACCAAACAGGAGGAATGAAAACTCATATTTAAACAATGATTTTATCATTATTACACTTAAACAGGTCTCATAACAATACTAAACCTAATGGCTGTAGACATTTCTTGATGGAAACTTTTACCTGCCTTATACCAGAGTTCTGAGATATTTATAGCTGTTAGTCCTCCCCCCCATTACTCACTTATTTTAAGGGGAATTTATGGTGGATCTACTATGTATAAAGTACTTAACTCTTATGAAAGTTTCTCTTTCTAACATTTTCCACGAAGGGTTTTCTCTCTAACCTTTTCCACCATGTCTGGAGTTCTTCCAATGGTGTTTTCTAAGTTAGAATTAAAATATTGATTCTGTGAAAATTCAGTATTTTTTAATAAAGTCCAGGGACATAGTAGGGTTTAGTGGAAAGTTTATGGTGTAGGTTCATATCAGCTAGTTGAGAGTCTTTGGCCAAGCCATCTAACCTCTTTTTGTTAATCCTCACTCAAAGATTGATTTTTAGAGTGGGCAGAAGGGGGGGGGGGAAGAGGGCCCTTGACCCTTTAGTTCACAGGCCAACACTATCCACTGAGCCAAACCAGCTATGGTGTCATTTAACCTAGAACTATGTTTCCATACCTGCTAAATAGGGTAACATATTTTTAAAAATTCTTATGAGGTTTCAAAAAAAGTCTGGCAGCAGATGTCATTCATCATTCAGGCCCTTGGTAAGTAGGACCTTTTCTCTTAAAAAAAAAAGTTTCATATTTATGTGTATTTATTCATTTCTCAGGTAGAAGTTTATTTGAATTTTGGCAACAATCCTGGTATTTTATGAAGTATTCATGGTTATTTTGGTACAAGTGACATTGGGGAAATCTGGCAGAATTATTTGCCTTGCTAGAGTAGTGATTTCTACTGAATCTGGATCAGTGAAGATCTTGCCCATCAGGCTAGAGATAGATATGGCTTTGTTGGAGGTGCCTCCCTGACAGATTTTCTTGCTGAATCAATCAGAGTCACAGCCTCTCCCCTTCCTTACTTCCCTTATCGCACATGAGTCTACTATAGGCCTGCAATAGAGCAACAAAACTAAATTTATGTAAGTAGAACGATTACCATTCTAATTAGTGTGTTTTATAAGGGAGCATATCTTTATTCATTGTTGTAGCTGGATAAGTAACGAGTAATTATATACTATGATCTATATATAAGAAAGCCTAAGTGACTGGCTGGCTGACTGACTGTCTGGTAGCTATGACGTGCAATAACCACCAGGGGGCAGATGCTCAATGCAGGAGTGGAAATCACAGGCATAGAAATATGGGACAGATTGATGAATCTCAGAGGGAAGGGGGAAGGCGGGAAAGTGAGTTAACCAAAGATCTTATATGCATACTAGAGGCCCGATGGATGAAATTCATGCAAGAGTAGGCCTTCCTTCCCCCTGCTACCAGCACTGGTTTCCCTCGCAGCCCTGGTTTCATCTGGAAGATTGTCTGGCCTAATTAGCATATTATGCTTTTATTGTTATAGACTAGAGGTCTGGAGTGGGGGTTTGGCTTGTGCCCTCTGGCAACCCATTACCCCTTGGGGCATGTCTGAGAGCTGGTTTTGGCCCAATCCGTGCAGGCCAACCTGAGGGACCTGTGCTTAGGCTTATAGACTAGAGGCCTGGTGCACAGATTTGTGCACCGAAGGGGTCCCTTGGCCTAGTTCACACCTTCTCGCAACCCGGATTCCTCAGGGGATGTTGGAGAGCTGGTTTTGGCCTGATTCCTCAGGCCAGACAGACCCAGGACCCCACTGGTGAAAGAATCCATGCACAGAGTCTATAGTATCTTATAAAACAATGAATTTTTCCCTCAGCTTTATAATTCTGAAATATAGTCATAGTTATATTTGTGGAGTTAGGATTCTTTCTACTGCATAAATATTATGGATATTATGTAAGAGATGGATTTTTTTTGGTCAGTGAATTGGGTATCTTAGTATTACTTTTGCTGTTAATTTGAAATAACTGGTGCTGAGTGGTTTGTTTAGAAAAAAAAAAGTAGGTTTGATTCTGTTTAAATCCTAACTGCTATGTACCATTTACTCTGCTATTGGAAATTTTTTTGAGTTTTCTTGCCAAGACTAGAAAAATATAAAACTTGAAAGGTTTTCTATAATGAAAACAATGAATAACAAATCAGTGTATTAAATAAAAGTTATTTCTAAGAGTTACTCTTTTTAAAAATATATATATATTTTACTGATTTTTTTTTTTACAGAGAGGAAGAGAGAGGGATAGAGAATTAGAAACATAGATGAGAGAGAATCATCGATCAGCTGCCTCATGCACACCCCCTACTGGGAATGTGCCCGCCACCAAGGTACATGCCCTTGACCAGAATCGAACCTGGG
This sequence comes from Vespertilio murinus, assembly GCA_963924515.1. Lineage (NCBI taxonomy): Eukaryota > Metazoa > Chordata > Mammalia > Chiroptera > Vespertilionidae > Vespertilio > Vespertilio murinus. Next base: position 37,362,897 of record OZ004708.1, read on the forward strand.
ACCATTCAGTCCGCAGGCTGATGCTCTATCCACTAAGCCAAACCTGTTTCGACCTAAGAGTTATTCTTGATTCCTCTTTCCTTTGTCAAATCTTATGAGCTCTATTTTCAAAATTTGTTCAGAATTTGAGCTCTTAAAAATTAAAAAAAAATTTTTTTTAACTACTCATTGTTCTTTTCTAGACTTTTGTATTATTTTCTATCCCATCTCCCACTCCTTTCTATTGTCTAAGCTGGAGAATTTTGGAGACTGCAGAGTCTTGGTTACAGATAAGGGTTTGGGAGTTGTCAGTAATGAGATGGTGAATGAAATCACTTAGAGAGAATAGAGTTTAGTCATCCTTTCAGTGAATAATAAGACAGTCTATATCTCTTCTCTTAGAGGCCTTGAGGCACAGGGAAATGCTGGGTGTGACAGGTAATACAGTATGTTGGGTATTGTGAATTCTAGGGGAGAGTTTACAATGCTAATGAGAGAAGGTGGGGCACCACCCTCAAAGGCTGGGTTGTTAGAAAAGATCTAGATTGGAGACTGAGGAATGACTAGAGAGATGGGAAGATAACTAAGATGACTTGAGTGAAATGGGTGGAGATTTCAAGAAGGAAGTAATTAGAAATAATGTAGTATTAGTTACCACTGATGGAGTATATGCAATGTATCCGCCACTGTTGGAAACTCCTGGCATGTATTAATGCATTTCTTACAGCCTCCCTTACAAGATTTCATTTTATAGGTGATGAAACTTAGGTCATAGAAGTTAAACTTTTCCAAGATCACTTAGGAATTAAGTAGTGGAGCCAGAATTCACAGTATTAGAGACCACAGTGACACCAAGTGGGAGATCATGGGTTGCCTTCAGAGAGTAGTTCTAATCTAGTCTAGTACTTTGCTTCACTGCTAGATGGCAATAAATTGAGGAATGATTGAAAGTTGTGGAAACTGATAGTAATTGTCAATTACTTTTTCAGTTTTAATTGTGTGTTATTATTTAGAGGTTTTTCTTTTCCCCCCCTTATATAAAGGAATAAACATAGTTGATCTGCTCTCCTACTCAAAATCAGACTATATTCTTTAATTATTTTCCTAGTTCCTCTCACCTGGGCAATGCTCTGGTCCACCAAACTATAGATCTTTAATCTTTCTTGGTATAAGAATTGTGCTGTAATCAACTATTCTTTTTTTTTTAAACTCAGCATGTTGATAATGTTGATAAAACAGGAAAGTAAATAATTTGATATTAAAAATTTGAAGCTAAAAGCTATATTTTTAGGAAAGTTTGTTGAAGTTGGCAAAGTGAATTAATCCTGATGTTTGTGAACTTTCTACCCTCAGAAATCATATAGTCTCTTCCTTTTCACAGATGAGGACAGATTATAGATCTATCCAAGTTCAAGCTATCTGGGACATCTTAGCCCAAGATTCATGTCTTGAGAATAGTGTGCTTCCAGCAAGTGTGCCATTATGTTTAAATGCAACTTTGAAAGTGGTGGGGATTCAGAACAGACCTGGTTCCTATGATTGCTTGAGGTTACACCAGTGACTTTTAATGTGAATAAAGCAAGAAATTTTAGTGCCCTCTTTGAAGGTATTGCACTTTTCTTTTCTGTGAAGGAGCAATGAGAAATGGAACTTTTTCAGTGACATATCTAGTGATACTTATCACCTTGTCTATACTTCATACAGAGTTGAGGGAGAGTAAAGACTCCAGATAAAACAGCAATTTCTTAGAGTTCTGATATTTTGAGGAAAGTATACTTTAAAAAAAGGAGTCTTATATTTTATTATACTTGCTTGCAGACTTGATGTTCTTGAGTATATTATTAGAAAATTTTATGCTAAACTTTTACAATTCAAATCTGAGATCCAGATGCCCATATTTCTTGTTACTTCTTGATACAATTAAGTATCTGTAGGTAGGCAGTAATTCTAAAAAAGTATTATTTCTGGAGTCAGTTGAAGTTCATTGTTATTTTCTAATAAACTTAATTATACTTTCAAATATAACATAATTTAGCAAGCACCGAGTATAAAATTGTGGGATTCCATATGTGTATGGCTACATGATATTTGCTTATTGAATCTGGAGCAGATGATATTGAAGAGCATGAATTTAATAGTAATTGCTTTTGTCCTGAAACAATTATATCTGAATGGTGATATATGGAGCTTGAGAGGGTATGCGTCATACACTGGAAGGACTGTTGGCATTAGGCTTGCCTGGGGCATTTTGCCTTTTCTTCTCTTCATTGCATCTTGTTTTCTATTTTCAGCTCTGAGAGAATTGGAAAATAAAATAATGAAAATAAAATGACACTTTTATTGTTTAATTAGTTACACCTGTTTTTTGTTTTAAAGATTTTTAACTGAAGTTTGCTTCTGTTTTTGTTTACATTTTAAAAACTAACTCTAAACTTAGCAAGGAAAGAAAATGTCAGAGATTGCTTGCTCTAAGCTATATTCCTTAATCAGGTTCATGTGTCCATTTGCTTCTCTGGTTAATTGTTTACTTCTGCTTTATAAAAATAATTTCTTGGCATAGATTCTAATATGTCCTTGTGAGGAATGATTGATGTCAAATAATTTAACCTTAGCATCATAGGATTTTAAAGCCGAAAAATAATTAAGAATATAAATTTTAATCTTTCCATTTAATAAATGAGATAACTGATGACCAATGAGGCAGTTTTCCTGACCTAGTGGAAGATATAGGACCATGGAGGGTTGGTTGCAATTATAGGATGGCTCCAGGGATCTTTAAAATTAAAAGCTCTGATATTCATTTAACATCTGAAGGCCTATGTCTTATAGCTTTTGCATATCAGTAACTTCCACATTGCTCTTTGTTCCTTTCTGGCAGTCTACTATACTTTATCTTCTCATATATCTACAAACAAATTAATAAAGTTGGGTTTAGGATTACTTAAAACATATTCTTAAAACATGTCCTTTCATATTTTTAAGAGTGACTTCGCTAAGGACAAGGGTTTTGTCTTGTTCTAGAGGGCCTCCTTGTCTCAAGTGTTAAGCTGATTCTTGTCCCTAGGCCTTTGCTTATGCTGTTCTCTCTGCCTGGAATACTCTGCTGCCTCTTTGTCCTTAAGTCCCATGTTATCAGTTTAATATCAACTCATTTTTCAAGTCTGACTTCTTGAACTTGGATATACCTTGTAGTTTCTCATCATTTGTGAAATAAAGGAATGTACTAAATGATTTCTGCAAGGGGTTTCTAAACTGTCACTAATCCCCTCTAATCTGTTAGATGTCCCTGATATTAGCCGAGAAGAACACCTCCTTGACTTTCATTCATTTTTCTTTCCTAATATGTGCATCATATCTGTCACTGTACTTGTAAGTACAACTTTAGTAGCATCCCACAAATTTTTATGTTATATTTCATATATTTTATGTGAATATGTTTACCTATTATTTGGATATGTTAAGTCGTGCTGTATTTGTCATAGAATCAATCTTTGTACTTTACTATTCTTAATTGTGAAAACTCAAGTCTTTTTAATCTTTTTCCTTTTCTGTCTTCTCTGTGAACTACTGCTATTTTCTTATTATCCTCATAGACCTCGAGTTTTTACCCAGCTCTTAAATTCTGTAGTTTGTATTTGAAAGTGTAGAGGTTTTGTTGTTTTATAAACATGTGGTTATAATCCTATCTAATAAAGAGGAAATATGCAAATTGATCATAACTCCACAACAAAGATGGGGCATCCACAGCCAATCAGGAGGGAATACACAAATTGACAGGACAAATAAGGTGGCGGCTGGGCCAGGAAGCTTGCAATGAGTCAAGCAGATGAGCAGCACAATGAGTGCTATCAGCAGGCCCATGCTGGCTGTCCACTGCTGTGACAGCGGCGTGGGGCCCTCACTGGCCAGGGGCAGCAGCGAGGCAGGCGGCAATGCAGGCACCAGCAGTCTCACCGTGGTCGCAGCTGATGACAGGTTACAGGGCTTGGAGGTGCCCAGGGCTAACGCAATACGTCCATGCCGAGCTGTGGAGGCCGGGGGCGGCGGGTATGGTGGGGTTGGGCCACATTTAGGGAACACTCCAGAGGTTGGGGCCACTGGGCCTGTGGAGGGATGTCATGTCCAGGTCAGGGCAGCCTTGGTGTGAGCTGGAGGCATGGGTGCCAGGCACCTTTCCCACTAGAGCTGCGTGCTGTCTCCGCTGTCTCAGCTGCTGGAGCCCAGCGGAGGTAAGCTGGAGCCACTGCCGCTGCTGGAACAGCTCCCAGGACCTCAGCATGTTTCTGAGTGTGCTGAGCCTGCAGCCCAGGCACCCAACACCCACCTATCCCGCTCCCACTCCCCCAAGCCAACTTCTGGAGCCTCACATCAGACTCCTGCAGCCAACCTGGGCAAAGGCACACCCTTAGCTATCTTCCCCTAATCCCTACCCCAACTCTCCGCATCCTCCTCACACCCACAGTTCAGAGGCTTTGGGGAGTCCGCTGCAGATCTCCCAGCTAGCACCTCCTGGGCACCTGCCAGTACCTGTAAGCACACCCCTTTCTGCACCCACTGGTTCTGACTTCCCTAAGCTCCCTACAGCGTCTGGCTCTCACCTACGTCCCTACCAGCTCCTGAGACCCACACTTTCTCCTGCACTCGGTTCCTTTCCGCTCTTTTGCTTCCTGTGTTTAGCTCCCTCCTGCATCCCCACCCCCCTGGATCCCCGTCTACCTCCAGTGCCCAGATTTCCAGCCAGGTGAGCCCACTCTCTCTTTAGCAGAGAGGAAATCTTAGCGTTCTCTAAGTACCCGAGAGCTTTGGACAGCCTGTCCACGAGGGTTGGAGGAGTTTGGCTGAGAGATTGTTCCTAAGGTCGCACAGCATAGCGGAGTGAGTGTAAAACCTTTTCCCCTTCTAGCGGGGACCCAGTCAGCCTGCGCCCTGCCAGCTCCGGGGATTTAAAGAGGATGTTCGTGGTTAGAGGAAACTTTCCAGCCCAGCGCCTCGCCAAAGCAAACCGTGCATCTGTCAGGAATGCATTTTGGGTGCTGTTCTTGCCAGGAGCTTGCATTCCACTGCGGTAGATGCAGCAAGGAAGCAATGATTAGTGCATCTGACAGCTAGCACTGAGGACTGGTAGGGAAAACACACACTCCCCAGTCCCAGCTGGTGAATCTGAGTATGATGCAACCATGTGTGCCTGTACAACAAAGAGAGGGGCTTAAGGAAACGCAAACATTTAAGTGTAGAGTAAATGACACTGCCACCAAGAAAGAGTACACTTAATTACACTTTGGACATCACACAGTAAGGACACCTGTATTTTGTGCTGTGTGATTCACATGATCTGATCATTTGAGTTGGGCCAATACAAACAAAAAGGCACTGTTGGTTTTGGTTGAGGTAATGAACTGAGATTTCAGATTTCTTGGTTGTTTTCTCCTTTGCCCAACTTTCCAGGTTCTTAAAACTCTATGATTAGTTTTTGGAGGGATGAGAGAAGAAAATATATAAATACTCAGGAGGATTAAAATCAGATAGCAGTTGAGATTATAGCCATAGTTTTTGAGTTGGCAGATGAATTGGTTTGAAATTCGTGAGCCTCTGGCCAGGCTGGGCATGGAACACTTGCGTCATTGCAGGCTGGGCTGAGAGAGACCCTCCCTCTCCCCCATGAATTTCGTGCACCCGGCCTCTAGTACCGTGGTCAGCAAACTGCGGCTCTTTGGCCCCTTGAGAGTTGGTTTTCCACAAAATACCACACCTGGGCGAGTCTATTTTTAAGAAATGGCGTTTGAAGAAGTTTTAAGTTTAAAATTTTGGCTCTCAAAAGAAATTTCAATCATTGTACTGTTGATATTTGGTTCTGTTGACTAATGAGTTTGCCAACCACTGCTCTAGTATATCCTCTTAAAAAGCATGTATTTTCTGCTCTTTCCAAACCCCTTCTTCAAGTGAAAATAATTGGTCTCCTTTATTATTAAACTTTGTGCTTACATGACATAAGCGTGCTGGAAAATTATTAGATTACTTCTCTTGTTTTAGTTTTTAGTATCTCAGTACTGGTATAAGTAAGGTGTCTGGTCTAAATTAGAAATATTGACAAGTATTGCCATATAGTTAACTTGGGAAGAACAGTAAGATTCTTGTGGTGTTTTGAGTACTTCCATTTATGGAAGATTTTTTTAGAAACTGGTTAAATTTTTTTCAGGCCACCAAGGTGATATTGAATACAACACAGCACCTTATTACTCAAGTTTTATTTAGTTAGTTTTCTATGCTATTGCACCATTTAGCTAAAAAAAATGTTGGGCAGCAAAACAACCTAATTTAACATAAACGTTTATTTTTGAGTCAAGAGCTCTGAAGTGTCTGAGATTTTTAAAAATACATATATTTTTATTGATTTCAGAGACGAAGGAAGAGTGAGAGGTAAAAACATCCATGATGAGAGAGAATCATGGATCAGCTATCCTGCAAGTCCCTCACTGGGGATTGACTGGAATTGAATCTGGGACCTTTCAGTTCACAGGCTGATGCTCTGTCCGCTGAGCAAAACTGGCTAGGGCAGAAGGGTCTGAGATTTTTTACCCTACTTGCAAATCAACAAGTTTCACAAGTGCTTGCAGAAGACACAGTATTCCTGGTCATTGTCAAAGGACAGAATATTACTGAAAGCAGCAGGAGTAGCCAGAGCAGTGGCATTTGCACCAGTTTCCCGAACCTCGGTTTTCTCAGAATGACACAGAGAGAGGGCTGGGTGACAGCCCCTAGCATCCCCTTACAGGTCTCTTCCATCCTATAATAGAACATAACACTGAAGCCTGGAATTCCAAAACTACATTTCTAACCTGCCAACTGAACAACTTTCAGATGTTCTGCCAGTACCTTACCAAACTTGTAGCTCTGGTCTGAATATACTGACAAGAAGTTCAGAAGCAAAATGTATATTATTATTTTAATATTTTATCCTGTTAAAGGAAATTTTCCACAGGTTATTTTGATGAACCTTTATGGTCTTTTTTATGTATATTGTTTTATTTTATTTCACAATTGTAAAGTATTTGTCTTTTCCTATTTCATATCAGTTTGTTGTATTTTCCCTACCGAACTAAGCATGTGGAGTTTTGCCTTTATCCCCTACATTCTTCCATATTCTTCTCCACCCTCACACACACACAAGCACAACACATTTGAAATGCTAAAATATGCGTGAGGTTTTGGGTTGTTATTATTTTTAATGGTAATGGTTCAGTCTGTATTTATGGGATAAAAGATAAATATTGTGTTAATTTTCTCTTTGTAGGTCTCAATGCCTTACGGAGAGTCCTGAAGAAACAGCCTAATCTCCCTGACAGCAAGGTGGCTGCGCTGGTGAAGATTACTCTGAATGATTTCTTGCAGGGAATGAATGACGTCAGGCCCAGCGCCATGAGGGAGGTTGCAGTTGATGTCCCAAGTGTAAGTCATTTGTACCCCCCATGCAAGCCACACTGTTTGAATTCAACTCTGAAAGAAACTGAGACTCCAGGGAAACTACCTTCCTAGGCTAAACTTAAAAAAAATGTTTTTTAATTAAAATTTTTGTGAGGGTAATTGTAGATTCAGTACAGTTCTAAACAATACTATAGAGAGATCCTGTGTATTATTTACCAAGTTTCCCCTGGTGATAACATCTGCCAAACTAGAGTACATTATCACAAGCAGGATATTTATAATGTTGTAATTACTGATCTTATTCAGATTTTCCCAGAGTTACTTGTATTTGTTTATATGTGTGTACACACAAGTGTATATTTACACCTATGCAGTTTTATTACATGTAAAGGTTGTGCATCTTGCCAGATTCAAGATGTTAAAAAGTTACACCACCACAGTGGTCCCCTCCTTTGCCCTTTTACTAGTATAATAATCACACCCACCTTGTTTCTACACCCATCTCTAAACTGTTGTCATTTTAGTAATGTTTTATTAATGGAATTATATAGTATAGAGCAGTTTCAGATTAGGTTGTTTCACATAATATAACTTCCTAAAGATGCATCCAAATTGTTATGTGTATCAATAGTTCTTTTCCATTTCTGAGTAGTAGTCTGTGGTATATGTATCATAGTTTAACCATTCACCAGTTTGTTAAAGGATATCTGGGCTGTTTCCATTTTGGGGCTATTGTGAATAAAGCTGCCATGAATATTCTTGTACAGGTTTTATATGAATGTAAGTTTTCATTTCTCTGGAATAAATGCCCAAGAATGCATTTGCTGGGTAGCATACTAATTGCATGTTTAGTTTTATCAGAAAATGTCAACGAGGCTAATTTCAGAACAAAAATATCTTCTAGTTATGATGCCTTCTACTAATGATGCCTGATGGATTGTGGGGTCTTTTTACCGTTAGTTTATCATAGATAGTCTTTGCAAAGTTCTCAATCCAATCACTACAAGGGCAAGAAGTTACCTTTTCTGTGTGGATCATCTGTTATGTTTTCTATGTCCTAAGTGGGCCTGTTATATTAATACTGGAGGCCTGATGCACGAAGATTCATGCAAGAATAGGCCTTCCTTCCCTTGGCTGCTGGTACCCGGGACCCGGGTCTTTGCTCTGGCCCTTCCCTTCCGCTTATGCTCTGGCCCAGAGCCGCCTTCTGCCTTCACTTACTACCCAGAGGCCCGGAGCAGCCAGGGCAGAGCCGAATGCCTGTGTCCTCCCCATGGCCCGGCCGCCACCAGCTTTGTCGCATCAGTTTGTATGTTCCCTCTTTATTGGCTGTGGGCGCCACCATCTTTGTTGTGTTACTTTGCATATTCCATCTTTATTAGATAGGACTTCCCCATCTATGGGTGGAAAAAATGAAGCAAGAGAGAAGTTAAGTAATTGGTTTTGTCACACAGTTATAAGTGTCAGAATCAGGGCTGACCACAAAATATGCAAGCCAGAGTCCATGCATGTCATCACTGCATCATCCTGTGTTAGAGTAGTATGTGTTTTTTTCAGTATTAGAGTAGCCTTGCCAGGTTTTAATTTTTAAATCTAAGAGATTGTTCCCAGTATATAGGGTAGGGTTTCTAGGCCTGGTTAGCAATCAGGGCCAATCTGTGGGGCGATCGGGGGTCCCCTGAATCCTCGCTGTCACCAGTCGCTTCCCTCTGCAGAGTAATTGGTGGGCGGGGTGATCAAGGGTCCCGATGGCACTTTCCTTGGCCGGCAGCCTGGTGCTGCCCACTTGCCGGCCCTGACTGGGGGCAGCGCCTGTGTTGAGCATCTGTCCTTGGTGGTCAGTGCACATCATAGTGACCGGAAGTTCTGCCATTTGGTCAATTTGCATATTAGGGTTTTATTATATAGGATAAGTTTGGGAAATGCTGGAATAAATAAAATCAACTGTATTTCTTTGCTGCAGGCTTTCTCAGTCTTTTGATATAGAGACTGAAGCGTCAAAAGAGCTGTTATGGACACTTATTTGACCATGGACTATGTGGAACAGGGACTTGTGCATTTGCAGGGTGTCAGATTGCTAAAAATGATCACAAATTCTTCTCATCACTGTGTGTTTGCTTGTTGTACTGTAACTTTGTAGTAGTACCTGTCATAAAAGAGATAGAGTTAAGTTTTTTCCCTTTTGAATTTGTACTTGGCCATGTAACTTGCTTTGGCTAGTGGGATATTCACAGTCATGATGCAAACAAGCTTGAAAGCATTTGGGGCTTGCCAGCTCTTGCTGCTCTTTGAGACCCTACATTAACCATGTGAAGAAATCTGTACTCGCTTCCTGGGGGATGAGAGATCATGTGGAGCAGAGATAAGTCCTCCTACCTGAGATCCCCTTTAGTCCAGCCATCTACCCAATTGTCAGCCATGTTGCCATGCTAGACTATCCCACCCCAATCGAAGTTTGCCCAGACCAGAACCCCAGTAAACTCTCAGAATTGTCAGAAATAATTGTCTGTTGTTGTTTTAGCCACTAAAAGCTAGGTGATACACTTGTTAACGTAACACAATTATTTTGTAAACAGTGCCCAAGAGATGGGAACATCCCCAAAGCCTACCTGCTAGTTTAGGCTACTCACTGTGATTTTGAATTCTTTTTGAAACATTTTTAAATTTACTTACTGAATTTACAGCTCACCTTTGGGTTTTTCAGAAGCTCTGTAGGAGAACATGCTAATTTAGTAAGAATAATTTTACAAATAGGGTTATGAAATAGTGAATGGTTAATGTTGGGTTAGTAGAAACTTTTCTTTTCTTTGGAATTTATGCTCTAAAGTTTGGGCACATTGGATGAATACTTTTATTTGCAGTATTTATCTTAATTTTATTGGCTACTGTTGCATAGTATAATGGGTCAGGTAGATGCCTAACCATAAAATGCCACATGTGAAAATTTCAGATGATAGGGTTATAAATCAATTACACCATCCAAAAACACTTTAGTTTTTAAAAAAAACTTTAGGAACTAGGGAAACATACAGTGAGGTTTTAAACTTCAAGTTGCTGCCAGTGGAGAATGTGTTTAAACAGTGGCTGTCAGCTCTTGGACCTGCTGAACTGATTTATTCATCGCAGGAACTGGTACTATAACTGCATTTTTAATTGAGCTAATGAAAGATTTTTTCCTTTATTTTCTTTTGATACAGTATTTACAATCCATGGACTGGTGCCATTTTCCATTTGGCACTTTATGGTTTGGCATGGGGCCATGGTGTCCTGTGATGTTACTCATGAGCTCCGGCGTGGTTAGCCCTGGTCAAAGGACTTTCTTATATTGCTTTTTATGCTCACTGCAGATTGTAAAATTTCCTGAGAAGTCAACATTTCTATAATTGGATTCCTAAACTTCACCTTCTGATTTCTGGCTACTATATCTACAAAAATATCTCCAAATTATTTCTGCAGAACGTTTAATGCTTATTTTGCTATAGAAAACCTGTTTCAAGTAGCTATTTAATTGTGAACATTTTTTAATAGTAAATTGAGCATTCAACATCTTTTGAGAAAAGATTTTAGTGTGTGAAATTAAAACCTTGAAATCACACTTGCCTATTTATATTTAAGTTTGAAAGAAATGTTTTAAGATGGGAATGTTGCCAGTTATAATATAATACATTATTAATTTTAGGAGACCATAAGTGTTAGCCACTTACTTAAATTAATGGTTCCCTTTTTTTTTGTGTGGACATTCTGAAATGGTGATTATACCAGTTGGTATATTAAAAGTCAAATGCATTTTACAATTAATTGGTGATTAAAGTCAAATGTATTTCTTTACCACAAGAATTCCTAGAATCTTTGAGTATTCTAATATGTATTGTAAAAGTTCAATTTTTTACTTAGAGATAACAACTGTTAATATTTTGTTATAGTTCCTATAGATTTTAAAGATTTTTTCTGTGTATATGGATATTTTAGTATAGGATATAATTTCATATTCTGTTTTGTTTTGTTTTTTACTTAAAAGTTATATGGTAAACATTTTATTTTAACATTTATTGGGTAATATCTTTTTATTGACCAAATAATAGACTTAGTTGGATAAACTGTAATTTGTTTTACCCTTCCATTCTCAAATACCTAGTTTTTTTGTTTTTCTCTAAAATGGTTATAAACATGATTTGTGTCTAAATCTGCATTTATGATTCCTAGAAATTGAATTACCAGACTAAAATATCTGCTTTTTAAAGCTAAGTTGTTTTTTCAAAAAGATTATTCTAATTTATTAGTATAATTGTGTGATAAAATTTTTAAATTACAAAGAGTTTAAACAAAATTTTATTTTATTGTCACTTTAGTCCTTTTTTTTTTTTTTAACTCTCTACTACAGTTTATTTTCTTGACTGAAAAGATCCTCTTTATTATTATAAGGGACGCCGCAGCAGATTTGGATCTAGATAGAATGATGGCCTGTGGACCGAAAGGTCCCGGGTTCGATTCCAGTCAAGGACACATACCTCGTACCTTGGTTTCAGGCTCTTCAACAAATTGTTGTGTTTCTCTCACATCAATGTTTCTCTCTGTCTTTCCGTCTCTCTTCTACTCTCTCTAAAACAGAACAAAAACACAAAACATAAAGAAAACAAGACAAAATTATTATCAGGAATAATATTGGATAATTTTAAGATATATAGAGATTTTTAAAAGAAAATGAAAAATAACTGTAATATCTTCTCCTTCCTATAAAAATGTTCAATTTTTAGCAAAAAGGAATAACTTGATTTTTTAAATGGATTTTAAGTTTTATGAAAGCAGAGGTTCTTTTTATTTTTATCCTTAATATTTAGCATATGACTAGCACATAAGAGATGTCCAATCAGTATTCAATCAATATTTGTTGAATGAATGAGTGAATATAACTTTTCATGGAAAAAATGTATTAGATGGTCTGTTTCAGTTATATCTGAAAAAGTATGTCATCTTTCTTTTACACCAAAATACAATATACTTGGTTATTACCCACATTCTTCATATTTTATAAAGCAGTTGATTTATGTAGTGAATTTTGATTCTTACTGTTTATTCAATGAATATAACATTTTTGGAATCAAGATGCCTGTAATAGTGCTAAGCTGTCTACTCTGTAAGGATATAGAATAGCCCTTTATATTTTCTGCAGAAACATGTTATTTCCTTAATCTATTAAAAATTCTCATTAAGATAAAGAAAATATACTTTCAATATGTGGTATTTTTACATTATTATTGTATTTACACCCTAGCAATTATTATTGATAAATAGTAATCTTAACCAAATATATACCAATTAATTGTCATCAAGCTTAATTCATTTATGAATCTTAACCTCTCCTTCCTGACCCCCAGGCTTTCCCTATTTCATTTTATGTAGTTTTGATTTATTATTATTTGGAAGTAATCCATCTTTATACTTGTGATACTCCCTTTGGATTACATTTTTCATAATGTAGACACTTGGTTCAGAATAAGCTAAAAGCCAATAAAAAGATGGGGCTTTACTTTCATGTGAACCTATGACTTCTTTTGCAACTGGAGCCTCAGGACCCCAGACCCCTTTGTAAACTTGGATCCAGGTTAAACTTCCAAGTAGTCAGCAGTCACACTGAGTGTATACCACATGTCATCAGTTAAACTAACACTCCTTATTTACTCCCATTTTAGGAAGTAACAAACTTTTTAATCATATGAATAATCAAAAGGCTTTCTGCTTCACTAATTACATATTCAAAAATTACTGGTGTATTTTCATTTGGCACCTTTTCAGATGAGAGGAGATCATCAGAATGTGATAAGCCAGTTGAATTTCATAGGATGAGCTCATTAGCATTACTTTTCTGGTGCAGAGATTTGAGTTAAATAATTTAATTGACCATAATTACAGTTCACTCTTCATATACCCTCGGGATAATTAGAAAGAATTTGAGTTTCCGTATTTTAAAAACAGCACTGTATTCTGTATTTTCTCTTTTACTGACTCAAAGAATTGAGGGTTTCTGTGATACTTTCCTAAACAACAGATTGCTTTTTTTGGAATAGATAGTACAACCTGTGGAAATTCTATTAATTCCACATTGGTTCTTGGCAGGGCTTTTAAAATCGGTTTCTTTTGATTTGGGTTCTTATTGTCTAGACAGAAGAGTGTCTTCTATCACTCCCAAGATCCCAGTCTTCCCTGCCAACTTCTCTTGCATTTTTATAGTTTTAAGTAATAACAATTAAACAGGAAAGCACATTTGGGAAAGTAGATTACTTTTAACCAGGAAATACTCTGTGCCAAAATCAAGATTGTAGTTTTAGCCTTATTACATATTTTAGAAGTTTAACTCTTTTGTTCCACTTTTCTTTTTATACCTTACTTTTCTCAGACTTCTTTTATAGGAGCAGAAATGAAGAGATACAAAAGTTGGTGGAAGAATTACCATTTTCTGTTCTCAGCTCTGATCCTGGTTAACTTTGGTGAAATCGAACACTCCCTTTTAAATATAATCGGCAGATTCTTAATTTGTGGTTTTTTATGGGTGTCTTTTGACTTTATAAATAATGTTGAGGAAATTTTTAATAATGCTGCATTTGTGTAGTTGATCAGAACTCAATAAAACTTGATGAGTGTTTGTTAAAAACATTTTCCTTTGGCGCAAAGGAGGTTATTGGTAGGGTTAATGTGGTTCTTCGAGGCACTACACACTTCTTCATATCCCCTACTACAGGAATGGGGAAATTGCATACTCATCTGATCTCACCTGTTAGTCCTTGTGTCCCAGTACTTCTTAGAGTGATATTTCTAAGAGAAATTCCTGACCTGACTTAAAAGCCATCAGTATCACTACCTATTGATCATCTCTAAGATGAAGTTTAAGCTTTTTAAAGTTGCTATTCTTAACCTGGCTCATTCCTCTTTCACTTTCATCTTACATTGGTATTGTTAAACCATTCTGTTGGTGGCAGTGGCACCAAGTTAGACCGGACCTAGGTTCAGCAACCTAGGTTCTTGAGTTCTAGCTAGGAAAGGATTCAGAGCCAAGATTCAAACTGTAAGAGAACATCCTATATAATAAAGAGGTAATATGCTAATTAGACCACACAACAGAAGGAATGTCCGGATTGCTTCTTGCACGAATTTCATGCAACGGTCCACTAGTCTATACTAATAAAAGAATAACACGCTAATCAGACCTGGAGACCTTCCGGGCCTTCCAGACAAAGCCAGGAGTTTGGCCAGCCTGCAAACCACCCCCAAAGGGCCCTCAGCGCCACGCCCCCCAGCAGGGACCTGAGGTCAGCTTTGGTGTAGCTTGTCTAGTTTTTCTACTTTTCTGGGCCTGGAGCTGAAAGACAGCTGAGGCTTAGTTGTTACTTGTAGGGAGGCCAGGTTAGGGAGTCCAAACTGGATGACCAGCCATATATTAGGGGAGGAAGGTCACCCTGGTGATGAGGTCCCACCCAACAATTGGTCTTTGCTAGGCATCCAGGGCTTTTCACCCTGGTGACCCTCTGTACCTAGCCCATTGCCCCAGGTAAACTTACTTGGTCAAACTGGTACAGCATAGCCCAATGCCCCAGGCATACAAAATACTCTTAATCAGGTGCAATATTTAAAATTATCTCCCAGATGCCTGACAGGGCCACTCGTAAAGTCTGGCCTTTCTTTGGAGTGGGCAGGGTTTGAGCAACCCAGGCCTTCTGAATCAAACCTTTCTAAACTTGAACACTTTCACCTTACTAAACTCCATACTATTTAGATTTTATTAGTTTTCCCCTAATATCCTTTGTCTAATTAAGGATCCCATTTAGGACATCACATTACATTTAGTTACCTGTCTCCTTAGAATTCTCTGTGCTGTGACAGTGTTTCTTACTCTTATTAGTTTTTTAATGGCCTTGACAATTTGGAGGTTTGCTGGTCAGGTCTTTTGTAGAATGTACCTCAATTTGACTTTGGCTGTTTTTATTATGGTTAGTCTGGAATTACGGGGCTTGGAGAGGAAAACCACAGAGGTGGAATCCATTCCCATCAGAGCTTAACAAGGGTATACTATTAAATTTGAACCTTTAATTATGTAATTTAAAAAATTTCCAACCCCTCATTGAGTACTTAACCAGAATTTAGGCTGATGTGTGGCCTACATGCAAAATTTGTTCGCAGTGGCTCTTAATCATGTTTAATCTACAGAGTTCCTCTTTTCAGTGCTGTCAAGATCTCTAATGTTCACAACTTTAAATTTATCTAGAGAGAGTAGGGAAAGGCAGCCAGGATGTAGAACAGTAATCCATTAAGTGATGAATCAGGGAAGCTAAAACAGATCTCTTTTACCAGATTAGAATCTAGAATGAAACGTAGTCAGGTCCCCCAGTATGACTGCTATTATTTTCATATGCATCTCTTCCCCAAGATGAACTAGAGGTAATCATCGGGGGCTCCAAATGGTTCAACCTCATTCATTCTCTTCAGTTGCCTTACACCCACTCAGTATTCATGTCCCTGCAAATGTCAGATTGTCTAGAAAGCTGTACCCTTCAAACCTGTTGTATGCTCTTGTAGTGTCCTGTATTTTTTTCTAGTTTTAAAATTAAGTAATTACGAATGTATTTGTTTAATGTCTGCCTCTCCTTCCAGACTGTAAGCTCCACATATATAGAAACCATGTCAGTCTTGTGTGTTCTTCATCCCTCACTTTGTACATATCTGAGTGAATAAGTGAGTAAATGAGTAGATGAATGGATATTTGATATTAAAACCTCTAACAACTTCAGCTACAGGAGTCAGATCTCTTGTTGACACCGGTAATACCTGCTCCATATTTATCAGAAGTTATAAAAGATAAAAGTTAGACAACTTTTACCCCAGGATAGTTAATTTTTGCTCAACAATCTACCATCTGGGCCTGCACAGTTCTTGAGACTTTCTTGACCTTTCTCAATGAATATGCTTATGATGAATGTCTAATTTCTCCAGGCAACTTCTTCCTCCACAATTTTCTTTTAGCATCATCTTTCAGGCCTGATTCTTAGGCTGAAAATCCTAGCTATTACATGTGGCACATTTAGCATCCAGGTACAAGTTTAATTATGGTATAAGGAAAAATCTTTTGTTCTTTTTCTAAATATCGACCATTATTAAGACTGTGCTGTAAGAATTGTTTCTGAAATCTCCTTTATTCTTTGTCAGGGTGTTCTCCTTATTCTCCGCTCTCAGCAAAACATCAGTGACAATCCTCTTTCCTCAGCATGTTGGCTCTGTGGCCAGAGTTAGTTATTTGCCCATCTGGGAACTTCCTTTCTGGTCTGTATCTCAAGATACAGAATCAGAACTACTTAAGAATTTACTTACATGAGTTGCTCAGCTTTCTGACAGAGAGAGGGGCCCCTTTTCTTTGCCTCCTATTTAACAAAAACTTGGAGCATCTCTGTGGCCAGTCTTGGCAGGAGAGGGTTTTTCTTTCTGTATATGCAAATATTTATTGTCAATTAATCATCAGAGGAAATAGAGGAAAGGGTTTGAATTTACACCCCAATTATTTGGACATATCTGGGCTAGAAAATATCATGCAAGGCATGTGTATGTCCTTGTACGCTTTCACATGTTGGTGACACTTTTCACTAGTTCTGAGCCTACTGCCATGTTGCTAACTTAACTGGTTTTCTTATCTCACATCCTACCAGGCTGTCCCCCTGTCATTTCTTCTGCTGCTTTCTTTTGAAGATAATACAGAGAAGTATACGCCTGCCCATTAATATATCTCTTTACCAAACCTTGAGCATCTGTAATGTATGAGGCACTATGTCGGGAAAGTCCTGGTGATACATCATACTTTTAGAACAAAGAGCCTTTTCATTTGATGATCATTCACACATACCACAAATTTCCCCCCAAAAAAGAAATAATCAGAACAAAATTTATTTAAAATTTTTTACTATTTAAAACAATTTTTCTGGGCCTTTTATATGTCTTATTTCAGTTTGGGGGCATTTGGTCATATATTACCTATGGTTGATTTAAAATTCACTTGAGGAATGTGTTGCTTCTTTAGCACCTGGGAGTGGAGGCCAATCAGTAGAAGTCCCTGTTTCTTTCCTCTGTTCTTATATTCTTCATTTTCTTTGTCCACATTCCTTTATCTTTTCCCAGTTCTGATGTGCCATAGTAAGAATGGTAGGGGTGACTAAGGAGTTTCTTAAATAATCAATAAATTTTCTGCTGATCACAGCTGCATTTCATAAATTAGAAAAAATATATAATATTTTAATGGGATATAAAGAAATTTTAGGTGAAGCTTTATATAATTTTCATGATGTGAGTTTTAATTTATTTTTTTAATTACTACTGCTTTTCTTTTTCTTTTCGTTTTTGTTTAAAGCTTCCTTTTTTTTTTTTTAACAGCCGCCCCCCCTCCTGCCCCGTACTTGTTCATCTGGCAAAAGTAGATTTTTAAAAGCTTAGTTTGGAAATGGTTTGCCATTTTAAGGTTGAATAGCCATTTTAAGTTTGTGATCTTAAGGAAGCTTATTTAGATAATAATATCTGTGTAGATAAGGTTTGACTTCATACCTAGCTGGCTCTCTGAGAACAACTTATAGTAAGTTTGATGGTAATATAGTGATATTTTAGAAATTAAGTTCAGGTTTCAATATAATAATTAAGCTGATTATGAAACATTTGTCTTTAAGTTGATCATGTTTTCCTTGTTCCTTGAGGTATGTGTTTTGTTTTGTTTTTACTTGAACAATTCCTCTGTTTTATCTTAATGTTTTCCCTTATAAATTAGGAATTGATAGGAACATCTGGCTTTCATAGTTTTTGTTTTTTTTAAAATATATTTTTTATTGATATTTTACAAAGAGGAAGGGGAGAGAGAGAGCTAGAAACATCGATGAGAGAGAAACATCGACCAGCTGCCTCCTGCACACCCCCCACCGGGGATGTGCCCGCAACCAATGTACATGCCCTTGGTCGGAATTGAACCCCGGGACCTTTCAGTCCGCAGACCGACGCTCTACCACTGAGCCAAACCGACCTTGGCTCATAGTTTTTTTTTTAATGTTTTATTGAGGTGCTTAATATGATTTATTAAAGAATAAGGTCACCCAGATCAGTGGTAATTTGCAATTAGTGAGGAAGTTTTGGTGTAGTTTCTTACATTGTTTTTCTCATCTACTTTTTTCTCTCTTTGTGCTCTTACCTGTGACATTGTTATGCCAAATAGAAAGGAAATGGGCAAAGGGGAACAACTGAGTCCAGAGAGAAAAGAAAAGGACAAAATAGCACACTCAGCCCCTCCCACCCTCTGTGCTGTTCAATGTTTTTACTTGCCCAGGTCCCAGCCACTTACCTTGACTCTTCAGACTCCTCATGTAGTTGGGGTTTGAATTTTGAATAAAGTTTTTATTTTTAATCAATTGGGGGTTGGCGGTGTAGTTGGTTTGTGGTCCTGTAGTAGAACTGGAACTTTGACTTGATTTTTAGAAATTCTCCACAGAATACATTTTTAAAGCTTAGGGGAAAATACTTGTATTTTCACTATATAAAGCTGAAGGCTTTCACTTATTTTCAATTAGATCTAAGAACACATTTGAACACTGCTGCTCCCTAATTTTGCCTTTTCTCCATTAAAGAAGCACCTGGAAATCTTTTGCTTGTTTTTTCTTTTGGATCTTGGAGGTTGGATTTTCTCAACTTACTTCTTTCTGCTTTATGTAGTATCTTTAGAAATTTGGTATGTTTATGATTTCAAAACAAAATCAGTGTACTTTAAACATTTGAATTGTTAAAAAGCTAGTGAATGAATGGCCCAGCAGAGAATTTGGAACAGGTGCCAACACATTTGCTGCTGCCTGGCTTCTTGTCCTTATGTTGGAACTTGTTAGCATGAAAGAACCAAATGAAAAGTACTCTTTGTTGCAATATTTTCTATAAAAATAACACTTTAAAAAGAATTTTTGTTTCTGGCAGTGTAAAACTTGGCACTTAGCAAATAAGAGGACTCACAGTTATATAAAGATACTGTCAGCCCCTCTGGAGTTACTGAATTCTTCCCTGATAGTAATTCTCCCAATGTCTGCAATCCAATTCATTAATTTTTATTTTGCCCCCTAGGGACTTTTCTATAAAAGTTTGTGTGTTTTTGTTGTTGTTTGTTTGTTTTTTAATCTGATCATCAGGTCTTTTAGCTTCCATTGGGTATGTAGTTTGAGTTGATTTTTTGTGTGTGTATTGTTGGATTGTTATCCAGAAAGTACTAAAACATGTTGGGGGAGGGAGGTTGTTTTTCTTGGGAAATTTATTTCACTGTTCTGTCTCTGCTTGTTTGACAGCTGTTCCTTCATTTCTAACTTTATTACTAATTCAAAGAGTTATAAAGCCATGTGTGAGCAGCTGTTCACTGTTTCATTAGGACAAAATAAGAAAGGACCCAACTATTAGGAGTGATTTAGGTTAGGTTGTAGAAATAATTTTTTGGCAGTTATGATATAGTATAACTTAGTAAAAAGAGAGAGTTGCAAAATTTTTAAAAAAGAGCATAAAATAATATTTGTTGAAAGATGAGAGGAGTTGAAAGATGAAATACTGACTGAAGATGGGATAGTGAACCAACTAGTTTTGAATTCCTGTTCTAGTTCTAGGATTTTATGATTTCATGCTGGTGTTTATTCTCTTACAGATTAACTTTTCCCATGACTTTCTGTGTTTAAGATTCTTCCGTGCAATTGTAAGCTTTTAAAGCTGATTTATATTTATTTTTGAGTTGATATCTTAGCTATAGAAAAACTTCATTTATTTGGCACCCAGGAGCTGAATTAAAATTTAAAACTTTTAGTTAAAGAAATGTAATAATCAAAGGGAAAAAGAATAGAAAAATTAGGTAATTAAATATTGTCATGGAACCATAAATATGGCTTAATTCTTATCTTTTGTCACTAGTCCTTCAGAATATAACTGTTATATCCATGGTTCAGACCTTTAAGTAAAATAATACCTAGTATTTATTAAATAAGTACTGTGTGTCTGGCTAAAAGTGCAGCTAATTTAATAGATAGTGTACTGTTTAATTCTCACAATAATCCTGGGAATTGTATGAATATAAAATCATGAACACATTATGATATCATTAAAACACACCTACGCATGTGCACACATGTATTTGAAAGGCTGGAAGGTATTAACAGTGGTTACTTTTAGGTGTTTGGAAAACAGATAATTCTTCTATTGTCCTTTATAATTTCTTATATGCTGTATTTATTGTATACCAATTATCTTTATAATCATATGAAGTGGGAATTGCTACTATTATTATTACATTCTAACACGTTGGCCATGTCTTACCTATGTGCAACAATTTCCAAATCACTATCCTCATCATCTCACATATTTAGGAACTGTAAAACCATTTTAAATATTTTTAGTAGTTTTTGCATTAATTTGTGGAAAGATATTTTATGTCTTTAGACAAAGGCTGGGTCTTAGACTACTTTTTTAAATTTCTCTTTAGATTACAAAATTTTGAGAATACTATTTCACTTATCCTTGTGCCTTTACAGTTCCTAAGTCAAGTCCAGCACATAGAAGATATTTCTCTTAAAGTTTATTTAATTTATTTTACTCATAACTTCCAACTAGTGCAATAATTGAAAACAAATTCCTTAATTTCCAAACATTTTTTGTTTTTGCCTTTTAAGGTAACTCAATTACACAGTTGCCCAAAGTCTGAGTCCTGGCTGTTACTCTTAATTCCATATTCTTTTTCACTACCTCTCCAAATTAAATTATTGTTAAAATGGATGAAGTGGTTGGGATAATAAACTGGCATTGTGCATCAAGAGACCATAAAAATGTCCATGCCTTTTAATCCAATAATTCTTACTTCGAAAAAATAAATGCCAGGAAAGCAATTTAGAAAAAAATTATATGATCTCAGGATTATGGTTGGTAATACAGCATTCTCCTGGTTCTGTGGACAAAAAAATTATACCATGCAAATTCATTTAGGAAAAGTAATATTTTTGTGATATTAACAAAACAAAAAAAAGACTTGTCTGTTTTCTTGGATTTGTAGATTGTTTTCTGATTTTTTTCTTTTTCCTTTCCTCTTGCTTCTTAAATGCAGGTGGTGTCCAATACCCACATCTCTATTCTCATGGTTGGCAATTTTAATGGATCTCATGGATTCTTTTGTTTGTATGTAGAGATTTCTGAAATCTGACATTCCAGGCCTATCCTCTTTACAGAGCTCAATTTGTGATGCTTACATTCCAAATACTCAGTTTTCATATTTTGAATATCATTCATTTAACTGTGTAAAAAAAAAAAACCTATCTTGTTTATTTTTCCTCCTAAAGATCGTTTTTCTGTGGTCTATATTCTATCAATTTGTCTTGACAACTTTTCTTTTCAGTTCTCCCTCTTATTCCACCCTCAGTACCCTCCACTGTAAATCTGCATTGTCTTTCTGGCATATCTTCATTATTTACAGGTGGTTACCTTAGTTTAAGCTCTTTTTTTGTTTTTAAGGATGTTTGTGGTCGGTTTGTAATTGGTCTCCCTGCACACACTATCCTGTAATGAATTTTGTCAGAGAATCTTCTTTTCTTTTTTTTATTAAGGTATTATATGTATACATAGCTTACCATTGCCCCCCTCCCCCCCCCATACATGCCCTCCCTCCCCATAGTTCTGTGTTCGTTGGTTGTACTTATATTCATGCATACCAGTCCGGTTGTTCTCTTATCTCCCCCCAGGTCTCCTTCCCCTCCCCGCTGTCATTTGACAATCTGCTTGTTTTATGGTGACTATCTCAGGACCACATGAATAGAGTCCGCTCCTCCTCTGGTTCACACCACCTCTACCGCCGGGTCCCACTGCTTCCCCTGGGACACACAGCTCACCCGGGGCACAGGGCCCCCTGGGAAACACGGCTCACCCGAGACACCTGACCCCTTTGGGGGACACAGCTCACCCAGGGCACACACCCCCCCGGGACACACGGCTCACCCGGGGTACATGGCCCCCTGGGACACACAGCTCACCTGAGACACCTGGCTCACCCGAGACACCTGGCCCCTTTGGGGGACACAGCTCACCCAGGGCACACGGCCCCCTGGGACACACGGCTCACCTGGGGCACATGGCACCTCTGGGGGCTGGGGTATCGAATTGGAGGCACTGCACTAGGTCCTCGCTAGTACGGCGGGCAGGCTGGGACAGCTGCAGGCGGGGAGACCGCCCTCAAAGGTGTCTCGTTCGGTGCAGAAGTGGAGCAGCTGTGGACTCGGAGTCTAAGTTCTGAGGCCGCCCACTCCCTGAGCCCGGGGCGTAGTGAGCTCTGTTCTGGGTGGATTTCCTTTATTCGAGGCGGCGGTGGCGGGTGTGGCAGCGACAGTCGCTCCTGTGGTTCAATTTCCACTTTAGTTTTAAAGTTCACCTGACGGCAGTGATGGAAGCTTCGGCCCGGCCATGCGGCAGTGGAGGAAGGACTCGCGGGGCCTGGGAACAGAAGGCACCGCGCCATCTCCACACCAGCACATGCCATCTCTACACCAGCACGGAGGGTGTGCTGGGAAGGTTGTGGGTGGGCTGAGATGGCTACGGGTTGAGAGACCGCCCTCAAAGGTGTCTATTCGGTGCGGAAGCAGAGCAGCTGTGGACTCGGAGGCTAAGTTCTGAGGCCGCCCACTCCCTGAGCCCAGGGCGGAGTTAGCTCTGTTTTCGGTGGATTCCTATTATTTGCGGCGGTGGCGGGTGCGGCAGTGATGGTAGCTCCTGTGGCTCAATTTCCCCTGTAGTTTTATAATCCACATGGTGGTAGTGGCGGAAGCTTTGGCCCAGCCATACAGTGGCGTAGGAAGGACTTGCCGGGGCCGAGAACGGAAGGCGCCACACCAGCTCCTCACCAGCAAGGCATCCTTGGAGGCCGGGCTGAGCTGGCTGCGGGCTGGGAGATGCTGCGCCATCTCTTCACCAGCCCAGTGTATGCGGAGGGTGCGAGGAGGCTGGGCCGAGCTGGCTGTAGGCTGGGAGACGCTGTGCCAGCTCCTCACCAGCACGGTGAGCGGGCTGGGACAGCTGAGGGCTGGGATGGTTGCGGGCAGGGAGGTCTCGCTCACAGGCTTCTTGTCCAGGCAGGAGCTGAAGGCGTGGTGGAGATCCCACATCAGCTCCCTGGCTCCCACAGCGGCCGGCAGGGCTGGCCCACTCCCTTAGCCCTGGGGTGGAGCGAGGTCTGGCTTCCCTCATTCCCGGTGGCAGCGGCTCCGGTAGGTCCGGTTTCGCCGTAGTTTTAAACTCCACATGGCAGCAGCGGCGTCCTGCTTTGTGTCTAGTTGTAGCCTTCCCATTTCGCCAGCTTTCCTGTGGGTCTGGTGTGATCCCTTTTAGCTGTTGTTTTTTTCCAAATTTTTGAGGAGGTGGCAGCTTAGGAGACTACCTAGGCCGCCATCTTGTTTCGGTCCAAAGTACATTTTTTATTATGAGATAATTATGAGTTCACATGCTGTTTTAAGAAATCATACAGAGATATCCATGTACCCTTTACAGAATATCCCCTAATGGTAACATCTTACAAAGCTATAATATCTCATTGTGGTTTTAATTTGCATTTCTCATGGCTAATGGTGTTCATGGGCTTTTGCCATCTGTATATCCTTTTTGGTGACTGTCAGAGAATCTTCCTGATACCCAGATCAGACCACATCACTTTCTAAATTAAAAACTTGAAAGACTTCTTATGTGAATAAAGAGAATCTTGAACTCCTTCATCTAATCTTCATGGTCCTCTACTACTATATATCTTCAATTTAACTTTTCTAATTTTACTTCCCACCCTCAATTTTTTTTCTCTTATCCTTGTCAGACTTTCTTTTGAGTCTTTCATCATATTTTCACATTTCCAGATCTCATCCAGGCTTCAAGAGTTGAATTTCAGTTTGCTTTCTAATTGGAAGGAATCTTCCTTCCTGGGAACTCCTAAAGGCCTTTTCTGTTTCTTTGCTATTGTGCTTAGGACCCTTTCCATTGTACTGTGGCTATTTCTGTGCATGTTACTGGTAGTTATTAAGTTTTTTAAAGTCTATTCATGTTTTACTTTTCTATTTCCTAATTAGTTCTTAATACGTATTAAGTAAGTGATATGTAAGGAGCTCTCTTGTTTGGGAGGTATTTGAGGAAAAGGAACAAAAATTTGAGGATATTTTATTAATATGCCAGACATAAAAGATTATATATTGCATAAGTACCTACAGAAATATATTTTAAAATATTTGCTGAAAAAGAAAGAAAAGAAATTAGATGTATAGACAAGACTTTGGGTCACTGACACAAACCATTTACAGATAAAACCTAATTTTAAAAGCCATCTAGAATAGAAAATAGACTTAGCAGTGTGTTCAATCATTTAAGCTGTTATTTATATAAGATTAGCAAGCAGAAACATTTTGTCTTTCTATAGTATTTCTATAATTTGCAGATTACTTTTTATGTACTTCCTCCTGATTTTTAAAATGGTCTGTTCCTTCTCTTGTACTTCTTTTGTTGATCTTTTTTAAAGTTCTTTGTCATGGCAAATTTATGTTTAGAACATGTTCTGTTTTGCAGGTATCCTGGTCAGATATAGGAGGACTGGAAAATATCAAACTGAAATTGAAACAGGCTGTGGAATGGCCCTTGAAACATCCAGAGTCTTTTACCCGAATGGGTGTTCAGCCACCTAAAGGAGTTCTTCTGTATGGGCCACCTGGATGCTCTAAAACGATGATTGCAAAGGCTTTGGCCAATGAAAGTGGGCTGAATTTCCTAGCAATAAAGGTATGACATTAAGTTTTTCATTTGATACTTTCTAGTCTAGCCCCCTTAGAACCCATCCTCTTATCCCTCCCCTTCAGAGAACATGAGAAAGCAACTTAAGGAGTAGCTGATTTTCATTTAAGTTTAATGGCAATGTAGTGTAGGGAAATGAGAGAGAAGTAAATCAGTTTCATCAGCATAATCAGGTGGACAGTAGAAGGTTGCTTTATTTAGTTTCTTGATTCTCAGCATTTCTTATACTCATGTAATAGAAACCAGTCTTGTTTAGTTTTTACATTTTTAAATTGTACTGATCACTTTTGTTCATCCAAGACTTAATTATAAACAAATACTAGAAGCCCAGTGCATGATATTTATGCACAGGTATGGTCCCTAGGCCTGGCCGGTGATCAAAGCATAAGAAATCCGGTATAGAAGGGCAGGTCCCATCTGACCTCTGGACCCTGTGCAGCACCTGGGCCCCCGGGCCCCAGCATGCCCCCCATTCTCCTCTGAGTCATTGGTCCTCCCCCACCCCCACCCAGCTCTCTCAGCACCTGGAAGCCGGGCGATGGCCCTATCCCCCACTGCTGGTTGCTGTCTGCTGGGCGATTGGGCCTCTGCTCACACCTCTCTTGGCCTGGCACTGCCCGCTCACCTGCTCTACCATCCTGCCACGGTCCTGCTCTCATCAGGGCCCAACAGGGCCAGCAGTGCTTCCACTGCCAGCGCTGCATTGCCGTCACCTGCCTTATTCCATGCCACCCCCTGATGGTTATCATATGTGTGAGCTCCCAAATCAAAGGGACAATTTGCATGTTAGGCTTTTATTATATAGGATGATTGTGAATTTGACATTTACATACATAGACTTTTCAATGAAACCAGGTACTTAATTTGGTAAAACTAGATTCCTTAAAAAAACTTTTGTAGTCAGAATGTATGTACATTCTACTCTGAATCACACGCGCATGTGCACACACACACACACAAATACACACACATTTGTTCCGCCTTTTCCTATTACTTGGAATAGAAAATACTATTTGATATGTAATTTTACATTTACTCTAGGACCAGATGTTAATTTTTATGAAATACAATTACATATCCAGTTACTAAATATACATACATAAAACCTTAAATCCATTTCTGTGGACTTTACCACAAAAACATGTACCGTATGTGCCGGCGTATAAGACGATTTTTTTGGCCCTGAAAAATATGTATTTGCCGGCGTATAAGACGACTGGGCGTATAAGACGACCCCCTAACATTTCCACTAAAAATAAAGGGTTTGTTATATACTCGCCGTATAAGACTACCCCCCACTTGGAGGCATATTTTTCAGGGCCAAAAAATCGTCTTATACGCCGGCAAATACGGTATTTAAATATTTTAAGTAGCAAATTCATTTCAGAAGAGGTACATGATAATGGTTTTACATGTTTTGTTTTTAAAAATATATTTTTATTGGTTTCAGAGTAGAAGGGAGAGGGAGAGAAAGATAGAAACATCTCCTAATGAGTAAGAATAGTTGATTGGCTGCCTTCTGCATTCCCCCTTCTGGGAATTGAGCCCACAACTCAGGCCTGTGCTCTAAACAGGAATCAAACCATGACCTACTATTCATAGGTTGACAGCCACACCGGCCAAGTACATGATAATGTTTTGGAAAACAAAACAAAACAAAACAAAAGATAATGTTTTGATGTTACCAGAGACATTCTTTCATAACAAAATACATTTTCTGTAACAGAATATTGAAATCCTTGACAGTTTGAAAGTATAAGACTTATTTTACTTTTCTTAAAATAATTTGTGGGGTGATATTTAAATATTAGATGCCTGGTATTTGTGCACGGCGGGGTGGGAGGAGTGTCCCTCAGCTCAGCCTGCACCCTTTCCAATCTGGGATCCCTCTCACAATCCAGGACTGTCCTTCCTGCCTGCCTTCTTGGTTGCCCCTAACTGCTTCTGCCTGTCAGCCTGGTCACCCCCCTTACTACTCCCATGCCAGCCTGATTGATGTGTAACTGCTCCCCTGCCAGTCTGTTTGCCCCCAACTTCCCTCCTCTGCTGGCCTTGTCACCCCTAACTGCGCTCCCCTGCAGGGTTAATCACCCCCAACTGCCCTCCCTTGCAGGCCTAGTGCCTCCCAACTGCCCTCTCCTGCTGGCCATCTTGTGGAAGCCATCTTGGGTCCACATTGGGGCAGGATCTTTAACCACATGAGGGCAGCAATCTTGTGTGTTTGAGTGATAGTCAATCTGCATATTACTCTTTTATTAGATAGGATAGAGGCCTGGTGATGGGTGGGGGCCAACTGGTTTGCCCTGAAAGGTGTCCCAGATCAGGGTGGACGTTCCCTTGGGGTGTGGGGTGGCCTGGGCGAGGGGCCTGTGGTGGTTTGCAGGCTGGCCACGTCCCCCAGTGACCCAATCGAGGCCCTGGTATCTGGTATATATTTACTTTCTACAATTGAAACTTTGTAGCCTCGAGTGGAGGCTTAGGCCGACTAGGGCAGGCGGAAAGCTTGGCTTCTTCCATTGCCTGGGAAAACCAAGCCTCTCTCCTGCTTTCTGTGGCCTCAGACATCTTCGTTGGGGTTAATTTGCATACTTGCTCTGATTGGCTTGTGGGCGTGGCTTGTGTGTATAACAGTGATGGTTAATTTGAATATTACTCTTTTATTATGTAGTATGTTTAACCTATTTACTTTTAAGCATTGGTGTCTTCACAATTTTTTCTTTTTGCATGCTTACCTTTCTTTGTGTGGAAGATACTGGATCATGTAGATTTGGAGAGGAGACCATGTTATGCTAAATCACAACCAGTTTTCAATGTTGGAGTGATGAATTATTTTGAAATTTTCAGTTGCTTTTTCTGTGGTTCCTGCCCTCCTACCTTGTGGTAGTAGACATGGCCATTTAGTGACACTTTCTGCTCTTTTTATCACCTCCGTTTTTCTATGCCTACTTTGTCATATAATTGCGCAATTACATATGATAACCTTTGAATTTTTCTTGTCTATTCAAAATCTGTACCTTATTTTATAAGAACTTAGCTCATAGTTATTTGCACTTGAATCTCACTTTTTTATGACCTAACATAACATTCCAGATGCTACCAGGACTGCTTTCTGGCCTATTCTGTCCTATATTTACTACTACTTTTGAATATGAAACTTTTTGTAACTTTAGATATTTTCACTTTTGTCTTTTTTCAATGTGAGAAAATGATTCAAAGTGTTCTCTGAAAGGTTTATCTTGGATTCTGTTCATGTAAAATAACCATGTGTTCAGCTTTTTTGCTAATTTATTTACTAGAGGCTCAGTGAACGAATTTGTGTACCAATGGGGTCCCTTGTCCTGGCCTGTGGGATTGGGCTGAAACTCTCTCTCTGACCTCCCCTGAGGGGTTCCAGATTGCGAGAGGGTGCAGGCCAGGCCCAGGGACCCCACCGGTACACGATCCAGGCTGGGAGAGACACAGGAGGTTGGCCATCCGGGGAAGGGCTGCAGGAGGGCTCCAGGGTGTTTTTGGCCCATCTCGCTCAGTCCTGATCAGCTGGACCCCAGCAGCAAGCTAACCTACTTGTCAGAGCATCTGCCCCCTGATAGTCAGTGCACATCATAGCGAGCTGTGAAGCGGCCTTAGCATATCTTTAGCTTATTACACTTTGATTGGTTGAACGGCATATCGGTCGACCAGACACTTAGCATATTAGGCTTTTATTGTATAGGATTTGAGAGAGTGAGACAGAGAGTGAGAAATATTGTTGTTCCACTTTTTTATGCATTCATTGATTGATTTTTGTATGTGCCCTGACTGAGGGTCAAACCCACAACCTTGCCTTATTGGGACAATGCTCTAACCCAGCAGTCACCAATTTTTCAGACCTCACGGGCCACCAGTGGTCAGCGGACCATTGGTTGGTGACTGCTGATCTAATCAACTGAGTTACTCAGCCATACATGTTCAGCTTTTTAATTAAGTTTTTAGTTCTTTTTGGTCACACACACAAAAGGTAAGTGATGTTAAGAAATTTTCTTAATTTGAGCTCATACTTGCTTGTAGATTAACATATTCTACTTACAATTTTTGTTCAATGTGAATTTTTATTCAGTGTAGAGTTAAGTTCCACGGTATTATTTTTAAATTTGGTTGGAGGATATATTTAATGAACATGGGTGTTCATTTTTTTAGTTTTTCTATATGCTTAAATTTTTCAAAAATAGAAGCTGGGAACATGAAAAACTAATTTGCTTTTCTTAGTATTTTCATTGTCCCTTTCATCTTGGTCTGATTTTGTGAGAAGTGTTAAAGTAGCTTTGTCATATAGCTTACGTATGAGATGAAGTAAAAATATTTGTGAATTCACATTGTATTATTTCTAGTTTTATCTTTCTGTGAGAAAAAAGTTGCCTTTTGGCTCCAATATACACATTTGTTTCTTAAGGGTTTTCAGTGTTTTAAGTGTAAGCTTCAAACAAGTCTTAGAGATTTTTAAAGTGATCAGAAAAAAGTAGTTAGACACAAGAATTTTATAGGTAGTTGGGAAATACAAGTGTTTTAATACATTGAAAAGAGAAACTCCCTAACACTTTTCACAGTGATAATTATCTTTAATTCCTATGTTAAAAAATTGAAAGACTTTAAACATTTTTTTTTCTCTGAAATGAAAGAACCCTTTAGCTTTTTCTGTGTATTTTTTCTACACAGTGATTAAATGATATACACTCTACTGAGAGTTAAGACTTCACGTTGGCCCATTGTCTGGGCTCTTAGCATCCTTTGGCATCTATATGTGTTTTTGTGCAGACTAGTACTTGACATATGCTTTAGTTTTAGTTTGTCATCTGGGTCAATTATGTAAAAATATTTTCCAGTTGAAATTTCCTTTCTGCTTCTCTTACTTTTGTCTGGAGTGCTACGATAGATTACCCTGGTATCATTGGGCTACTTTACTTTATGAACAACTGTTACTGATTCTGGAAGAAGGGGGTTAGATCTCTGACAGGGATTTTCAGCAAGTCCTTTATTAACTATATTGGTGAGTAAAATAATGTAATGAACTTAGTGTATCCTTGACTTTTTTAGGAGATTTTCTTCTGATACCTGTCTCAGAGAGGAATTTTACAAAATGCATCCTATGTTCAGGAAAATCTGTATTTTAGTTAAAGCAGTGTTCAATTTAAAATAATTGATTTTCTTTATTTAACCAGATCCCCTATCACTCTGTTATCAAAGATACAAGATAAACCCAACTTGATAAGTTCCAAGTTCATCTTGAAGCTTTTGTTTGTAGATTAGTCTGTAAATCAGAGAGCTTCCATTTTGCAGACATTACATGGAAAACTGCATAGATACTTCTTTTATGTCCTGAAAACTTTAAGATTGGTTTCTAGGGTTACCTACATGGTTATGATGCTTAAGAAGGTGAAATGACTTTTCCAAGGTCATAGTGGTAGTGATAGAACTAAAATTTGACTTTAGGACTTTCTGACTCTAGAGCCTGAGCTCTGAATCATTGTATTTGGGATTGTGTGTGTGTGTGTGTGTGTGTGTGTGTGTGTGTGTGAATAAAACTAACTTCCAGTGGGTCGTGTCCCCCCCCCCCCCCCCCCCCCATTAATTACACGAAGTTGCTGGAGAAGGTGTTTCAGCAGTT
This sequence comes from Vespertilio murinus, assembly GCA_963924515.1. Classification (NCBI taxonomy): domain Eukaryota; kingdom Metazoa; phylum Chordata; class Mammalia; order Chiroptera; family Vespertilionidae; genus Vespertilio; species Vespertilio murinus. The sequence continues at coordinate 37,393,771 of OZ004708.1, forward strand.
TCCATAGGGCAGCTTCAGAAAAATGGGAATCTGGATGTTTCTGAGATACACTTTAAAAGTAATTTTGTTTCTCTGCAACACAAAAACTAGGGAAAATAGTATGGCTTTGGAGTGTAGTTGGTTGAGTTAATAAGAAAAATTAATCCTTGGCAAAGAAACAGGAGCCTGACCAATTAAATACAAATGCATGGAAAAATACCAGTAGTTGAATAAAGTGGAGATTGAAATTTACATACTTGTATGTCATCTGTGCCTTTGAGACTGAGTGTATTGCAGTGAAAAGCACTAAGCTAGGGTTCAGGTGGCTTTGGTTTGATTCCTAACCCTAGTACTAAATTTTTGCTTTGTAACCTTAATCAAGTTCTCTAAGTCTCAGCTCTTTATCTGTATAGGCTTTTTGAGAGGACTAGATTAAAAAGACAGGTGAAAAAGTTTTGGAGGGCATAACTACCACACTCCTTAAATATGGGCTATATATGATTATGACTTCCTTCCCACCAAAGAGTTCAGTATGGAAGCTGGGGTGAGGAATTGTTGCTTTCCTGTGGAGAAGTCTGGCAAATACCTCAACCAGGTGATCAAGGTCCACATCTTCTGTTATTAGTCATGTTGACAGTATGTGCTTTGTGTATTATGAGGAATAATGGAGCTTCACTTCTTTGGTCTTCTTTCCAAGCACTCATAATTTGTGTTTGGGTATGAGAAAAAATTAGGCAAACCCAAATTGAATGACAGTCTGTAAAACACCTGACCAGTACTTCTTCAACTGTCCTTGTCACACACACACACACACACACACACACACACACACACACACAAAAAAAAGTTGAGTCTGAGAAACTCACAGACAAGAGGATCCCAGGGAAATATGACAACTAAATATAATGTTAGGATTTTCTAGATGAGATCCTAGAACAGAAAAAGGACATTAGATAAACACTAAGGAAATCTGAATAAATGTGGAGTTTAGTTAAAATAATGCATTAGTATTGTGTTTTTTAAAAATATATTTTTTTATTGATTTCAGAGAGGGGAGAGGGTGAGAGAAAGAGAGAAATAACAGTGATAAGAGAGAATCATTGATCGACTGCCTCCTGCATGCCTCCTACTGGGGATCGAGCCCGCAACCAGGGCATGTGCCCTTGACCAGAATGGAACTCAGGATCCTTCAGTCTACAGGCCGACATTTTATGCTGTGCCAATTTGGCTAGGGCAATATTGGTTTATTAATTATAAAAGATGTACTATACTATACTAATATGTGATATTAATCATGGGAAAACTTAGTGTGTGGTGGGAGGTAGGGTTGGGCGTATGGGAATTCTTTATACTGCCTGCCCAGTTCTTTCGTAAGTCTTAAACTCCCCTCTTCCCAAGAAAAATCTATTAATTAAATAAAAGTTTTAAAGTCACTATTACAGATCTGGGCATATTATAGACATTCAGTGAATGTAATTGAAATTAAAGGCCGGCTCAGAGTGGTGTCCTGCCACCCCTCAGAAAAGTATGGGGAAGATTGTTGATTCCTTGGGTGAGGACAATGGAGGAGACCTTCCAGTTCTTTATCCCTCTGTTCCTGGTGGTAGTGGAAAGTTGCTAAGAAAAGCCCTGTGAGGAAGTTGGCTGGGGAACCTGGGTTTGGGCTGCCCTGAGCTTGCCTGTTTCACTGCTGTTCTCTGTTGAAGCCTATAAAGATGTGTGTTGGTTCTGGCCCCAGACCCAGACCCCATATTCTAAAGAATACTTTCTTTTAGAGTTTCGGTTATTTTTTCTTTAACCTTGGGTACAGTTTCTAATTTAGAGTCTCACCAGGAACTATGTTCAGTTGTGTGTCTTTTGTGGACCTTAACTCTTTCTTCCCCTTCTATATGTTTGCTGTCATGTGGACTTGTCTATTGTCTAGAGTCTGAGACCTTTTGAGTTTATATTTAATTACCTTTAGAGTTTTTATGTTTTAACTTTAAAACCCCCTCAATTTATCCCAATAATGTTGTCTAATGTGTCCCACACACTTAAACTGGCAATTATTAACATCGGTGCTAAATAAAAACATATACTTAGTTTTGTCATTGTTTGAATGGCTGTTAGGGAATAGTAACCTATTATTCTTAGGACAAATAGAAGAGTTAATATACCATTGCCAGTATTACAAAGTTCTATAGAAGTTAGATTGTATTTACTTAAATTTGGCATTTTTTTGTACACTGTTTAAGCTGACATATTAAAGCTGAAACACCAATATGTTAAGGCCATATCAGTTGATAAAACTGCTATATGAAATATATGTCTTGATATGAAAATATTCTATTACATTTGGCTACAATTTAAAACATTAAAATAAAATAAATAAATAAAAAATTAATGGCCGAAACCGGCTTGGCTCAGTGGATAGAGCATCGGTCTGCGGACTGAAAGGTCTCAGGTTCAATTCCAATCGAGGGCATGTACATTCTCTCTCATTGACGTTTCTGACTCTCTATCCCTCTCTCTTCCTCTCTGTAAAAAATCAATAAAACATATTTTTAAAAAATTAATGAACTACAATAACAAAACTTTTAGCACTATTGGAATCTAGAAAAATTTAGAAAGAGAAGAATGCTTTCAGACTCTTAAGAAGTTTATTTAATAATAGAGAAGAAAACCTTATTATTGGGTTGGTTTAATTTTTTTATTTATAGATTCCAGCTGAGAGAGACTAGTTATTTTCAACCTTTTTAAAATAGAATTTAATTGGAGTTGAAATAAATATTACAGATTTACATTTATAATAATTTAAAAATATCTATAAATGTTTTACATTGCAACAATAATTTTAAACTATACATTAAGCACCTTCTGTGTGTCAGGCACTGTCAATGGTAAGCAAAGATGCATTAGATGGTTCCTTGCTATCTGTCAGCCCATAATTTAGTGAGAGACACTTAACTAAACAAAAGATATAATGAAATGGGTAATATTTAGAATCTTGATGATTAATTGTATGTGAAAATTGAGAAAGGGAGAACTCGGGTGAATATTTTTTCGTTTTGTTTGTTTCCAATTACTGACAGGTGGAAGTACTGTAACTCTGGAAAGAGTATGTGAGGAGAAGAAGCTGGTTGGAGGTGGGGAAACAAATAATAAATTGGGGTTTAGACATTTGGAGTTTGGAAATGCCTTTATACTGTTTTTAAAAATAAGTTTTTGTTTTGTTTTTTAATATATTTTTATGGATTTCAGAGAAGAGGGGAGGGGGGGGAGAGAGAGACATTCATGAAGAGAGAGAATTATTGATTGGCTACCATGTGAATGGCCCACAGTGGAGATCAAGCCTGCAACCTGGGCATGTGCCTGGAACACCTCATTCTGTAGGCCGACATTCTATCCACTGAGCCAAACCAGCTAGGACTAAAAATACGTTTTTAACAGATTTTTAAAGAAAAAGAAAGGGAGATTGATAAAGAGATAGAAACATCAATGATCAATCAAAGTTGGGATGGAATGATCAAAGTTGGGACCCATTGTTTAAGATTATGCATCATAGATAGTAAAGAAGATTGAGAGACAAGAGAGTCAGGAATAACATACTGAGGGTTTTTGTGGACATGTGTACATGTACAAGTTACTACTAGCTTAAATGGAGTCAGCATGGTGTCTTCAGTATATGTTCTTAAAATTTGTTTTCTTGAGTGAATGAATTATGGAGAAGGTTTGTATTAATACTTACTGAGAGGAACAGCTTGATTATCTTCTGTTCCCTGTCAGCCTTTGTCACTTTTTAGTAGAAACTTGCCCAAGGCCTGGCATGTAATGCCTCTTTTCAAACTCTTTGAAGTGCTTTTCCAAAATGGCCTTCTATATGTGCTGATGCTGGTTTCTTTAAAATTAATTTTCAAGATCCTGTACTTATATTACATATATGTAATTCTATCTCATGTGAGTTTGAGTTTTTATGAGCATATTCCATAACATTTAACCATAGTTAACACGTAGGTTAACTTGCCTTCCCTAGACATTTCAGAACTTATAAAAACTTGATTTGAATTCTAATAGCCAAAAGCAACAGGCAGGTGTCAGACACATTTAAAAAGCCCTTGGGAAGACTGGAAGAAACCCAGTAGGTTAAAGGGACAAAATTGCAAGAGTATGAGGTATATATTGCCCTTGAACTTGTGACTGATAATGGTGTAAAATAATAAAGCAGTAAAAGATAAGTCAGGTTTAGTTCACACTAGATTAAACAGCTTGACAAATATTTTACATGCATTTATGCTATTTCTGTTGTTTTGTAAACTTGAATACTTGATCTCAGCCATGAAAACATGCAAAGTAATGCTACCACCAACTAAGCCAGTATATGGTACTTAAATTCCTTCTGGTAGTTTTCTTTCTTTCTTTCTTTCTTTTTTTCTTTTCCTTTTTTTAGATTCCAAAACCTAAAATATATACTACTTGGCCTTTTACAGAAGAAATTTGCCAGTTCCTGCTTTAAATGGCATCTCAGTCCATTTAGGTTGCTATAAAAAATATCATAGAGTGGGTATTTATTCCTTAAAGTTCTAGAGTCTAGAAGTCCAAAATTAAGGAGCCAGCAGATTTGTCTAATGAGAGCCCATATCCCGGTTCATAGATGACTATTTTCTCAATGTGTCCTCACATGGTTGAAGGCCCTTCTGGTAGTTTTCTTGATCATGCTTATCAGTGAAGCACATGATATGTAGGCAGGTGGAATGTGGTAAGACTGACACACCATAGTTATCTGGTAAGTAAAATTGGAAAATAAATAATCTTATCCAGTCTCATTGACCTGATCTATTCTAGGGATTTATGTATCACTTTTTTAAAGAGTTAAATAACTTATGAGCAAATACAGGCCTCACAAACCGTACCATATGTACCCATGCTAGCAGCTAACCCTAGCACTGTGCCTGATATAGGGTGAAAATGGGGGCAACGGGTAGAGAGCAAGATGTTTATGGTCACAGCCTTGCCTTTGTATCGATGTGTAGTTTTTGGAACATGGAGTGGCTTAATTTTTTTTTTTAAAGATATTTTATTGCTTTTTACAGAGAGGAAGGGAGAGGGATAGAGAGTTAGAAACATCAGTGAGAGAGAAACATCAGTCAGCTGCCTCCTTCACACCCCCTCCTGGGGCTGAAATTGAACGTGGGACCCTTCAGTCCGCAGGCCGACTATCCACTGAGCCAAACCGGTTATGGCATGGCTTAATTTTTTGAGGCATAAATAACATGTAGTGAAAATAAGCATGCTAAAGGAACTAGTAATTTAATTCTAAGCATATTTTTATTTATCCCCCCCCCCTTTTTTCTTCTTTTATGTATGTATTTGCTTTCTCGTGGTTATATTTATAAAAAACTAAATAGATGTTTTCTTCTCATGCAGGGTCCTGAATTGATGAATAAATATGTTGGTGAATCTGAAAGAGCGGTTAGAGAGGTAAGAGGATGATGCCTCAAAGTGGAACTCTGCACAGAAGAACCATACTTCTGTCCTTTGTATGATTTCCATTTTGCTTGGGTTGCAGATTTTCAAATTTCCAAATCTAAATTCTAGTGGTATATTTTTTCTTTAGGTAAATATTATTTTATTATTTTAAAATGCATTTTTGATCACCTACCATACTTTGTTTTTAAGCCTTATTGTAGTATCATCCTTTAGTTTTACCAAATAAAGATTTTTTTTTAACAACTGCCAGTATTTCATTTTAGAAATGACATGTTTATACTTAGAACACATGATCTCAGAATGAGATTTAAATCCTTTAAACTAGATAGTCCTTTAAATTAAGCTTAGTATATGAAACCTCCACTGTCCTCTCCTGTTTAGCTTGTGCCTGAGTGATAGGCTACTCCTTCATTTTGCAGAAGCTACACATACTAAATTCATGTAAAATCAAGGTGCTGGGGTTGGGTAGCAACAGCAGTTTGACCACAAGTCTAGACTTTCCCACGTGGGGGTGGGCCTACCTCAAGGAACTCTCTATCTCCACAGAAGCTAAGTAAGGACAAGAACACAAAGAGCAGTGGAGTGGTGGTCTCCATTTGTGAAGTTACCTGAGTATTACAGAGTGGGACACTTTTTATCTGAGAAAAGAATTTTTTCCTTTTAAAATGTAGGTGAAGATATTGTATAAAACATTGATAATGACAACACTATCATAGATTAAAATGAAATAAAGTGATCTTTATAAATATTAATGATTTGGTAACTTTTGTATTTTTATGGTCATGATACTTATGACAAGAAAATGGGGGCCTAGATTCAGGTAACACACATTTGGATTTCATTCTGTCTGTGCGGGCTTTTTCTAGCTCATTTCCACATGTCACCCTCATGGCTATCTGGCCAGTCACTGGTATTAATAGTTTGATTGACTTGTGGTCTAACCAACCAATGATCTTCCAAGTTTTGGCCATTTTTCTTGTCCCAGCTTTACATTAACTATTCCTTTCCCATAAAATCTTCAGTGACATGAACAAGGTGCTTGTTTTGAGTTTACGGGTGTTTTATATGCTAAGCTATGGTTGATTTTGCACATGTATGGTTTTTCTTTTAAATATGTGTTTATTATAGTTAACCTGTCACCGAGTTCTTACTATGTTTTAGTAATAAATGCTTTGTATATTATTTAGTAATAAATGCTTTATTATTTTTTATTTAGTTCTGAAGAGAATCTTCTGAGACTGGCATTTATTATTATCTGCATTTTAGAGATGTAGAAATAAAAGTTCAGAGAAGTAAAATTACCTATTCTGAAGATCATACAACTACTGAAACGGTGGAGTTGTGATTTCAGCTGAGATTGATTGCTTAACCATATTGTCTCCTACAGGCAGACCTCTGGATACATATTGTTGCCTTATCTTTGAGCAGTGTGTAGGTTGTAGACAAAATGATTGGGCTGATTGTCTTGTACATAATGGATTCTGTTTAAGCAGTTTTCTTACTAAAACCAATGACAGGAGTTTTTTGGGAGTTTACTGATCTTTCCCTAACGTGGCACTCTTCTTTCCACCAGATCTTCCGCAAAGCGAGAGCGGTGGCTCCTTCCATTATTTTCTTTGATGAACTGGATGCCTTAGCAGTTGAAAGGGGCAGGTAGGCAGTATTTCATAGGACTACTGTTAAACATTAGCAGGTGCAGTGTAGAGTAAATAGCATTTCTTATACCAATTTTACTTACTAGTACATTTAGCATAAAGAAAACATTTTTCAATTCATGTGGTTATTTTCTCTTAAACCCATTAAATTATTTCATTTGTATAATTTCATATACAATTAAGAAAAAAACACATTGATAACCATTTGGGACATTTGAGTTAATTTTTATAGTTATCTATAGGGATCCTTAGCACTATCAAAATTTGAGTTGTTATAAATATATGATTAAAACTATAAATCAAAGCCCAATTAAGCATAATATAATGAAACAGTAGAACTCAATTCTAATACAAGATGGTATTACCCAGATGTTAGTATTTCTGGATTAAATCGTGTTTCTGAAAAATATAATTAGGTACAATAGAATTAAAATTAGTATTAATATTTTGTTCCTGAATCTCAGGTACTGAATAGAATTATTTATATTTTAAACATATAATCATATAGTCACACACACATATATGTCTATCACAGAACTATTTACAAGCATGACTTTTTTCCCTCTACAAATGTTTAGAGGTCCTTTAAGGAATATGTGCAAATACTTCGTGTTGGAGAATGTTAATCTGTATGCTCTGTGCATAACTTCCTGTTGTATATATTGACTATAAAAGTTCCCTGATGGTAATTATAGTGATGGCAGAGGGCACCATGTAAGCCCCGGGAGTAAATTCAATAAGAAGCATTGCTGTTCTCTTCCTTCCTGGGTAGTCTACCCTGCCTCTCCGGATGAGAATGTAAACTGTCATTAGGAAACTTGTTAGGAGGGATCCTGCCCTGCTCTCCTGTTTGATCTACTGCAAACACCCATCAGTCTTTTTTATTTTATGAGTTAAAGTACTTGGGCCCTTTTTATTACTTCTGAAGTGAGATGACACAAAAGGTTGCAAATAGCTCAAGTTCACCTTAACTGCAAGAGAAGAAAAGGAAGCCAGAAAAGTTAGCTGATGCAGTGTGACCTGCCACATTCATGTGATGTTGTGGACATCTGTTTTTGGAGACTAAAAAGAACAGGATGGGATATATTGTTAAATGTGAACCAGATGGGAGGTAGAATATATAGCAGATTCTCATAAAATGCTTTTGAAATAAAATGGTGTGAGAAACCAGACTAGGAACTTGGTAGAAATAACCTGTTTTTGCAGACAATTTGGTCAGTAAGACTTTGCTAATGTATTAGAGATGCTAATGATTTACAGCCTCCAGGTATCTTTTCCTTTAATAATGTTCATTGTATTCTATACTGTGTACTTTCCTCCTTCCCTGGCTCCTTCAAATCAAGTACAAATGAATTCTTTATATAGAAAACTAGAGGCCCGATGCATGACATCTGTGCATGAGTAGGGTCCCTCGGCCTGGCCAGCGATCAGGGCTAATCGGGGCTTTCCGGCTGCCGGCCGGGGCCTCCCTTCATTCTGCGCTGGCCCCTTGTGGTCAGTGCACTTCATAGCCAGCACTCAAACTCCCAGTCTCCTGGTCGAACGCCTGAGGGGACACTTTGCATATTAACCTTTTATATATAGATTTGGGATCAAAAGCTATTTGACATTTCAGAAAACGAAGATGAGACTGATAAGCAAATGTAATACTAATGGGCCAAGGTAGAGAGTTGTGGTTGTACTTCAGTTGCAGTGAGTCTTAATAGTTTTGATTTTTAATAGCTGTGAGAATCTCGAGTGATATTCTGTTTTCAGGGTTGTTGGTGGTTTTTTTCTTCTTCCTAATTTGTTGATGGCCCACATTGCCTAGAAAGGTATTGTTTTATCTAATTTGATTGCTATTACCTGAAAACAAAAAATGAAATCTCCACATGCATGTTGTATGTTTTTGTTCTTCAGCTGTTTAAACAATTTCTAGAAACTGAAAAAAACAGTTATTGATGGATACCAGAAGTATCCATCAATTACTGTTTCAAGCTGTTAAACCAAATAACATTTTCAAGCTATTAAACCATTTTTATGCTTTGTTAAAGAATTGGAAACATGGAAAAACAGAGAAAAATAAAAAATTCCATAAACTAGGAGGCATTTCTACATAATATTGGGCTATAGAATAGTCATTGCTTTCATTTGTTCAAACAATAATATTTAGATTGAACCCATATGGCTAGTCCAAAAATGACAGTGTGTAAAAAGCAGTTTCTTCTTATGAAGGTTTTAATTTCCAAACTTAAGATGTCTTACAAATAGAGCAGAGAATTATGATGTATACTACATTCTAGTTCTTACTATCCTATACATGTTAAACCAATTATTTGACATACTCTTTGTTTAGCTTTAAAATAGGTGTGCTTTCAGACAGATTTTTTTTAATACTTATAAAAGCTTCTAATTACAACCACTGTTTTCTTCTTTCTGCCTCATTTAAATTTCTTTGGGACTTGAAAAATAAATAAGCCTTATATTTATGTCTCTTTATCTGTATACTCATTTAAATTATAGTTGTTTTGAATAAGATTTTTGAGGGGTCTTTATTTCATGTTGAGTTGTAGGAAATATAAGATCCTTTTTGCGAAGTGGCTTCAGTGATCTCCCTAACATTTGGGAAAATTGAAAATGGTGTTAAAGTAACATAGCTCTTTTGAAAATAGGGAGGAATTAAGGCACTAAGCTTGGGAAGGGATTTGAATTATGCTGGGCTAATAATATTAGCTAACACTCATTTAGTGTTTATTATGAAACTATAGACATTTAAGTGCTTTCTAGGTTAAAAAAAATCACAAAAAGGCCCCTGTATTAATGCAAAGTAGGTTATTAAACAATTGACAATTGGCTTTGGTACTCTGTTAACTCTCCAGCTAGCTTAAGTTTATATATTTTTCAAGGTTACAGTGGAGAGAGCAAACTGGGTAATAATTCATCAGTCAAACTTGTCTTAGGCATCAGTGGAGAGGTGTCGGGGAGCCCCATGTACTGTATTCTCTTGGCCAGGCCTCCTGTGACTGAGGACATGGCCATTGGCTAGTCTGGAGACTCTTAGAGCAACCTCCTCTGTCACTGATCCTGAATCGTGCTCATCAACTGACACTGATTGCCTGGTAGTTCCCAACTGCAAGCAGAAGTAGAAGAGATTTGGAACTGGAAACATATTTCTGGAACTTAGAGTCACCACCAGGAGGCCCATCTTGTTTACATAATTAACTTCCAGATAACTGTGACTACCTTTGTGTGGAGTGCCTCCCTTTGTCACAGAACATGTTGTGTGGCCTTTTGTTGTATTATCTTCAAACTAGATGTCCAATGCATAAAGATTTGTGCAAGAATGGGCCTTCCTTTGTCTGGCGCCTGGCAATGCCTTCACTCTGGCTCAGAGCCGCCTTTCAGCCTTCCCACACTGCCCAGCGGCCTGGAGCAGCTGGGGCGGTGCCTCGTCACCCCACCCCGACCACTTGGTGCTGTGCATGCAAGTTAACTTGCATATTTGTCGGGTTAATTTGCATACTAACTCCTGATTGGCTGATGGGCATTGTGAAGGTACCGGACAGTTTGCATCTTGCTCTTTTATTATTGTAGATTGTAGATCATCATAACAACCCCAGGAAGTGTAGGTCCTAGTCCCTCCTCCATTTTATAGGTGAGACAGCTTAGACATTTGGATGTGTAAATACCTTACTTGGGTCATGTATTACTAGTAGCAGAGCTGGGATTTGAATTCAGATATTTCTACTCCAAAGCAGATATTCTGAGCCACTTGTTGAGTTGATTACCACATAACAGATTCCAGGACTTCAGGTCTAAGTAGTTAACTGACTTGCCTTTCAAGCTTGTATTTAGTGTGCATTTTCTCAGTGACTTAACATTAGTAATGACTCTGTTCATCTAACTGGGCTGCTGTTAGACTCCTTTCAAGTACACATTCATTCACCTATTCAGTAAATATTTATTGGATGCTATTTTAGCAGCAAGCTTGATGTTGGGGATAAAACAATGAACAGGACTTAAGGCAATTTTATTAACCTCTCTAAGCCAGAGTTTCTTCATTTGCAAAATGGAGTTAATAGTAACAAATTCTAGGTTGTTGGAATTAAAATACATGTAAAGTGTTTCCCATAGTACATACGATTTTGTAACTGCTTAAAAACTTTAGTGTTTCTTATAATTTTTCATAGATTTTTAAATAATAATTTCATATAGATAGGAATATAGTGCAAGAGATAAATAATGTATCCTGTCCAACAGAGTTTATATTCTAGTGGAGGAAACTGAAGCATTTTGGAAATTAGAAAAAAGTATTCTGGGGGTGTCAGGTACTATGACATTTAGTTAATCTAAGATGCCATTGGTTGAAAAACAGGTTAGTATTTTATGTACCATTACTGAAGAAAAGTGCAGCTTTCAACTATGACATGGTGCTGAGAAATACCAACTCCAGGTGACATCTTGATTCAAAAATTTTAAATATGAAAAATGTTTATGTTTTAGAAATAGAAGAAAGTATTGTTATTTGGGTAAAAGAGATGATCTCTTTTATAAAACCTAATGCTATTGTATAAAAAAACTGTTTGGGTTATTGTTTTATGAGTAGAATGTAAAAAAGAAGATTATATGAAATAATGGAAAGGATTAAATGCTCAGTTAAAAACTGACTGACTAAATGGTATATTCTGTGAGGTATTGGAGAATCTGTGATATCAATGACTGTTGTCTTGTATGGCTGTTTCTGCACTTAATAGTTCAAAATAGGTTTCCACTTGGAGTGGTTGGGGAAAACAGTAAGGAGTTCTGAGCCAGCTTTCCTTGTAAATGAGGACTCCAGGCTTAGCAGCATTCTGAGAAGAGCTCTGGATTTTAAAATAATGGTCAGGAAATGGGGTAGCCTCTTTTGCAGCATATTCAATTTCAAGTAAATGCCTGACACTAAGCACCTTGGAAGAAATTTTTGTAGGCATTATTTCTCTAAATGACACTTTTCAAGGAGGATTCTGAATTGTTTTAATGTGATTTTTATGGTAGTTTTAAAATTTTCATAAAATCATAAAATTTTATAGCTGGAAAATTTCTTAGAACTCATCTAGTTCAAGTTTTTATTCTTCAGAAGGAACAGAAGCCCCTAAAATTTAAGAGAAAGGCACATAACTTCTTTGTGGCCTGGACAAGACTAGAGCTTGTATCCTCTGATTTAGTGCCCTTTGAACATCCTCTTACTATCAGGATTTGGGTGTATTTATACCTGGATAAAAATTATCTAATTATATAAAGAACATTGCTATGCTTAACAAACTTTTAACAAAAACTACTTATTAAAAATTCTAACCATTATTTTGTATATTTCAAGTTTCTAAATTCAGTGCCTTTTTTCTGGTATGCATACTAGTAGTTTTCAAATTGGTAAACTTTTAATATTAAACAGAAATACTGAAGAAAACAGCAAAAGAAGAGATGAAAAGTATATAATATTTTTTAATTTTAATAGTTCTATTACCTGTAACAGAGTTCTGAATATTGAATAATATAAAAAATAATGAATATTTAGTGTTGTGTCTGTGCTCAGTAAGTACTGTAGCAGATAGAGTAAAGGTCCGACTTTTCTTCAAGGCAGGGCCTGTTGCTGCATTGATTAGTAACTAGGAGTTATTTTTTTCTTGTCATAGCACAGGTAGTTTCTCTTGTTCTAAACTTTAAAAATGAAAGTCTGCTTGTGTTTCATATCACCAAGCGAATCGTCATAGGAAATGTAGTGTTTCTTTGGCTAGCCTTCTTTACTTCTTTTTTAGGTTTCTTCCAAGCCTGAATAACGACTACAGGGGATATGGGAGAGAGATTTTAAGAAACAAATTAAGATGCCCACTATTTGGAACTCTTTATGACATTTTGAAATGTATACTAAATAGACACTGAAATTTTTAAATTGGATAATTGAGATGTTGGTATACTAGTATTATTTAGAAATCATGTGAAGAGATGATAGGGCATTTTATTTTATTAGACGAGTTGAAAAGGAAATGAATATATTATTTTTTTTGTGAAGTATGGAGTATTGAAAAATAAAAATCAGTATACTAATTACTACATAGCAGTGATATTTCTGTTAGTACAGATTTTTGGCTTTGGTGGAGGGGGGCATACATTCTCTACTGAAACTGTTCATTCTTTGCTATTGTAGTGCAAGAGGCTCTAGCAAGTATGTGATCAAATAGAAAAACAGTCAGCTGGCCAGATTTGGTCTATGGCTATAGTTTGTTGGCCTGTTCTAAGCTATAAAGTCCCTTTGGTCTATGGCATCATATGACTTTTGAATCTGAATAATTTAGAAAAATGGCTGACCTCTTAAGGGAAAAGAGAATTAATGTTTTGGGAAAGTATCTTCGATTTTCTATAGCTGAACATTTTCCCCTTATTGTCATGTTGCCTATCTCTTGCAGATAATAAAGTTTTATAAAATCATTTCATTATGTTGGTGATTACACATTTGTTTTAAAACTTTTTCTGGGAGTTGATTTCCTAGGATGTCAGTTTTATAGGTTTTGTTTCCTATGCAGCTTTGAGATTCAGCCAAGAATATTTCTCAGCCCATAAAACATTTTCACTGTGCTAGTCTCTGACTAACTCTCAATGATCTGTAGAAATAAAGGGCAAGGCAGAATGGGTAATGGGATTCCAAAAAATTCCCTTCACCTCATCTTCCACATTATTTACAGCCACTGTTTTTTCCTACAACAAATAGCAAACTGGACAAGTATGAGTTCACCACTTTCTGTTTAAAGTGTCCTATTGGAGGGGTATCAATAATGAGGTTCTGAATAGTGATATTTTTATTAAAAATAATGAATTAAATAACTTTACTTAGGTACTACCTAATACCATTACAGAATCATAGAATTCTGAAGCTAGAAGGATTTATATAATACCTAATATAACTTTCTCATTTATAGGTACCAATGATTATGAAGTCGTTAAGGGGACAGTGATAACTTGATCCTCTTATCTCAGCTTTCAAGAACGGTGTCTTCCAAAGAAGCACTACACATTGATTTTTCAAATAAGGCAATGATAGTGCAGAGAACCTAGAGATTGGGTTCACCAAGCTGGTTCTCAGAATCTGAGTTCACCTTGTTTTAGTGCTATTTTAAAAAAGTTAAACCCTGGGACTGTCTTGGGGAATTTTGCCCTTTAAGAAGAAACACCAGAGAGCTTGCTTTATATTTCTCTCTGCCATGTGAGGACACAGCAAGAAGGCAGTCATCTATAAGCCAGGAAGAGAACTCTCACCGAAACTCAATTATGCTGGCATACTGATCTTGGACTTCCAGCCTCCAAAACTATGAGAAAATGAATGTCTCTTGTTTAAGCCCCTAGTCTGTGTATTTTGTTATAGCAGTCTGAGCTAACTAATACATATCCCTTCTAAAATACTGGTGTTAGTATTCTGTTATTCATTTATTTTTCATCACTATATACTTCCTGGGTGATCTTTTCTTCTTCCATCTTTCCAGGTACCATCTCTATAGCAAGACTTCAAGAGATATATTTCTACCTCAAACCACTTACTTTTATGTCTAACTCTCAAGATGTCCCATAGGCACTTCAAACTCAACATGTTTACAGTTAAAGTTCTTTTCCCCCAGTGACTCCATGTCTCCTTAATATTTCTCATATATATCCACTTTTAAAAAAATCTTTATTGTTGAAAGTATTACAGATGTTCCCTATCCACTTATTTTTAAATAAGCAAATCTTTCTTCCCAATATTTTTATATTTGACAGTTGTGTAGCATGTCATTATTGGAGAGAAATGAACATGGTTGATAATGGAGGAAAATAAATTATTTGAATATAGTTAGTTTTGGGATATGATAATTCAATAAGTAATGAATTCTGAAGTATGCATTTTATATTTTGAAACATTTTTTTTTGTTAGAGATTATACAGTATTTTTAAAATAATGGAGTATTTGGAGATAGGTAAACAGATTTTTAAAACGGTTTTTAATATCAGTTCTTCAGGTGCTGGGAATGTAGCTGACCGTGTTTTGGCTCAGCTCCTTACGGAAATGGATGGCATTGAACAGTTAAAGGATGTGACCGTTTTGGCAGCTACTAACCGCCCAGATAGGATAGACAAGGTAAGAAAGAAGGCTATATGGGTGTTGTAAATTCAAGAACTGGATCATTTGATTGTTTTTTATGTCAAATTACTTCCTAGTCAGTTTTTCATTTAGACAATACTGAAAACTTTTAAGAAATATTTTAAAAACTGATTTTAGAGAGCAAGAAAGGGGAGAGAGAGATAAAAACATCAATGATGAGAGAGATTCATTGATTGGCTGCCTCCTGCATGCCCCCCACTGGGGATCAAGCCCACAATTTGGGCATGTGCTGTGATTGAGAATGGAACCTCTACCTGGTTCATAGGTCAACACGATACCAGCTGGCTGAAATATTTTAAACTAAAAGAAATGAAGAGGACAGAGAAAAGTTTATGTTATTATTGCTTATGGTTTTCATATTAATGGAACCCCTTGAATTTCTCCTACCCCATGGTTATAGCAAACTTTCAGTATATTTCCCTAAAGAATTAAAGTTCTGTGATTCTCTTGTTTATTTCATCTGATAGTTTTTGAGAAGTTTTTAATATTCATTCATATTAAGATAAATTTCTGGCTATTTGTACTAGACTCAAGTTATTATTAACAACTTTCTAGAAGTCCTGGCCTAACCATTGATTTCATAATAATTAGAATAAAAATGACAATGGATTTTACTTCTGTAATGAATTACTTAGCCTGTAGTGTTAAGCTTATATAGGTGCAAAATTAACCCTTTCAAGCTATTGCTATCCCTCCCCTCCAGGTCATAGTTTAAAGTAGGAGCCAACTAAATTTTAAGTCACTAACCTGTACTAAATGTGTAATTTTTAAAGTAAGGATTTAAATTGAGGGTAATAATTTACTCCTATAGCTTGAACCAATTTTTCCTTTTTTTGTTAACATGACTTATGAGCTCCTCCCATCCTGTGCACGTGTACACAGACTTTCAGTTATAAAAGTGAGGTTTAAAAAAATGATCCTTTTGAAGATATAAAAGGAGCTTTTATGTGGAAAGAAAGCCTTGCTTTCGTTTATTTAGGTATTTTGTTATGTGACAAAGACCCTTTAGTTGCTACAGGTAAGAAAGCTTTAGACCTGAATAAATCCTTCTTTTTCTGATGCAGTGTTTTATAAGAAGCCAGGTGAGTTCTGACCATTTGTGGGATCTGGGTCAGTGCCCAGTCTTCTCTGATGCCTATAAAAAGGTAGGACTGTATGTGACCAAGGGTTATAGAAAGTGTTGAAAGAGCCCATAAAGATGACCTAGTCCCACCTTTTGATTTCACAAATAAAGGTGCTAAATCCAGAAAAATCATCGTTTTCCTGTTAAGACTACACTGTATTTTTATGATATTTGTCTCCTGGTGACTTCATGGCTGATGAGTTTTTAAATTATTGGGTTTCCTTCTCTATAATGCCTAATCTAATAGTGGTTTTCTTTGGTTCCTTAATATTGTATGTCCTCAGTGTTAGATACATTTCTTAAGTAGGACGTTAAGTTCTAAATAAACTTCTCTGGGTTCCTCTAAAGTTGTATAACTCAACCTGGTTAGTGCTTGTGTTAGTTCTCTTTCTATATAACAAATCACCTAAAATTGAACAGCTTCCCACACCACCCATGTATTAGGGCAGTGGTTCGTCAAACTCATTAGTCAACAGAGCCCAATTTCAACAGTACAATGATTGAAATTTCTTTTGAGAGCCAATTGTTTTTTAACTTAAACTTCTTCTAATGCCATTTCTTCAAAATAGACTCTCCCAGGCTGTGGTATTTTATGGAAGAGCCACACTCAAGGGGCCAGAAAGAGCCTCATGTGGCTCATGAGCCACAGTTTGCTGCCCACGGTATTAGGGTATCTGTAGGTAGGTCAAAATCTGGGCATGGCATGACAGGGCTGTCTGCTCAGGGAATCACTACAGGCCAAAAATGAGGTGTTGGCTGGACTACATTCTACATTTTGGAGCTGGTGGTACTCTTCTAAACGCACATGGTTGTGTGATTAAAGGTGTAGGGACTGAACTTATTTACTGGGTCAGCTGGGAGCCACTCTCACCTCCTGAAGACCACCCATCTTCAAAGAAAGCATTGGGGAAAATCCATATCTTCTCCCTCTCATGGTTTAAATTTCCATTGTCAGGAAAAGCCACCTCTTTTAAAATCTCACCTGGTCAGGTTAGTCCCCATTTCTCTCACCCCTCAAGGAAAATCTCTCCACTTCCAAGTCAACTGATTCAGGACCTTAATTATATTTGCAAAAGCCCTTCACAGTAATACCTAGATTAGTGTTTGAATTACTGGGAGAAGGTGGGTCCGCCAGAGGGTTGTGGTTGGCTGTACTAGAATTCTTCCTACCACAGTGCTCTTCAGCTTCTTCCCCCACCCCTACCCCCACTACCTAATTTCTCTTCTAGTCACTAAGAGCAAATTTTAGCTCTCAGAG
Source organism: Vespertilio murinus (assembly GCA_963924515.1). NCBI lineage: Eukaryota > Metazoa > Chordata > Mammalia > Chiroptera > Vespertilionidae > Vespertilio > Vespertilio murinus. The sequence continues at coordinate 37,411,398 of OZ004708.1, forward strand.
ACCAGCTTATCCTTACCTGTCATAAGACTGGTGACAAATAGCTCCTTTGAATTGTCCTTGTTCTGTGGAATCTTCTGTCTTTTCTCAGTATGCGGCATTTCTCTGCCTTGCCTTGTCCAGAGATATGTCTTCAAATTATACATGTGACTCTCTTAAAATAGAAAAGGAATAAAATAATCAAAATTCTTTTTTGAAAGGATTCATTTTTTTATGTTCTTCATACACGTAATACTTTGTAAATCTTTTCTTTAAGACAGTGGAATTGCTGATTTATATAATGTTTTGCTTATATTTCTCTCTGTAAGAGTTAAGTTGAACACCAATTGAGGATTTTGTAGTAAGGTATAAGTTATTCTAAATTTTATCTATATTTGGTACAAAAGACCTTGAGAAATTTTAAGATAAACTTAGAGATGATAAATTATTCTTGGGCTACTCTAAGGTTTGGGGCCTTTCTTCAGGCTCATCTTAGAATAAGTCAAAACCCCCAAAGTAGATGACTTCTATTCTCTTTAGGATACTTTAGTCTGTGGGTATTTTGGATCTCTTGGAGAAAATGCTTAACCAGATTTTGAGCAGGACTTTTCTCCAAAGTGTGAGATTGAAGGGATGGAAGTGGCTTCTTTTTTTTTCTTTTTTTAACATTTTAGATTTTTTTGCATTGTGTTTCTTAACTGTATTAATATTTGCCCCAGGTAGCAGATAGTGTTTCATTTATAGCAACTCATTAAGTGACAGTCTTCAATATCACAGACTTTGAGAAATTGAAATTTACATCATATATTTACACACACATACATACATACTTTGATTAGTTTCTTAAATTATCCTCACCCAAATATGTGTTTATTTATCTGAGAAAGAGAAAGAGAGAACCATTGTTAGATTGCTTCCTATATACAAAGCCCTACCGGGGATTGAACCTGCAACCTAGGTAAGTACCTTGACTGGGAATGGAACCTGCAACCTTTTGGTGATGGGATGATGCTCCAACCATCCAAACCACTCAGGCAGGGCATACTTTGATTAGTTGCTAAAAATTAGAAGTGCATGTTTTTTTATCCAGTTATTTTTGGATGAGCACATTTAACTAAGATGTTGAAAGCATATGCTAAGTAGATATAGACATTTTCAGGAGGAAGCTAAATATCTTTAATTTTAAATTTTTGAAAAATAATATTTACTTTATAATAGATGAAATAGATTATTGGCAGCAAAACATAAAATTGGTAAGTAGAAAAAAGTAGCTTTAAATTGATCAAATTATATGATATGCTTTCAAGTGCAGCTTTGAATGTAGTTCATTGAAACATGATCTAAATGTTCTGCATCTATTCTGTACTTTGCAAAGTAACAACTTTAAATAATTAGAGATTTTTGTAAAAATATTTTAATCCTTTTCTATTTCAGGTAGAATTTCATATTTGTGTGGAATATGACATTTTCTTAACTGTACTTTTAAAACTACTCAAATGATATAGGGTATGTCAAAAGTCTGCTTCCTTTCCAGATTTTTTCCTTTGAAGAAAATTATAGTGCATTTCTGTATTATGTAATCTATACTAATAAAAGGGTAATATGCTAATTAGACCAGGTTGACCTGAAATCGTCCAGTCCTCCTGGACAAAGCCACAGGGGCGGGGGCTGAAGCAGAGGTGGTTGGGGGCAATCGGGCTGGCAGGGGAGGGCAATTAGGGGCGATCAGGAAGGCAGAGGAGGGTGGTTGGGATTGATCAGGCCAGCAGGCAAAGGGAGTTAGGGGGTATCAAACCAGCAATCAGGGGGATTAGGGGTGATCAGGCCAGCAGGGGTTAGGGGCGATTAGGCAGGCAGGCAGGTGAGTGGTTAGGAGCCAGAGGTCTCACTGCTGGACATCATCCGAGGGGTCCTGGATTGGAGAGGGTGCAGGCTGGGCTGAGGAACAACCCCCCCCCCCTCCGTCTTGCATTAATTTTGTGCATCAGGCCTCTAGTAGTACAAAAAAAAGATTCAGTACATGTGAGATTAGAACATGGTTTCCAAAATGTGCCCTGAATGTGTGAGTAGAAACAAAACAGTCTTAGAGACAATTTTAAAAAACAACAAACAAACAAAAAAACACCAATTTCCTATTAAACGAATGAATAGACCGTTTTCACCACCTGTCTTGTCTGGAGGAAACTGTAGTAGGAAGAGAACAGGCAACAGAGTAACTAAATTAAATGTCATGGGCTGATGCTGAAAGGTAGAGATTTGTTTTTAGCCTAAAACTGGAAAGGGGGAAAAGGGCCAATCTAGTGTCAAAGAAATAATACGTTTAATCCTAACTTTGGCTACATTTAATTAAGGTGTTTGGCCTTGTAAAATAGCTAGCATACTTTATAATTCTGTTACCTGTTAACCCATAAACTCTATGTAATGATGACCTTAAGTTAATATATTAGAACAGGGAGAATTCCTGGACTGTCAGAGAAATGAAATTGATACCATCATGTGACACATATGTTGTGCATAGTTAGTGTCTTTTTTGGACAATATTTCAGTTTCATGTAGTCTAGGGAAACTAAAGTTAGAGTTTCTTGGGAATTATGGTGATTCAGCAAAGGAAGTGAGACACAGCACAAGAATCACATTATTTTGCTTCCTGTTGGGTTGTATTTACCTGTCAAACTCATTAGCTGTGCTGTGGTCTCTAGTGGTATCTTAAAGTCTCTGCAGACCTCTTACCCACCACCCCCTTCAGTTTACAGATGAGTGAAGAGAAGTTGCAGCCTTAAGTGTCCATTTTATGTGAGAATGACAGGAATTGAAGGGCAGATGAAGATTAATGAGATTATGTGATGTCAAGTAGACACATTGTCTTTAGATTGATGACGGTCTGGATTTCCTCAGCATCAGGAGACTTTAGAACAGCAAACAACTAAATTGTTATTGATGCTCAAATAATAGTGTCCACACTCTAGGAGTTTATATTGTTCTATGTTAGGCTGTTACTATGTTGGCCCCTGTAGAAGCGTATAGTATCCAAACCATGACATTTCATGCTTCTTTGTTGAATATTAAAGAAAAATGATCACGTCATCTTTTCTAGGTGCTAAACAGCCTCAAAATAGTTTAATTTCATTAGTATTTTTAAATGTACGCCCTTTGGTCACTTTTAGTACTTATGTCTAGTATTTAATAAGCTCTTAGTGATTATTATTATAAAAGTCTGATCCTTAATTTATAAACCTACTTTTCTCATATTAGTAAATTTGTAGAATTTTAAATATCATGCTCTAAACTGTCTATGGAAACAGTTGCTCATTTGAGGAAAATTTTTGAAGTTATGTAGAGGTCTTGAATAATTCAAGGTTCAGAATTATTTTCAAACTTAGTATTTTTAAGTCATGGAAGTAATAAACTGGCATTAATTTTCCTTTCAGTTTTTCTGAAAGAAATGTCCTTGATGAGTTCAATATGATACAATATTTTTATTTCTTAAATAACTGCAAATTAAAAGTTGGTTTTATAGATATCTTTGTAACATGGAAACACTTAATTAGCATATTTAGAAATGTCAGCAAATGAGAAGCTAAACATATGTAGCTTCCAATTTTCAAATGAATTGAATTCCAAAAATTCCTTCACAAAGATGGTTACAAATATGTTTGTGTATAAGTTTTCCCTTTACCCTTCCTAGTTATGTTACAAGTCCTTCTAACATTGCCTTTCTAACTAACTCAGAACTGAAAAACAAACTGCTTGCCCTAACAGACATAAAAATTGTAAGTGAATATAATTTTTTTATTTCCTGTACATATTAAAAATTACTAATTTTTAATAGTGTTTATCAAAATGAAACGGAGAGTCGTTGGAGGTTAAAAGGTGAGCTGCAGTGTGGTCAGACCTGGGAGGTTGCCTCCAAGCTCATCTTCCAGTTTCAGCTTTACCATCATTTTCCGGTACTCTCCGAAGTAATTTTACTGTATCTTCTATGGCTGCAGCTGGAAGGATTGTAACTTTGGGTTTAGGAGAGAGGAGGAAAGTGAATCAAAGATTGTATGCATCTATGGATTCTTTCTTATTTCAATGTTGATAAGATAAAGACTGTGTATCCTAGGGGTCAACAAACTGGTCTGTGGGCCAGATCCAGCTCACCACCTGTTTTTGTATACCCCATAATCAAAGAGTGGTTTTTACATATTTAAATGGTTGGAAAAGTTCAAAAGAAGAATAGTATTTTATGACATGTGAAAATGATAAATTCACATTTTAATCCCTTTAGATAAAGCTCTGTTGGAATACAGTCACACTGTTTTGTTAATGCCTATGATTGCATTTACACTACTCTGGTAGAATGGTTACAGTCAGACTTGTGGCCTGCAAAGCCTAAATGATTCACCATTTGGACCTTTACAGAAAAAGTTTACTGACCTTGTAAGCTTTTAGAAGTTTAGTAAAGTCTCTAATGTGTGTTGTTCGTACATGAGCTACAACATTTCTGAAGATTGTTTAAATATATTTATTGCATAACTTTTCTGAAGATAAATTATGAGTCAATAATATAATGCTCAGCCAAAAATATACCCACATTAGTAGGAAGACTGCATTAATTTATTGTCCTTTAGAGTATGTTTTAACTCTTCTTGAAAGTTCTTTTAATAATTGATAATTGAAAATACATTTTCTAGGACTAAATAATTATCCTTTCCAACTGAATGGCTCACCAAGGTCTATAAATCTAGAAATGCAGTTTATTATATGAATAATATAAATGTTCATGGCACCCAAATCTTAAAGTGGCATTGGTTTTTGTTTTATGTAATTGTAGGTTGAATGCCCCTTTTAGTATTTGTCATCATTGAGATTTTCAGGCTTAGAAATTTAAATTTTAAGAAGTTAAAATTCTGTATTTAAATATTTCTTTGGTAAATAATATTTGATGGTGTCAGTATGCATATACATCTCATCTTCTCTTAGAGAAAGAACAATAACAAAATATAAGGCGTATTGTATTGCCTTTAGTAACCAAGTTCTGAAACTACTCTTTTTTTTTTTTTTTTTAAAGACTGGAGAGAACTTAAAAGGCTTAATAGTCTAGTTACCCTTCTGGTGCCTTGACCCCTTTATACAGTTCCTACCCATCATTTCTCCATCCTTTGCTTATTTACCCACACTGATGGGAACCTATTAACCATGAAATAGACTACTTCATCTGTCTCTCAGACACTTAGAAGGTTCTTTATTCTATTGAAGCAGCAGCTGTTTGTCTCCCTACAGCTTCTATACAACAGCCTGATTTTATTCCAAGATACTATAAAAAAAGTTTTTAATCCCTCTTCTATATGGTTCTTCCTTATTTTTGAAAACTGTTTATGTGGCTTTACATTCTTCCTTTCCCACCAGTTTTTTCTTCTTGAATAATTCAGGGTTCAGAATTATTATTCTGATGTCAAATTTAACTCCATGTGATACTCTTATTCCATTATTAGCATTCTTAATCTTTCATTTTTTTTCCTGAACTATTGTCCGTTTGTTTCTTTCTCTCTGAAATTGTGGCATCCACAAATGTATTCCATGATAGGTTATGGTCTGATTAGCAAAGAGCTTAGTGAGGCGCATCATGCCTTTAATCTCAGTGCTGTGCTTCTGCTATTGCATTGCAGGACTGTGTTAATTTATTTGCCAGCTGCCTTACACTAGAGGCTGCTATTGAATTCAAAGTCACCAAGAACAAAACAGAAACAAAGCTAAGAAGTTAAAATCTTTCCTCAGTTTTTTTTTTTTTGCTAAGCAATGACTTCCCTGCCTTGGGCTTGTGCTATTAATTTAAGTCTTAGAAGTTGAACCACGTCAATCACATCTAGAGGTTTTCTTTCAAGTTTAAAACCTCCTAGCTTCTCCTACTTGCATACGCTTCCCAAATATTTATTTCCTTTAGTTCAGATGGTTTCCCAATAGTATTCATGGCAGCAGCTGCAAGGGCTTCAGGCTTTGGGAATAGAATTAATTATTAAAAAAAAAAAGAAATATATATATATATATATATATATATATATATATATATATATAATTGATTTTTTTTTAAAGAGAGGAAGGGAGAGGGATAGAAAGTTAGAAATATCAGTGAGAGAGAAACATCCATCAGCTGCCTCCTGCACACCTCCTACTAGGGATGATCACGTAACCAAGGTACATGCCCTTGACTGGAACCAAACCTGAGACCATTTCAGTTCACAGGCTGATGCTGTATCTACAGAGTCAAACCAGTTAGGCAAGAATTAATTCTTAAGAAATTCATTTTATTAGACTTGATAGATCTTTCTAATTTGTCAACTGTTGGATCCTGTTTCTGCCATTTTCTATGTGTCTCTTATATGCATTGATAGCAGAGGCATTATGTAATTTAAAAACTAATGAGAATTTGTGTAGCTTTCTGACTTTTGAAAAAAAAAGTTTAACAAATATAGTCTAGGACCCCCAATTTAGGTGAGCTTCATTGAACAGATAATTGGCACAGAGATAGGATGTTTTTGAAGAGTTACCAAAGAGAGCCCTGAAGAGAAATGGGTGATTAAGATTGTTTTTGGAGGAAGACCAGTTGAAAGTGGAATTTACCTTAAGAAATGCTTTCTATTTTCTCCAATGGAAGTAGACAAGATATTCCATTCCATGAAATTTAGATGAACTTCTTAACTCTAAGGCTTTATATACAGTTATAGTGTATTCAACATTATTCTAGTTTAAACTTTATAGGTATTTAAAACATTTTCTTTTAGCTTTAAAATAGGGCTGACATATGTAGTTAATTTCATCATCATTTGCCTCCACTTTTTTAAAAAAATATATTTTTTAATTTAATTTTTACAGAGAGGAAGAGAGAGGAATAGAGAGTTAGAAACATCGATGAGAGAGAATCATCAATCAGCTGCCTCCTGCACACCCCCTACTGGGGATGTGCCCGCAACCAAGGTATATGCCCTTGACCGGAATCGAACCTGGAACTCTTCAGTCCGCAGGCCGAGCTCTATCCACTGAGCCAAACCGGTTTCAGCCACTTTTTTATTTATAGCTGCAACTTAATGAATTTGTGATACTAGAAGTATTACATTGTATGAGGAGTTGTGTAATTTTCATCTTTGAACATTGTGTTTTGGGCAAAACCGTTTGCATACCTTAGCATTCAGCTGAGTTTTCAGAGTGCATAGCATTGGAGAGGGCTTTTGCATGATGTAAACAGCATAATTGGGGAAATGAATCTGGAGGACAGTGAGATTGGCACATGGAACAGATGGTAAGATGACTAGAATGTTATATGCAAAATAGAAAAGCCTGATATTGACAGTGAGAAGCTGGCAAGGGAGGAAATGAGACAGAGATAGATGCAGGGTAGTGGTTCTGATTCTAGCTCTCTTTTAACACTGTGTTCTTTGAAGTTATTTAGCCTCTTAGTGCCTTGTCAAAAATATAGTAGGTAATCCCTGATATGTCATTTACATACTATAATCTTCTTTTAAAAAGTTTTTATTGATTACAGAGAGAGGAAGGGAAAGGGAGAGCTAGAAATATCAACGATGAGAGAGAATCATTGGTCAGCTGCCTTCTGCACAACCATTACTGGGAATTGAGCCTGAAATTTGGACCTATTCACTGACTGGAATCAAAATGTGACCTCCTGGTTCATGGGTTGATGCTCAACCAACTGAGCCACATTGGCCATGACAATCCCCCCCCCTCTTTTTTTTGTGGCAAAGACACATAAATGCTGCATAAAATGATGCAATTTACTAAACATTTCTGAGTTTTGTTTTGTTTTAAGCTTTTTTTAGGTATCACCTTTTCAAACTTTCTTGTTACATGAAAAGTTTCTTTCTTCAAACAGGTTATAAAGCAAGCATATATTATTATCCAGGTGTGCAAAAATTACTTTTTAACCACTTGATTGTCAGTAAAGGGTTGGGGGAAGCCATAAATCAGCCTTGAGGCTATTGTTGTATAATAAAAACCTTGGTTGACACTTGAAGAACACTTAAATTTTTCACTGAAAATTTATTACTCTTTGAAAAAGGAAAGCTTGTTGAGCTGCATATTTTCCCCTTTCACAGATGTCTGATCAGCCTAGAATATTTTGGTCTCTCTCATATGTTTTAATAAACCTCAGTGAATATGAAAATAATTTTGATTTAGAACAAAAATGTCTAGCTATATGATGATTTGAAGGTAATTCCCTTTAAAAAATTTTTTTTAATTTCATTTTACATTTGAAAAGCTTCTTACCTTATATTGTTAATGTTCCTAGATTCTTGTATGCTTTGTGTAGCCAAGAACTAAATTTGAAGGCATGCATTGAATATTTTAAAGTCATTAGTAGAATAAATAATTTGATTATTTTTAAAGTACATAGCGATAAAGAGTACTAATAATGTGCTATTATTATGCCTGGCATTTTATTCTGTGTGTGTGTGTGTGTGTGTGTGTGTGTGTGTGTGTGTGTGTTAAAGGGGTATGTTTAAAGTATGCATCAGAGTAGATTTGGAACAATGAATCTTGGGTCTCATACTCTCCAGTGTCTAACATCTGTGTGCTTTACTTGACAATAAATTTGGTGTTGCAGTTACTCTCTTTTGACACAAGATGGGGATGTTCACCTGAAATGTTGCCTGAGTGCAGGCCCTACTGTTTTCAGAGGCTTCTCCTCCAACCAAAGGATGAGCAAAGTAAGGAAATGAGGGGAATTGGCTTTGCTTTTCAAAATTGAGAGAGAGAGAGAGAGAGAGAGAGAGAGAGAGAGAGAGTGTGTGTGTGTGTGTGTGTGTGTGTGTGTCCCGTTGTATAATTTATTAAAAAAATAATAAATTAAGTTTAAGTGTAGATTATGTAAGTTTAGGTAGGGAGGGAGTGGGAACATTGGGAAAGGGGCAAGGTGAACTGTGGGGTCATTGGAAAAAGGACAGTCATTAGATAGGTACATACTATGTACCAAGCATTTTTGGGTCATTCACACATGATAGCCAACTGATTCTAGTCTAATGTAAGCACTTTATATATATTTTACACAATGCCAATGCATTCCTTAGATCAGTAACTACAATATTAGTAGTGCTGTGTGTGTTTGTAAAAACTATGGTATACAGCAGGCAGTGTACAAGCTTTTTTTCACAGTTTATCAATTTTCACTTTTAAAAAAATAGAAAGGGAGAAGGGAAAAGAAAAAGGAGAGGGGGAAAAGAAGGAAGAAGTGGAGTTTTTATATCATTATTGCAACTTTGTTTTGTTTATTTGAGTTAATTAGAATTGAAAAAGTAAGTATTAGCAAGTAGATGGTAAATACACGTACCTTTATACTTCAAGGAAAATTGAATCAAAGACTTAACACAATTAGATAAACTAAGTGGAGATTGGAAAATTCTTATGTTTTCTGTCTTTTTATGTAAATAATGTTTTATTGGAATACAGCCACATTCATTGCTGTTTAGACTGTTGGGCTGATAAGATGAAAGTATTTATTATCTGGCCTTTTAAGAAAAAGTTTACTGACCCCAGAACTAAATTTTTGGACCACTGTTCATATGAACTGTTTGTTTATTGGCTTGGATTGAGTCATTCACCAAATATTTGTTGAACACTTGTTATGTGCCAGCAATGACATAGGTGACAAAGAGGCAAAAACAAACCTTTCCTATAAAAGTGTTTGACATTTTTTATAACTAGTATAACACAGTTTGCAAGAAAACTAAAAGGAATGATAAGAGTTAGGAAATATTCATAGACATATCTCATTTGTCTGAAGCAGTTATAGTTCTGCACCTCTTGGAAACACCATATCAGTTTTCTGACACATTGATACTTCAATTCCTTTTCCTGATTCCCTTTTATGGTACTCAGGGTTTTTCTATAGTATTTATTACCATACAGACCACTTATTTACAGTGTTTATTATTGTTCATCTCCTCTTGCTCCAGTGTAAGCTCCAGAAGAACAAAGATTTTTGTTTTGTTTCCTGATGTATCCAAGTGCTGGAACACAGATTAAGCAGTTAGTAGGAAAGAGACTTGCCTTACATATTCTTCAGATTAGCTGCATTAACACATTTGGAAAGTCTCAGCTTTTCATGTCAGCTGTAATTTGCTTATTCAAAATGAGAATAATTTGCTGAGCTAAATATGTATATATATCTTTTTCAGTTTGTTTTATATGTTCTTCACTGAGAATGCTAGTATTTCCTATATGTTTAACCTCCTCACTTAAACGCCAGTTATATACTGTTCACATAACTTGTTCTTTCTTTTATTTTTTTAAAATATATTTTATTGATTTTTCCACAGAGAGGAAGGGAGAAGGATAGAGAGCTAGAAACGTTGATGAGAGAGAAACATCGACCAGCTGCCTCCTGCACACCCCCTTCCGGGGATGTGCCTGCAACCAATGTACATGCCCTTAACTGGAATCGAACTTGGGACCATTCAGTCTGCAGGCCGATGCTCTATCCACTGAGCCAAACTGGTTTCGGCCACATAGCTTTTTTTTGTTTTTACTAAACATCTCTGATAAATGTTTAGTAAAGGATAGTTTGGGTAGTTTAGTTAATATTTGCTGAATAGAAAAATGCACTCTAAGATTAAAGCTTTGTTAACTATTCTGATGGCCTTGAAGTAAACCTGGTTGTGTGTTTAATCAGCATTAAAACAATTAAGAATGATTCCTTATAAACTTCTCTTCCTTTGGTTCCAGTTGTGAGTATGTTTTGGTGATAGTTAATTGCACTGCCTACATAGTTTGCAAAATTAGTAAGGAAAACAGTAATCTGCAGCCAAGTTTCCATGAGTTGATATTTCACATTCACGTTTGTGACCTAAACCTGTATTCCTTCAGACAGTTGAGAGAAGCCAAATGTTCTCATAAGCAGCAAGGATTTTCTTCATGGAAAACAAAGAAGCAAAAATGTAGTCTAAACCAGTGGTTGGCAAACCGCGTCTCGCGAGCCACATGCGGCTCTTTGGCCCCTTGAATGTGGCTCTTCCACAAAATACCACGGCCTTGGTGAGTCCATTTTGAAGAAGTGGCATTAGAAGAAGTTTAAGTTTAAAAAATTTGGCTCTCAAAAGAAATTTCTATCGTTGTACTGTTGATATTTGGCTCTGTTGACGAATGAGTTTGCCTACCACTGTCTAAACAAAAATATAATGTGTATGTGGCATGGTATTATAGGCAGATCTACCTATATCTAGAAAATAAAGATTATGTGCTCTTATGCATTTCATTGCAGGAGTTTTTCTTGGGTATGAAGTTTGAAGTGGAAATTAAGTAGTATACAAAGTTAAATACATGAAAGGAATCAGAAAAATCCAGAAATAGTACTCTAAGGCAGTGTTTCCCAAAGTGTGGTACGCGTACCCCCAGGGGTACGGGAAGAGTTTGGTGGGGGTACGTGTTGCACTGGAATTTGGTGGGGATATGCACTGCACCGTGCTTAGCTGCGCCTAATTCTACGTTCTCATGAGTCAAGTCAAGACAGTCTTGTGAGGCGTGAGATGGTCTGGTGTGCAAATAAATGTTATTTATAATATAACTTTTATTTATATTTTATTATGAATAATTTTATTTTTGTTTATTATTATTTTGTGTATGTGCCAAAAAAGAAAAATTAAATAGGTTTTGATTGTTATTAAAATACATCCATTTTTTGTTTTGTTTTTTGACGAGTGGTACCCAGCGTTATGAAAATTATAGAAGGGGTACACATATGTCAAAAGTTTGGGAAACACTGCTCTAAGGTAATAAGAATTATTACCACAAGCAGGCACACATTATCTGCAATTTTAGCAACCATGCGAAGTAGTATTTCTGTTTACATTTTGGAGATGAGAAAATTGATGTTCAGAGAGCTTAAATAGCTTACAATGGTTTGAAAGTTAAGTGATGGGAAAGGCAGTAACTATTGTAAGATAGGACTACTGTCTCTCTAAATACTGTATTCTTTAACCTTTAGCACATCACTTTCTTATGTGTGGTTATGATGTGCTAACAAATGACTACACCCTCTACTTGATTTTAAAATCTTATATTTTATAGCATTCACATCCTATAGTTTTAAAATTTAAATTTTTAATATAGTGTGCTTCTAAAAAACTTGAAGAGAGTGCTATCCAAAAGAAGTTGTGCATGGAAGGATAAAACCTCCTTGCTGTCATTTTAAAATTAAAGCCATTGCCTTTTAATTTTAAGCTGACATGGATTCTTTCATTTTACCTTTCTCGTTCCCATATTTATTAGGCCTCATTTAGCCACATATAAACATACACATAATCATCAACAAGATTTGTAAAGTTTGTTTAAAATATCTGATATTTCAAAAGTTTTCAAATAAAAGTTTTGTGCATAAATGTATTACCAAAAAAGGACATTTTTAAAAAATATTTTTTTTTAATTGATTTTTTACAGAGAGAAAGAGAGAGGGATAGAGATCTAGAAACATCGATGAGAGAGAATCATCGATCAGCTGCCTCCTGCACGCTCCCTCCTGGGGGATGTGCCCACAACCAACGTACGTGCCCTTGACCGGAATCTAACTCGGGACCCTTCAGTCCACAGGCCGACGCTCTATCCACAGAGCCAAACCAGTTTTGGCAAGGACATTTTTATTATGTGAAATGACTATAGGGACTGAGTTGTTATATGGAACTTTTTATCACTGTAATTTATTTTCTTCATGTTACTAATCAGGATTAACATGCTATGTTATCCAGGAAACTGAGATAGCTTTATTCTGCAGCCCTTCACATATATTTCACTTCTAGTTTTTCTACATTCACATGTTTACGTGTCCAAGAATGAATGCTTTGTCCCATTTAATGAGTTTTCTGTTTTTAGAGCCATGAGAAATAATGTATTATCTTTACTGTGATTTGAGAGTATATGACCTATGAATCCTTGTATTCTGATTAGTATAGAGTTTGGCATCTGGTTTGCATAGACACCTAAATTTTGGGGTGTTTATTTTACATTTAATAGGACAATGAAAATGACTAATTAAACTTTTAGCTTGATGAAAGACTGAGAAGCCATAGGACAGTGAAGAGTTAGCATTCCTAAAAAGATATATTCAGTTCTTGTGGTGGCATATGAAAAAGAGAACTACTCTTGAAAAATCAGGAAATTTAAGTTTTAGTATTCTATTTAATTCTGTAACTTTCAAATGACTCCTTATTAAGGGTGCTTCCCATTTCTACCTCTTATTTATCACAAATTTAATTTTTCCCCTTTTATTGTATATCATAAAGCCAGGAAGGAATGAAAGGTCAATTATAATAATGAAGCGAAGGTGATTTGTACATACTTAATCATTATATAAATGTTAGTTCTTATAGTAATTACAATGATAATTATTATAATAGAATCTTATAAATACTATTCGTTAATATCAAAGATTGTCATAAATTAATATCTGTCGAATGACTGACCTGGTGAGTGTGAATTCAGAGTTCTGGACTCCAACATTATGGAGAACTTCCCATTGAATGAAAGGTCTTTCTCCTTGGTTTTAGAACATTAAATTATAAGATAGCTTAATATTGGTGGATAGTTAGTTTTTTATGATTGTCAAAAAGAAATTATAGAGTCCTCCTAAAAAAGGAGATAAAAACAAAAAAAAAGGATGAGCTAAATTATTAATTTTTATTGGTTTTCTGTGTTCCTTAAATCGTTGAGATTAAAATCCAGGAAGTGGTACAGTCCTCTTGTGAGTTTATTAGAATGTGTCACTTTGGTGCTCTCCATATCAAACAGTGATATTGCTCAAGATCATCCTTGATTCAAAGACGTGACTTTTTATAGTCCACATTTGTTTATGTATTATTTAAATCTTACAAAACTTAATTACTTGCATCATTAAAATTTCAATTTCTCTTCCATCAGAGAGAATAGTGATATGGAATAATTTTTCCTGTATGATTGGCTAGCAGCAAAAAATATAGAAGATAGAATATTAAACACACAATAATGAGTTTTAAAAAATTCCTCTTTATCTGATTCCTAAGCATTAACATCTTTGCTCTGTTACCAGTGTTTTAAAAATTCTTCCAAAAGAGTCCCCAGGTCATGGAAACTCAAGGTTTTCCCTATGTGCTTCTTGATACTTACATTTAGCACTATGAATTTGCCATTTACTTTTGATGAAGTTGATATCTGTAATGTACCTTTAGATTCATTTCTTGGAGTTAAAGGATAATTTGAATGCTAGATTTTAAAAGGCTAGTACATAGATGGTCTTTGGAAGTCAAATCTGGTTTGGAACTAATCTACTATAATTTAATTACTAGATGTTGGTGGGGCATCATTCACATATTTGTATTTCCGGTTTTACATGTTTACAAATAGTTGGTGATTGCCCTTGACCTTTTTTCTTTAATGTGTTTTGAAATTGCGTTTGTATATGCATTATTTTCATTGATTTGAAGTCACTATATATAGAAATGTACATTTTAAAAATGGTTCTTTTCTAAAGCTTTGCTTGGGGTCTTTGATTTAAATGGATGGAGAAAATTGCTTGCTTTACTATTTATCATTTTCTCAGACAAATTTATGGAGACAGGCTGCTGATAGGACAGGAGGAAAACAACAAAAACAAATACAGTGCTTTGGTCTGGAACTGAATTGTATTATCTCTGCTGTCAGCTAGAGTCCCTGCACACTTACCCAGACAATCTCCCCGGGGATTAAAACTTCCCCCTGCATTAGTGATAGCCTTTAGTATGGTACAGCCTCATCTCTAGTTTAAAAAAAAATAAATCTGGCTATAAACAGTTTTAATAGCTTGCAAAATCCTCACCATTTCAACCTTTGGGAGGGAGAGTGATTATGCTGATGAATCAAATAGGAGTGTCGGTAATTAAATTGCTCATCGCCTGGATTTCATTTTTAGTTTTCATATTTAGCTCCTCACAACCCCAAATTCTGGGTTTCATTTGGAAGGTTTATATTTTATCATCTTAGTCAACATTGAGAACGAAAATAAATGGGCCTATACAGTGATGAGCACCATTTGAGCATTTTTTTTTTAGGACATTTCTATTGTTAAAAAAAGTTTTAAGAATTTACTGAATGAAATTTTAAGATAGAATGATAGAACACACAAGAAAAACCTCAAAGGATTGTGTAAACCAAATAAAAACTATTAGGACCAGCTTCTACATCAAGCAATCAATGTCTGAGTTATCCAGGAAGCTGATTATCTATTCTTTTCCTAAAGATTTCTAATAATGGGGGTTTTATAACCTTCCATTGCAGTGGTTTTGAACCTGATTATTCTAAAGACATTTGGCAATGTCTGGAGACATTTTGGGTTGTGATGATGCTGGCATCTGGGGAGGAAGAGAAAGGGGTGCTTCTGCATGTCCGGTATAGGACAGCTCCCACAGCAAAGTTTTATCCAGCCCCAACGTCAGTGTTGAAGTTGAGATTTTTGTCCTCATGGGAGTTTTTCCAAATGAATAGCCATGTGACATTTACAGTGTTTTATAGGGAGTTGTTGTTTTGCTTGAATTATGAATTAGAGAAGAGCAGTTTTATACATTGATTTGAGGATTTATGTAGATGATAAACAATCTTTGAAAAATGTTCATGGAGACTATACTATGATCTCATGATACAGAGAAATGGAAAACAATCCTACTTCATCATAGAAGTATTTTTATTTTTATTTTTTTGCCTTCACAATTTACTTATTTTTAAGTTATTTAATGTTTAACACATTTGGAAAGACAAGTTTTTTTTGTTGTTTTTTTTTAACTTGTCAGATGGGTATTGGCTATTTGTATTTGGTAATTTGCAATGACACTAAACTTTTCTCAGAATTAAAAGAATTGTCCAATCTCTAACTGACAGCTGCATTCTCTTGTTCATTTCACAGATGGAGCTTTTGTACCTCTATCATGTCATCATTGTCCACTCAATCACAATAATTTGCAGTAGAAGGAAGTATATGTAACCACACATGGATAAACACATACAAACACACCGAGTGACTTAGGGGAGGCAAATTAGAGACTAACAAAGAATGTTTGCATTGCTTTCCAGAGATTTAGGTTTTCAGATCCTGGCCCAGAGTATAGCCATAACCACCATTGAGGTTCATTGCTTGGGGTAGAGCATAAAGCCTCAGAGAGAGTTAATAGTATTTTATCTATGTGCTAAAGCAAAAACAGACATTAGGGATAAAGTGTAATCAGTCTTCTTAATCTCACTACATTAAAAATATTGCAGTGGATCTTATTTTTTAAACAATCATGTTGTTATCTGCCTTTCTCTTCATACCCCGTCAATTAATGCATGCTGTGAAAAAGTCATGTTTTCTATAAAGCTAGGGAGGATGAAAAAAAATGCAGCTTGGAATCACAAATCATAGTGGGTCACTCTACCTTTGTTTACATGTTTAAGAACAAGGTGTCTCTTTGGTGGAGACAGACAGGAGATCTGCATTCTGTCACCACTAAATGTCTTCTTAGGGGTTTTGTTTTTTGTTTAATTATTTAATTAAGGGACCAGCCAGAGCTATGAAGTTAATATAGAGAAAAATTCAGATAAGAAATTGGCTGTCAGAAGTAAAAAATGCAGTTTGACGATCTCTTAGATATTGTAGTGTATAAAATAAATTATTTCACTGATAACAGAAAGCAAAGTAATAAATTTCATTTTATCTAAAGAAATATGTGATTTTGAATAGGTAATGTACATATTACATAATTCAAAGATCAAAGGTGTATTGAAAGAAAGATATGCATGGTAAAACCTTGCTCCTATCTCTGCGTCCCAATATTGATTTTCTCACTTCATTTTTATTAGTCTCTTTCGTCTTCTAATGTTATTGCTAGTACAAGCAAATCATGTATACTTACTTATTGTTTCCAATACCCATTCCCCTTTTTCCTCCCCAAATATACAGAAAGTAGGGAACTCTATACACTATCTAGCACTTTGCTTGTTCGTTTAGCTCTGTATCTTGGAGATATTTCTTCACAGTATGTGAGTGTTTTCCTCATTCTTCTGTGAGCTGCATAGGTGCAGAACTACATGCAAATTGTCCCCTGCTGATGGACACTTAGGCTGGGGCCAGTCTTTTGCCAGTACTAGTAGTACCTCAGTGACTAACATTGTCCAGAAGTCATTTGGTACCTGTGCAGGTTTGTTGTAAAGTTGGATTGTTGTGTTAAAAGTCTTTGTAGTTTGGGTAGATACTGCCTTATTTCCTTTTACAGTGGTTCTGTCATATTGCCCTTTCCTCAGTAATTTCAACTGTATCTCTATTTCTAGGTTGGTACCAATTGTTAGTAATTAATTTAAAAAGTCAGCTAAAAATGGAATCATTAAAATATTTTCCATAAAGTTTAAAGATTTTACTTTTACATAAAATCGTTCAACATGCATTAATTTGCCATTTACTTTCTTTAGAGCAAATGTATTTATTGGGAAATAGTCCACTGATTAGAGTTCTGTGATGTCTCTTATCTAAACCGCATCGTTCTGATTTAAATGTTGGCTTTTATCCCTGGCTGTTTTGGCTCAGTGGTTGAGTGTCAATTTATGAACCAGGAGGTCAAAGTTCGATTCCTGGTCAGAACACATGCCCAGGTAAGGGGTGTGCAAGAGGCAGTCGATCAATGATTCTCTCTCATCATTGATGTTTCTATCTCTCTCCCTCTCCCTTCCTGTCTGAAATCAATATGAATATATTTAAAATAAAAGTTGTCTTTTATAGGATGAGAACTTAAGAGTACCCTCAGTGTCCCCATTTTTTTTAACTGATGTTCTCCTTACACCAAATTAATAGTGACTTCAGTTAGTCACCTTTATTGAATATCCCTGAGCATTTGGCATAGTTTTCTCAGAAATGGTATTGTACCTTTCACAATCATATTTTATTGGTTCATATAATATTTACTTACCTTGCATTATTTTAACTTTTAAACAATTGTGCTATAATTTTGATTCAGGAGTTTCTCATTGTTTTGTTCACGATATGTTATTATGCTTATTAGGGTGTCTGGCCATATTAGGTGCTCAATAAATACTAGTGCATGGAAGAGAAAAAGGAAAAGCAGTAGCATGGGACAGTCTGCTGATTCTTGGTTTGCACCCAGAATACCGAGAATCAACACTCTGTCCCAGAGCAAAGGTTCAGCGAGGAGGAAGAAGAGACAGCATTGGAGAGGCCTAAAGGAAGCCTCCGTTTTAAGTTCTAACATCTGCATAACATGAGTGCCAAACTGGGCTAGGCATCTCCATATTATATATACTCTTGCCCAGCCAACTGCTTACTCTCTTTTTTTTTGGGGGGGGGGGGGGGGGTTGGGGTGGTGGAATACTACAGCTAATTGAGTGTTCTCTAAACTTCATTTTCTCCAATGCATCATCATGAATTTGCCATATCTATCTGTACCTCCTCACTGCTATTTACTTTGTCATCAGATTCCAGATATTTTGTTCTGTAACCTCTTTCCAAGGAGACAGTTTTAAATGAATCAAATGGCCCAGGGCTCATTATATTCCCCCAACTGCCTACTTGGTTTTTGTTTGTTGTTTTGTTGCCTCATTTCACACCCTCTACTTCCAATCTGTAATATTAAAATGAACCAGTTTTAGTGAACATAATAATATTAAGTAAATTCGGTAACTATTTCCTCAGGATATATTGATGAGACAGCTATATTTTCTCAGAGATACATATATTTGTTCTAACTATGCTCCTCTGAACACAATACTTTTAATGTCTAATGCAGTAAAATAATAGAAGATTTTGATGTATTAGTAAACTGTTCTTTCTTTGCACTTACATTGATTTCCCTTAATGCATAGAGTATAAAACTATCATTTTAGCCATGTCATTTTATTTTGTTTGTTTGTCTTTGTTAATCCTCATTCAAGGATGTTTTTTCCTCGCCCCCCCCCCCCTCACTTTTAGAGAAAGTGGGAAGGAGGGAGGAATGGAGGATGATGGAGAGAAAGAAACATTGATGTGAGAGAGACACATCATCGATTGTTTGCCTCCTGCATGTGCCCTACCGATGCCCGGGATTCAACCTGCTCCTGAGGCACATGCCCTTGACCAGGAATCGAACCTGCAAGCCTTTATTTTGTGGGATAATACCCTAATCATTGAGCTTCACCAACTGGGGCCATGTCATCTTTTTTAATTACACATTTGTTAGCCAGCATATTTGGTTGTGAGTTGTGTTTTGAAATCACCTCTACTCTTCATCCAGGTGTGGCCTGCAGCAGTGTACATTAGAACCTGCTTTGCATTCCTTGTTCAAAATTGTCATTCCTGTTGTTTTATTATGAATATTTTACTTTCTGAAAATCAACTGCTTTCATTTTTTCTTCTTTAATTTTTTTGCAGGGAAATATTTTTTTTTCCTTTTTAAATATATTTTATTGAATTTTTACGGAAAGGAAGGGAGATAGTTAGAAACATCAATGAGAGAGAAACATCAATCAGCTGCTTCTGCACACCCACTACTGGGGATGTGCCCACAAACCAAGATACATGCCCTTGACCGGAATCGAACCTGGGACCCTTCAGTCTGCAGGCCAACATTCTATCCACCGAGCCAAACCGGTTTTGGCTGCAGGGAAATCTTTTATCAGAGGAACTTATATTTGGTTTTCAAAAGGCAGGTGACTTAGAAAATTCCATTTTACCAAGAGATATTTAAAATACCTAAAACATTATTATGATCTCTTAATGCATAATAATCTGGCCACACAGCGCACGTGCGCGTGTGAGTGAGTGAGTGAGTGTGTGTGTGTGTGTGTGTGTGTGTGTGTGTGTGTAAGAGGCCTGGTTCATTAATTCATCCATGGGTGGGGTCCGGCCAGCCTGGCCAGGGGGAGGGGACATGGACAGTTGGCCGACCTGCCTGCTGGTCGAACTCCTGATCAAGGGGACAATTAGCATATTAGCCTTTTATTATGTAGGATATATACTGAGTGGCCAGATTATTATGTGTTCAGAGATCATAATAATCTGGCCACTCATTGTATATTAATTTATATAAATATTAGATAATAATATTAAATGCAGAAAACAATGGTTAATTTAATCTTCTTTTTCTAATATTTAATAAATTATATGAGTTTTTTTCAATTTAAAAGGAAAAAATATGTTATTAGGTTCTTTCCTTTATAACCCTAAAGGGAATTTAAATTTGTTTTGTTGTTCATGTAATCAGTATAGCATTTTTATTTATTCTGCAAGTACTTATTAGTTCTTAATGATTTTTTTTAATTATTTTTTTATTAAATTATTATCTGTGTACATATATTACCATTGCCCCCCCCCCCAAAAAAAAACAAAACATTCCCTCCCTCCCCAGAGTTTTGTGTCCATTGGTTATACTTATATGCATGTGTATAAGTCCTTCGGTTGATCTCTTATTTCCCTCATATTTCCCTCCCCTCCCCGTTGTAATTAGACAGTCTGCTTGTTGCTTTACTGTCGCTATATTTAACTTATGGTTCATCAGTTTATAATGTTCTTTATTATTCATAAATGAGTGAAGTCATATGGTGTTTCTCTTTCATTGACTGGCTTATTTCACTCAGCATGATATTCTCCAGTTCCATCCAGGTTGCTGCAAATGATGAGAATTCCTTCTTTTTTATGGCAGCATAGTATTCCATTGTGTAGATGTACCATAGTTTTCTGATCCAATCATCTGCTGACGGGCACCTAGGCTGTTTCCAAATCCTAGCTATTGTAAATTGTGCTGCTATGAATAAAGGGGTGCATATATCCTTTCTGATTGGTGCTCCTATTTTCTTGGGATATATTCCTAGTAGTGGGATTACTGGGTCAAATGGGAGTTCCATTTTCAGTTTTTTGAGGAAACTCCATACTGTTCTCCACAGTGGTTGTACCAGTCTGCATTCCCACCAGCAGTGCACGAGGGTTCCTTTTTCTCCACAACCTCGCCAACATTTGTCGTTTGTTGATTTGTTAATGTTGGCCATTCTGACAGGTGTGAGATGATATCGCATTGTTGTTTTGATTTGCATCTCTCGGATAAGTAGTGACTTTGAACAGTTTTTCATGTGCCTCTTGGCTTTCCTTCTGTCTTCTTTTGAGAAGATTCTATTTAGTTCCATTGCCCATTTTTTAATTGGCTCATTTATTTTCCTTTTACTGAGTTGAATAAGCTGTTTGTAGATATTGGAGATTAAACCTTTATCAGTAATATCGTTTGCAAATATGTTCTCCCATGCAGTGGGCTTTCTTGTTGTTTTGTTGATGGTTTCTTTTGCTGTGAAAAAACTTTTTATTTTGATATAGTCCCATTTGTTTATTTTCTCTTTAGCTTCCATTGCCCAAGGGGCAGTATCAGTGAAGAAGTTCTTTTGGCATATATCTGAGATTTTGCTGCCTGTGGATGCTAGTTCTTAATGATTTAAAATCTTTCCTAGGAAATATCTATTTGTGTTAATATCTCATATAAAATTATTTGTGTATTTGGAATAATTCAGGTCTTTGCCTCAAAATAGCTGATGTACTCTCCCATAAGCATAATAAGTTCTTATTGGAACTCTGCACTTCTCAGTGTTTATTTCATTATTTTGGGAATATGAGTTTTGGGAGGAAACTTCACCTTTTATATATCTAGTTTTAAAAACTGACAATACAGTGATATAAGATAGTGAACGTGGGCCAGAAGCATTACAAATGGTCTGCTCTATAAGTAAATGAGTTAATTGAAATTTAACTTCAAGTATTACACTTTCAACAGAAATGCCTTTGCAAAGAAAATGTAGCATAAAATATAATTTATTATGGTTTTGCTGGATAATTATAAAACAAGCTACTATTTTAGGATACACATGACTTTTTCAAGAGGTCTTACCATGACCACATTTACTTATGACATGTGAATATGGTCTATTCTTGAATTCCATGCTTAATTCCAGATGTCTTCACATAAACCATATTTGGAAAGACACATATTGTATAGGAAGTGGTGGCAATGGTGGGTCAGCTTTGAACTTTGTTATGAAATAATACAGAGTGTTTTAGACAAATAGAGAAAATGAGAAATATTGGCTAGATGAAGCCATCCCTGAGGACTGGATGTCTCCAGTAGAAACTGGACTCCTGGCTAGAAAAGTGATATTAAATATTTTCCAAGTTTTTAAAAAATATTAATGTTTTTTTAATGAGCTTAGAAACTGATTTGTAGACATAAATGAGACCATTTGTCGTGAACTTCCCTCTGTAGCTCTGCCCTATTATCTACCTGCTTCTCCTTTCCTCTACTAGAAGACAGATGTGTTCCCCCTAAAGTGTATTACTCCACTTAATTTCTATTATCTCATCTCAATTTAAAACATTTTTAGCTCTCTGTTTCTTTCTGACTCTTGCTACTTTACTAAATGTGAACTTGTGAAAGTCACCAGTGACCTCAACATACTAAAGCTCATATATGACAAACCAAATGTCATACTCAATGGGCAAAACTAAATGTGTTTCTTTTAAGATCAGGAACAAGACAGGAATATCTTTTTTCACCACTTGTATGCAACATAGTACTAGAAATACTAGCCACAACAATCAGAAAAGAAGAAGAAATAAAAGGCATCCAAATTGGAAAAGAGGAAGTAAAACTGTCATTATTCTAAGATGACATGATATTGTACATAGAAAATCCTAAAGATCACCAAAAAACTGCTAGATTTTATAAATTTGGCAAAGTAGCAGGATACAAAATTGTTGGTTTTTAAAAAAAAAGTATATTTTATTGATTTTTTTACAGAGAGGAAGAGAGAGGGATAGAGAGTTAGAAACATCGATGAGAGAGAATCATCGATCAGCTTCCTCTTGCACATCCCCCATTGGGGACGTGCCCACAACCAAGGCACATGCCCCTGACCGAAATCGAACCCGGGACCTTTCAGTCTGCAGGCTGACACTCTATCCACTGAGCCAAACAGGCCTCTGCAGCAGGATACAAAATTAACATCCAGAAATAGATGGCATTTTTATACATGAATAATGAACTCTCAGAAAGAGAAATTAAAAAGACAGTCTCGTTATTCTTGCAACAAAAATCATAAGATACCTAGGAATAAACTTAACTAGGGGTGTAAAAGACCTGTACTCAGAAAACTATATGACTTTGAAAAAGTTAAATAGAGGAAGATACAAACAAGTGGAAGCATATACCATGTTCATGGATCAGAAGAATTAACATAATTAAAATGTCCATACTACACAAAGCAATCTACAGATTCAACACAGTCCCTATTAAAATATCAATGATATACTACATATTTCACAGATATAGAGATATATCTAAATTTATACCCAAATTTATATGGAACCAAAAAAAATCTAATGGCTTCTTAAAGTTCTTATTTGTCTTGAATTCACAGATTTGATTCTACTGACTACCCAAATATTCTTGAAACTCTGTACCCCTTTAGCTCCCATGATACCACAGTATCCCCTTCTGTTAACACTTGGGGGACACTGTGAATTTAATAATCAATATGGCATAAGAACTGCACAAATACCTGAATCCGTCAGGCACCCAGTTTTGTTTTTCTCCCAAAATGTATCTCAATTTTATTTTTCTTTCCCATTTCCATTGTTTCCATTCTGGTTCAATTCTTTCCCTGGATAACTAGTTACCCCTTAACCAGTTTCTCTGCCCTTTTTCTCCATTTCATCTTCCTTCTATTTCACAGGATTCATTCTAAAGGAACGTCTTTACCCAGATTATTATACCGCTAATGACCCTCTCCTGTTCCCTATTCTTTGCCTCAAATCCTACTCTTCATTATGGCTTTTTCAGTTTAAAAAGTTGGGTCCCAACCTCTCACTATTATTTTCTGTTTTCACTGAACATTTATCTATTTAAACTCACAGTTAAGTCTTCTGGTGTCACATGTTCTTCGAATGCTTTTCCTCTAGGCATGTGCTTATTTTATCTCATTCCTATTTGTCTAATATAATTCTCATTACTTTTCTCAGCTCTCTCAGTCTTCACAACCATTTCCATTAAGTTGTTGTTGTTTTTTTTTAAATTAAGTTGGCCTTGGTTTTCTCTAGTTTGCTTCTCCTCAGTATCACTTAGTTTAGTTTTTTGTTTTCTCTAACTCTTTATTCTTTTCCAAAATTTTCCTACCTAATAACATGTAAGTATTTTGAGGTCAGAGAGATGAAATATTTTTGACGTGTATCAGGTAATAGATATTTCACAAATATATTTTTTTTGAGTGAAAATAAGACACAAAGGTTAAATAATTAAATGTCTTTCCAGTCAACCTGTGTAGTTTTAGAAATCTCACATCAGCAGGGGGCAGTCAAACCCAAGAGCATTCTATCTTATGGGAAAATAAACTGTCTGAAATTAGGTTACGAGCTATACTTTATAATCTATTTGTAAATAATTTTCAAAACTCTTCACTAGGTAGGTTTGTAGAATTGTATTAATCTGTTAATTCATGAAAGATAAATGAGATTTTTTTTAATTTAAAAAAGTTGAAAAATTTGTTTTAGAATATGAAATGCTTTATTTGGTGTTTTTGATGAATGACCACTTTACATAGAAATTTATTTTTACTGCCCCAGAATCAGAATTTCAATTCAATTAACTTATTATTAGGCTTTTATTTGCCCTGTGAATTTGAGAAAAATGAGATTTTATTAGAGGTGGATGTATAACACTAAAATGTAGTTTGGTGGCAAATTTTTCAAGTTTTATTAAATTTTTCTTTCTGAACCTTTCCTCTGGCCGGCTGCAAACAACTAGTGCCATGTGTTTAGCGACCTGCTCATTTTTACCTCCTCCTCTTGGAGGTTATCCTAGTACTTATTAAGGGAGAAACACAGTTTATACTAAACAATGTTTAACATATACTGATGGTATTACTGTATTTCCTGTTTTGTGTTCATAGTAAGAAGACTCTGAAAAACTGCCTTTGTATAAATACTTCACTGACATTCCAGACAAGTATAATCTTGTCTGCTGGTAGGCAGGAAAGCGTGATGTCCTGGAATGCTGTAAGAGAAGGAAATCTCTTTGTGTTCCACAAATGATAGCCCTAAACCTTTTAAGAATATAATTTTAAAATGACCAACTCTGTATTTGCTTTTCCTTCCGTTTATTAACTTTGAATGCATTTACTTCACAAATGCAGCTAGTCAGAAAAAAACACATTGTGTCTGAGAAAGAAGCGTCTTCCTGGTAGTTTGCTGGAAATTATTGGTAGAAACATCAGATGTTAACATAGAAACCGATTTAGTAAAAAATTATTATTTTGTTCTCTTAGCTTAAAACTTTTTTGATACTTGCACTCAGCTTTTGATACTTCTCTCCAGGCTTGAAAGATACAGGGTTTCCAAAATTCCCTGTAAAATAATATTTTGGATATTGTTTTTAGAACACAGGTTATATATTTTTTAAGTTAGATTTGGAGTTTTTCAAGTCTATCGCCTTAACCACTGGGCCGCAACTACCTGCCAGATTTGGAGTTTTTATGTTAGTTTATTATTTAATGTGAGTCAGTAAAATATATAAAAATCAATTGTGTAACTTTAACCCAGCAAAACAGAATCACCTGTAAGAATTTCCAAATACAAGCTGTAGAAAAGTATCATATGCTTTTATGATCAGATAATTTTTGATATTAATGTAAATGCTGTTTATTTAAAAATGTTGACATTATTCTTCTTATATACCCCTACTCATAAATCTGCTATGATGAATTATGAAATACTAAGGCTACTGCATCTTCAGGTAAGAGTCTTTTAGAGGAAATAATTTAAGACAGCAGAGCCACCAACTGCTACGATGGTTCCATGGTGTTAGAAACTCAGATTCCTTCTATCTTGCTGCTGTACCATCCCTTAGGCCACATGGTGAAAATAACTCACTATTCTATCAGTTGGTTCTCATTCACGTAAATGGAGATGAAGAGATGAGGAAAGAGAGCTCATTCCCTCACTTTAACAACATAAACTATAAGTTATATGTATCATTTACATTTGTATGATCCATCTTATCTTCATGACCAAAATTAATATATTTTCTATTTTGATTGGCAGGGTGTGCAGCTTGAATTGAGGGGTTTTGTTGCTAAAGGAAAAAGAGGAAAACTAGCAGTCTCATGTGCTGTTAGCTTTACTCATTGTCATTGTCCACTCCTTCTTCTTTGAATCATTTTTGTTTTGTTTTATATGACACAGTAATCTCCCAGTTTTAATTTTATTTCTGTCTCCTCTTGGATTTTTTACATATTTATTCTGCTCTGCCTAGCCATAAAGTGTTATAGTTCATCAAGGTTGGGTGATAGCACCCCTCTTTTTTTTTTCTTGATTATGGTATCACATAATTGTCCTTATCCCCCCATTCCCATCCCAAACCCCTCCCTACATATGCCCCCACCCCCTGTTGTCCATGGCCACTGGCTAGGTCCATATTCATGCACACAAGACTTTGATTGATCTCTTCCCCTTACCTCTACCCTCCCCTACTTTCCCTCTGAGGTTTGAAAGTCTAATCGCTGCTTCTCTTTCTCTGAGTCTGTTTTTGTTCATCAATTTATGTTGTTCATTATTTCCTCTAGATGTGTGAGATCATGTGATCCAAGAAATACTCTTGTAAGAACCTAAACTGCGACAAGCCATAATGGCTATGCTGAGGAAAATGAATCAGTTTGTAGTGAGTTCCTTTCTGGGCCAACAGTTCTTTTGAGTCCCAATTTCAATGTCAAATAGTTCCTTATGTATACATGTCAGCCATGATATTTTAGATGTGGTTGGTAGACAAAGGGTGGTAATGCAGGTCCGACCATTTCTGGTTTGGTCCTGGGCATCCTTCAGCAACACGCAGCTGCTGTCTGCTGGTATGGTGAGGCATTGTCAGCATCTTCCATCTCTGAATTGTGTCTCTTCTGTCTTCAAGGCTGGAGCACTTCTATCTATTCCTCTCTGTTACAGGATTCCAGATGGTCTCGGAGTTGTTTTGTGAAAATATACAAACATATTCTCGACCAAAAGTTAATAAAGGGATATTTTCTTTAAATTTGACTTGGGATTCTTTTTTTTCCCCCCAAATAATTTTCCTCTGGCTTGTTTTGACACCATGTGTGTATTTTCATGGGTGTCTTGCTTTTAGCGTTTTGAATGAAGGTTAATTTTCTAAAGTACAAATTTTTTAGATGTAAATTATTCTCAATATATTTTTCCTTACATGATATTCTTCCACTGTCACCCCCTTTTTTACTTTAAATAATAGGAGACTTTTGGAAATTTTATAATGTAATCTTGATAGCTTTTATATTTTAATTATTTGCGCTACACTATGACTGCTTTAGGTTCATAACGTGTTGTGCAATTTTACCATGAGATGCTCTGCCAATAAGAATTTTTGTTAACACTTTAGGAACAGCTTTTTGTACAGTATAATCATTTTTTCTAGAATATTTATTTATTTCCATTAGCCACATTAATTTCCTCTCAGAAATTGGCTACTATTCATTTGGCAAACTCAACACTCTAGCAACAATCTTATTTACCATGTGTGTATTAGTAGAATTGATTATTTGTCTTCTTGAGAAGCATTCCTGCTACTAGGCTGGATTTGGATATTAAAAACTCACTTGTCCACACCATGGGTATAAGATCTCTCAAATAAGTCTTGTTGCAGTGAGAAGGCAGCTGCTGTCAGCCAAGTCTCTGTCTGTTACCTGGATCCCAATTTGAGCTGTGCATGGGAAGTGAAACAGCCATGGGGGAAGCGAAACAGACCTCCCTCAAAATGGGAGAAGGTTCAGGCGCTTGCCACGTTGCGGGGTGGTGGTGGTGGTGGTAAGGGAGTGTGCCCCACCTCTGTTGACCCCCAAGTTCTCTCCTGATGGCCCCTCTGCAAATGTGCCTGTCTTAGGTTGTTCCTTCCCTGAGGAATCTTACCTGTCTCTGGCTAACCAGCCATCCTCTGGGGCCAAGCAGGGTAATGTGAGGTTTAATTCTGTCTCCTTGGTAGCCTATGCCCCCATGGGCTCTACACCCAGCACCTGCCTCAGGAACCCCTCACCTGCTGGCGAGGCCCGAGTGTTAATCTCACATTTTTGGGAACCCATGTATCTTCTCCAGAGAGGGCCCAGCTCCCCACACTGGGCGGGCGGGAGATCCATGGTACAGACATCGTGGTGCTTCAGCCTCAGCATGAACTGAAAGATCAGGCAACAGCTGTGGGCACCTGGACCGTGAGAAGTTCATTTTTGGCGAAAAGGGCAAGACAGGCCAATATAGAATGCTCAGGTAGCACCCCCTCTTTTTCTCTTTTGTCTCCAGGGGCAATCTTATTCACCACGGCTTCAGGTGTCACATGATTGCACTTGATTCAGCTTAGACTGTTGCTCTGAATCTCTTCAGTGAACTGCCTACTTAGAGATCTCAAAGGCATTGCAAATTCATCATATCCTAAATCTAAGTTTTGCTCTAAGTATTTTAATCACTAAATCTTCTTAACTTTTGAGGTAAATACAATTATCATACCTGATCTATAGACGAGAAGCTGAGATATAGACAGGTTAAGAAAGGAGACCAACACAATATTTCACTCCCTTTCTGGGCTCACTTAGCATAATGTCTTCAAATCTCATGTGTATTGTAGTATGCTATCTTTTTTTAAAAGAGGTTTTTAAAAATATTTTTATTGATTTTTAGATAAATAGGAAGGGAGAAGGAGAAAGAGAAACATCATGTGAGAGCGAAACTTGTTTCCTGCACAATCCCTACTGGGGATTCAGCCTGCAACCTGGGCATGTGCCCTGAGTGGAAACCAAACCAGCAACCTTTTGGTGCACGAGGCAATGCCCAATTGATTGAGCCACACTGGCCAGGGCTCATGGTAGGAGGCTTTTTACTATTTTACACAACATGATGATGAACATTCTTATAACCAAATCTTTTTTAAAAATCTTTATTGTTCAGATTATTACAGTTGTTCCTCTTTTTTTCTCCCCTATTGCTCCCCTCCACCAGGTTCCCATCCCACCCATGGCCTTACTGCCTCCCCCCACCACACCTTCACCCATAGGTGTAAGATTTTTGTCCAATTTCTTCCCGAACCCCTACACTCACTTCCCCCTCAAGAATTGTCAGTCCACTCCCAATAGACTTCTCTTCACCAGCCTCTTCTTGTGTTGTTTTTTTCTTTTCTTTTAGCTTTGGGTTCAATAATATTTTTTCTTTCTTCCTGGAATCAGATGAGTTTTAAAGATTTGAGAAAAGCAGCACTAACATTTAAAGGTTTACACCTTAACTATTTGACAGAAAAGCTGCAAGTAAAAGTATGAATTCTAGTTTTACAAATGTAGTAATAAAGAATATACTTTATTGGTAACTTAATCATATTAAGAATATTAAGATACTCAATACATTTTAAAGTATCAGATTATTAAAATAACACCTGAATTAATGTACTTTTTAATCTTTTAAAAAAATATATATATATTTTATTGATATTTTACAGAGAGGAAGGGAGAGAGATAGAGAGTTAGAAACATCAATGAGAGAGAAACATTGACCAGCTGCCTCCTGCACACCCCCTACCGGGGATGTGCCTGAAACCAATGTACATGCCCTTGACCGGAATCGAACCCGGGACCCTTCAGTCCTCAGACCGATGCTCTACCACTGGGCCAAACCGGTTTCAGCTGAATTAATGTATTTTTTTAAAATCATTGTGAAGAAATGGACCCATTATTTTGAGACGAACTTTTGTCTTACTTTTATCTTTCACTTAAGATAAAACATGTTGTATTTTATGTTCTACAAAAATTGACACATTATTACACTACTATTTATTATCAATCTGAGAACAATTTATTTTGTGACTGGACACTAATTTTCTGAATCATTTAGCATATATATTCTATTATATTTTGTAAGCTTATTATTTAGTAAGAACTTTTTCCTGTTTTCTAATTGAGATTGGTTGCTTTTCAGCTATATCAGAGAAATTGGTTTTTAGAATAAAACAAATAGCTTTAAAATAATTTTACCCACAAAGAGACAAATAGATATCCAGTAGAAATAGAGAAAGTTGGAGAACTCACGTTCTCTTTTCAAGACACACAATGTGTAAAACAAGATAATTCACTCTGTTCATTGCCATCAAGACGAATCAAATTTGTATATCAAAATAATAGCCCCATTCTGTCAGCCCTGTGTTGCCTTCTCTGCATAGGACTGTGGCAAATCACAGGTGGATTGGTCGGGTGCTCAAGGAGCCCCCTGACAGGCCATTGCTGGATCAAGGAATGTTCCTGAAGATTAATATTTTGGTAACTGTTTCAGGAAAAGAAATACTATTCTAGGTTTCCTTTCTTACCTCAATCCCTGTTACACAAAGCAAACAAACTTGTGTACAGAACATCCAGCCTTCGGTTGAGTAAATGCCTGGTAGGAGATCAAGCTGTTAATACAGGAGGATGACTAAGTGAGGAAATCCGTCTTTTGTCAACCACTCATATTATTATTGTTTTTAAAATAGAATCTGCTTTCAGTTTCAGTGGTTGGCAGTGTTAGATGTACATGGTATAATGGATTTTGTTAAAATTCTGGTTTCCCTCTCTTACTTACAATCCAACATTGAGTCAGAACTTCACACCTGTTCTATGTCGTAACAACTTCCTTGGAGGATGAGTTAAACAAAACAAAACAAAACAAAACAAAAAAACCTTTCTTCAATGCCAAAAGCATTATAAGTTTTTTAATTGAAAAATTCTGAAAGAATTTTCTTTTTAAAATTTTAGAAGTAATGCTCATTTTTACATTGCTTTATATGTACTTGCTCTGTTGTAAACTTTGATAAGATATTAAACTTCATATTGCAATAAAAAAAATCCTAACATTATAAATAGCATTTTCACTCCAGAAAGTTTACTGAAGTGTCAAATTTTACATTTAAGTTCACCACATTAAACACATGTAGGATAAAAGAGACTTTGCTTGTTTGGTGGGACATGGAAATATGAGCTCACAATTAATATAACATTGTCATGAATCTCCTAAAAAATGCTCATATCATTTTAGACTGCATAAATTATAGCATCCAGATTGGATAAGCTATTATTAGTTCCTGGTGCTCTGTCCTGGTCAGATCACATCTAAAGTGTAGTATACAATTTTGGAATCTCATGGTTTGTAAATAATTTTAGATACAACCGGTACGGATCAGAGCATGCTTTTATTCTGGAGAATAGAAGAATACATGTAGATACAGTTATGTCTTTATATTTTAAAAACTCCATCCTGTTAAAGAGAAAGATTTTAAAAGTTCCTGGGAAAACAAATGAAAAGGTTTTCCAGTGAGATAGAGTTGTCCACTTTAGTTGACTTGCTGGTTCTGGGAATCAGGGGCCACCCTACTACTGTAGGTGTTTTGAAGAAGGGTCGATTGTACTGAATGTCTGCTGTATTTTTTTAAAATATATTTTTGTTGATTTTTTACAGAGAGGAAGAGAGAAGGATAGAGAGTTAGAAACATCGATGAGAGAGAATCATCGATCAGCTGCCTCTTGCACACCCCCTACTGGGGATGTGCCCGCAACCAAGGTACATGCTCTTGACCGGAATCGAACCTGGGACCCTTGAGTCTGCAGGCCGACGCTCTATCCACTGAGCCAAACCGGTTTCAGCTGAATGTCTGCTGTATTGATTAGGTAGCTGGAAAATATAATTTCCAATCTCTTTTCAATTTTGAATTGAGGTAGCAGGCATGAAATTATTTCACGGTTCAGTCACTTAGCATATGTGTAAGAATTTGCAAATTTTGGATTTGAATTTTGAGAATAATATTGAAAACTAACTTTGGCCCTATGCATTTTCAATTGTTTTTTCTCTTTTATATTTTTCTTTTTTAAAAAAAAACAAAACAAAAAAACAGTTCGAACTATTTATCAAAAAGAAAAGGAAAACATTAAAATTTGGCCCTGGTCATATAAATGCAGTCTGAAGTTAGAGGTAGAAATTGCAATGAATAATACAGGTCCTCTGTTTAACTAAATGTGGTCCCCACTCATTTCATCACTTGTGAAAAAATTGGACATTAGGCACTTGCTAGCACAGTCAAATAACTTTCTGTTTTCTTTGCAGCAAACATGGTTCCTCTTAAAACGAGGGGAAATCATTTCTTTGAACTTTAGTCTAAGACTTGTTGATATTCTTCCTCTTTATTTAATGTTATATATATTTGGACAAGTTGACAGTGAAGATAGGTTATGTTTGTGCAGAATTCAGCAAAAGAGGTTGGCCATTTAATATTAAATACCTATGTTACTATAAAGTTTTAAGTTCCTTTTAAATACTAAATAGCACTGAGTAGAGGATGGAAAATACCTGTTACTTAGAGTTAGTCATTGTGGAGTATAAGGGAAAATGAACATATACATGCATGCTTCCATATATGTATGTATTCATCCTTGGTAGTTACAAGGGCAGTGTGAACATGCTTTATCCATGGTTTAGTCTAGAATGGTTCTTGGCACTCTTAAAGTCCTTGTGAACCTTTGTCATGTAAATAAATATATTTGATTTTAGGTATCATCAGATAGATTTTAGCATTTGGATAAAGCAGATATATTGTAATTTAAAATGATACACACACACACACATATATATAATTTTATTTTATCTTCAAATTATTTTTAAGGGAATATATATATATATATATATATATTTTGATTTTGTATTAGTTTAAAACAGTTTATTATATAAATATGTTGACTTTGATAGAGATTACCAAAGTCTTTTTGCTTCATTCTTGTGGCTATTAGTCTAGGACAGTGGTCGGCAAACTCATTAGTCAGCAGAGCCAAATATCAACAGTACAATGATTGAAATTTCTTTTCAGAGCCGAAAACCAACCTCTGCGCATGGGCCACGAACTCTCAATTGCACTATACATGCGTGCCCACACATGGTATTTTGTGGAAGAGCCACACTCAAGGGGCCCAAAGAGCTGCATATGGCTCGCGAGCCGCAGTTTGTCTACCACTGGTTTAGGAGAATGATATTTTTTTCTACCATTAATATTGAGAGGACATTAATCTCAACATTAATATTTCAAAAGCTGAAAAACCAAGAGCAGTTATGAAAAGTATTTATTATAGGATGCCATAGCTGTTTTTTTCCTTAAAACAATCTACAGTATATATGGGTCTTAAATCACTTGAGGCTGGATTCAAATTGTTATTTGGCCTTTACTGTATGATATGAGACTGTAATAATCTGTGAAATAGGAATGCTACCTCGTTTGCAGAAATGTTGGAGGATTAGATGCAGTAACTCATCTGAACCATTAGACTACCAGTAAGAGCCTTTTGCACATGAGCCCTTGAGACATAATAGCTATTACTATTTTCTCCAGCAAATGAAAAACATACTAAAATATCATGGATAAATACCTGACTTTAACACTTAAAATTTTAGCTTGTTATGCCTTCCATTGTTTTGCTTTTTTCCTTTTAATTCTGATGTTGAAAAATTTCCTCCTGTCATACAGAATACATCCACAGTTGTCCTTAGTTGCACTATAAATGAATTATATGTTAGCTCTAAGTACTCCTTTGGGAGACCTGGTGACTTCTCCTTTTTCTCTCACCGTGTTATGGTTAATGCCCCTAATCTTTGCACAGAGTTTCTGAGATCTCAAGGATGTATACATATGGTTGTCTGCATATGGCTCTTATCCATTGGCAGGAACCTGGCTTCTAAGGGGAACTTTTCCAATATTTGAGCAGATATATGTTAGGATATTCTGATTACCTAAAATTGAATACTAATCTTTTTGTATTTTTCAGCTGGCCTGATTTGATATGAGTCTGTTTGAAGAGGGGCGGGCTAGAATGTGTTCAGCTATAAACAGAGACTAAAGATTGAAGCTCTTTGTTCTTTATTATATACATGTTCATTACTTCCTCTGAGATTCTCATTTAGCTTATCTATGGCTCAATATTGACCCAGCAACAAGTTTCCTTTCCCCCCACTTATCCCACCATATGATTTGCTTTATACATGGACACAAGCACAGGCATGCACACACATATCATTCCTTTTTCTTAAATGCAAGTTGACTAATTTTATGTAGGCATATTATTTTTCAGAAAGTACTTAACTGACTCCAGCTTATTATAATCATACCCATAAATGATTAAAATCTGATAGTTATTATGGGAAAACTCTTAAGAACCTGTATATCTGTACTAATAACTTTACCAATACTACTGAAAAATGTATGGTAACTTTATTCTGTGGTGTTAAATAAACTAAGGGTTATGGGTTTTGAGAATTATAAATTAATTCTGCAGTTCCTGTATATATTATACTGAAAATTGAAGCTATTTAAAGTTGAGACAAATATAAATCTATTAGCCATAATAATTAAATTATGTAAATACTCAGTTTTTGAGAATGTTTATTAGTGAATCTTCTGTGTTTAGGTATTTTGGGGAGAGAGCTTGGGGGAAGGTTGACCTAAACCAAGTCATAAATAGTGGCTACTATAGATTTTAATAATAAATATACCGTATTTTTCGGACCATAAGACGCACCTTTTCTTCACCAAATAGTGGGAGGAAAAGTGCCTGCGTCTTATGGTCCGAATAGAAGTAGTGCCTGCGTCTTATGGTCCGAGTTGCAGAGCGGCAGCGGGTCCCCCGGGACCTTCCGTGTCCCTGGGGACTGCATATTTGGTGAAGAAAAAGTGCGTCTTATGGTCCGAAAAATATGGTATTTATATAAAAACTATTACTATACTTTAATATTAGTTTAAAATGTTCAAATTAAAATAGTGTATTTCTCAAGAATATCCTGTTAGCATTTTTTGAAAGACTAGTTTATTCTCTCACCAGTAAGGTCAGACCATGAGTAATTTATCAAGACATACTATGGAGTCCTTTTCCCAAGAGGAAAGACTGAGGGACAGAAGGTGTTAAGCAGTTTGCCATTAGGCAAGTACCCTGTTTCCCCAAAAATAAGACAATGTCTTATATTAATTTTTGCTCCCAAAGATGTGCTAGGTCTTATTTTCAGGGGATGTCTTATTTTTCCATGAAGAAGAATACAGTACACATTAATTGTTAAATGAAAATAAAGGAAATTTATTACCTGTATACGGTACGGTAGTATGGTAGTTGTCAACACAAACCAGACAAATTGAACCTGGGGGCCTTATTTCTGGGGGGGATGCCTTATATTTCACTCAGAAGGAAACCTGTAAGTAGGTCTTATTTTCGGAGGATGTCTTATTTTCGGGGAAACACGGTAGTAAATCAATGGAAGAGCACAAGTATAACCTAGGCCTGTGGGGTTGGAAGTTTTCTGGCTACTATAGGAATCATTGAAATCATTTTGTTTTTATTATACTTTGTAGCCTTATAGACAGACATGACAGAAATTTTGGAAAGAGTACATCCTCATAAATCTTGAGCTCTATATATTTATTTGTTGTCACTTTTTAATATTCTAACAGTTACTTTTCTGTCTTGCTCAGCAAAGTTCAATTAATTTCAGGATAAGCTGTATACATTATCTAATTTGGTTTATTTACATGCTCTGAGTAATATAGTAATGCTAATTATGCTTTCCCTCACTTGTTCTGTTATTATCTGAGGCCAGATTATAGTTTTATATACTATGTCCTGCATTGGGTGCCAGATGCAAGGGAAGCCAGTAAATAACTTAATATCTAGAGAGATTCCAGCTTTAGTTGAAAAAGGAAGATGCCTTGTAAGTGGGACTATTGTGTAAACCACACAGTAATTATAAAGCTCCATAATTACAAGGGGTATTTTTTCTCCTTTCTTTAACCTGTTTTAAAGTGTTAGATATGATTAAAAGCAGAAGTGTCTCATTAAGAAGAAAAAAAAAAAACAACTTGTTTTTACAGTGACTTTTTGAAACAAAAGGAAAACTTCACTGGGAAAAAGACTGTTCATACAAGATCTATTGTGTCACATTTTCCAGACTCAAAGAGACTTGAACCCTGATTCTTCGTTATTGATGAAATTACTTATGCTAGTTTATAAATAGTTCTAAATGTCCTCCTGGGGTTTTTTTATACATAACATTTAAAAGTGTGTCAGTTTTGGTCTCACATCAGTAGGTGGGCCTGTGGAAAAGTGGGACTTGCTTAGAAAATGCATTGAAAGGAGGTATTTTCCCAACCTTGGATAATTTATTTTCTCCTTTTTCCAATTTCTAAAATGTCTGCTGATCTTTTTGTTTATAAGGCTTTAAATTGTGATTTGTCTTATTTGTGTGTCCCTAAACTGCAAACTCCTAGAAGGCAGAGATTCATTCTCTTAGGATATTCCTAGTGTCACTGTGTTGCTTTTATTCACAGGAGTTGATATAAGATCTCTCATTTTTGCACCCCAGTCACATGCACAGCAATTGAGGTGGTTGCTGTTATTAGAGATGTGTATTGAGGGGTTGCTAACAGCTTTCTTGTCGTGTCACATTGTTCACAGAACCTGGAGTCAATCTCTCCTGAGCACAGATCCACAATTCTAGATCCTTTTCTAAACTGTACTATTTTTCATTCTTGTCAGCTGGAAGCCCAAGATATAGAACATTTTATGAAAAATTTGATTGTTTTATTAATGTTATAAATTTGTGTTACAGTTTCACCCTTCAGTTATCTTCACTAACACTTGAAAATGTGATATGTATGACCACTCTTGAAGAAGTTAATTTCTTTAAGCCAGGAGACTATCCCTGTGGAAATGCGTGGTATGCATAGGGATGGTAGATTAAGGAAATCCATTTCCAGATTTTCAGTGCTGAAAATTGTCCTGCCTGAGAACCCACTTGTGATGAGAGAGGAGATTTCCCCTTTCCAAACTCTTCTTTAAAAACCTTTGAGACACCAAACAAGAGGACAGTGGGAAATGTGGTAGCAGGTTTGGGAGAATGGAAGATTCTGAAGTACCAGTTTTCCAAGTGTGGTCTGGAGATCATCATAATTACTATTTTCTTTTTTCACTCTCATTTTCTTAGGAGTTACAGTGGAAAAAAAGACTTTCAGTTGTCATTTGTTTGTCATCTTAGAAATAAGTCAGATTTCAAAGAATTGAGGGATGTTGCAACACAATTTCTGCTATTCTGACTTATTTATGTGAATAAAGTCTCTCTGAACTTTATTCCATTAAAAAATGAAATTGAATGAAAAAGTATTGAATCCTAGCAATAAGTAATAGACTCCCATGTTTAAAAGAACTCATTGTGGAGGAGAACACTAATGAGATAATTTCATCTGTCTAAATAAGAAATGAATTTCCAATAAATGTTAATTTTTTATGCCTAACATTTTCCCTAAATCTTTAATATATATAATTATATATAAATAATTGTAATGCTACTCCAGTCCAGGAGAAATTCAATACTCAGAACCTTATGTTTGTATGATTTAAAAAATTTTTAAGTCATATACATATTTTTATTTCTGAGAATTATTTAAAAATGATCAGTGAGGGAAAGATATTCTCTTGGGGTGGTGGAATAGAAAGACAAATTTAAGGAGGAAAAGAAATGTTGTAAGGTTTCTCAAAGATAGTTTTAAGTGGGTGGTAGTATTAAATCACAGTGGTTTTAAACCTAAATGCTTTAGAAAGAATTGATGTAAGAGTCTTATTTCTAAATCTCAGTATTTATAATACTCTGGAAATACATCCTTTACAACTATTTAAACATGAATACATGTGAGAATGCAACAGTCTCAATTTTATTTTTCAAGTATACATAAAGTTCCTTCTTAGCACTATTTAGAGCACACTGATTGAGACCAGAACTCTACATTTTTGGAAAAAGGGAGGCAGGTGAAGAGAGAGAGAGAAATGCTTTTAAAATTAAACAATGAGGCTTTTCCAGGGACAAATGAGGGGGAAAAGGGTAGTTATAAAATGATTTGTGGAAGGCAAATCAGCCAGAAAGGTGAAAGGATCACAATGCAGGAAGAGCAAAAGATAAGAGAGTTGGTCCCTAGCTAGCCTGTAGCACCTGCCTTACTATATTTTAATACTGGAGGCCCTGTTTGGTCATCCGTCTGATCATTTAGGTCGTGACGGCCCTGGCTTTTTATATATTAGGATGTGCCACTAGCTGTATGTCTTGTTTCCTTCAACTTTCTGCCAAAATGAATGACTCTTATTTGTATAGTAACTAGAGTTGAATTGGCAGGTCCTCTGATACCACCATAGCCTTTTCTAAACCTTTGCCCCACAGTTTTAAAATGGGACAGGAATATGGCAGTGCTCCTTTGATTGTCAACACAAGGTACCACCTTGGCAAAAATTTGTGACCTGATAGAATTTAAGTCAGAATAGTGGGTGTGCCCACACGTGTGTGTACACACACACACACACTAAAGCACTGTTTTTTATACTTTGCCCAAATTCTAATGGAGATGTCACTTATGCTTCATAAATATAGGAGTTGCATGTATAGAAATGGGGAAATAAAGAATAGGTGATTAAAATGAGATAGAGCTAAAACTAGATAGGATACATCTTTGTTGTAAAATGGATAGGATAAATATTTGCTGTAAAATCCTAGACAAAAGAATTGGATTATCTAATTTAGAAAATTTACAAAATTAATGAAGGAAGACAAAGACACTTGGAAAGGATACTATGAAAGTGAAATTGGGGAAAAATAAAGGTCTTCGAGATAGGAAATAATAATAAATGGGAATATCTATTGTAAATTGTTTACATCCGTGCTGTGATAGGTATACACAGGCATATTGGAAAGAGAAAGCCAGGATTGGACAAATTGCCTACTCAAGCAAGGGGATAGCTGACACTTGATGGTGAAAATGATAGGGAACCTTTCAATAGTTCTATGACAGTAATTATAATAGCTAACAGTTATTGAACACTTAAGAAGTGTCTGGCACTGTCTTAAATATTTTACATATATTTAAATATTTAATTGTCACAATAGTAACTACATATGTGTCTTACTATCAAAGAAATGTCCCCAATTTTCTTCTTATCATTCAGGTGTTTTTTTAGCTATTCCCTTACAGTTGAGCCCAGTTCTAGCTTCATTTTTTCTTTGTTTACTGGAGGCCTGATGCACGAAATTCATACAAGAATAGGCCTTCCTTCCCCTGGCTCTCAGCACCAGCTTTCCTCTGGCACCTGGGACCTAGGCTTCCCTCGCAGCCCCTGCTTCATCCAATAGGTCATCTAGAAGGATGTCCAGTCTAATTAGCATATTATGCTTTTATTATTATAAGTTTTAAAAATTTATTCATTGGTTTTAAAGAGAAGGGCAACTCACAGCCTTGGCTTATCGGATGACACTCGAACCACCTGAGCTACCCGGCCAGGGCTCTCGCTTTCTCTTTTAAATGGGAGCTTGGCTAGCTTAGAATTTGTTTGGCTTACCTGGAGCATTACCTTGGAGCTCTTTCTTGTGGCTGCTCTTCCAGCATGGGTTCCTAATGGCATGGCAACTGGGTTCTAGATGAGCATTTCTAGCCCAGCAAAGCAAAAACTGCAACTCTCTGAAAGTCCTCCTGTGAAGTTACATTTTACCCAATTCCTTTGCTGCAGTTTTGGTCAAAACATCCCTGGGGGCTAGCCTTGGAGCCAGAAGAATAGAATCAACCTCTTGACAGGAGGAATGGGAAGAATTTTGCAACCACCTGTAATCCACAACAGATGATATGGTGGCTTCCTATGTTATTATTGTTAGATTCTGTTTATGGGAGTTTACCATCTAGTCTACTTTCAATAACATAAGTTATTTTAAAAAATATACCTACCACAGTTTTCTTAAAGGCTATCTGACAGTTGGATATGATTTTGGTCCTGGGAGAGGGGAAAGGAGGGGAACTGAGTGTAATTATGCAAAGTGTCACTTATGTACCACTCTTTCCTCACTCTGCATTCCAGGAAATCACCTGAGGAGTATGAGGTAGTACGACCATGGTATACTTTATCCCAGTTCTTCCCAGAACACCAATGTTTCTGTTTTATGGAGAGACAGAGATAGAAAGGGGTGATGATAGTGCTCATAAAATCACTTAACATATGTATGTGTAGTTATATTTTTCTATATTTATTTTCATTTAGTTTTATCATGTTTTTAAACGTCAAAGAAAAGAAAAAACAAGTTAGATGCTGCAAAACAAAAATCAGTAAACATATCAAGCTATTGGCAAATGAACCCATTCAAACTGAAGCACAGAGAGAAAAGGGCTTAAAAAAGAGAGAAAGAGAAAATACAGAACTTTGGTGACCTTTGGGACATTATCAGGTGTTCTAACATAGATGAAATTGAATTCATGGGGGTAGAGTGGGAAGATGATCAGAGATAATATATTTGAAGTAGTGGCCAAATATGTTCATATTTGCTAACAACCCAACAGATAAAATAGCCTCCAAAATAAACAGGATAAGCACACATAAAGAAAATCAAGCATGATAAGCAGAAGAAGACCATGCAGGGATATCATAATGAAGTTGCTGAATCAATGATAAAAAAGAGAATCTTAAAAGCAAACATAAAAAGAAATCACGTTAAATACAGGAACACAGGTAGGAATTACCAGAAACAGTGCAAGCCAATAGACATTGGAATGATATATTTAAAAGAAAAAGAAAAACTCATATAGTAAGGGCAAAACCTATTCAACTTAAAGAATGTTCTTATTGAACGAGAACTTTCCATTTATAGTCACAGAAACTGCTGCTGGCAAGGACCTTTGGGCCTATCCGCCTGTGGCAAGGGGAGTGGGAGTAGATAGAGAAGGGATTAGATTGACTACCCCTGTCACTCACACCCGGCGAAGGTTATCAGGTACACCTGTAAGCCTTCCTCCCGCACACACCCTCCCCCTCACTAGCATTACCAGAGTAGTGAGCCTATGTGGATATTGAGGCTGAGTAGGATCATCACTGGTATGTTGAGGCAGAACCTCACCTGAAACATGAGATCATTAAAGCTTGGAGAAGATAAAATGATTTGCCCAAATCACTTTTGCCAGAAAAAAATAATAAAACTGAATCTCAGACCAGGTAGTTCTCTATTTCTTCTGGACATTTAAAAGTTTGGGCCCTAGCCAATTTGGCTCAGTTAATAGAGCATTGGCCTGTGGACTGAAGGCTTTCGTGTCACAGGCTTGATTCTGGACAAGGGCACATACTTTGGTTGCATTCTAGCCCAGATTGGGGGTAGTGCAGGAGGCAACCTATGGAAGTCTCTCTCACATTGATGTTTCCCTTTGTCTCTCCAAAAATCAATGGGGGGAAAAAATGTGCTCTGGTGGTGATTAAAAAAAAAGTTTGGGAATCCTCCTGGAATTAGTCTGTGACAATGGATTTGCAATGAAAGGTGAATCTGGAATTTTAGAGCAAAGGTTGTGTTTATGTGTGCATGTCAGGGTGGGGAAAGAGGAGACTTACCATTTTTCTATCAATATGATTTTATATAAACTTACAGTGTAAAGACTGGAGTTTACTAAGCTATTAATTTACAGAGGCATAACAATAGTAGAGATGAATAAAACACCTTTTCAGTATTTTATCTTTCTTCTTGACAAGTGAATCCGGGTGTGGTAACACCTATTTATGCAGTAGCTCCCCAACGAAGTTCAAGTCAAGAAATAGAGAGTGCATAGGCAGTATATAAACATGCTCATTATTGCATCATGTCAGTGGAGGGAAATACACAAGGAACATTAGAGCATAATAAATCTCTGCTAAAAAGAGCATTACTTGCTATAACCTGTCTGCAGCAATCAGAGGAAGGAAGTCAGCAAGAACGGGAAAGAATGCCAGGTCCAAGTGCCAGAATATCTCATCACTCACAACTCAAGGGAAAGAGCAGGTTTCTATAACTCAAAACAAGGTTCAAATTCAGCTGCTAAAATTACAATAGTGTCCTCGATTTTAGATCCTTTTTTTTTTTCTTTTTTCCACCAATAAAAGTGATCTGTATCCAAATACGAATGCTGGAAAATGCAGAAGGTATGTGTTGAAAAGGACTTAAATCATCTCTAACCCTCTTATTCTCAGGTAACATGAATCAGAGAACATTATTTGACTCCTAGGGCCTGGTGTTGTGTCCATTACACTCTGTTATGAAGAATAATTCTAACCACATCACTTTCAAATTCCAGGTAAATTACACCCCATCCAAAGTTCATATTTTTGTTATTTGATTACAGTTAGTGTTCCTGAGAAATGAATTCTGAAGGATTTACAGATAATATATCATGTACTTTTCTTTTGTAAAAGTTTTTAATGTGATATTCTGACCCATTTTGGGAGCTACCAAATGTTGCTTTTAAAAGTCATTTCTCACTCAATTTCAGTTTTGATTTAAAAAAAAAAAAAAGCATGATTCTGTGGGGGAGTATTTTGGATACATGCAATAATACTGGGGCAAATAGAAGGCAGTACGAAAAGAGGAAGACCAAATATGAGATGGATGGACTCCATAAAAGAGCCAAGGGCATGAGTCTACAGGAGCTGAACAGAACTATTGAGTACAGGACATTGTAGACCTTACTCATTCATAGGTCGCCAGAAGTCGGAGCCAATTCAACCACACTTAACACAGAGGAGCCAAGTCAGATGGAAGTCATGTAAGGTGCACCATTAGTTTATAGATTAAGAAAGAAAATGCAGCCAATTTAGCTGGGATGTGCATTGATGACAAGATGCATACTGATTTCTGTGGTGTTAGAGGGTGAAGAAATGTGCTCCTTAGAATCATAGAAATATTGGAAGTTGTTAGGAAAGATGAAGATCTTTCTAAGGGGGAGGAGGCAGATTGGAAGCAGGAGTGCAGAGGAGAACCTGGGCTACGCAGAGTAGGTGAGCCAGCTGAGCAATGGGCGGGGGAGGGTGGTGGTCACTGCTAGACAGCAGCGCCTGGGCTGGGTGAAGAGTGAGGACTGTCCACTGGAGTGCCTGGCCTGGGCCCACGCCTAGTTTTGTTCAGTTGTGAACAGGGGGGAAAGTCACAAATCGAGTGTTAACAATTTAAATGGGAGCAACTCAAAATCTTCGAGACTCTCCTAAGATTTTGAAGACAATTTAAAGGATAGAATATTAGCTTAAAATATTTAACCCTTATTTTTTCATAAATAGTGAGCCTCCATAAACACTGTTTTAAGAAGGGTGTTAGTAATTCTAATCTCTATATGGAGAAACAACAGCAGTGTGATGATTAGCTTTCCTTCTTTCTTTCTGTTAACCAAGTCCTACTTCTTAGAGAAAAGTCCTACTCTTGCACATGGTAGTAAAGAAGCTACCTGTCAACTCAAAGCTAAAACACAACATTTGGTTACATCCTTAAAAAAGTGATTCACTCTGGGTGGAGTACAGACTTGCCCATAGTCACCGGTTTTACTGCAGGCAAAATAAAGACACACCTCTTCCTGAAAACACAGACTACACAAATTGCTGTGGCCAGGTTCTTCCATTATCACTTTTACATCAGCTCATCCTAACTGCTAATCACCTAATCCTACTAATGTAAACACTGCCCTTTTCAAGCTCCAGGCTTCCATTGGTAGCACTCTGGGATGACCTCTCTTTCTGCTGTATCTTTGACTTTTCTTCTTCCTACAAGATTCTCTAAAGACCCACCATGTGAACAAGAAATGCTAAATTCCTGGGCATCCTTTAAGATCTCCTGACTGCCTCTGGCAGAGAATCTGGCTTTTTGTATGCCAAGGGTGGGGAGCCTTTTTCTGGCAAAGGCTATTTGGATATTTATAACATCATTTGTGGGCCATACAAATTTATCAATTAGCCTGCTATGTTTGGTCAAATGTTTAATTAACTTACACCAAATGAGCCACTAGCTGGATATTCCCCACCCCTGTTCTATGCACAAAGTAGGCTTTTTTTTTTTTTAAAGAGAGGGAGAGAGAGAGAGAGAAAGAGAGAGAGAGAGAGTGTGTGTGTGTGTGTGTGTGTTAAGTACTTCAGTTGTCTCATTGTATTGTCCACTCCTTGAAGGAAAGGACTATCTTTTCAGATTCATATTACTAAAACTTAGCAAAGTGCCTGACACATAACAGATAGTCAAATCGCTAAATATTTGTTGAATTGATTGACTAAGTGATGAAGATTTATATTCCATGCCAATTATGAAGTTTGTACCATGTACAACAATGGGATAATAAGATTTCTTCTTTAACCTCAAAATTAGAATCTAATAGGAGACTTAAGACATAAAACTTGTAAGAGACTGGCAAAAAACTTGAGTACTGTGTTTGCATGAAAGAAAAGTCTGCCATGTGGAAATGGGACTTATAAACTGATTTAGCTAATTGCGTATTTCAGAACCATTTACAAGTTATAAATAAGCAACTTTTCTCTTTAACATAAGAAACTGGCTGTCAATTATAGCAGGCCATCCATCAGAAATATTGTAAAAAGGGTGGGCATATGTGAGAAGTGGGTGTTGACAGTGGCATATGTTTTAATAACAAATTATTAGTCCGTTGGATTTACTTTATTAGTATCTTTAATAACAGATGGTAAAGGAAGAAGGATCAATGGGCTTATCAATGTCTTAGAACT
Source organism: Vespertilio murinus (assembly GCA_963924515.1). Taxonomy (NCBI): domain Eukaryota; kingdom Metazoa; phylum Chordata; class Mammalia; order Chiroptera; family Vespertilionidae; genus Vespertilio; species Vespertilio murinus. The sequence goes on from OZ004708.1 coordinate 37,455,966, forward strand.
TATGTCCATACTATTTACTTATATTTCTGAATGAGTATTTCAGAATTTATAGTTCTCAGTTAAGCAGAATATGCAAAGAGGTATAAGGAAGTGTAGGAATCCATGTGTAAATAGCAAACTATCTTAAAATTCATACCTAATAAGGAGTTGTGGTATAGGATAAAGAACAATGGGTTTACATTAGGCACACCTGAACTTGAAGCCCGCGCTTCCACTTACTAGCTGTTTTAACTTTGGCATATTACTTGGCCTCTCTGGATCGTGTTTTAATCATCTGTAAAGCAGGGGTATAATTACCAGGATTATTACACAGATAATTCATTACATAAGAACCTAGAACATATTTGTTATTAAAAAGTAGAAACTATTGTTATCTGAAAGGTTTTAAATAAGCATAACTATATCGCCACAAAGTGGTAAAGTAAAATGGACTTTGAGGTCAGGCTGACTGGACTTTGAAGCCTGGTTCTGTCACTTATCAATACATCTATAGCAACCCCTAACCAATGTGAACTCAGGTTCTTAATCTGTGTATTCCACAGAGTGCAGTACACTAAATTAGCTCATGTTTAGGATTTCTGTGTTGAGCAGAGTCTAGTGTAGTAAAAGCTCAGTGTCAGTTTTACTCCGGTTTTAGAAATGTATGAACACACAGTTCCTCACTCCTGACCCGTTAACACCTATCTTACAGATTTAGATGGACTGGAAGTCTTGGCTGGGCTCCTAAGTTCCTGAGGAGAGAAGCTGTTTGTTCCTTTTTGCAGTGCCAACTCCTGGGTGATTCACCTAATGGACTGCCCTCTATTTCACAATCCTTGAAAGGAAACGTCCAAGTGTTAATAGATGAATTGAGGACAAACACTTCTATCTTGCTTTATACAGAAGTAGAATCTATGTTACTAACTTCCAGGCACACTTATTGTATATAATTCCTCTTCTTTATACCTCATCTAACGCTTCTACTGCCTTACCTTTAGAGGTGTAGTGACAAGAGAAGACATTTGAAGACTGACTGACATTTTTTAACCCTCTCATCATCAGCCAAATATCACAGTCCACTTATACCGACTGTTCTGATCAGGCTTGTTCCTTATTATTGAGATAATTCACTTTCTTCTTTTGGCAAATCTATTGTGATGTTCTTCCTATTGAGAAAACCACCCCTTTGAGGCTCTTACATAATTTTGAACCATACTTCCAGTCACTCCTCTGTGACCTCTAATGATCCTTCTAAGCCTACCTCGCTCTCTCTCAGCCCCAATACTGACAGTTAATTTTTTTCTATTTTGAATTCTTCTCTAATTCTGTCATATGTTCAATTTATTTTCCTTAAGCCATTGAAGGGTAGAAACTATCTTATGTTTCTATTATGTCCTCTATTGTGCCTAGCAAAAAATATAGATGTTTTGTACAGCAAAATGTGATTAAGATTTATTAAATTGCCTAAAATTTTTGGATGTTTGTTGGTCTCAATGCCAACAATTCATTACTGTTTTCAATTTGCCTTTGAGAGTTTTCTGAGCACTTCTGACTTATCTTATAATTAACAGCACTTGGATGTGTCATGGCTAGCAATCACTTAGTATGAAGAGAAACTGTTGTGATTCCGAGTCCAGTTATTTTTGTCTAGGTGTGATATTGAAGCAAATGAAAAATGGTGCTTTTTCTTATTTAACGATTCTGGAATTCCAAATGTATTTTTAATGGCAATGAGAGTGAAGTTTGAAGGTTCTTTTATTATCTCTAAAAGGTCTTAAAATTGTCCTTTTCATTCAGTATACAAATGGTTATAATCTCGAATAAATATATGAGATTTTTACTTTCACTTGACTTTAAAGTCAAAATTCCATATATCTATAGATGTAATTATGGCTAAGGATGTTACCCTTCTTTTTTATTTTTAAAATTTTAAAAAAATATTTTTATTAATTTCAGAAAGGAAGGGAGAGGAAGAGAGAGAGAGAAACATCAAAGATGAGAAAGAAGAATTGATAAGCTGCCTCCTGTTCGCCCCCTCCTGGGGATTGGGACTGCAACCAGGGCATGTGCCTTGGGGAATTGAACCATGACCTCCTGGTTTATAGATCAGTGCTCAACCATTGAACCATACTGGCTAAGCAGGATGCTACCTTTTTAAATAAGTATTGCTTAACTCAATTTGCCCCTAGTCCAACTAAGATCAATTTCAAGTATTAATGTATTAATGCTATTTATCCAGTTCCTTGTGTTTTTTATGAGGACTATATACTATAGTAATAAAAGTTCTGAATCCAAACTCCCTGGGTTTGGGTCTTGTTCTGCCACTCATTTACTCCGTGACCTTGGACAAGTTATTCTCCCCCTTCAGTGGAGGAGAATAAAACTCCTCTTAAACTTGACAGGATTAAATGAGTTAATGATAGGAAGTACTTAGAACAGTACATTGAATATAGAATAATAGGAATTTACTATTATTAACATAATAATAAGCTGAATAATATAAGCTGAACAAATTGGTTAAGATGGGTAAAGAGGCAGATCCACATTAGTAGCTTTTTTTCTTTCTTTAGCCATATTTTTCTCTTTATAGGTTTAAATCTGGAGCTGTGTTTCTTAAATTTAAGTAATGCATGGACACATTTTAAAGATACTTTCCTCAGGCTTCTAAGACTATACCTACAAATTGCAGCTTTCAAAACTTCATTAATTAAATGCTGTCACTTTCCATGATAGCTTGGTGCCAACACAATCAGAAATACAAATATTCAGTTAGATGTTGAAATTAGATTAGTAAGGTATTCATTTTATTGATTTAGCATTTCAGTTTTTTTGAGATTATCATAAAAAAAATGAAAATACAAGTTTAAATATAGCAAATATAATGAGAATACTTCAGCAGACATTGGTATGAGAACTGTTGCATCAGAGACAAGAATAACTCACCTTGTGCACAACAAGTTTATTGTCTTATATGTACACAAGGCTCTAGTATCCCTATTTGTTTGGATCAGTTGAAATTGCTACAGAATAATCCCAGGCATGGTTGCCAGTGCTAGTAGCAGCTAGAGCTGACTTTGGTCCAATCACAAATGAGCCAAGATCATGCCAGTTCTGGGGCCAGCTCTAGGCAGATTAAGCTTCTAATCACTTTTTCTTCCTTCTGTCATCTCATGAAGTTCTCCTGTTCTTCCTCCCAATTGTGCTTTTGTCTCTTAACCCCAAATATATGTTTTCTGTCACTATTTCTTTCAATAAGTTTTTGGTATCTTGCCCTCTGTCATCTTCTGGGACACCCATAATTCTGATGTTGGTTCACTTGAAATTGTCCTAGAGGTTTCTTACACTATCTTCAACTTTCTGGATTCTCTTGTCTTCCTGCTTCTGCGGAGGAGTGTCCTCTGGCTCTTTGTGTTCCAAATCTTTGACTTGATTCTTGCAATCTTCCATTCTGTTTTTAGGACTCTGTATATTTTTTATTTCAGAGAATGTATTCTTTATTTCTAGTTGATCCTTTATTATTCCTAGTTGATCCCTTTTCATATCTTCATAGGTCTTGTTTATTTTATCGGCCTTTTCTAGGAAATTCTTGAAACACCTTATAAGCGTGCCTTTGAACTCTATATCCAGTCACTTTTTGTCCTCCATTTCTTTCATTTGTGATCTGTTTCATTGTTTTGGCATTTTCGCTACTTCCCTGAGTTGGTAGGGTGGGAGGATCAGCTGTGTCTATGCAAGGAGACAACCTTATTCGACTAGACTTGGAAAACTGCAGAAGCCTCTGTGCTCAGCTTGGATAGGGCAGAGTTTCAGGGTGGAGCCTACAGCCTTGGCTTCCGGTTAGCCCCGCCCTATGAGGTTCCTGAATCTCAGTGTACCTCAGTGTCCTTTGGTACTCCTGCAAGCACCTCTGAGAGATAGGTGCCCTAGAGTTTCGCCTGCTACCAGACAGTCTAGTCCAGGGCTGGGCAAACTACGGCCCAAGAGCCGGATCTGGTGAATAAAACTATTGAATTAAAAAAAAAAAAAAGACTATACCCTTTTATGTAATGATGTTTATTTTGAATTTATATTAGTTCACATAAACACTCCATCCATGCTTTTGTTCCGGCCCTCCGGTCCAGTTTAAGAACCCATTGTGGCCCTCGAGTAAAAAGTTTGCCCACCCCTGGTCTAGTCTCTCCCCCAATGAGCCCGCAACTGGGGTTCAGTGTAGTTGGAAGTGGGGTTAAGAGCAGTCCGGAGCTTATGTCTCTTTTCTGCTAGGGCAATCCAGCTGCTCAATCAACATTCTGTCCTCTGTGCGCAATGTGCACAACTCCGGGGCTCTGCCTTTTGCCGCTCCCCTGGGCTTCCCGCCTTACAGCCCAGATTCCCTCTGTATGAGCCTGGGACCCCAGGGTCTCACCCAGAACTGGGGTTCAATGCAGTCGGAGTTGGGGTTCAGCACAGTCAGGGGCTTTTATCTCCTTCCCGCTAGGGAATGCCAGCCCGGCACTCAGCCGCCCCTCCTCTCCAGCTCTATCCCCCGCCCTCCCCACGCACCATGTCTCTGTACCTTAGGCTTTATAGCTCTTCTGATTTTTCCTTCTGGTTTTCTCTTTCCTTCTAGTGTAGAATTTCCAGTCAGTCAACTTTCCTGTAGTTCTGGATAATGTCCACTTTATGTTTTAGTTGTATTTTTTGAAATTGTCATGTGAAGCTGCAGTTAGGCATTTACCTATGCTGACATCTTGGTTTCTCTCTCTGCTAAAGTTTTTTTGTTGTTTTTTTAAAAATATATTTTATTGATTTTCCACAGAAAGGAAGGGACAGGGATAGAGAGCTAGAAACATCAATGAGAGAGAAACATCGACCAGCTGCCTCCTGCACACCCCCTACTGGGGATGTGCCCATAGCCCAATGTACATGCCCTTGGCCGGAATCGAACCTGGGAGCTTTCATTCCGCAGACCAATGCTCTATCCACTGAGCCAAACTGGTTTCGGCTCTGCTGAAGTTTTGAAGGAATAAGAAGGGGATGTGTGTTAGCCAGGGAGGCTAAGGTGAATGGGCTTCTAAAAGAATAATCAGATAGCAGCAAGACCAAATTGAGACTTGAGAACTCATGTGGATTATGTTTATTCACAAGTTTTTTCTTCTTCTTGTCAGAAATGTAAGGTGCAGTGCAGAGCAAATAGTTCTGCCTTCATATTTACCATTCCAAATCGAACATGCAGTCCCGTCAGGTTCCTTATTTCCTTCAGGTCTGGAATCTGGTTGCAGATGTATCCCCAGGTCTTTGTGCAGGGTGGAAGAGTGGGCAAGCACAAGTTTAAAATACTCACCCTCAACAATTTTGAGAATGCTTAGAGCAGCTTTGGGTCACACATCTCAAGTTGCAGAGCTGGAAACATGATTTGGTGGCTAGAGCCAATGGGTTCTTTTTTGTACTTCTAACAATTGTGGTATTTTTAGTAGTTATGATATGGAGCTCTGTCCTTCCCATCATCTAATTGTAATGTGCAAGGACTGGCTGCATGTGCTCTTTGACTACAGTCCTTGGCACTAATAACCCTAAACAAAGCTGCAGGCACTAATTACCTCCTTTTCCTAATCTGAATTTTGATGTGCTTTTGAACTGGTAAGTCTTGTAGCATTCTAAGACAGCTTCCCCATCATTGGAGAGTCATTTACTTCCCCCAAATTCAGGGAACTAGATTGTAAATTATGGCTTTTGAAGGAGTTTTTCATGCTTGTAATTTTATAGCAGCACAAAAAAAATCAATGTGCCTTTATTTATTTTCTTTATATATCCAAATTAGCACTGCCTGCATAGGAGATAATTATAAATGTTTACTCTAAGATACTCATGAGATGTGTGTGCTTTTTGATAGAAAACATGGAAACAAAGAGAGTTTATTTTGTCTCTCTTTTTGATGTGCTATTTAATACCTGTTTGTTTGTGTTTGTGATAATGTTAAGAAGAAGGTTAAAAAGAATAAAAATTAACTTTGAGTTTATGTCAGTTGAAAGACGGTGATTGACTGAATTACTGAGCACGTTTGAAAAATGTCAAGGCAGTCTATTTCTTGGTGTTTAAAGAACCAGGAAACACTTCTGAATTTGTACACTGGGCTGCTAACATATATATATATATATATATATATATATATATATATATATATATATATATATATAACGTATCTATACTAATAAAAGAGAAATATGTAAATTGACCATATCTGCCACCCACCAACTAATCAGGAAGGGATATGCAAATCAGCAGGACAAAGATCCCAGTGGCCCAGCTGCTCCAGGTGCCAAGCAGCTGGGTGGGGAAGAACACCTATGAGGGGGAGGGCGGGGGCGGAAGGAGCTACAGGAGGGGCACTTCCACTGGAGCAAAGCGAAGCCTGCAGACTCCAGCCAGAACGAAGGCCTGGGTCCCAGGTGCTAGAGGAAAACCGGTACCGGCAGCCAGGTGAAGGAAGGCCTATTACACGAATCTTTGTGCAATGGGCCTCTAGGATATATATATAATGCCTTGGACTGTATGGATCATATTTGCCTTTACTGCATGAAACATTTTTGTTTCTAAATTTATATCTCTGTTTTAATTGGGAAGTCTTAATACTTATTAAAATTAAATAACTATGATATTTAACACAATAATACTCACCACCTCTTTAGAAAAATAGTCTTGCTCACCACACTTTATAGTATGTGTTAACTTTTCTGTAATTCTTTTCTTTCAGAGTCTGTTCTTGTTTGTAAAGCAGCGTACTTGATGCTGCAGCCAGTGGCATTTTGCCATGCATTTTTAGTACTTCTTGGAACATTTGGTTTAGGAAGTGGGGTAATTAGTATATAAACATCGTGTAGCAGAACTACTCTAATTAGCGCCTTTTGGCCTGAGTTCAGTGATAAACAAAGTAAGATGCACGTCAGCATTTGTCTTAACAGTGTATTAAAATCCTATTATGGTCTATAGGTTAGTACATATGAGATATATTAAATAACACAGTAGTGGATACCATGAGGATAGTCTTCACATAATAAATTAGCCACCTAAATTGTAAGACTTTCGTTAGCCTTAACTATTCAGAAATTCTAAACTTAGCCAGCAAAGTTTATCCCTAATCACTGTTAACATCTTTTTTTTTAATTGATTTCAGAGAGGAAGGGAGAAGGAGAGAGAGATAGAAACATCAATGATGACAGAGAATCATTGATCAGCTGCCTCCTGCATGTTCCCTACTGAGAACTCAGTCCATAACCCAGGTATGTGCCCTTGAATCTGGGATCCTTCAGCCCACAGGCCAACCCTCTATCCACTGAGCCCAAACCTGGGAGAGCTGTTTGCATCTTTAGTGGGATATTGCCTCTTTAATAGTGCAAACTATTAGGGACAAATTGGTAGCCTTACCATGTTAGAACTAAGGATTTCTGTTTAATGAATTGTAGGATAAATAAAATTATTATAACAATGACAGATTGAAGAAGATACCTGCAACTTCAAAAGCTGCAAAGAGTTAAATATGTGGACTATATGAAAAATGCTTACAAATTCGAGAATATAAAGGAAAAACAATATATGTGGAAATAAAGATTTTACTAGACAGTTCATGAAAGGAAACTATTAAGAGAGATGTTCAACCTTCTAAGTACTTAGAGAAATGCCAATTAAAATAACAGTAACACACCACTTCACACCCATCTATTTAGGAAGAAGTTTCTGAAAAATCAGTTGATAAATCAAAATGTAGGTGAGGATTAGGGTCATGGGGATTCTTGGGCACTGCTGATAGAAATCCAGACTGATGTGGCTAGATCAAAAAGCATCTCGCAGGCCTTAGTAAAGTGTGTGTATGCCTTGTCCCTCAGGAGTCCCATTTTTGTGTACACATTCCAGAGAAACACAGCTCAGGTCTTTAATGGTCTGTATATTTCAGATGTTTATTGCAGAATTGCTTCAGGTAGTATCAAGTTGGGGATAACTTAAATGTCTATCACTAAGGGAATGCTTACATAAAACATGAGGGATGCACCCTTTAGAACACTTTGTAACTGTCAGAAGCAAATAAAATAAATGTACTGGCAGCACCCTCTATCCAGAGACACCCCCAACATTCACACCCACGCCCCTGTAGTAGGACAAGCTAAGTTTATTATTCGTTGCAGGGAGGGGAGAACTTTGGAGCATCTCAGCAAGAGGATGTTCGTAAGAACTTACAAGATCTGAGTTTGTAAATTCTGAGTTGATTAGAGAGCAAGTTTAAGGTGGGAGATTGCTCTGGCATGGATACTGTCGGAAAGCAGAGGTAATTTCATGATTGGTTATCTGTAAGGAGGGAAGAATAGGGAGTGTTTGGTTGTTTTTGTGGTTTGGACAGTGTTGACATTTTGTCTGTGTTCAAACATGATCATCCAGTGGTCTTTGTTTTGATACATAGGGTCACAGAGTAGCCTTGTTTGATGCACATGCTCTGTGAAAATGTTTGTGTTCTACAGGACACCGAAGGAGTATCATGCCAGTGCAAAGGCCAGTGACACTTGGTGTCGTTTCCGGCAGCTCCTGCAGGTACTCTTCTGTTTCCCAGCACCAAGGCCACACGGAGAGAACTTAAACATGATACAGATTATTGAAGAGGGCCCACAGCAAGATCTGAGCATCATTTTTATTTATGTAAATTAAACACATACATAAGCAACTGTGTATATTATTATTCAAGGATGAACATATATCCAAGTCCCTGTGACAAATGCACTGGTTTTCATCTTCAGTGAGGTTGGAGGGCTGTGTCCAGTGGCTCAGACTGGGGGTAAAAGGGAATACTAAGAGAGGAGCCTGTGGACTGCTAGGATTATGTGCTAGAGATTGAAGATTAGGGAAATTGGGTTCTCGGCAGTTGAGATCCAGAGGCCAGTGTGTACAGCAGCAGAAGCTGGTAAGGGAAAGAGTGGGCACAGGGGCCGAGCATTTTACCACATTTACTGTCCCTTCCTGTGGGTAGGAGGAATGCCTTTTTTAAGCTTTTCCTAAACTGCTTTCATTTCCCCCAGCAGGAACGAGCTACTGTAATAGCATGTTGCAGCTTGTTGAAATAAAACATGCCCATCAGTGTAAATGAGAGCGTTAATATTTCATGTGGGAACTTGATTTAACTTTAAACATACCCAAAAGCTTTGGAAATTAAGCAGGGAGTGGGGGTGAGTGGGGGGGCATCTCATATTAGTTTCAGAGAAAGCTAGTTTGTTACATCTTAGGTAAAATGTTTCTTCATAAACCTTCAAATTAGTGTCTGTAATCATGTTATTGAATCACTTACTTTTTCACTGTAGAAAAGAGCTTGTGTTTTTAAGGAGCAAAGAAACTTTCCCATTTCCTGGTCTCTCTCTCTCTCCTTTAAAAAATATATATTTTATTGATTTTTATAGAGAGAAAGGAAGAGGGATAGAGAACCAGAAACATCGATGATAAAGAAACATTGACCAGCTGCCTCTTGCACAGCCCCCACTGCGGATGTGCCCACAACCAATGTACATGCCCTTCACTGGAATCGAACCTGGGGCCTTTCAGTCCGCAGACCGACACTCTATCCACTGAGCCAAACCGGTTTCAGCTCCTTTCCTGGTCTCTTATCAGTGATTCTTTAAAAGCAAACGTGCTAGTGTCTTGAGAGAATTCACTTCAACTTGTGTAATAAATATTCAGAAGTAGTGTTAGGATCATAAAGGCTATAATTTAGGAAGAAGAAAAACTTGATTTTGGCACTTTTCTGCACATCTCTAAAAGTGAACATGTAGGTTTCTGTCTCCGGGGGCCCTCCTCTTACCTGACCTTACCCTTTCCAGTGCTCTCACCACATTGGGCCCCCTGGCTTCATGAGCATATTGTCAAAGGTCATTCAAGGCACCTGTGAGGGTCATTCTGCCTCCCTGTTCTGTCTTACTATGAGCTCTTATTCTTCATTGGCTGTGTTCTGGTGTTATTTTGAAACATTCTTTCTCTTAATTTATGTCATTTAGTTGTCAGGTAGGGGCGAGACTATATTATGGTAGGTCTTATGTAATCAGATCCTGTTTAATCATCTCTATACATAGTTGTTTGAAACTAAAGTTATTTAAAAATAATAATAATAGTAAATCTCTATATAAGCCACTGTAATGGTAGGAGACAATTCATAGTTATAGAGGATCATATGTTTGACAGGTATTTGGCTTTTAAAATAATTGTGGTTGGCACTGAAATAGGAAGTCTTCTAGGGTCACTGCTGACATGGACCAGAGTTTGATTTGGTTTTTGAGGAAGGGATTACCTTGGCTAGGTAAATTCTTACTTTTGGTATTCATACTAGAATTCTCTATTCTAGTTCTTATGTTTTTTCACATTATAGACAAGTAGTAAATCTCCCATGATTCTCCAAACAGAGAAATTACTGAGAATACAGGTATTTAAGACCTGAAATCAGTTTACCTAAAAACATTTCCATGTTTTGCAGGATACTCCCTCTAATTTCCCCTTTATAAAAAAGTTTTAACTACATTTTAAGATTGTATCATTACCTGATATACCAGGCCTCTGGAGGATGGTATTCTTTTTGTTCTTAGGTCTCAGTATCTCCACAGAGGTCAGCACGCCTTTTCTGTAAAGACCCACTGGCAATGTTTGTGCTCAATAGAGTCTCTGTTGCACTCCCCACCCTGCCATCTTCTTCTCCCTCTTCTATTTCTTACAACTTCTTAAAATTTTAGTAGTTATTGTAAGCTTAAGGGGCCTATGAAACAGACTGGCCCATTGGTCATTTTTGTTTTTTGAAAGAATAAATTAAACAACAACAACATGTTTTTATCGATTTCAGAGAGAAGAAAGGGAGAGAAAGAGAAAGATAGAAACAGCCATGAAAGAAACATCTGTTGGCTGCCTCCAGCTCGCGTGCACACACACGCACACCCCCATGCGCCTCTCCCCAGGGGTTGAGCCCACAACCAGGCATATGCCCTGACTGGGAATTGAACCATTAACCTCATGTCACATAGGTCTATGCTCATCCACTAAGCCACACTGGCCAGGCCCACTCATCATTTTAAGTGAGTCCTTAGTTCTAGACCCAGCTCTAACCAAATGCACTTGTGATTTGGGGCAGTTGGTATGATTGGCCTTAACTTCTCTGGCCCTTTTATAAAAATAACCTCATAGTCTTTTACAGCTTGAGAATCTATGAAACACCAATACATTTGTTTTTGTTTTGTTGTTTGAAATATACAGTTTAGTTATTGCAGAAAATAATTTGATTGTGCTTTAACTAAATTTCATTAATGCCTAGATTTTAGTATTACCTAGGGCCAACCCATTTATCATGTGAACTCTGTTAGAAAGTCTGAATTTGAGTCCTTAATTTGCACTTATTAGACTCTGTGGTCTCAAGCAAGCCACCAAACCACTTTCCATTTCAATTTCCTCTTCATCAAATTTAGGAAATGACTCCAACTCTGCCTACTTAAAATTACTTCATTATTTTTTAATTGAAATGTAGATACTGAAAATACTTTGTAAACTACAAAACAAAATCATCATTATGAATCCTTCTTTTAAACTAAATGCTTTTATAACTGTGAACTTTTCTTTATAAATTTTATTACAGGAAAATAGTATTTTTTACTTAAAACCCTAGGTTAAATAATAACCAATAAGGCCAATGATACTTTTTAGTATAACATCTGGAAAATAGTAGCTACTCAATGGCCAGTTAATTAAGGTAGCTTTTTCCTGGCAGAACTTATACCTAGATTTTGATGGCACTGTTTGTTTTTTAGTGGTATCAATTGCTCTCTAGAATATAGACAGTCCAGTTCTTCACATAGTGCCTTGCACAAAATCGCCACTCAGGTATTTGCTGACTTCTCTAGGACTTTCGGTGTGCCTTGGTGTCAGATGTTCCTATTTTTCTCTCAGGACATCAGAGCAAGACATCTTTTCTTAAACATGTAGGAGGTTTTACAATTTGTATGCTTTGCTTTTTCTAAGATAAAAACGTGTTCCTGTTTCATTGTTATCAAATTATAAAAAATTATTTTAGTGCCACAGTAAGCTCTTACTTAAAAGCTACTTGGAAGGTGTTATATTGTCCTTTCTATGAATTATCAGAACTCTTTTCCAAATATGTTTCAAAGGACTTTTGTTAGATGAAGTCAGAACACCGGTATTTATGGAATGTATCATAGTGTCTCACAGGTGTTATTTTCTTTTGGAAGTTAGACTAAATTACAAGAGTGTATCATTCAAAATGCTAAATTTTGAATCTTCTATAGTCACAAATTCATGATAAAAGTGTAATACCAAAATTTCCATAGGTTTTAATAGTTAATAACATTATAGGCTAGGAATTTAGTTTACAACTGATAATAATATTATTGGTATTGATAATATATTGATTCATCTTAGATGAATATTGTGACTACAGAGTGATGTAAAGGATGATTTTAACACAGCAATAAAAAAGTTGAATAAAATTACTAAGGATGGAAGTTTTTACTTTTACTTCTGCAAGATACTGGATTCTCAGAATATGAGGCAGTTTAACATTATTGTATTCTGCCTTTAAGACAGCTTTTAGAGTAATAAATAGTCACAACCCATAGCAGTAGAAGTTGGTGGACATGTTGAAGCTGGATGCCATCTATTCTTCAAAAATAACATGCTCTTCTGGTTTGTAAGCTTTAGTTTTCTAAAATCTAATAAAAGATATATTATTTTAACACAGACAACAATGTGATTAGGGCCATAGCTAGAGAAGGATTGGGGTCAAGATAGAGGGAGCAAAAGGGGATAGTGGGGTGAGAGTCATTTGTAATAATGTCAACAATTAAAAAAAAGATATATCATTTTAAATTTAAACTCTAGTTGGAGTGTGATTCATTACCTTCAGTCATAGTTGGTCGTTTTCCTGGTTTCATTCTTGAAAAATATTGATCTTTAGGATCATAAGAAGAAAATAATGAAAATTGTATTCATATATAGAGTTATAAAAGAAGTGAAGATACATGTTGTTGAGAGTATGTGGTATAAAGTCTGTGTGGCTGTTCATAATAAGTTACCTTAATCATAAGGAGAACACCAAGTGCTATTCTTTGGCCTTTCAAAGAATGGAGTACTGGAATGGGAATGTGAGCCTGCACAGCTCTGATGAATGTCACTTACTGGCTTGTGAGAGGAGTGCAGGCCAACTGAGCTGTACTAAAGACTATTTCATCTTTGCCCTAACTTCTAGATACTGCTTTTTGGGGAACGAAAAGAGCAAGGGTCAATGCCTTGAAATGAAGGGAAAGACTGGGGAGAAGCCACATCAATTATCTTCTAAATGCCTACTTTGTTGTCATTGCTTTGCAAATAAAGTAGACAGAAAATCTAGACATTCAAAAATATAAAGGACCACAAAAGGCAGAAGCCAGGGCTTACCTACTTTGGTTTTTACTGCTATTCCTTATGGAGTGCATTTGTGTTCACTGTACCCTCTGAAACAGATCTCCCAATCACTTTTTCTGTAAGTTTTTACTACTCATCATCTCCCTTGTCTATTAAGTTGTTTGCATTAAATTGCACCTGCAGTCATTTCCCAAGTTCATTCTGAATGACTAAAACCACTTATAAAGAAGAAAAAGATATTAAAGGAATTGAGTGGCCAGGGTGTTACTTATGATTGCTGAATTCTGCTTATGACTACGAATATACTGAGATTTTCATTTAAAAATATTATAATTTTCTCTTTGAAAATAGACTATGTATGGAGAGAGTACGGTCTTGAATATATTAAAAATTCTAATAAATTTGTAATATATCTGTTTGAAGTTTTTAAAAAGTCTGGCATCAAAATTATATTTATTACTAATTATACATATTAGTTGTATTAATTGTATCTAATTTAAAATGATCAAAATGGCCGAAACCGGTTTGGCTCAGTGGTAGAGCGTCGGTCTGCGGACTGAAAGGTCCCGGGTTCGATTCCTGTCAAGGGCATGTGCCTTGGTTGCGGGCACATTCCCTGGTAGGGGGTGTGCAAGAGGCAGCTGGTCGATGTTTCTCTCTCATCGACGTTTCTGGCTCTCTATCCCTCTCCCTTCCTCTCTGTAGAATATCAATAAAATATATTTAAAAAAATAAAATAAAAAAATAAAATGATCAAAATGATCCTTCACAACTTTTTATGTTGGGGGGGGGGGGAGGAAAGGCTGAATTCTTGCCTTTAAATATTATACTTCTAGATTTTAAGAAAAAAAGGAAGGAAATGAAATTACTTTTATTCTTAATCTTTAAATTTTATTTCCTATTAAATAACTAGAACGCAATATTATATAGTCCGTGTGAATTTAATAATTTGTATATTTTGAGGATTTATATATTCTCATATCTGTTTCTTAATAGTACAGATACACTCCTACAAAGTTTGTTCTACAACTTTCTATTTATTGTAGTGATTCCCCCCCAATGATTTTCATTATAGCATTCAAGCTGTAAACCATTTTTCTAGTTCTGACATTTAACTATTATAAAATCATATTTGTTTTTAAACATCTATATCGGGGTGGGGGGGAAGACACCAATAACTCCCATAAAATATTAACAGTCTTAAAATATTAATAACATTTTTCAGTATACTCAAAATAAGAACCAGAATCTTTGGCAGAAGGATTGTCATTCTCAATTTTCTTTTTTTCCTTTTTTTCTAGTTTACTTGCTTTTATTTATTTATTTATTTTTATTAAGGTATTATATGTGGACATAGCTTACCATTGCCCCCCTCCCCCACCTCCCATTCATGCCCTCCCTCCCTAGAGTTCTGTGTTCATTGGTTGTACTTATATTCATGCATACCAGTCCTTCGGTTGTTCTCTTATCTCCCCCCAGGTCTCCTTCCCCTCCCCGCTGTCATTTGACAATCTGCTTGTTTTATGGTGACCATCTCAGGATCACATGAGTAGAATCCACTCCTCATTTGACAGTCTGCTTGTGACATTTGATGACTATCTCAGGACCACATGAATAGAGTCCGCTCCTCCTCTGGTTCACACCACCCCTACCCCCGGGTCCCACTGCTTCCCCTGGGACACACGGCTCACCTGGGACACCCGGCCATTCTCATTTTTCTTCATGAGCTGTTCCAGTTACAGAGAATAGCATGACCTATACCTTTATGAGGGTGTGGAATCTCACTGTCACTTCACACTTCTCTCCACGTTAATACTATTTCCCCCTAGCCTTTTTCCTACCTTGACACTTACTGATCTTTTCCAGAAGTCTTGATTTGGACCACCTCTGTCTTAAAATGCTGACCATAAAGATAATTCTGTTTTGAAAATTTATCTATTATGTATCAAATCATAAAGGTATCTGTTTATAGGTAGGCATCCGAATGGTTGTAGAACACTAGATGTTTTATTGGGTCCTGAATTCTGTAAATCAGCTAGTTCTTATTCTGTAATATTGAGGCAATTGAAAAAAATCCTTAAATTTGCAGGTTTATCAAGTGAATTTATGTTGATATTCCTAAATCCACATCCTGCTTATAGGTTTAAGTATATGAGATAATATCTATGAAACACTAAAGAACCAAACAGATTTGTTGGTTATGACTCTCACTACTTGTCATCCCTCTTCTGTGGTCAGGCTTTCACTGCTGTCCAAGGATGTTTGGGGGTTTTATCAGCAGTTTAAAAAAAACATTATTTTGTGCTGATTCGGGTTAACTCAGCAAGTGAGCAGAGGTGGATGATGAATGGTTGGAGAAAGGTTAAAAAATAATGGGAGCCGAAACCAGTTTGGCTCAGTCGATAGAGCGTCGGCCTGCGGACTGAAAGGTCCCAGGTTCAATTCCGGTTAAGGGCATGTACCTTGGTTGCGGGCACATCCCCAGTAAGGGGTGTGCAAGAGGCAGCTGATCAATGTTTCTCTCTCATCAATGTTTCTAACTATCTATCCCTCTCTCTTCCTCTCTGTTAAAAATAAATAAAATATATTAAAAAATAATAATAATGGGACTTTTGTGCAAACACTTCTTCATTCCCTTCCTTATATGAAAGAAAAGTCTTGTGTTTATCTTTTTGGTCATCTCATTGTGACCCAATCAATAATATCAGAGAAAGAAGGATCATTCGGATGTAAGTATTAAATCAGGCAGAGGCAAAAAGTGGGCATTGCTCAGCACTCCCCATATTTTTTTTGAGCACCATCCTATGCAAAACCATATTAATATGAAATAACAGAAAAATAATATTAAACAGGAACACACCCTGGTTTTCCTGCACAGGCTTGTTTATTGGCTTCTTGATATAATTCCTGAATTTCAAAATCTAGATATCAGCATATGCTTTATGTAAATTCATTCTTTCTTTCTTTCTTTCTTTCTTTCTTTCTTTCTTTCTTTAAAAAAATAATATTTTATTGATTTTTTTACAGAGAGGAAGGGAGAGAGATATAGAGCTAGAAATATGGATGAGAGAGAAACATCGACCAGCTGCCTCTTTCACACCCCCTATCAGGGATGTGCCTGCAACCAATGCACATGCCCTTGACCGGAATCGAACCTGGGACCTTTCAGTCCGCAGACCGACGCTCTACCACTGAGCCAAACCGGTTTCGGCTTTACGTAAATATTTTTTAAAATTTTGAGATAGAGTGTCAGCCTGCACACCAGAGGGTTGTGGATTTGATTTCCAGTCCAGCGCATGCACCTGGGTTGCAGGTTCTAACAACACTGACTATTCTCTCCTTCCCGTGTTAAGAGATGGGGAAGGGACGTTCCTGACCATGCTGCATGCACCAGGGTAGTGGTTGCAGTGGTGGATGTGGCTCTGCTTCAATAATAGCACTTTTGGCATCAGACCAGCATCTGAATTAATTCTGAAAAAATAATGTGCCACATTTTGTTTCATCGGTTTTCTATCTCAGCACTAATGATTGAGGCAAAAAATAAAGCAGTGTGCTTTCTGTATCTAACCTCATCTGATTTCATGGTTTTGGCCAGATTTCACAGAGATGAATGGAGGACTTTGAAGTATCACTTTTCTTGTTAGATTTCCATCTCTCCTGTGTGTGTTTAATAGAGCCAGCAGAATGAGAAAGGGTCTGAAGGTACCTCTATCTCCTTGTCTTCCTCCTCTAGTGAAAGGACTTCCTCTCTTAGATTAGTGGATGGGTTTAATAATAACAGTAATTCACAGTAATAAAAGAGATGTTAACTATGCCTGCAAGAAGTCAGGTGCTACTATGGGTGGGTTTATCAGTTAGAACCCTGACTTTTGTAATGTCTAGTAGTAGTGGGGGCATTTTGTCATTCATAGTTTTTATAAAATACACTTTGGTCGTGTGAGTGATGTGAGGAGTACAGAGACTTAAAAACTGCTTTCATGCAAAGTTTTGCAGAGATGTCACTTTTTACCCATCATATATAATAAAAGCCTAGGTGGTGTCACGCCCTCATGCAACATCATCACAAGATGGCTGCACACACAGAGGAGGCGGGGCTGGTTGCTGCTCCTTGTGGTGAGGCCTGGAGGTTCTGTATCTCCCCATGTGGAGGAGGCAGGTCCCCACAGAGGAGGCAGGTTGGGGCAGGAGAGGGCAATTGTGGATAATCAGGCTGGCAGGGGAGGGCAGTTGGGAGCAATCAGGCTGACAGGGGAGGGCAGTTGGGGGTGATCAGGACGGCAGGGGAAGGCAGTTGGGAGCGATCAGGCCGGCAGGGGAAGGCAGTTGGGAGCGATCAGGCCAGCAGGGGAGGGCAGCTGGGGGCAATCAGGTCTGCAGGGATTGGGCCTAAACTGGGAGTCGGACATCCCCCAAGGGTCCCAGATTGGAGAGGGTACAGGCCGGGTTGAGGGGGAACACCTCCCCCCCACCCCACCCCCACACACACCCACATGAATTTTGTCCCTCGGGCCTCTAGTTACTCTGATAAATGCTCTCATATAACTATCTAAACAGCACTTTTGTGGACTGCTAACTTCTGCTGGGCACATATCAATTACAGACAGTTTGACAGAAGAGTTCAGAACAGGAGGGGCATGGTTTGTTTGTATTCACTTAATCATTTTAACAATGGAGTTACTATTTGGTTCATACAAGTTCATGCACAGAAGAAATTAAACCCTGCCTTTAGGTATTTTTATCAAATATTTCCAGCTCTATGCTGTAAGCATCACTTTTGTGTCTTACCTGATTGGTTTGGACAAAGGAACCAGCATGTTCACCTCAACCCCTTCTGGGCTCCTTTCTTTTCTGGAACTGCCTGGAGACAGTTTGTGTGGCCTGCTTAGTGGGCTTAGCCCGCAGTGACTGGGTAGGTGAGTGCATCTAATTCAGAGACGAGCTTTAGGAAGCCCCTGTATCTATAGAGACAAGCTACATCCTCAGGAAGAAAACACGTATTTTGATATGTTCTCATAGCGCTCTCTCTCTCCCCCCACATCTTCCTGCACCCTTCCTCCTTTCCCACACCCCTTTCCATCTCCTGCTCTATTCAAATAGGAAAGATAGGATTATTGTGTTTATACCCCACAAGAAAAGTTGTTGTTTTCTATAAGTGTCTTTTCCTATTACGTCTAGGTCTTCCTGTGTTCTGATCACTAATCCCTTGTAAGTCATACGTACCTCAGGTGTTCTCTCCCAGTCCTGTATGTTTTATGTAAACTTGTAAGAGTTTTGCACTTTAATCAAATTTATCTGTCTTTTTCTTTTGTGTTTTTATGTCTTCTTAAAGGAATCCTCTGTACACCCCAAGCCATATTTTCTATTGAATGCTTTTAAGTTTTCCCTTTTATATTTAGACTAGAGGCCCAGTGCATGAAATTAGTGCACGGGGAGGGTGTGTGTGTGTGTGTGTGTGTGTGTGTGTGTGTTCCCTCAGCCCAGCCTGGATCCTCTCCAATCCAGGACCCCTCTCACAATCCTGGACTGCTGGCTCCTAATCTCTCACCTGCCTGCCTGCCTGATTGCCTCTAACTGCCCCCACCCCCCTGCTGCCTGGTCACTCCCAACTGCACCCCTTGCTGGTCTGGTCACCCATCACTCCCCCCCCCCCCAGCCTAATTGCCCCCAACTTCCCCCCCCTGCTGTCCTGGTCACCCCCAACTGCCCCCCTCTGCAGGCCTGGTCACCCCTTACTGCCCCCCCTGCCAGCCTGGTCACCTTCAATTGTCCCCCCACCTCCCCTCTGCCTGCCTGGTTGCCCCATACAGCCTACTGTTTAATCCTTTGGTCGTCCCTCACTAACCCCCCTGCTGACCTGGTGCAGCCTGCTTTTTCAGTCATTTGCTCATCCCTCACTAACTCTCCTGCTGGCCTGATCGTAGGCAACCATCTTATGAGGATGTGAGGGTTAATTTTTATATTACCTATTTATTATATAGTATCCTTAGTTCATCTGGAGCTTCTGGCATAACACTTAGCACTGCAATGGACATACTCATGCATCTCTTCATACAGATAGCACTGTTTAGTATGGAGGCTATTTTGTCACATGTAACTACTTAAGTTTAAATTGATTAAAATTAAAGACAATTCAATTTTTCGCTCTCCCACTGGCATATTTCAAGTGCTTGAAAGCCACGTGTGGTTGAGGAGCACTGTATTGGGGACCAAAGATCCCCATCACTGCAGCCTTTGCCCTCCCTGTGTTCTTACCTGGACACTCCCCTCAGTGGGCTTGAACTCCTGTTTCTCTCCTATTGGATCCACAAGTGTGCTGAAAGGGCAGCGAGCTTCTTTTCTCTTCATGTCTTCTTCCAGATATAAGCTGCTCCCAAGTGAAATGCTGACCCAAATACAGGACTCATCTCTGACATACTCCTCCTCCCAGATGCTGACTGTATTATTACTTGTTTGGTCTCTGATTTCTTCAACTAGAAGTTTTTCTTCAGTTTTTCTAGTTATTAAGAGCAGAAGGGTTGGTTCAAATGACCTAGACCCCCAGTATCAAAAATCCAACCACCAGCATTCTTCACTAAAATATTGTTCATTTACATAAAAGTTCAATTCTTTTACTCTTAGTTTTGAACTCATTTTATTTGAATTCAATATATTTGATTTTTAAATCAATATATTTTCTTCTGAATCCAAACCCAGTTTTTTATTTTATATTTGATTAGATTCTCAAATAAATAAACCAGTCCATTTAAAATTATGCCAATTTGGCATTAAATTTAACCATAAAGAATATTTGCTTAATATTTCTAAGCTACACATGTTAATAAATAAGAAATAAGTCTAGACTTTATCTGAAAAGGTACATTTTTTTGTTTGTTTTTTTTTTAATAAAATTGATTGGGATGACATTGGTCAAAATGAACATGTAGATTTTAGGTCTGGGTTTGTATATTACAAGATCTGTATATTGCTCAGTGTGCCCACCACCCAGAGTCAAATCTTCTCCTTCCTTTGTTTTTATATGTCTTGTTTCCTCATTCATTGGATAACTAATTCTCCTGAGGATACCAGTAAACTCCATGTGAATACACATGGTCTTGGAAACCTGAAGCTTCTAGTAAAATTGTGCTGAAACATGATTTTTGGGGAAGAATTATAAACTTTGCTGTAAGAACGACCCAACCGCCTGGTATTGATTTCAATAGCCTATTGTTCATATAAATACACTTTGGCATCTTAGTGACATTAATGCAGTGCTATCAGCTTTAAAATAAATATTCCAGACTCTAGTGTATTCAGAAAAAATCTAGGAAATTAAAAAACATTCTTAAAGTGTCTCTATTTTTTTTTAAATACTCCCAAATGTTGCAAGAGTTTTATATATTTACCTATGTGAAATGCTGACCTATAATGCAGTATGCAGAGAATATAGATTGAAGAGTACAGCACTGACTATTCTCTGAAATAATCATTATTATTATTTCTAACAAACTTTTAGGTGCTGAGTGTTATAATAAATAACAAGCTTCTTTATTATACCACAATGAATAAATGATTTAACATTTTAAAGCATTTAAAAAAACTGAGCCCCGTTCTTTGGTGTATGATTACCAGGGAGGTTCACTAGGTCAGAGTAAAAGCAAAAAAGATTGATCTCAACTTTTAATATGCAGTGTACCTTTGTTTTTTAAAATGTGAAAAAGGACATAAAATACAGAATTGTATTTCAATAAAACTTAAACCAGAGTTGACATCTTTAAGTTACACTTCAAAAATTAGAAGTATAGAAATGTCATCACTTACCTAAATAAGCAAAAAACACTTAATTATTTCTGAAAACAGACCACACACAAACTTACATTTTTAAGCCAAGAGGGCTTTAAAATGTAAAAGGGGAAAAAGGACTGAATAGCATCAGAACCAGTGTCCCCTGTGGATTAAAAAGAAAGAGGTAATGGAATAGGGCAAGTATTCTTCCGTCAGCCTCTCAGTTCACTTTCCACTGCTTCCTAGGGTCTGAAGGTAATGAATTCTCTGCACTTTATTGAATCGTAAGGCTTTATTAAGCAACAACTTGAAATGACTTATGTAAAATGTCTTGTTATGTGGGCTAGT
Organism: Vespertilio murinus; assembly: GCA_963924515.1. NCBI lineage: Eukaryota > Metazoa > Chordata > Mammalia > Chiroptera > Vespertilionidae > Vespertilio > Vespertilio murinus. Next base: position 37,477,458 of record OZ004708.1, read on the forward strand.
CTTAGAAAGATAAACTAATCATCAAATTTCTTTTTATAAGGTAACTTTCAGGATTGTATAGTTTCCATGTTAATATATAACTTATGGGCCACTTTGTTTTGTTTTACCATGTTTTATAAATTTTAAAATATATATATTTTTTTGATTTTTACAGATAGGAAGAGAGAGGGACAGAGAGTGAGAAACATCGATGAGAGAGAAGCATAGATCAGCTGCCACCCCTTACTGGAGATGTGCCTGCAACCAAGATACATGCCCTTGATCGGAATCGAACCCAGGACCTTTCAGTCCACAGGCCAACGCTCTATCCACTGAGCCAAACCGGTTTCGTCCATGTTCTATAAATTTTAAAGAATTTATGCAATTCAGTGTCTATTCTTGGCTGGCTTTGTGGATTTGATGGTGAGAAGGTGCCAGAGAGAGTCACCAGCTTTCCTGACCTAAGAAACAATAGAGTTAGCAGGGAGGAAGCAAGTTTGGATATAAGGTTAAAGTAAAACTCAATTAAACCTCAGTGGTATTTTTTTACAGTAGCTTTTTAAAGGGATATTTAGCATTGCATTAACACTGAACCATTTTTTTAAAATATTTTTTTTTCTCTATAAGGAAAACCAAATGTCTTGAGTTATATAAAATCAAAGGGATTTGAAAAATTCAAAAAGATATGAAGAAAATATATCAATTAACAAGTTCATTTATTTCGATTTCTGAATAATGTTTAAAAATTTTAGTTGTTAATTCAACATTTATGATCAGTGCATGGCCTTAAATATGAGATTCCTAGTTTCATGATGATGAAAAAAACCAAACAGTTCCATTCCTTGGCTTTTGGGCCAGGCTGGTACTTATTAACAATAGTGGAACTAGTAATAAAAATAATGATCTCTTATAATTAGAATAATACTCCTTACCTAATTAGCATCCATACATCAACTTTCTTTTAGGATATCCCCCATAATATTGTTATATCTAAAAAGCAAATATAGAAAATAAAGCAAAGACTTTATCAAGTAACTTTATATCATTCTCATCCTTTCATTTATTCATTTCCTCCTATTTTTAAAAAGGATATTAAACTAACAATAGCTTAATGATCGACATCAAATGGTGACTTGAGTAGTTAAACAAGTTGACAAAATAAAACAAAAGCATGAGTACTTTACACACTTCTGTCATCACTAAGGCATCATGCCAGTTAGTCAAGTAAAAAAAATAAACAAATAAATATGTCAAACCATTTGTTTTATGTACAGAAGACTTGATCCCAAACATTTCCTTTTCTCATAGTTATTTGCTTTACTGAGAATCCAGTTGAGTCTTTTCAGAGCTAATTTATAAGATACACACCAAAATTCATCTGATACTAAAATAAATTGTTTATTAAGAAATGTCAGATTTTATTAACAGTTAGACCTTTTGGATGGAAAAAATCTCAGTTGCAGATGTTTCCAAGCATAGTTCGGTAGAGAGAGGAATTAAGTTTATTATGTATGTGCAGATATAGAGTTTTGATTTGAAAATCTAGATTACAAACATATAAAGTTCACGTTTAACAACATATCTTATTAAGATAAGAATCTTAATCCTCCCATGAAAAGAAAAATAAAGCAAAACAAAGCCCAGATAACAGGTTTCTTTTGGTGGTCATCTACCAGGCATTGGGATACTATTTCCTCTTGTTCTGCTGTCTCCATGGCCCTCAGTCATCACAGGTAGAGCATCACTTCAATAACTCTTCCTGTCAGGATTGTTGGCGACAGCCAGTCTGACCTGAAAAGAAACCAACACTCCCTTCCCAAACCTGGAAATGTTGGCAATTTATTTCACCACCCCCACTCCCTGAACCTTTACCCCCCTCCCCACCAGCACACTTTGTTTATTTAGAATTCCAAACACCTCTTTCACTTGGAAGCGGACTGGATTTTTTAAATACTAAATAATTTAACATAGTTTTTCTGAGCATTATACACAAAAAGAAAAGGCACATATTTTTCCCTATATTAGACCATTGTTCATGAACTTTAAAAATTTCATATGCTACATGCATAAAAAGACCTTGGTTACTTGCTATGTGCTGTTGGTCAGGTATAACCAGGTATGGAGATCAAATGAGGGAGAGTGAAGCTACTTCTGATGTTTTCCAAGTTCATTACCAATTCATGGTATTAAAAACAATGTCACTAATTTCCATTCCCATCACTAATGTGTAATTTTAGTAAGATTCTTGCCATCATGTCTTTACTATTTGTAGATTTGGGGGAATATTTTTTCTGGTAATGCAAAGTTCTCTCTTAAACATAAAACACTAAATAAAATGAATTGAAAAGATTATTAATATTAGGCAAAAATACTTTAGTTTTTTGAAAGATGGTCCTTTAGTTTACTGAAAGATGATCTTATCAATATTAGCAGAGGCTTCTTGGAGGTCTCATCTCAAGTTTCTCAAAGGTTTTTAGAAGATTCTTGAGTAATCTTATAAATGTGATTCTGAACTGTGTGTCGTCCAGTAGTTTACTCTCCTCCATCTCCCATTCGTGTCATGCTTCTGTGTTTCCTCATTTTGGCTGCCTCCCTGTGTTGATGGAGTGGCTTTGTGTGGTCAGTGACCTATAGGGGTCAGTAGCTCAGCTTCTCCAATCACCTGAGGTGGTTGCTTTTGCTATATTCCTTTGTGGGCTTAGTGCAAAGTCTTGGTGTAATTAAGCCTTGATTGCTGTTGGCACACTAGGAGGAATTGACCTCCAGGCCAATTGCCTGTTAGGATCTACTGTGTCTATAAAGGAAGAACTGCTGCACTGGAGACACACCTTGTTTCACTGAGACCATCTCCCAAATGTGTCACTTATGGGTGTGAGGGATTGAAACTGAGCACTAGAACTCTGGTTTCTGGGTCTCAATGAGGTGCAGTTCAGCTACTGTCTGGGCCAGTACTGTCGCAGAAGCTACAGCGTGAACCACAGTCCTATTCTCCTTGGATCGGTTTGCCCCAGGCTGCAATTTTGCTAAACTGCAACAGAGAGGGCCATTCATATGCAAAGTCCATTGCTTGGAGCTTGGATGTGAGGGGTGGAGTCTCAGGGCATCACTAGGCTGGGGCATGGCCAACAGCGATGGCTGCCGGTCCACCACCTCTCCCATGGTGTCCCCACGTCTCCCTGCGTCTTGCACCACAGCATAGCAAACAATCTCAGCTCTGCAAGCAAGCGAGCCTCACTTTCTGGCCCAATGGCAGACAGTCCAACCTCTCCCCAGAAACTGGATTTCAGAGAGATCGGGCACTTGTCTCTCTTCGTGTTGAAGAAAGCACTGCCCTCTGCCAGCCTGGATCTGCTGCCAGCCCTTATCGCGTCCTCGCCCTCCTACCTCAGTTTTTCAGTGCTTGTGCCCTGGATTCTCCTCTTTCTCTTTCAGTCTGGTTGTAGGGCTTCCTCTCAGCCAGCTTTCGTTTGGTTTTTGGGAGATAGACGATTGTTTGATAGCTGTTTTTTTAACTTGTGCCCATCAGCCGTTTCGGAGTGTTTACCTATGCCGCCATCTTTGTTGTTCTCTCTATAGAAGCCTTTTAATGATATTCCCATATTTCTCATGTTTTATCTGTTGTCTTTCCTACAAACCCAAAACTACGTATAGATCCACTAGTTTTTAGGGTCAAGTATATCAAAATGTCTACTTTGATGTAGTCCTATTTTGTGTGGAATATTTACCTAAGCCAGATTTTGGGTTTCTCTTGGACTGAGTTTTCAAAGATAGATAGGTAGGTAGATAGATAGACAGACAGACAGACAGACAGACAACAAGAGGCCCAGTGCACAAAATTCATGCACGTGGGGGTGATCCCCCTCAGCCCACCCTGCACTCTCTCCAAACTGGGACCCCTTGGGGGATGTCTGACTGCCCGTTTAGGCCAATCCTTGGCAGTCAGACATCCCTCTCACAATCTGGGACCACTGGCTCCTAACTGCTCACCTGCCTGCCTGCCTGATAGTCCCTAACTGCCCTCCCTGCTGACTTAAGTCACCTCTTACTGCCCCTCCTGTCGGCCTGGTCACCCTCAACTGCCCCCTTCACCGCCAGCCTGGTAGCCCCTCACTTCCCCCCTCTGCTGGCCTGGTTGCCCCTCACTGCCCCCGTCCCCCCCACTGAGCTGATCACCCCCCAATTGTTTGCTGTTCGGTCATTTGGTCACCCCCAACTGGCCCCCCTGCCAGCCTGGTCACCCCACACAGCCTGCTGTTCAGTTGTTTAGTTGGCCCTTACTAACCCACCTGCCGGCCAGGTCGCTCCATGCAGCCTGTTCAGTCATCCATTTGGTTGTTTCAGTTGTGATGGTCGCTGAGGCTTTTATATATATAGATATATATAAGTATATCACCATTGTTCTAAAGGAATGAAAAATATCTATATTCCTTTGCAGACCATAGAACTACTTTTGTGACTTCTGTGTCCTCACATCTTTCTCTTTTCTTACTAATAATACTATCAAGTAAAAGAGTATTATGCAAATTAACCATCACTTCTCTACAAAGATGTCAGCATCCATAGCTCTAGGGTGGGATGCCGGTGTCCCACTCCCAGGCCTCAGAGGGAGGAAGGTATCAGACAAAACTCTGGGCTGCTGGTCTGGGGGCATTCTCTGGGCCACTGCAGCGCGGCTTGGGACACAACAAGTGGGCAGATGCTGGGTCAGGGGCTGCTTAGAGCTACCACTACGTGGATTGGGACACGCCCCCACTCAGCACACAGAAGCCCAACTGACAGAACCGGGCCGCTGGGCTGAGGGCATGCCCCGGCAGCCTCCAGCAGTGTGGCTTGGGGCATGCCCTCAGCCCAGTGGGCAGAAGCCCTACGGACACAATGAGCTGCAGAAGAAACACCTCTCCTGAAGGCTCATTGCCTAAGCTCCCTGTAAGTTACCTCTGACAGTGTTCTTGGTAACTTGGGTAATAAAAATACAAGAGGTGATCTAGGGTTTTTCCACCACACTCCTGGAGGAAAAACTAAGGTACGCTGCTGGAGGGCTAAGAAATGTCATATCCTACCCTATCCAGTTTGGCTCAGTGGATAGAGCCTCAGCCTGCTGATCGCAGGGTCTGTGTTAGATTCTGATCAAGGGCATGTACCTAGGTTGCAGGCTCCTCCCTGACCAGGGCCCAGGTCAGGGCTCATGCAGGAGGCAACCAATTGAAGTGTTTCTCTCACATTGATGTTTCTCTCTGTCTTTTCCTCTATCTTCTAATCTCTCTAAAAATCAATGGAAACATATCCTCAGGTGAGGATAAAAAAAGAAAGAAAGAAAAGAAATGTCATATCCTATGAAAGACACATCTTGAAAGTGCCTAAAGAAAGTTGTCATTTTTTTCATGGTGAAGGGACTAGAGTCTGTGTTGATGGGAACACTTTGGTGGCTATGACAGTGGCAGCAGCAGTGGGGTATGGGGCTGGCGCCTTCCCCTGATCAGCCCAGTCCCCTCCCTCAGAGGAAGGCCAGACTGCAGCTTGGGCCTGCTCCCTGTCAGTAGGACAACTCCTGAGGACTCCCAGTCTGTGAGAGGAGGCAAGCTTGGCTGAGGGACCCCTCCTCCCCAAGTACACGAATTTCATGTACCAGGCCTCTAGTATGGAATAAGACCTTAGTCTCTCTGTTTTCCAGATTTCAAAGTAGATGTGTAGCAGTTTACATATTATGATTATTTCAAGGATGGCCTTAAGTTTCCAAGGCTTCCGTGTACACCCACCCTAAATCAAATCCTATATAATCCTATATAATAAAAGGCTAATATGTAAATCAACCAAAAGACCGAATGACCAATTACCATGTCATGCACTGACCACCAGGGGGCAGACACTCAAAGCAGGAGCTGCCCCTGGTGGTCACTGTGCTCCCACAAGGGGAGGACTGCTCAGCCAGAAGTCTTGAGCCAGACTCATGGCTGGCAAGCACAGCAGCAGTGGTGGGAGCCTCTCCAGCCTCCGTGGAAACACTAAGAATGTCTGACTGGCTTAGGACCAGTTCTCCCAGACAGTTGGACAGACCCTGAGAGCTCCCAGGCTGTAAGAGAGTGCAGGCCTGGCTGAGGGACATATCCCCACCCCCCACTCCACCCCCTGGCCCAGGGCACCAATTTCATGCACCAGGCCTCTAGTGAAGAAATAAAACCAGTGACTCAGTTCCAAAATGAAAATCTACATTGTGTAGATTAATTTGTTTTCTACCATAGCCATTTCATATGTTTCCAGCATTTGGAGAGGAGGTACATTTATTTTCCCCACTCTTCCTTGACATCATCTTAGAAGGGAATGTTGTGTTCAGAACAGCCCTTTGTGCTATTTCTTGGTGCATACCAACAACACACTGATAGCATAGTTGAGGGACCTGAGGGGCACAGGCATATGTCATCTCCTAAAACATGAAAACATGTGTTTACCCAAGATTGCCCAGTTGGGATTGCTCTTGTGGCCCTTGCTCACAGTTTGGAGGACTCCTTTCATTGTTTGAATTTGGTTGCCCTGAAAAAACAGGCCTGTTACTTCATTGGGGGAGAAAAGTGCTTGTCGGGGCAAGTTGCGTGTTGGCAGTTTAGAGCCGCTCTTTTGCTCTGGAACTTGAACAACTTTTTAACCTCTCCAAGGCAAGGTAGCTCTGACAAGGTGTCAGTTACTTTCAAAAAGTAAATAAATCACAGGCTTTGAGTTTCAATATAATAATAAGGATCCAATGTCCTCACATGAGTTTTTCATTCCATGATATTTTTTTGTAGTAAATGCTCTACCTTCAAAGTAAAACTTTAAAAAGGCATGGTTTAGAGAGCCAAGTACCCTGAGAGGAAGATTTTTAAGAATTCATAATGAAAGAACAATAAGCTAACTTTAATAACATGAACCCCCCAAAAATTGAAGATATATTTGAAATTTAATTTTTTGTTGCCTATTTTTACTTATCTGAGAAAGTACATGGATAGTACCCATTGAGATATGTGCTATTAATAAATGTGTGAGGTCATTCTCTTCACAAAATTGTTTTTGGTGTTTTTATTTATGTTTCATCAATTTTATCTTACTCAGGATTACAGTTTTTCAGAATATCAGGCAATAGTAAGTACTATAGTTAAGTAGTGTGGACTAGATTATGAATTTTGGAATAAGCTTGTCATGGTTCATATCCTAGCTCTACTTAGTAGCTGATTGACCCTGGACAATATTGTCTCATATTAAAATTATGATAGTAACAATAGATACTTCATAGAATATGAAGCTTGCATAAGATGGTATTTATAAAGCATTTAACAGATAATGACTCAGTAAGTATTAATTGTTATATCATTATAATCCTCACCTCTATAATCTCTACAGGACAAACTGAACACCTTTAATAGTCACAACAAATTTTACTAAATGACATTCAAAAAAGTATTTACATAATAGTACTAAAAACATGACTACCTCCATATGTTTGTCCAGTTGAAAGATGGATTTTGAATCAATGGAATACTTGGCAGGGTGGGGAATTCATCTCTTATAGATATGGCACTGAACACAAAAATATATAACAATATAAAAAATATAAATGAATAGAATAAATACAATTCATTCTCTTGTTACTAAATACCTACTATATGCTGTTGAATACTTACTCTGTTCTCTTCAGGGAAAAAGCCCTGGGAGACATAAATAAGACAAACCATTGGTTCATGTTACAGATCTTTTTCCCTTAAAAAATGCACTTACAAACAAAAAGATAGTTTGTGATTTTAAGGTGTTCTCTAATCCCTTGGCATTCGTCCAGGAGCACCAGCATATGAATATCTATCTTAACTATTTTTAAAACTTTCCATGGCTTGCTTGGTGAAGAGAGAAGAATATTTTGTGCAAGGGCCAGTTTTATCAGCAAGCTAGCAAGGGCCTTAGAAAGTGCATATAAACCAGAAGTACGGACTGTAGGAAGAAATTAGTAGAGATCTTCAGTCCTTTGGACATCTAGTCCAGCAGATCACGAAGAGCTCCCTTTTGTTGAAATTGTCACAACACTCAGTTGGAAACTAACCTTTTATACAGGGTGTGGCAAAATTAGGTGGACAGTTGTGGGTATGTAAAACAGCTTATTCCTGTATTATTATTTATTAGTTATGGTATTATTTTCCATATGAACAACTATGAACCTACTTTTGCCCCACCTGTATGTAGTTTGACTATAGCTAAGAGTCAATGATAATGATATATTTTTTCCACTTCTACTTAAACTATTTACAAGTAAATGTTGAGAAATCTTTAGTTATTTAGTAATTTTTTCACCCACACTAATAATCTTGTTTCTATGTCCAAATGAGTAATGGAATTGGGATAAATCTTGAAAATCTTGCTACCTTAGATCACTGAAAAGCACTTTGCCCACCTGCTCTGTGGTTTTCAGTTGGCTCGGGTACCTATAGAAGATGCTGTGGGCAAAATACCACAATACTAAACAAATTGGGCACATGACGTAGGGAGGAGGCTCTGAGCAGTTGTATACCGACTGCCTTCAACTTGGTTTCTGCTATCCTTTGAATACATATTTGTGACCAGTAGTTAAAAACATGCAAGAAAAAACAATCCCATTTTGCTGTTCTTTTACATAGACAGGCTTGGGTATATCTATCTAAAAATAGAAAATGTCTGGAGAAAAAATGATTTTTGTGGAGGAAAATTGTTAGATTGGAAAAGGAAACCAGATCTTTGTTCTTCACACTACACATTTCTATACTGCTTATTTTTGCTGTGCTTTTACTATGAGTTTAAGTTACTCAAACAAATATCAAAAATAGGTCAGGATGGTGTTGCTCAATGGTTGAGCATCAACCAATAAGCCAAGAATTGACCAGTTCTATACCTGGTCAGGGCACATGGCCAGGTTGTTGGCTCAATCCCCATTACAGAGTGTTCGTTCTCTCTCTCTCTCTCTCTCTCTCTCTCTCTCTCTCTCTCTCTCTCTCTCTCTCCCTCTCTCTCCTTCTCTCCCCCCCCCCCTCTATATAACAAGAAGGGAAGGCAAGTTATCCTGGATTGCAGCATATGACTCTTCAGCATTTACATTCTTTTCTCTCCTTACATCCCCAGTTAGTTAATACTGACCAGTAAACCCATGCAGACTTTTTCACTGACAAGGAAATGGTATAACTATTCACAGCTGTCGCTGCAGAGGTCAGCTGCAGCTCCCTCAGACTCTGGATCAAATTTGAGTTAATATCATTAGACTGCCTCTGCCCAAGATAATAAAATTTGAAGTCCTGTGTTTTAGGAGGACATGTGTGCAAGTGTTTGAGGAAGTTTGTTTAAAGTATTTTCTTTTCAAAAAGCGCAGGAATTTCAAGAAGCAGGAGTGTAGGACCAGGATGGTATACTGGAGATTTTAGTTCAATTTATTCCCCTGAGAAATTTTAGTTTTATTCGGTGGCTTCATTGTCACATACAATAGTGACTCTTACAGAAAATATGAAACTGGAGAAATGAAGAAATTCATTTGCTATTTGTACTGGTTGGGTGCAGGTGTAATAAAAGTAGGCAACTGATACTAGGAAAAGGAGAATTCTGCTGCTTTATTAAGCTGAAGTAAATCCTATCTTTTTCTATAGTTTGAAGTGTTGAGAGGTTTTGTTATAATTATTTTGTTTAGAAAAGTTAGTTGTACAGATTTTGCCATTAAGAACAAAATTTTCATATCTCTCATCTCCATTCTCTAAGCTAATACAGTCTATTAATTCTTTAGATTCATCTGAAAAATCAATAGGGGAAGCCTTCTCTAATCTCCCAGAACAAGTGAGATGTTTCTCTTCCTAAATGTTGCCATAGCATTTGGTATTTATACATAGCACTGAAGGCCTATAATTATTTTCAACAGGCCAGGGCAATATTGTTTATCTCTGATCCATCCAGTGGCAGGCTGATAAATATTTATTTAGTTGGCTAATTAAGTAATTTTGCCTTTTAATACAGGAGATTTTAACTAACAATAGTCTTAAAAACACATAGACTAGCTTTCTATATTCTGCTGCTTCCAACTTCAGAAACTTGAGAATGGTAGTATTTTTTGCTACAGCAGTTTACAAAGTTGTAGCATTAAGGGCAGAAATCATTCTAAATTGAGTGGAAATTGAAAGGAATTGTAATATTAGGGGCTGTGCTTCAGTTTGGGTAGTTTTATTGCTATGTTGTATTTAATTTGTTGATAAATCCAACCAGTGAATTTTTACATCTGATACTGTATATTCCAGCTGTATAATTTCCATTTGATTTATTTTATAGCTTCTATTTATCTCCTCTGAACTGTGCTTTCCTTTAAGTACACATATAGTAGCTGTTTCAAAGTCTGTTACTTCTAGCACCCTTATGAGTATGGCCTATTTCTATTGACTGCTTTTCCTTCTAATAATTCAGTTTTCTTACTTAAAAGACATAAGGTAAAACTGAGGACAGAGGAGATAGTACTGGAAGTTTAAAGAGGGAGAACATAGAAGATGATTGTCTAGGAGGATGGAAAAGTAAATAGACTGGAATACACACAATGTTCTTTTCCTGAAGAAACAGAAATTAAGAAGAAGAAAAAACCTGTGGTGACCTGGCCGCTCATTGGTTAGAGTGTTGTCCTGATACTCCAACTATGTGCTTCTTGGGTTGTTTAAGGATTAAACAAAATAATGTATGTTACAAAGAACTAGCACAATGTCTGGTATATAGCATTTCTAAAGTATTTGAGAAAATAATTATGGGCCTTCAGTGCTATGTATAAATACCAAGTGCTATGGAAACATTTAGGAAGAGGAACATCTCACTTGTTCTGGGAGATTAGAGAAGGCTTCCCCTAAGTTATTAATTTTTCAGGTGAATCTAAAGAATGAATAGACAGCCAGAAAAAGAAAGAGTAGGGTACAGGAGATCATTCTACTCAGAGAGCTCAATGTTTGAAGACAGGCTGGACAGAGCATTGCCTGTTCTATGCAAATGAAGCTACTGAACTGACCTCAAGGAGCAGTTTTGAGATTGTGAAACAAAAACTCTTTGATTTTTCTATAAAACTCATTAAAGCAGAATTGCCTGTTTGAGACCTTTTATATCAACAGTCCTTTTAAGTTTAATGTCCGAGGCAGTATTCATCCCATGACCACACATGAAAAACTTTTTAAATGCTTTGTTAGAGAATGTAGTTGCAACTTTCAGACTCTTTAAAGATTTCTAATATTCAGCTAGATTGCTATTTTTCTCTCTTGCTTTCTTACAAAGAAATCACTTCCCTCCCCCACCCCCAGAGTAAGTTTGAGATAATTCAGCTCTGTCAGAGCTGTGCTAACCTCTGTCATCCAGCTGTTCTGGTTATAATATTTTCCCTCCCTTTCCTTTCTTCTCTCTCTCCTATTTTCCCAAACCTTCAAAAAAAAAGAGTTGAGAGGGGGGAAAAATCATCTCTCTTTTCATATTGATATTTAAGGTAGAATAAATGAGGTTATAAAAGCGTCAATCAGCACAGCACTAGCTTGCCAAGCTAAGTATTTGGATTGGAAATCATGTCTCCCCAACTGCTTAAAAACAGGAAGTATCTCTGTTAAGTGGTAGGTAGCTCCCTATGGCTAGAAAGGAAGGTCTCTTTCATTTCTTTCTACATTTTTGAACAATAAAACAGGTTCTGCGGTTTCATACATAGGGACCAAATACTTGCATACACATACATAAGTATAGACATACATGCGAAATTGGTTTGCATTGTGAACACACACACACCAGTAAATATAAATATATGTTAAAGGCTTTAACATGTCAAAGGCTTTAAACATAGAATCTCTTTCACAAGCCAGCCCGGGCATATCTTATCCAACAATTCAAGCAAAGCCCTGGGAGCTGTCAGGAACAGCCTATAGGTTTGGGCTCAACGATTAATTGCCTGAGGAATCCGATTCTATATTCCATTACATATAATTGTTCTCTTGTCTAAAGGTGTTTCTTTGTTAAGCTCCCATTTTAAATGGGGGAATACACATAACTTACCTTTCTGGTGTTTAGCCCTTCTTACAAAAAAGAGGAGACCTACTCATCATTGATGTTTCTCTCTATCCCTCTCCCTTTCTCTCTGAAATCAATAAAAATTTTAAAAAGAAAGAGAACTAATACAATTCACTAACAAAGTCAGATTTACAGTCATTTCCCCTCAGTTTTTACTAAAACTTTACTAATATTTTCTTTTGTCTAGAAATGTGTCGTGGGATGGCAGTATGGAGTAATGGAGTATAGCTTCATTGCTGAGATCTGGGGGTGTGGAATGGACCTTGTTTCTCATTCTCTGATCAATGACAGCTACTTAACCTCCAGTAAAGTGGGTAGAAGAATATCTCCTGAGTGTTCTTGTAAGGATTGCACAAATTGCCATAGTAAAGCACTTGTCATGGTTCTGAACATATCATAGGAGCTCAGTACCTTATCATTACTAAGCTCTACTGCTTAACCATGTATGACTTGACATGAATTGAACCTCTCTGGACCTCAGTCTTCTCAGTAAATGTAGGAGTTTAAAAATAGAAGAAATCCTTGTGATAATACTATCCTGAGATTCTCTAATTCTCTTCATATAAAATTAAGAAAAAAAATCTTTGTTTTAGGTAAAAAATGATTCTTGCCCTCCGGACTGTCAAAGCAAGACCCTGGCTTGTGTTTACAATGTAGTCTTTGCTTTACTCTGTGAGTATCCAGTAAGGTGCTTTCTGGTGCAGAGCTGAAGTAGACTCGAGTGAAACCACCAAGGGTCTAGTCCTGGCTCCACCACTTACTGTGCGACTTTGGGCAGGTTACCCAACCTCTCTCTACCTCAGTTTTGGTATTTGTTATCTGTGACATGTTATATTTTGATGAACTGTAGTTGTTGTTTTTTATTTGGAAAAACAGATATCCATTGAATAACTTAAAGTCCAATGAACTATTAGGACATGTGAACAAATATTATGGTCTATGTAGTATGTGTGGTAGATGTGTGAACCGAGTTTAGAAGTAATATAGAGAAGAAAATAAATCTTTCTTTGTTTTATGCAGATGTGATTTGAAGAAAGAGCTAGAATCTGCCTGGAATGCATGGCCGAGGGGTGGGTGGAGTGCTGTTCAGACAGAAATCAGCATGTGCAGAGCGGCACAGGGGTGGAAAGGTGTGCTTTCAGGGAACTACAGGGAGTTCTGTGTTGGTAAAACATACAGGGCAATGAGAGGTCAAATCCTAGGAGAGGATCCTGGAGCAGTAAGCAGGGGACAAGATAGTTCCTTCTCTCACCACCACCCTCAGCCTCTACCCCTGATAAGAACCTATGGGTTTATGTATATTTAAGTGTTACAAAAATCAATGTACAAGGTATGGCAAAAGTAGGCTGACAAATGTGAGTATGTGAAACACAAGAGTTTATTTTTGTATTATGTATTAATTATTATATTTTCTGTATGAACAACGGTAAATCTCCTTTTGCTTCACTTTGTCTACATGTAAGGAAACGCCCCCACCTACCTTATGAAAAACATTTTAAAGCAAATTTTATAGAGATGCTTGAAAGATTAATTGTAATGTTTTCCGTTTTCCTCTTATCAAAAAGAAGATTCACTGTTTATAAGAGGAAGAATTAGGATTAGTTTTAGATAAATACTATTTTGGCTTTGGAAAAGGGCCATTTATCTATTTTTGTATTTAAGTATAGCTATACTAGTTTCAGGTGTACAATAAATTGAAGTGGATGAAGATATAATATTAGTAAAGAAATTTGGAGAGAGTGTGTGTGTGTGTGTGTGTGTGTGTGTTTTGAATTGTTTTCTTCACCCTTTTGTGCTCATCATCAAGCGCTGCCATTTATTGTGGCCCAGTGTCCTCAACAGCTGCCGTGCAATGCGTCAAGTCTTTTCTTGCTCAGCGCCACAGGCTGTTACAGAGCTGAGCGAGCCCCACAGTAGACAGGTAGCCTACAGACTGATGGATTGGTTTGTGTTAATATAAACACAGGCTCAGGTGTCATACAGAAACTTTTTTATTTTTTTATTGTTTATTTCTTTTTACAATTAAATTGATTGGGATGAAATTGGTCAACATGGTCACAGACTAGTGGGTTTCTATGTTATAAGATCTGTATATTGTACTGTGTGCCCACCACCCAGCCAAGTCTCCTGTCACCATATATTAGAACCCCCCACTTCCCTTATCTCCTTCCCTCTGGCAAATACGCTGCTATTTATGTTCGTGAGAGAAACCCTTTTTTAAAGAATTATTTTACAAAGGACAAAGAACGTTGTAACTCTAGCACCTAATCCTGTACCTGGCACATAGGAGATACTCAGCAGATGTTTACAGAATTGAACTTCTCTGAATCTCGAACAGAGCACTGAAAACTCCCTCAACTCCAGGAGTAACTGAGTATCTCAGTAGCTGTAATACAATTGGAAATGTTGAAAAAGCCTTTTCAGCAGTTGCAAAATATAATCATGGCATATGGTAAGATCCAGATTTTTGGCAAGAATCATTCTCTTTGCAGAATACAAATACAAATATATCTAAAAGAAACCCTGCTTTATCTTTATCTTCCTTTGCTGTGGAGAAGCATTGTCAAGAAGGGAAATTTCCAATAAGTTGAACACTTTGGGCAGATCTACTTCAAATATATCTCTTCAGTTGTCCTTTTCAAGTTCACTGCCTCTGTTATATTCATGTTTTAATTTAAGGCTCAAGGTTGTCCTAGCTATCTTTTTAAAAATTTATTGGAGCCGTGTGTCCCAGGGGGCCGTGTGCCCCGGGTGAGCCGTGTGTCCCAGGGGGCCCTGTGCCCCGGGCGAGCCGTGTGTCCCTAGGGAAGCAGTGGGACCCAAAGGGAGGGGCGGTGAGAACCAGAGGAGGAGCGGACTCTATTCGGGTGGTCCTGAGATAGCCACCATAAAACAAGCAGACTGCCAAACGAGAAGCGGATTCTATTCATGAGACCCTGAGATAGTCACCATAAAACAAGCAAATTGTCAAATGACAGCAGGGAGGGGAAGGAGACCTGGGCGGAGATAGGAGAACAACCGAGGGACTGGTATGCATGAACAGAAGTACAACCAATGAACACAGAACTCTGGGGAGGGAGGGCATAAAAGGGAGGTGGGGGAGGGGGGCAATGGTAAACTATGTACACAGAAAATACCTTAATAAAATAAAATTCTGTCCTCACCCTGAAATTCTTAAATTAGAAATTATTCATGTACTTTTTATCTTTTCTACTACTTTCTTAGCCTGTTGGTTAAAACTTACTGCATTTAACTCTTTGTTTGCTTTTCTTCACTTTTAATGTGTTCTTAAAGGTAAGGACCAAGTCATGTGTATTTTTTTTGTATTGTTAATAGTGTTTTGCACACAAAAAAGTTGATCAGTTGATATTTCTAGTTACTTTTAAATATGTGGATATTATAGCATTTTGTTATTCAAATTTTATATAAAACCTGTTTCTGTTTCCTAATATCTGTTCAACAGATAATTCCTCCACCTCAAGTACAATTTATATTCTTTTTCATTAACCCAAAAGTAACACTAGTATAATGAAGAGTGTTCCTTACCGAGGCTTACATAATTTTTACTAAATATTACTTATTTTATTATAAAGTTAATCTCCCTTCAGTTTAATTAAACTTTTAGAGATTACTGATTTATATAAAAGACATTATGTAAATGTATTCCTGAAACATTGAGAATTTAAGCCTTAAAACATAGCAGCAAATGTGAAATAAGCCAAAGAAAATAAAATACTATATGGTATCACTTATATGTGAAATCTAAAAAAAAGATTAAAAGGCCAGTTTTATAGAAACAATAGAATGATAGTTGCCAGGGGCCAAGGGGAGTGGAAAATGGAGAAATGTTGGTCAAAGAGTATAAATTTTCAGTTATGAGTTAGTTCTGAGGATTGAATATTCAACATAGTGACTATAGTTGATAACATGGTGTTGTGTACTTGAAATGTGCCTAGAGTAGATCTCGTATTTTCACCACACAAAAAAAGAGTTAACTATGATGGCCATGTAGTTACCTTGATAGTCATTTTACAATGTATATGTGTACAAATCATCACATTGTACACCTTAAATATGTACAGCTATATGTATCAATTCCTCAATAAAACTGGAAATAGAGGAGTATTTTTAAAGCTAGCAGCTAAAGTCAAAGTTACGAAACATTTCTAGATGTCAACTATGTCCATCTATATGCTGAGTGATCTGGATCAACAGCATGAAGAGATTTAATTAATATAGGTGTGTTCTACGGCTTCCTCTCTTAGTGATAGATACCTCGATCAGATTTCTGTTGAAAAGAGCGAGCAGTTAACTAGCATTCCTTGTATCCACAGGGCTCAGTCAAGTGATAGCTATAAATATACAGGAACAATAGTAGTGATGACATCTAAAGTGAACCATACATATCATGTGGCAAGCACTGTGCTGAGCACTTTATATATAGATTATATCATTCAATTTATACATTTATCCTCTGAGTAAATATAGAACTGTTAAGGATTTTAAAGTACCAATAAGTTTAAATTATTTGTCTGAGGGGAAAAAAAAGATCTAACAAACAAAAAATAAATAAATAAAAAGAAATGATTTGTCTAGACAACAGCTGATAAGTAGTGAACCTAGAATTTTAACCCAGTTTAATTTTAACCCCGTCAGCCAATTCTTTTGGCCTTCCTTTTAACCTGTATGCCATATTACAAGTTACATACTTGAAAGTGTCATAGAAGTTTATATAAAAGAGAAAATGATTAAGCTGAGACTTGAACAAGAAGAGCTTGCCTGATAGCAGAGAAAAGAATATGAAAGACAAGGGGGTGGAAGATATCCTGGTAGGTTTGGCCAATTGAGTGGTTAGGTGCACTGGGAGCCTTAGGTTGAGAAAGAAGTAGTTGCATATAAGGTTGGAAAGTTATACCAAAATTAGGCAGGCCCAAAGTACTGTGCTTGAATTTGACTTTTCTCCTTGGGGGTGCCATTCATTAATGGTTAGAAAATAGGAACTTACATAATTTTCAGTTAGAATGATCACTTTAGCAGTGATGTGGACAGAGGGAGGGAGAAGAAGAAAAGAATAAAACTGCTAGCCACAGCAGCTAAAATATTTTAAATGAGATTGCCTTGGCTTGACTTTGTTGAGTAAACATTTACTGAGTGCCTTGTCTGCACCATTACTGAGGTTACAGTGTGAAATAAAACAATATATACCTTTCATTACATATAGCCTACAATCTGGTGGGAAAGTCAGACATTAAAGAAACACAAATTTATATAATATGACCGAAGGCTCAACCAGACCGGAAAGTCAGCGCTGGGTTGTCCTGGCTGCTGCTGGTGCCCTATCCCAGCAGTGACTGCCTAGGGGGCTGCAGATCGGGCCTGGAGAGAGGCCTGCACAGAGAGAGGCAGGATCTGATCCATAGCCTCTGTGGCAGCCATTGATCAGAACTTGCCTCTCTTTCTCTCTCGGCCTGGCAAACAGCTGCACCTCCATTTCTCTCCAGGCCTCCACCTTTCTGATCAGGCCCCATTGATAGGCCCAGAGAAGCTGACTGGCATAAAAACTGACCAATCAGAATAAAATCTGGGTCAACTTTGAGGAGTCAGTGGCTGCCTAGGAGCTGGAGCTTTTGATGCTGACTGGCATAGAAACTGACCAATCAGAACCAAATTGCTGGCAGAGGAGATCAGTTGGGGGCAAGATCAGGCTGGCAAGGGAGAGCAGTTAGGGGTGATTAGGCAGGAAGAGGAATTTAGGGGTGATCAGGCCAGCAGAGGCAGTTGGGGGTGAGATCAGGCCAGCAGGGGAGAGCAGTTGGGGGCTCAATCAGGCCAGCAGGGGAGGGCAGTTAGGGGCAATCAGGCAGGCAGGCAGGTGAGCAGTCCCAGATTGTGAAAGGGGTGTCTGGATCGGGCCTAAACCGGTGGTCAGACATCCCTCAAGGGTGGACACAGGCTGGACTGAGGTAATCCCCCTTCCCTGTCCCATGCACGAATTTCATGCACCGGGCCTCTAGTATATAACAAAGAAGATGGAGAATAAATGAACATTTTAAAAGAGGTATCATGAACCACAGATATTAATCAGTTGAATTTAGTAGGAGAGAGAGATGCCTAGAATAAATTAAAGGTTCCTTTGAAATAAATCAGAACTGTTATCAAGGACTCACCTCTCTCCCCAGTTTCTGGCACTATTTTCTCTATGAATCATGAGGCATTGATATGTGTTTTATTTGGGGAGCAAAATATAAAGACTCAGTGCTGCTTTTCTTTTCTAGAGGAAGACACTCCCCACACTTACATAAACACCCTTGTTGATCATTTTAAATGAATGGCAGCCATAGGACCTGCTTTTTCAGTGTCTGTTTTAATACTTTGGTCTGAACAAGTATTTCTATGCTAATTAAATTAGATTTGAACATTGATAGAATATGAAATTACAGGTATTAAATTTCAGAATCTCTTAAAACAAGCCCTGAAACTGTGGTATATGGTTGGATCAATAAAAATCCTTAATGTGAAATACCAGAAATGCTTTTGAGTTCTCTTTGTGAAAGTCAGAAGCAAAAAAGTTAATAGTATTTGTCCAATTAATTAGTACAATAAGTTCTCTTGAAAAGGAATTTTTCCCTATGTTTTTTTAAAAATAGAGTTTTAATGTAGAGGCCACAGTATCTGTGACCTTGGGACCAGAGGGTTCTGAGTATTAGGAAGCCTTGGGTTGGTTTTTCATTGAGAGCTGTCTTGTGATTTTAAAATAACAGAATCTGCCATCATTCAGAACCTGCCATCATTCTTCCACCCTAATATCTCCGGACAGTATTTTTAAAGAAATTCTAAGAAGGCTGTTAATTCATTTAGGGTTCTACAGGAAGGAAAGCTCTTTTTTAAACTCACTTTCACTGACAAGATCAGGCCAGAAAAAGCTTAGCTGGCTGTTGGCCCAGACAACATTATGGTCATTGAAGTGTGCTCAGCCTTGCACTGTCCGGGTATTAGGGGGAAAAGCACAGATGCATGCTGAGTGTTGTTACAGTGACTTAAATAAGTCCTTTGCTGTATTGTTCATTCAGCTATTAGAAAGGGAAGTTTAAATGACCTAGAATATGACTTTTTCTAGAAGGGTGAAAAGGATAACTTAAACTTTATAAACAAATAAAGCAACTTATTCACAGCTGTATCCCAAGCTACTAAAACAAGGTCTAGAACATGTATAAATTTGATGAAATAATTATTCACATTTATTTTGTTATCCATGTCATATTTCAGAATAAGAACATTTTTCATTTGTCCATTGATAGAATTGCATATTGTATTGGTAGGATAGTAAAGTACTAGTAAAAAAGGACTGATTGAACTTTGAGACTCCTGATTTCACCCCAGTTTCTGCCATTTATTGTGTGACCTTGGGCCACATTTTCTCTTTCCTAATGGAGTATAATAATATCTACTTCACCTACCTTCCCTCTGAGGTTTGACAGTCTGATCTATGCTTCTCTGTCTCTGGATCTATTTCTGTTCATCAGTTTATATTATTCATTATGTTCCAAATGAGTGAGATCATGTTATATTTCTCTTTCTCTGACTGGCTTATTATACTTAGTATAATGCTCTCCAGTTCCATCCAGGCTGTTGCAAATGGTAAGAATTCCTTCTTTATTACTGCAGCATAGTATTCCATTGTGCAGATGTGCTGCAGTTTTTTAATCCCCTCATCTGCTGATGGGCACTTAGGCTTTTTCCACATCTTAGCTATGGTGAATTGTTTACTAACTATGAAGAATGGTGGTTTATTCATGAGATTCTGGACATCCCTTACTTGTGCACCTTTCACGTGAAACGTCAATATTGAACCTGGTTAATCCGCATTGCCCCATCTTCTTTCCAGGCTTTGATGCGTCCTGGAAGAATCGATAGAATCGTCTATGTGCCTTTACCAGATGCAGCAACAAGGAAGGAAATATTTAACCTGCAGTTTCACTCGATGCCAATCAGTCAGGACGTTGATCTGAATGAACTCATCCTCCAAACAGACACATATTCTGGAGCAGAGGTAAGAAAATCCTCAGAATTTGTTAGTGGGAGGAAAGTGGTGGTTTGGGGTCATTAGCAAAAAGACTGCTTGATGCCAATTGTGTTAAATAACTGTATATTTAAAAATATATATTAAAACAAGAAATGGGGAGAGAAACCAAGATGGCAGCATAGGTAAATACCTAAACACCTAAACTGCACAACCATTTCAAAACTACAACTAAAAGACAAAACAGACATCATCCAGAACCTCAGGAAGGCTGGCTGAGTGGAAATTCTACAACTAGAAGGAAAGAGAAAAGCACATTGAGACTCAGAGGAGCTGCAAGAAGCAGAGGTACTGAGATGCGCGCTTAGAGAGGACTGGCAACTGAGGGCGCAGCTTTCTCAAGTGGGAGGGAGACAAAAGCTTCCAACTGTGCTGAACTCCAGTTCCAGGTGAGACTCTGGGGACCCAGACTCACAAAGGGTGAAACTGGACTGTCAGGAAAGAGGAAAGCACACTGAGACTTAGAGGAACTGTGGAAGGCAGAGGTATGGAGGTGTGCACGCGGAGAGGGCGGGCAACTGAGTACCAGGCTGGGTTTCTCAAAGGGGAGGGAGACAAAAGCTCCCAACTGCACTGTACTCCACTTCCGAGCAAGACTCTGGGGACCCAGACTCATTTGGGGACAAACTGGACTGTCTGCCAGTGGGCAGAACTCGGAGGGCGCCTTTCTCTCAGAGGTGCTTACAGCAATTACTGCAGGACACTGAGACCCAGGGGCCCCTTAGGGCAGGGCTGACAGGAAACCAATGCTGTCTGCTCTGCCCTGAGACTCTGCCCCATCCAAGCTGAGCACAGAGGCTTTTGCAAGTCTTGTCTCACAAGGGTGTCTGCGCACAGTAGTTCTCTCATCGCAGACACAGCTGAGCCTCACAGCCACTTGGCCTGGAGATCAGTTCCTCACAGTGATACCATAACAATCAAGGCTTAATTACAACAAGACTATGCACACAGTCCACAAAGGGGTGTACCAAGAGTGTCTACCTCAGGTAACTGGGGAGGCTGAGCCACTGGGCCCTATAGGACACCTAGCACACAAAGCCACTCTTATCAACTCAGGGTAGCAGCCAAAATGTGGAGAAAAAGAAACAGATCACAAATGAAAGAAATGGAGGAAAGCAAACTACTGGTTATAGAGTTCAAAACCATAGTTATAAGGTTTTTCAAAAATTTTTTAGAAAGTCCTATAAATTTAGTGAGACCCTCGAGGATATGAAAAAGGGCCAACTAGAAATTAAGCATACACTGACTGAAATAAAAAATTATATACAGAGATCTATCAGCAGACTATCACAAGAATCAAGTCAAAGATTTGAAATACAAAGAAGCAAAAAACACCTAACCGGAAAGCAAAAAGAATCCAAAAATATGAAAATAGTGTAAGGAGCCTCTGGGACAACTTCAAGCATACCAACATCCGAATTATGGGGTTGTCAGAAGAAGAGAGAGAGCAAGATACTGAAAACCTATTTGAAAAATTAATGACAGAAATCTCTCCCCACCTGGTGAAAGAAATAGACTTACAAGTCCAGGAAGTGCACAGAACCCTAAACAAAAGGAATCCAAAAAGGACCACACCAAGACACATCATAATTAAAATGCCAAGAGCAAAATTAAAAGAGAGAATATTAAAAGCGGCAAGAGAGCCGAAACCGGTTTGGCTCAGTGGTAGAGCGTCGGTCTGCGGACTGAAAGGTCCCGGGTTCAATTCCAGTCAAGGGCATGTACATTGGTTGCGGGTGCATCCCCGGTAGGGGGTGTGCAAGAGGCAGCTGGTCGATGTTTCTCTCTCATCGATGTTTCTAGCTCTCTATCTCTCTCCCTTCCTCTCTGTAAAAAAAATATCAATAAAATGTATTTTTTTTTAAAAAATATAAGTGGCAAGAGAAAAACAGTTAATTACCTACATGGGAGCACTCATATGACTTGTCAGCTGATTTCTCAACAAAAACTATGCAGGCCAGATGGGAGGGTCAAGAAATAATCAAAGTGATAAATACAGCAAGAACCTACAACCAAGATTACCCAGCAAAGCTATCATTCAGAATTGAAGGGCAGATAAAGAGCTTTACAGATAAGAAAAGGCTAAAGGAGTTAATCGCCACCAAACCAGTGTTACATGATATGCTGAAAGGTATTCTTTAAGAAGAGGAAGAAGAAAAAGATAAAGATAAAAATTATGAACAACAAATACATAACTATCAACAAGTGAATCTAAAAATCAAGTGGATAAAAAAAATCTGATGAACAGAATAAACTGGTGAATATAATAGAATTTTCAGAAAAGTAGCAGGATTCCTCTTTGGATCTTCTTGAAATAGTAGCTTCCAACTATGCTTCTTTGAACTTTGATCTCTCGGCCTACATGGTCGGCAAATTGCGACTCTCGAGCCACATGTGGCTCTTTGGACCCCTTGAGTGTGTGCCTCTTCTACAAAATACCACCATCTGGGCAAGTCTATTTTTAAGTGTCATTAGAAGAAATTCAAGTTGAAAATATTTGGCTCTCAAAAGAAATTTCAATCATTGTACTGTTGATATTTGGCTCTGTTGACTAATGAGTTTGCTGACCACTGGCCTATCAGATGGAAATGACATATACAGCTGCCTACTATTTTCTCATAGAGATCATATAAATAAAATTAGGATATCATGAGAGCACTCTGAAGTTCAAAAGACCTGGCCAAGGGATTGTATCATTATTATCTTTTATCAAAATTTTGGGAAATTGCCAAAACCGGTTTGGCTCAGTGGATAGAGCGTAGGCCTACGGACTGAAGGGTCCCAGGTTCGATTCCGGTCTAGGGCATGTACCTTGGCTGCGGGCACATCCCCAGTGGGGGGTGTGCAAGAGGCAGCTGATTGATGTTTCTCCTCTCATCGATGTTTCTAACTCTCTATACTTCTCTCTTCCTCTCTGTAAAAAATCAATAAAATATATTTTTAAAATTTTTTTGGGAAATTATCTCAGTCTACTTGTGTATTATCAGAAATTCTCTTATAAAAACTATAAAAGAGATAGTCTGCCCTAAACTGAAAATATACTCAATAAGAGCAGCCAGAAGAACTCTGCGAAAATGGAAGGCTTTAAGTATGGCAGATAAACATTTTATTAAATTTTTTTAATTTTTATTTTTTTGGTTCTTAGCAACTGTTTACTTAGGCTGTTTTTATTTACAAAATACAATTCTATTAAAATAATTGTGCATCTTTCTACATGCATTTCTTAAGAAAAGGACAAACTTAACAGAAATATCTTCTTAGTACCATTGTCAAAGTATATTTATACTGGGAAATTGCTCTTTTTTATCTAAGATACTGTAGATTCTTTCATTCTGAGTTATCTAGTAGATTGTAATTGAATTCTATTTTGCTTGCTGTTGTTTTTCTCTCTCTGCTATAAAATCCAGAGATTAACACATTACAGGTTGTTTAGTAGTGCTCAGAGAATACATAGGTCAATTTACACAATCATAGATCATAACTACCAAATAGACTCCAAAGGAATTTGTTTTGCTTCAGGTGTGAACTATGTATATTATATGTTCCCCCTTTAGGTATTTCAGTTGCACTGGGAGGAGGAAGAGGGAAGTGATGTAGAAAGTAGCTTAAGATGCAGATGAAGGGCATTTACTTTTAAGTTCTATCTGAAACAATAGTCCTAACTAATGAGCAGCTCTCTGGCATGACTATCCTTTAGGATAAAATGAACATGTAACTACTGTTGACTGACTGCTGCCACATTTCAGGAGTTCAGTTTTTGATGTGAGACCAAAGACTGGCATCATGTACATGATATGTCAGTTTACAGGAAATGGCAAGGAGAAGACACCATAAATCTTTCACTTTAGCTGAGTGAGCAGGAAGAGTAGTTAGCAATGTGTAAATGTGCCTTTCTACCTTTGAAGTAATTTATGGCAGTAACAGAGAAGAACAAAACAAAAATCAAAGCCAGTGAGGTTCTGTCTGGCTGAAAGGAAGAAACTCAGGTGATGCCAGGAATTACTGTACCAGCTTGCTAGTTCTTATGTGGTGCATGCCTTATTTAGTCTAAATTACAAGCACATTCATTTCTGATTAATTTTTATATCAAATCTTCTAAAGATAGTCACAGGAAAAGTACCAGAAAATTCTGTTCTTCCTTGAATTACTTTTTTTCACATCCCATAATGCTTGAGTGGGGGAAGGGTATCCCACTGTGGTCCTAATTATTATCATCAAAATTTTGTTCCAGAGCTATATCTTACTAAGTCAGGGGTTTTCAATTTGGACAAGACAGGTTTGTATAATACTTGAGGGGGTGTCTTTTTTTTTTGGGGGGGGGGTGCGCCCTATTGTTTGAGAACTATTATTATTTTTTTTAAGTGTTCAAATTGCCCTGGCCATTGTTATTAAGTGGTTAGAGCATCAGCCTGCATATCAAAGCGTCGCAGGCTGGATTCTCAGTCAAGGGTACGTACCTTGGGTTGCAGGTTTGCTCCCTGACCTGGATCCGGGTGCATGCTGTAGACAACCAGTCAGTGTAACTCTCTCTTACATCTATGTTTCTCTCTCTCTCCCCCTCCCTCACTCCCTTCCACTCTCTCTGAAAAGCAATGGAAAAAATATCCTCTGATGAGGATTACCAACCAAAAAAAAAGTCTTAAAATTAATAAATAGGAAATGTAAGAGATAAAATTTAGCTTCAGATAAATATAAGATCTCATCCCCGCCCACCGTATCAAAATGAAATAACTGGTGCTGTAATGTTGAGAGCCAAAATTAGTTTTGATTTTTTTAAAATAGTAAAAGAAATTCAAAGCCAGAACCTCAGTCACCTGCCTCCTACAGACTCATTGCTTTACCACTGATGTAACTAATTTATGTTCTCCCCAGGCTAAGGCCATATCCTTCAGCAGAGAACCTTCTACGTAGCATATATTTAACACTTATTAAAGTGGGGGGGGGGGGGAACAAACAAAAAAAAAGATTTAAAAAATTATATTTAGGGAAAATTAGCTTTTATTCTCATTTGTCATAAGAGGAGTCCTCTAACATTGTAGCAATGCACCCTGCTACAGGCACAACCAGTGTTTCAGAGTTCAAGATTATCTCAAGCCACTTTTGGTATCTATGATAATAAAAGCATAATATGCTAATTAGACCAGATGTCCTTCTGTAGGAAGCTGGGGCTGCGAGGGAAGCCCGGGTCCCGGATGCCTGCTGATGGCCAGAGGGAAGCCAGCCCAGTCCCAAGAGCCAGAGGGAAGCCAGTGCTGGTAGCTGGGGAAAGGAAGGCCTACTCTTGCATGAATTTCGTGCATCGGGCCTCTAATAAAAATGAAAACACAGATCAATTTACTGTCTTCACAGGAGAGTAGATTAACCAAAATTACATACAGGTAATTTTATATAATTGTACACTATTAACTATATGAACAAGAATTTGGCCAAGTAAGCCAGAGATGAGGAAATTGCTTACTGTTTTTTACAAACATAAAATGTTTATTTTAACTGTAGTGAGGTTTGTTTGTTGGTTTTTTGGTTGGTTTTCTTTTTGAGATTTTTTAATTGATTTTTAGAGGGAAAGAGAGAAACATCTGTGTGAGAGTGAAACATCGATGAGCTGTCTCCCGCATGTCCCCTAACAGGAATCCCAGGCATACGCCCTAATCAGGAATCAAACCGCCAACCCTTCTTGGTGGATGGGACAACTCCCAACCAACTGAGCAGTACCAGCCAGGGCTATAGTATTCTTTGTTTTATTTGTGTGAATCCTCACCTGAGGATATTTTTTACTCTGACTTTTAGAGAGAGTGGAAGCAGGGTAGAGAAGGAAAGAAGGGGAGAGAGAGACAGAGACAGAGAGAGAAATGGATTGGATGTCAGGAACCTAACCTGCAACCCCATCCAGGTACATGCCCCTTGATTGGGAATTGACCCCACGATCCTTCAATGGGCTGACACTAACCACTGACAAGGGCTGTAGAGTGTGAGTTTTTTTGTTTGTTTGTTTTTTCATTTTAATTAAAATGTAGAGGATGATTGGAATGGAGATGATACTGGTGATAGTTTTGAAGTCTGGGTTAGGGAGGTACTTTTAAAAATACTTTCTTCCCACCTGGTACTTTATTTTGCCCAGTCAGCCTTGTTCTATAAAGCTTACACAGGCCCAAATGTTTGAAGTAGCTCCTTATACCCTTCTAAGTTACTCTGTTGTCTCCTCCTGGGGAGGGTGTCCAGAAAATTTGAGCATTTGGGAAATCATCAGGAGAGCCCCAGGGAGAAGTTTGTCGCCAGTTGGAGAAATTCGGCAACTAGGGAGCCTCCCTGGAGGCTGGCAGGCAGCATCTTCCAGCCATCCCTGCGCCCACCACTCCCCTCTGGCCGGGACCTCGTTGTCTCTGGCTTCTTGGCTATAGTTCCCGGTTAGTGGAAAAACATGCTGCCATTTAAAAGCAGTGGTAAGGACGGATACAGGTCATTATACATTTGTATACTCATGGAATTTACAACACCGAGAGTAAATCTTAATGTAAACTGTGGACTTTGGGTGATAATGGTGTCAATGTAGGTTCATCATTGTAATAAATGTACCGCTGTGGAGGGGATGTTGATGATTGGGAGCCTTTGTATGTGTATGGCAGGGGATATAATGGAAATCTCTGTAACTTCCCCTCAGTTTTACTGTGACCTTAAAACTACTATTAAAAATAGTTTTTTAAAAACTATGGCATGCACAAAGGCAAGGACCATAATAAACATGTATAGCACTGTAATGTTTATAAGAAGAGAAACAGATCATGTCTTAATCTATTATTTTACACTTAATTATTAGTAACTATCACCAACCCATTCCTTGTAAAATTGTGGACAATTCTGTATATACTTTCTTGTGGACCTAATTAACCTTTGATCACTTTTTAAAAGATATTTTATTTTTCAATTACAGTTGACATACAATTTATATTCGTTTCAGGCATATAGCCCAGTGACTAGACATTTATGTAACTTACGAAGTGACCACCCTGATGAATGTAGTACTCATCTCATAGCACACACATAGTTATTACACTATTTCTGACTATATTTCCTATGCTGTACTCCACATGCCCATGACTATTTTATAGCTAGCAATTTTTACTTAATCCCTCCCCCCTTTTCACCCATCCCTCAAAACCCCTTCCATCTGGCCACCATTAAAATATTCTCTGAAGAAAAAAAAAGCAGATAGGAATTCAGCTCAAGAGGAAAAAATAAGTTTGTTTTTTTTGTTATTTGTAGCAGATTACACTCCATTTTTTTTCATTTGTCTTTTATCAAATTATCCTAATTACTTTAGAAAAACTTTTATCTTACTACCAACAAGAAACCAACAAGCACAATTAAATGGATATGAACCATAGCTGGCAGCATCACCTGCATGCCCTGGGACAGGGTGGCGAGTAAGACATTATTTCCTCTTTGTGTGGGATTTGCTGGATGAGCAGAATGCTAATGTCTATAAAACTGGAGTTGAATGTTTGTTTGAATATGATCCTCCTTTTAGTGCTTATCTCATTAGATGAAATTGAGAATATATCTAGGAGCCAGGTATCAATTATATGTTTTATAAATAGCATAGGCAATCATACATTTTTTCATATGTCAAGATTTTAGGATTCAACTTCCCAGAGAGGCAGTAATTTTTTAGTGGGGGAAAAATAATTTTAATCTTGCAATTGAGTAGATTTCTAATAGGATTATAGCTCCTTTCAGGATGGATTCAGGTAAGTTATTAACTTCTTTGAAATCTTATTTTGCTCATTTGTAAAATAACTACATGCTTTTAAGAAACCTGGGATCTTGGAATCATTGCCAGTGTCCGTAAATACTTTTTTACTGTGGCCTGGAGATCTTAATCGTAGCACCAGATTTTGATAAAAATTCTTAGCAAACTTTAACAATTTTCTATTCAATGGAAAAGGAAGTTTTACCTCCTAAGAGATTCCCAGACCCAGTGACTTTATTTTTGCATCTGAGGTGTTTGGTTTTTTCGCTTTTCAACAGAACACTTAGTCAAATTCAATGTCTATGATTCTGGAGGCATTAGAATAAGGTGACCAGACGTCCTGCTTTTGGCGGGACTGTCTCGATTTTTAACAATTTTGTCCAGCGATGTTTTAAAAAAATTCCATTTTTGGAAAAAGCGGGACGTCTGGTCACCT
The DNA here is from genome assembly GCA_963924515.1 of Vespertilio murinus. Lineage (NCBI taxonomy): Eukaryota > Metazoa > Chordata > Mammalia > Chiroptera > Vespertilionidae > Vespertilio > Vespertilio murinus. The sequence continues at coordinate 37,505,745 of OZ004708.1, forward strand.
TATATTAGAATAAAAATGTTATAAAGTGGAATATGTAGCAGCCACTTTTCTCCTAAACTCTTTGTTAGGAAAGTAAGTATAAGGTTCAAAGTTACAGTTTTGTTTATTTTAGGTTACAATTTTTAAAACTTCCAGTTTATGAAAGTGTAAACATTCTCTATGTTTCCAAACTTCAACTCCTACTTAAATTGGCAATAAAGGAGCCTTAATTCATCTTACCTGAGGGCTATCTCAGATAGGATGTTTACAGCAAAGCAAGTCATCCTCCAGAACACCCTGTGCTGCCATACCTCTCATACTGACTCCTTGCCAGGTGCTTAAAACTACTCAGATTACTAGAAGCATTAGTCAGAAAGGAAGTGGATGTTGAATGAGAGGCTGGCTGGCAACAAACTTCATACAGCATTTCATAACCAGATACTGCAGCCCCTTATTAGGGAAGCGCATATGTCAAAGCAACAAGTTAGTTAAGACCTTCATAATGATCTAGTCCTCCAAGGCTGGCCCCCAGGCTAGAGCTGTGTCTATGAACTCCTCAGGCCGGGGTCTTGCTGATTGGGGCAGTTTGCCAATCCACCTGGGTTCTTACCTCCAAATTCTCAGGCTTCCTATTGACTCCAGAATCGCACTAACAATTCATCTATTTTTCTTCATCTTCAAAATTGATAAAATTGGAGAGAGTTCTACCAACTTGAGAGGAGCTTATGGTGTAAAAAGATATGCAAAACATACTACTAAGTCTGTTGTATAGATTCTGATCTTTATTATTTGAAGGAATAGAAGGCTAATTTCTAATAATAGTAATTTAGCTATTTTCAAAACTCATGCCACCAATATATGCAAAAACTGTTTCTTCTTTTAAGACATTTTGTACTATGTGAAACTGCATTAGTTAAGCAAAATGGGTTATGGAATGAGAAAGATCTAAATCTAAATGCAAATCTTGTCCACTTCCTCATCTATGGCCACTCTCCTTACCCTAAATAAAGATATGAGAGGCTCTACCTCATAGAGCTGTTGTCCAGATTAGATGACATAATTCATACAAGGTGCTTTCCTAGTAAGCACCTGGCCAATGCCCAATATATCATTTTTGTTATATTTTTATAATCAACAAATCCAATTTATCTCTAATAATGAATTTTAAAAATTTTCCATATTTTGTTGCCTTAGATTTTATGAATACTCATCAGTGTTTCGTGTGTATGTCATATTTTTAGTTTTGATGGCGTGTTCTTTAAATTTAAACCATATTGCAGCATTTTTTTTCAGCTGGTTTACTTGTATATTTATAAACATTTGTAAGGCCTATTTTTATTTTTTCCTTGTTAAAGATATATACTATTTTTTACTTTAAAGTGTATAAAGTTGTTTCTTTACAAACTGTCTACATAAAATCCCTATTCCAGCATATTTGTTAAGGTAATTTCTAGTTCCTTGTGTACAATTTAATTCTTTTTTTTTCTTAACATAAGTTTTGTTAAGGAAAAAAAGGGGGGGGTAGTAGTGAACCTCGCAACTTTACAAACTTGAAGGTTTCTGTTTCTACTAGAATGACTATTTAGGAAATAAGCATACTGAATTACTTACTATGCCCTTTTATTTAAGTTAGGATTGAACCCAAGTGTTTAGGTGAGGCTCAGAAATCTAATGCTGAGGACAGAAGCACTGCATGTTTGTCATTGGTATTTGATGGCAACATCTCTACATGGCAGTAATTCTGAGTTCTCAAAGGTGTCATTCTATTAAAATGTTACTAAACTCTATTAAGTGGTTATTCAGAGTTGTTAAATTATTCTTAAATATAACCTCCACTAAGTTTTGAAAATTTCCTAGTAAGCATCTAGCCAGTCTCCAATAAATTTTAACCTTGCCTTAGGCTACAAAGAAAAGTAGAAAATTAAGATTTGAATGGCTCTTTTTTGTTTGTTTGAGTCTTTTAATAATGGCTAGCTTTCTTTTTGCTATTAAAATCTGGGTTTTGTTTTTATATTTGTAGATAAGTTTTCCTATTCTTTTAGATGCAAGATAGCATCAGATATAATACACATGCCACTTTTATCATTATGGAAGTTCCAAATCATAGACTAGTTATTTTCTCTTTTTCTTCAGATTTTTTTTTAAAGATCTTTTAAACTGTTTTTGGCATTTGGATAAGACATTCTTTCAATAGTAACAAAAGTAGCGCCTTGGCATATTTTTATTCACTTCAAAAGAATCACTTAAGGAGTGGTTTTATATTTAGAAGTAAGAATTGAATTTTGTTTGCCTAGCATTAACTTCTTGCCAGAATTCTTAAAAATATAAACGGTCAAACAGTAGTCCCCAGCATTAAAAATATATATATGTATATATATATATATATTTATATGTATATATATTTTTAGGGGGTCCTATGTCATAAGCGTAAGTGTCAGAACTGGAGATTAGGGAGAAAATGAATCCAAAAGTCCATTCAAAATGAACTTTCTTGTTATAAAACTGAATTGGACATACTGGTCATGAAATATGCACACACACATTGGTTTACAGAAAGCTAGTCTGACATTTCCTTTATAGCTTCCTTAGAGTTTCATAAGTTTCATACTTATGCTATGAAACTAACTTTCTGCCACGTGTAGTCTACTTTATATGTGAACTCTACAGATATTTTCAAGGGTGAATAGAATATGATTGCTAAGAATATAGTTAGTTTTATAAGAAATTGACAAACTGTCTTCTAATGTGGCTATGCCATTTTGCATTGCCATCAGCAGTGAGTGAAGGTTCTTTTTCCTCCATATCCTCACCAGCACTTGCCATCGGTATCTTATATTTTAGGCACTGTAATATGTGGGTAGTGATATTTCTAGGTTTATTTGCATTGGCCTGATGACATATGATGTTCAGCACCTTTTCATATGCTTATTTGTTTTTTATATTCTTTAGCGAACTGTCTATTCAGATGTTTTAATTGAGTTTTCTTATTGTTGAATTTCAATACTTCTTTGTATATTTTAGGTACCACTTTACCAGATTTGTGTTTTCTAAAGATTTTCTCCCAGGCTATGGCTTATCTTTTTACTCTAAACTGTGTCTTTCATGGAGTAGAAATTTTTTAATTTTAATGAATGCTTAATATTTTTTTTTCAAAATATCCTATATAATAAAAGCCTAATATGCAAATCGACCAAACAGCAGAATGACTGGTGGAATGACTTGTCGCTATGATGCACACTGACCACCAGGGGGCAGACGCTTAACGCAGGAGCTGCCCCCCGCCCATAGGCCCAAGGCCATCCTTAGCCCCCCAATTGCACTGCCAGTTGCCTTGCAGAAGGAGGCGACCGGCAGTGACAGGGGATGGGGCAAGTGAGCAGGCGGCCCCAGGCTGGCCAAGGTGGGTGCCAGCAGGGCCTCCTGATCACCCTCCAGTCACCCAACAGATTGGCCCAGATTGCTGGCCAGGCCTAGGGACCCTACCCATGCACAAATTTCATGCATCAGGCCTCTAGTATTGAATAAGGTAGTAAGTGTATTCTTTCTGTAAAGAGATCTATTTGGAGAATCATGCTTTTGAATGTTTATAGATAGAAGTTACCATATTTGCTCAATAGCTTATTTTTGTCCTTTTATAATTGAGGTGATTTATAACTTTTAATGGTAAGGGGAAATTATTCCCTCCAATAGCTGTTAGCCATGAAGAAAACCATCTTTTTTCTTTTGGACATTATGCTAGTGTATTTGAGTCAGATATTTCTGCTTACATGAATAGAAAAATGTTTTCCTCAGAAACTGGGACTCCCTACTCAACATGAGTGGCTTTAACTTAAGACATATGCAGCATTTTATATGCAGATCACACACTACACAATGCAGTACTATATAGCCCAGTTTTAAAACACAGGATAACTGTACTGGAGGTGATAGATTAGGGGAGGGCCATTTTAAATGAAAAAGTACATTCTGGAACAAAGTTTTTGCCTTCTGATTCACAGACCTAGTCATATCACATATTGTCAATAATACAATAGAGTCTCATTCTGTGAATTCTGCTAAACCACTTTTTTACCTTGAGCAAGACTTCACCTGTTTTATTTCAGTTTCCTTTTATTGAATGAAATCACATCATAGAGCTTTTCTATCTTAACAATTCTGAGGTTTTTATATCCACTTTGTGACTCTTACATTGCACTACTACCTATTACTTTTAAATATTAGAGGTAGGCTTAGGGGAACGTGACTACAGAAAACATATATATGCCCACATTTCAAAGTAATGTGAGCATATCTATGACAGAAATTTTAAAAAAAATTTTCACATATACTGTATTTTCAGTTTTTAAAATTTGATTCAAAAGATAATTGAGGATGTATACTAATACAAGGGTAATATGCTAATTAGACCCGATGTCTTCTGGATAAAGCTGCGGCGGCGTCAGCTGGCAGTGGCAGCAGCAGTGGCATGATGGGGGCGTCACCTTCCCCTGATGGTGCAGTAGCCTCCCACAGAGGGAGGCCAGAGGCAGCAGCAGTAAGGGAGTGATGGGGCAATGCCTTCCCCTGATTGGCCAGTCACCTCCCGCAAGGGAGCGGGCCTAAGCTATCAGTAGGACACCCCCTAAGGCAGTGGTCAGCAAACTTATTAGTAAGCAGAGCCAAATATCTCCTGTGGGGAGCGGGCCTAAGCACAGTCTGGCCTCCCTCTGTGGGAGGTGACCAGGCTGATCAGGGGAAGGCGCCACCCCCACCACCCCGCGCCACTGCCAGCTGCAGTGGCTGCCAGCCCTTGGCCCTTGCTTCTTAGCACTGGCTCCACCCACTGGTGGGTGGGATGCGATCTGGGGCCAGACCGGCTGTGGAGGGGGAGGCGAGGCACCAGGACCTAGCCCACACCACGGCCTCTGTGGATGCCTCTGTGGAAGGGGCTATGGCGCTGGACTGGCCTGCGCCATGGCCTCTTCTGTGCTGCCGCCTCTCCTGCACTGCTGGCCCTCGGCCCTCACAGCCGCTGCGGCTTTATCCACAAGATGTCCAGTCTATCCTGTGTAATTAGCATATTACCCTTTTATTAGTATAGATTGTATTATTTTCCATATGAACAATTGTAAACTATCTTTGTCCCAGCCTCATAAAAGAGATGGGACTGAATCTGCTTTGGTTGGGGCTTGTCCCACCTACATACCTTTACTTCCTGCTGGCACCTCCAAGGCACTTTGGAGATTGCAGAGCATTTTAAAAACTATTGCTCTAGCTAAAAAGGCTACTGAACACACGTCTTACTTCATTATTATGTCTCAAAATTATAACCTGAGGACCCACAGTCTCATGAGGTGAATCAGAACATGGTGTGGCATTGCTGCTGCATGGTGAGCTTGTGTAGCTGAGCACTTGGGACATAAATGCACCCTGATAAATTTGTGTCTCTGATTGTAACTGTCAGATTCATTTTTAATGAAATGTCTATGCCTGGGTTTCAAATAAAGGCTGGAACCTCCCATTTTTACATTCCTTACATTTTTAAGTTTGAAATCAGTAGCTTATATTTCTTTTCCTGTATGTGCATGAGCTGAGGCAAACCTGGAGCCTCCAGATAGCACCATGTTTGGGGTGGGGAGCCTGCATTTAAGTGCTCCTGGTAATACATCCTTTGTCCCTTGTAATGCTGTCCTTTCTCTCGCCCATGTCACCTCCGTAAAAGAAACTGTTGACAGATTTATAGTTTTAAATAGCTTTCCAGATACAATCTTCTTTGGTAAATAAAACTAAAAGATGAGGTTAAAGAATAAAAAGAGATAGCAATTCTATGAGAACTTGAGTTTTTATATAGTGTGGTCATTATGGGATGTTTTTCACATCAGAATTGAACCTGCCTATGTACCATGAAATTGTACAATACACAATAATAGAGCATGGCCATAACTTTTCAGTCTGAAAAATGATTTGTCGTTGGCAGGTATTAAAAATGCCAACTTCACTGCCTTTATTACCTGCTGTGGGAAAGGGTAGTTCCTAACTAAACATTTTGTGAACTGGTTAATGTTTAATATTTAGTTGTAAGGCTTAGTAACATAATGAAGAAATAGTTATAAATCTTGTGTGCTTTGTGCTTTAAGTTCATGTTGCTTCCCCATTTACCTTTGCTTTTGGGTTCTTTAACTAAATAATGCAGAAAATGTAGCTTATGAAATTAAAAGAGGAAAATAACGCTTTTAAAACTCTACCTTTTATATCTCTACCTATAATTTTGAGAATTAAAGCCTTGAGCAAGTGCATATCTTGGCAGGCAAATTATTTTAATCTGAAGCTTGATCAGAGTACAATTAGAAGAACACTCTGTATCACAGCTAGAGGTATTATTATCTTCTTATGTTCAACCTAAAAATCAGATGCACGAATTACCATTTCAAGTTAGAAAATACGTTTTTATCTTGAAGATCATGAGAAATAAGAGCATGTGAAAATTAACAGAGCAGTCCCTCATTTTATCACTCAGTCATTCTCTAAGAACGCTGTCTGTGACACCTGTGAAGAAGGAGTTGTGTCCCCAGCAGGAATAGATATGCCCACATTTAGCTTGATTGATGAGTGTACTCTTACAGAACTGAGGACTATGCTGGAAAGTGACTGTAACACTCCAGTAAAGCCCCACTCAGATGCTACTTTCTAGGCCAAACCATTCCTGAACACACCTTTAAGGAAAATTGCACCTTCCCAACTTGGCAAGAAAATAGTAGTTGAAATGGCTTGAGGATGTTCTTCAGTTCTTTTTCATCTTCATCTGGTTTTCCACCTGAGGAAACAGTTTAAAAAATATCCATCTGTTGTTATTTTTCTTCATTTTGTTCTAATTAAATGAGGATCCTTTTGTTGTTAAGAGTTGAGGGCGCTGATGAAATCCCGCCGGCCAAGGCCCAGAGGGGTCCATATGAATGTTGCTCCTTGACTTAGGCTGCGCTCAGTCACCGTGGCCTCATTCTGTGTAGCTTTCCATACCAGGTGCATGGCTTGAAGGACGTCCTTCTCCCTGTGTGTTGAGCTCTCCTCTTACTCTCCTTGGTTTCTAGCTAGCTTACTTACTCCCAACAACTATGTTCCCTGGGTACTTAAGACCCATTGTTCATTTGCGGGATTGTGATACACACACATTTGAATGAAATTTAAGCTTTGTGTGTGTAGCTTATACTGGAAAGTCATCCTGGTCCTACAGATGAAATCTCTGGTGGGCATTATTCTGAATATGTCTCTGGTTGTTTCTTTTAATATCCCCATAATGATATTGGTCATTTTGGTTTTCTCATAGGAACATGAATAAGATTTACCTATACTAATTTTTTTTTAGATTTATAATAATCAGTATTTCACATGCTGAGAATCAGGATGCCATTAATAATAATACACTGTAGTGTCCAGTGAAATTCTTTGAGGTGTTGGCAAGGATGAACTTTCCTATCAATTTAGAAATGCTTCCACCAGTCAGCAAAGCCAACACAAAATTTCATCACTCAGTCTTGATGCTCAGGTAATACCAGTAGTCAGGGTGACACTATTGAGCTTCTGTCTGCTAGAAAATGTTTTTGCTTTCTGTTTTCAAAGATGACTGTTGACAGATAACCCATTTTCTATATGTGTGGATATAATAAAAATACCATTGTGAGTTCAGTAAACCTTTCGTTACTAAATTCACACAAAGTCCATCTTTGGGATTTTGCTATTTGCAAAACTTGCTTGTGCACAACTATGTCTCAAAGCTATAAACTTTCCTCCTTGTTCCTTAGTACCAGCTTGTTGTTTACAGTATCATTCTCCCTCGGTCTCCAATATTGGATGCTAAATGGTCATAAAAATTAGTTTGGGGTTGCTTTGCTTATAGTCATCTCACATCAGAACCCTGATTATCAGCTTGTTATTCTCTAGAAAATGTTCCAAAAAAGCTAGAAGATAAGGCATTAGAGATAAGTTGCAACCAGAAAGGGAGTGTATCCACCTGAAGCTTTTAAGAACACATGAGATATAAGCCTCCTAAACCACTCACAGTGACTTCCTCTTGAGTCAGGTTATAAATGATTTTTGTTGGGGAAGAATAATAAATAAATCCAGCCAAAACCAGTTTGGCTCAGTGGTAGAGCGTCGACCAGCAGACTGAAAGGTCCTAGGTTCAATTCCGGTCAAGGTCATGTACCTTGGTTACGGACACATTCCCAGTGGGGGTTGTGCAGGGGGCAGCTGATTGATGATTCTCTCTCATCGATGTTTCTAACTCTCTATTCCTCTCTCTTCCTATCTGTGAGAAATCAATAAAATGTATTTTTTAAAGATTTTTAAAATAAATAAATCCATAGCCACCAGATTCTCTGTTGGCCGTTGTTATGCATTCAGTAACCATGCAATATATTAATATGATTAGTAATGTTTGTTGAGTACTTACTATGTGCTAGACATAAGTACTGTACATAAGTTATCTAACTATAAAATAACTGAGTTATAAAATTAGTATACTCATTTTACAGAATAAGAAATTTGCCCTTATACTGTCTCTTTGTAGATATTTCTAACCCTGTTCACCTAGCTTCTAATCCTCTTGGCTTTGGTGTTCTTGCTTCAGAAAGCCTCTTGACCCATTCCTTTTAATTTTTTTATCCACTTCTTCCAGAAAACTCTCTCTTGTCATACTTAATGTCATATTGTATTATAAATTTGTTCATGTATCTTTCTCAACCAGACCACTGTTTTCTTAAGTTAAATAATTAGTGGCTTAATTAGTAAAATTTGTCCCTGAAACCTAGTATTTATGTGGAGCACATCTGCATGAACAGAGCTCCTCCTCTTGATACCTTGAGCAGACAGGTGGGTGGGGCGACGCAAATATGAGGTTTGGTGCTGTTGCCCTTTGCAGTTGCAGAACGGACAGGCGTCTGGGCAGGGGGTACTGTCCAGTCCTTGGCTCCCTCACCAGCTCACCGTTAACAGCTTTGTCCTCTTTGCTACCATATCTAGTACTACTTGAGGAGAAAAAAAGGTGTGGGGGGGGGGCAGAGAGGGGGACGCGGGGAGTCCTTGTTCTCTTACATTTTTTAGAAAGAAGTGAGGATGATTGTAGATATAAATGATTTTGTGAGCAGGGGACTGGAAAGTTGAAGGAGGGAGTTGGATTCGATGACTCACAAGCCTCAACTTGAGTTTATTTCATGAATCTTTTATTTGACCTATAGTATTACTGAATTATATTAAGGAACTGCCATAAGGTTGAGCCTTGCCCTTTATTATGCATAGTATATAATACATACTGAGGTCTGATCCTTTTTTTGGCGGGGGGAAAGAGGAAAAAAATCCAAACTTAAAAATGTAAACATACTAAGTTTGTACCTATGGCTCATCTTAATGGAGTTGATTATTCAGACTAGTCTTCATTTTTTTTAAAAAATTTCTCTCCACTTAAAAAATCATTCTATTATATGAAATTCTAATTAATATAGACCTATTATTGCATAAAGAGAACAGAGAAGCTACAAAAGAGTGAATGGTCATGTACTTAGGAAAGGTTTTGTTTTTGGTTTTTTACTATAAATTAATACTATTTTCTAGATAAGAAAATAATGTTAAATATTCTGAGGTAACAAGTAATCCATTTGTTTCCTGGCTTTACATAATCCCTGTTTCGGTAGGACCTGTCCATGTTGGTGGTTTTGTCTGTGCAACATTTTTGCCCAAGTTAAGCTTCTTCTACAGCATTTTCTTACTTTCTGACCTGTTTCATAATCTAGCCTCTATTCATTACCACAAATAATTAATGTATATAGTATGTTTGTTGTGGCTCAATATAGTCTTAAAGGGTTTTCTCAATTATTTTAATGCTTACATTTCTGCAATTCCCCTTTATCAGAAATAATACCTTTGTAATACAGCAATAAATTGTCAGAATCTTAGAGTGAATTGATTGATCAAAGAAAACTAACAGTGCTTAGATTACAGTTTGTACTTAATAATCATTTGATGTATGAAAGACAGAATGCATGCCATTTCATTTTTGTGAAAGTTTACTACACTGAAAAGTCTTACATTTTCTCCAGAAAAGAGTAGTAATGCATATTATTTTTGTAATATCTGAATCCTTTGCGTTTTCACTACAATAACAAGTGCTTTTATTAGTCTCAGGTACTCACCAAAGCACTCATTGCAGACAGCGACTTTGCTTACCTCCTTTCACTTGGGATAAGTTTCAATATTTGATAACAAGTTTGGATAGGTTCTGGTTTGGGCAAGGTTCAGATTAATTATATAAAAGAGTATATAATGTTTTTAAACCCTATCATATCCTGTTACCCAATTCTCCGGTACAAGTGCTGTAGGCACTGATTTAATCTGGCAGTGATAATTGGACTCCCTGCTAGAATAGTCCATGTGTTTGGAGAGGCCATGTGGTCATGACAGGATGTCATTCTTATACGAAAGAACTTAAGGCAAGAATCTAGAATGAAGAACCTACACTTGATCTCACCAGAGTATTGGCAGGTCTGTGATCCTAGACATTTTGGTCAAAGTCCAGTTTACTGAGGGTCATAATTTTCAGTAACAGGAAGAATTTCAAAGTCAGTTGTTGGATGGGTCGGAAACAACTCATATGCTGCATGATTGAGCACGTTTGCTGTTAATTTCTTGAGTTGTGCAGATATATTAGCTTTCACATCCAATTGTGCTGGAAACAGTTTGTATTTTAATTGGATTATGTTCACCTTCATTTTTTGGCAGTACTTTTTCCTCTGACTCTTGGATGGTTTTCTTTTATTATTTGTTTTGTTTTTTAGCCTCCAATTTCACTGTTTGTTTGTTTGTTTGTTTGTTTGTTTTAACCTCCTCCAATTTCTACCATTCATTTAACTGGATCATTACATGTAAACAACCACAGACCTGCTCGGTAACATCTCACCTCTCCCCTTGAGGCCGTGCCTTCTCAGTTCTGATAAATGACATTTGGGGCTCCAGAAACCAAGTGATGGGACCCCTGCAGGTAGTGCTGATGAGTTTGTAAGCAGTGTTCACAGAAAGTTCTGGTCCCCTCTTTTCCTGTTTGGTGTGCTTTTAAATTGTCTTTCCATTATTTTAGTTTCTTTGGGGCCAGGAGGAGAAAAAGGGAAGTACTGTGGCAATCCAGCGTATGAACTTAAGTAACTGAGTTAATTAGTTTATTCCTTAAGTTTTATTTATGAAATGATAAAATTATAAAGCATGTGATAAATGCATAAGTACAATACTTATGCTTTTTCTGGGATATGTACATTCCAAAAATTAGTTATGTTTCTGCATTGGTATGATTCGTGTGCTCAAGTTTTCAGGAGAAATTTTAAATCTTTAAAATTTTAAAATTTATATTTTTTATAGCATAAATGGAACTTTGCATCTTGTGGACACTGAAATAACCTTTAGGATTTAGGACCATGGAAAAGAAATCTGAAATGTGAATTCATATGATCTCTTTTTTTTAAAAAAGATTCTTTAAATCTTCAACTAGAAGAAATATATATATAAAACATATGTACATATTGGAACTATAGCAGAGAGACAGAGAACTCAGCCTCTGGAATTAAGCAAACTTGGATTTGAATCCCATCACTGATATTTACTGGCTCTCTGGTCTTCAACAGTTTTCTCATATGTCATAGTTATTGTCATACTATTTATTTCTAGAGTCATTGTGAAGACTAAATCATTACCTAACTAATTTGTCTCTAATACTAATAAGCAAATAGCTGGGGGGGGGGGAGGATTGAGGATGTGTGAGTCATATTCTTTTAGAATACTGGAGGCAGGGGGGAAATGCACCATTTGGTGTATTAGAGCTGAAGTAAACATCCTCATCCAGACACTAGAAGATCTTTAGACCTGCTCGCGGCCATTGTGGACAGCAGCAAGTTTAGTGCCTGTAATTGTTGCAGGCTGGACTCAGAAAGATGCACCAGGGGGGGTACAATGCCAGGGCCAGTCACTTCACCTCTGGGCCTTAGTTTCTTTGTAGCTATTTTGAGAATTGTTAGGGCTGCTCATTAAGACCTACTTTGACATACTTTCATTTTAAAGCAGCAGAAAGATACTAAAATAAAAGGATAAATATAAAAAGTGTAGAAGCGATTAAGATGTCCTTAAGTAGATGTGGCACATCAGACAATGCAATATTATTCAGCACTAAAAAGAAATATGCTAACAAGTCATGCAAAGACATACTAAGTGAATGAAGCTAATCTGAAAAGGCTACATACTGTATAATTCCAACCATATGACATTCTAGAAAAGGCAGAGGTATAGAAACAGTAAAAAGATCAGTGGTTGCCAGGGGTTAAGGTGAGAGGAAGGGATGAATAGTGAGAGCACAGGGAATTTTAGGGCAGTGAAACTACTCTGTATAATACTTTAACAGTGAGTACATGTCATAATACATTTGTCCAAACCCATATACTGTCCAACGTCTAGAATGAGCCCTGATGTAGACTATGGACATTGAGATAATGATGTGTCAATGTAGATTCATCAGTTGTAACAAGTGTCCCACTCTGATGGGGGGTGTTGATAGTGGGGAAGGCTATGTGTGTGTAGGTGCAGGGGATATCTGTACTTTACATTCAATTTTACTGTGAACATAAAGCTGCTATAAGAAATAAAGTCTATTAAAAGACACGCACATACAGGAGGGGAAGAAATGAAGAGAGGAATTAAAAAAACTGCTTACTGAGCCCACCCTCGCCCTCACAGCCTGTTCACAGGCGGCCCTTCCACCCTCTGGCTCTCTCTCCCCTTCAGTCTCAGTCACTTCCGTGTGGATGGTAAGGCAGTTTTCCCCCCAAAGTGAATTCCTAGAAGCAGTGCCATAAAGCAGACTGCCACAAAACAGATCATTGTTGAAAGAATTCCATTTCCTTATACAAATAATTGAGGATTGCATTCTTGACCAGAACTTGCCATCAAATAAAAAAGTGTGTTCCACGTTCTTGAAAACAAGCCTGTGTGTGCACCACACGTTGATCAGGACCCTGTGGCCCATGAGTGTTTGGTCCATAACACCACAGCTCTGGAGACAATCATGTTTTACAACCATTTGGGGAGAATATATTCCTTTTTAAACCTTCTTTGGCTCATTGTTGCCGTTATAATCCGACCTGTCTGGACCAGTGGTGTCATGCAGCCACTCCTGTGGCCAGAGGGACGGGCACTATGGCAGACCTATCAAAGGGTTGGAGGGGCTGAGGCAGTTCCCTTCAGAAGGCTTCATGTTCTGATAACAGTAGTGGGAAAGGAGGAAGAGGAAAAGACAGAAGGGAGGGAAGGGGGGAATGTCATGTTCCCTGCCTATATCAAGATTGTAGGAACTACAAGGATGTTTTACAAGATTTTTCTCTCATAGCACAGAAAGGGAAGGTCATTGTTCCAGAATCGGACATTGAAGGTATAAAGATCGCTGTGCTTTGAAAAAAACTCTAAACATAGGTGCCTTGCACATTTCTATTTCCTTTGTTTCTGGAAGTCTAGGTCAGGTGCTCCATAAAGTTTTTGTTAACTGTGATCTGTAAAGCATATATTCCACCAGAAAATCCTCCTAGTCACCAGCCCTCTGGTTTCCAATCACGTGACAATGGAAACTTCTGTGTGATTACAGAATAGCATTATGATGCCAAGGATGTTTATAAAGCATTAAATTCTAATAGATAATATTTTTAATCATTCTTGATCTCTGAATAATGCTGCAAATTAATAGCTTATACCATTTAGCTTCAAAGTTTCCTATAGCATAAGCTTTGATTTCATACTAGTGTAGAGTACCCTGTCTTTTTTATAGGGTTAGAGAATCTCTTATTTGTTCTAAATAAATTCTTTCTACCATCTTTTTATTCAGCTGCTGAATAAAAGAATAGCAGTTGCTCCTACCCACAATCCCAAATCTGAGTAAGGGCAGTTTCATAGGAACAGTCTATGGAATGGGGAGTTAACTGTCTGAATAATGAGGGGTCAGCAGGCTATGGTCTGCAGGGCACACATGTCCACAGTCTGGTTTTATAAGGCTCAGAAGCTAAAAAGAGTTTTTAATTTTTAAGTGAATGAAGAAAAATAAAAAGGAGAGGAAAAATACATGAAATTTTCAATTCAGTGTTCATAAAGTTTTATTGGAACACAGCGACTATTTAGATTGCCTATGGCTGTTGTCACACCATCAGAGCAGATATGTGTAGTGACAGGAGGGACTGTTCTCCACAAAGCCTCAATATTTCCTATCTGGCCCTTGGCAGAATAGATTGGCTGGCCCCTGATCGAAATAATTTTTCACTACCTACCACTCTGCCCACACACTTTATTCATATATTTTTCTCTCTCCCTTCGCCCTCTTTTCACACATACATCATTTTGAATTTGGCAATTCGAATGAAAAAGAAATAAAATAGTGACCCTTCAGTAAATGGTGAGCAAAAAACACATTTGGTTTTCGATTGACTTGTCAACTCTGACCTCTTTTCATTTCTTCTACTGTCTTTTTATAGAATTTCTAAGGCCATGTCATTTCCCAACCTATTTTGTATTTAAGGTGGGAGTTAGATCTGATACATTCTTTTACTTCCATAAAAAGTTCCCTGTTAGTATGTGGTCCCATTTTTAACCTATTTGCAGACACCCCCGATTATCCCAAATCACTTTCACATGGGGCTGAGGTTAAGCTTTATTTCTCTTGGCATGTCCCTGCCACAGCAGACACTTCCTCTTTGCCTTGAAAGGACAAAACGATGTTCAGCTGTCTGGGCTCAGGCCCAGTGTTTGATTTATACATTATTTAATTTCCTCCTGAAAATTGGAAGCAGGACTTTCAAGAATGGAAGTCAGTATTTTTCATTTGTTTAAGAACACTTTTAGGTCTAATATAATCATCAGTAGTAGATGTCAGCATGATTAGGGGGTGACTTAAGGTAAAGCAAATAAAACATGAATACAAAGGGAAAGTACTTACAATGGAGAAGGGCTGAAGGTTTTGAGTAATCATTATTGTATGTGTTATTGGGATTTTTTGTGTGGCTAATCTACATTCAGCAAACTTTTCTGTGCTACATTTGGGGGCACTGGTCTTACCTATAATCATTATATGATAGATGAAATTGTCAGGGGCTTAGAAGTTTGAGGAGAACATAATGTAATTTTACAGAGGATTTTTTGTTTTTGTCTGAGCTGCTACTGCATTTATCTCCACAATTAAGTTCATGCACATGCCAGGATGTGAGAGCCAGAATAGTTTGAAATTCTCACAGCAGTGAACTCAGGAAATTAAAAATTAACTCTGGAAATACCATTTCTTGCTTTACATCCTCTTTTGGGTAGTGTATTTCTTTTTTTAAAAACCTTCTGTAGATCGTTGTTACTCTTCAGTTACAACCTGTCTCATTTTTACCACCAAAGTTCTTAAAAGTCTGTCATGCCCACAGTCTCCTGGTCCTTGTCCTCACAGTTGATTCACTTCTTCAACCCTGACAGTCTGGTCTCCTCTCCCGCCTCCACCGCTGGGCTAATCTCACCAACTCTTTCCTTATCTCCCAGCTAGTAACTACCGTATTTGCCGGCGTATAAGACGATTTTTTGGCCCTGAAAAATACTGTATTTGCCGGCGTATAAGAGACTGGGCGTATAAGACGACCCCCTAACATTTCCACCCAAAATACAGAGTTTGTTATATACTCGCCGTATAAGACTACCCCCCACTTGGAGGCATATTTTTCAGGGCCAAAAAATCGTCTTATACGCCGGCAAATACGGTACCTCCAAGTCCTTGGCTCTGCTGCCTTCCTACTACACCCCCCAGGCTTCATTCCCCTTCCGGAGTGGGTTGCCTGAGTAGAACAGCCCTTCCTTCCCCTACAGCAGTGTTTCCCAAACTTCTCTCATGATGAGAATCACCTGGTGGAGTTGTTAAAATACAGATTCCTGAACCTCAACTAAGAAGTACTAAACTAGAATTTTTGGGAACATATAGGTAAAATTGTATACTTAACTAGTGCTCTAAGCTTAGACCTGGCCTACTAAAAAGTCATTGTTCTATTTTGTCACACAAAACTAGCCTTAAAAATAATCATTTCAATTCCTGTCACAGACTTGTCATTTGGGGAACAGGAATGTGGATGATGTCCTGCAGGAAAGTAGGCAAGAGCTGAGCTTCTGTGATGGGAACGCTGCCACTGGTGGGTTTGACCTGCCCGTGGCCATTGAGGGGCCATGGGAACAATGTCAATGCACATGCCCAGGATGTCCCCTGGCCAGGCAGTCAGCAAGCCTTTCAGAGCAGCAGTTGCTGAGCTGGGTGTTGGTGGGGTTCTCAGAGTGGGGACAGCTCTGTGGTGAGCCCTGGGAAAGGGTGCTCAGAAGGCTGCGTGGCAAGGGGGGGGAGGGGGCAAGACAGACTGAATTCACACTTTGAATACTTTCAGGAATTATTTTCAGCCACTTAGAAATATGAAATAATATCACAGCTGAGAACTTTATTTAACACTAGTGACCCAGTGTACAAAATTCATGCACATTAAAAGGGAATTAGAGGAAATATTTTAATATTGCTATTTGCCCTTTCTCTATAATAGAAGTGTCAGAGATGAAAGAAAATTAGTAAAATGAATATGAAAATCTTCCTCCTTTCAGAGTCTGGGGTGAACCAGGGGAACCAGAGTTAAGTCCCCACCCACACATGTGTGCCTGGAAATCTCTCGAGACCCAGGCGGCCTCACACACCCCCTCTCCCCACTACTCCCCCCCCCCCCCCCCCCCCCGGTCCAGCCCCGCTGGGGCAGGGACATAGCCTGAGGTCCCCCAGCCCTGGCCAGGGCAGGAGGCATTCCTTGAGGTCCCCCATCAAATCCCATGGGTGGGGGGTGTGGCCTCAGGTCCCCTGGCCTGGCACTAGGGTGGGGGGCGTGGCCTGAGATCCCCTGTCAAGCCCCACCAGGCAGGGGGCACAGCTTTAGGCCCTTGCTGATTGCTCATTGAGGCTCATTACGGAAACTCTGGCCTCCACTGTGGGCACAGCCATCTTGACCATTACTGCATGACTGTCAGCATATTCCCTCTTTATTAGATAGGATTCCATTTAGCACTGATCTCTACTTAATCTCTTCTATTTTTTATTTGGTTACTAGGTGTAGATACTTAGTGCAGCCCCATTTTTGTGGAAGGCCAGCCAAGAGCACACTTCAAATCACTAGGCATCAATGCTGGCTGGACTGATTCTAGGACAGGAGCGTAAAGTTCAGTGGTTCTACAGCCTGTGGGAGAAAAGTGTTTCAGTTTTTGTAAGTTGGAACAATATGCCTATACAGTATATATGATATAAAGTGCAATATAGCTATAAGTTCCACATTTGGTCAGTCAAAACCAAATTATTAGGTCTGAAGTCCTAACTTTAATTAACCTAAGTCCAATATCAGGTCTTATTGTCTTCATTTGTCTCCCTTTCTTCATTGCTCTCATTCATTCATTCACCATATATTTATTACCTAATGTGTTCCAGGTAAGGTTCCAGGCACTGGCAGATGTTAGTGAACAAAGTAAATAAGTCAGTGCTCATTGTGGAGCTTCATTTATGTGAGAGGAAACAGACTACCAACAAAATAAATTGCAATGTCATCTATTAGATAGCAGAGAGGTAGGGTGGGGGGTGCAACCCAGGAAAGCAAGGAAGGGTTTATGAGGAGAAGACACCAGATTTTAGTAAAGTGACTGAGGAAACCTCACTGAAAAGGTGACATCTAAGTAAAGACTGAAGACCAATGAGCTATGCAGATGCTTACCTAAGGGAAGAGCATTCTAGAAGAGAGAACAACAAGCACAGATGCGCCGAGACCAGTTTGGCTCAGTGGATAGAGCGTCGGCTTGTGGACTGAAAGGTCCCAGGTTTGATTCCTGTCAAGGGCATGTACCTTGGTTGTGGCACATCCCCAGTAGGGGTGCTGCAAGAGGCAGCTGATCAATGATTCTCTCTCATTGATGTTTCTAACTCTCTATCCCTCTCTCTTTGTCTCTGTAAAAAATCAATAAAAATATATTTTTTTAAAAACACAAGCACAGATGTTCTAAACACAACTGAGCTTTTCATATTTCAGAACAGCCAGGAAGCTGTTGTGAAGAGAATGTGGGATGTTCTGTCCACTTGTATAAAGTGGGAAGGGTGATTGGTACCAAATGCTGCTGATGGGCCAATCCAACTAAGGGCTGACCATTGGATTATGATTTTTTTTAATCTTTATTGTTGAGAGTATTATAGATGTCCCCAGTTGTCTCCTCCACCTGGTTCCTGCCTCATCATAGGCCTTCATCACCCTATTGTCTGTTTCCATAAGTAATGCATGCATATATATATTGAGAAGAGATTAACCAAAGAATGAATATATATATATATATATATATATATATATATATATATATATATTCAATATATATATATTAATCATTCTTTGGTTAATCTCTTCCCAACCCCCAGTTATGAACTTGACAGAGCATTTCTGTGTAGGGTCTGAGTTTCACTGAGTGAATTTGAGTCCAAGATGGAAAGGCAGATAAATACAGCTCTCCCAGGAGTTCTGACGGTGATGTATTTGTGACAAGGGAGAGATTGTGTTTTTAAGATGAGACATTACAGCATATATTCATGCTGATGGGAAAAGTTGATCCTATGTGGGGGATACGTACAGCAGCATATCTTGATGTAGGGAAAAAGGGATGGAGTCCAGTGTGTAAATAGGATGCATCTTAGGAACCCATTGAAGCAGGAAGAAGAAGTGAGTGTGCACAGACAAGTAAAGGGAGCGGGTAGCATATTGAAAGTTCTTTTCTGCTATGTAAACAAAAACTGTCTTTACAGTGTTTGAATAAAATCCTGTCACAAGGTCATTTATTTACTCACTGTCTCTAGAGCTATCTCCATATTTGGCCAACTGCTAAATTATTCCTGTTCCTTTTATTGAACAAAATCCTGTTTCCTGCAGCACGGGTTCTGGTTCTGCTTGTAGAGCCTCAACAATTATAACCCTTCCTTCCCCAGGAGGGCCGAAACAACTTCTCAGGGGACTTTCGTTCCTTTGGCTCTCACACCCTGTCAGCCCCTCAGTGCTGCTGCCAGGATGTGGGTTAAGCCCCTCTCACATGTGATCGCTCTCTCTCCCTCCTAAGAAGGCTCAGGCTCAGGAAATCAACTCCACTTATCCACCAGGGATGATTTGTTCTGGCCTTTGGGGTCTTTGTTTTCCTAGGTATGTGCTTTGCACATATTCAGTGTATCTCACACATCTACACTCTTGACCAGCAGGCCAACAGGGTCTCATCTCGGGTTTTTCCCAGGGTGCAACCAAGAACCAACACAGCTGCTAGGAAGTCCCCTCCACTTGACCCTTTAGGATAGAACTGTCATTTCTGAATTTCACATGACTCCAGGTAAATTAATAAAGAAAACAGGAGACGTGGTCAGATTAAGTGGTATGATACAACAGAAAGGGGATGTGTTACCAGAGTTTGAGCCTGGATGTTGGAAAAAGGTGTATCACTGAGGATGAGTTAGTGGGGCAGACAGTTTTCAGGTCAAGATGGTTCAAACCTACAGCACAAAGTGTCCTGGTGTTGGACACCTTGTGCTGTAGGTTCCTAGAGAGATGCCGGAGATGAAGATGAATGTATCAAATGTACATAGGAGTGTATTTGATGACCTGAAAGTAGCTTCATTCTTTGAGAGATCATAGGTAAAGACTAGAAACCAGGGGCCAAGAACACTACATCTACATTAAAATTGTCTGTGGATGTGAGTGTTTGGTCCTCTGAGAATTAGAAGCACATTACCATGTACGTGAAAAATTGATGCAGGTGAACCACACTGGTTTGAATTACCAGGATAAATAAGGAGTTCTGAATTTCCTTTCCCTATCCTCACTTCCCCAGCCCATGATACCACTCCTGACAGCTTGGGAGCTGAATCTGAGCTGATGTGGGTCCTGCTAGTAGCCCGAGAACACTGCCATTCCTTTATCTGCAGCACCGGCGGCGGTGGTGACAGTAGGAGGCAGCTCAGTAGCCAGGCTTCAGTAAAAAGCCAGGTCATTCTGGAGCTGTGACTGGAGCTGTCAGAGGCTGAGGTCTTGAAAGGCTGCTTGGAGCAAAGCAATGTGGAAAATGGGAAGAACAGGCAAAAGGACCCAGATAATAGGATTTCTAACCCTCACTTTTTCTAAAATTTAGAATGGGTGAAGATGGGAGAAGCAATATTCCTAGAATTATATCCATGCTAAAGTGAGTAGGAGCATCTTCCCAGTTCTTTCTTTTTTTGCTGGAATTTGACTTGTCCTACTTGACTGCCTTTAGACTTTGATTGGCATGTAAATAAGTCTTAAAAGGAAACAAAGGCCTGAAAACCACTCAAATGCCCATTACTGAGGACCTGGTTGAATAAACTCTGCAACTGTAAACGGAATGAAAAATAGCTCTCCACAACCTATTAAGTGATTTTCAATTGTTAAGTGAAAAGGCAAGGTAAAGAAAAGTGTAAGTAGTATGCCAACATTTATCTTAAAAGATGGCAATAGGCTGTGGAAAGCTTCCCCGCCAAAAAACAAATGAATAAATATATTCCAGCCAATAAATGAAGAAGGAATGACAGAAACAGGATAGTAGCACCACTTTGCAACCCTTACTGAAGAAAAGGACTTAATGAAGTAAGAGGACTTGGGCAGTTATAAGTGACTACTAACCATAAAAAGAAGAATAGTCAGACACCATATGTATCTCTATAACACCTGTGAAGTATTTGATCCAAAAAATCCAACCTGACTCTGCTCAAGCCTTTAGATCTTATTATGTGTGTACAGGAAATGCAGCAGACAGGAATATGTTAAATCATACCACAGGGACGCTGATAGAAAATAAAGAATGTGGAAATGAGACAGGATGTATGATCCAGTTTCTTCAATATACATTGTAAGGGAAAAGAAGATATCCTTGAGACATATTAATTAAATTTAATGTGTAGATCTTGATTCAAGTTTGGACAAATTGTGAAATGCAACTATAAATAATTGGCAAAAATTTAAGACTGACTAAATATTGATAATATTAAGAAATTGCTATTTTTAAGTGGAATAATGATATGCTTTTTCAAAAAGCATTTTTATAGCTATATGTTGAAACATTTATGGATTAAATGTTATGATTCTGGGATTTGCTTCAAAAAGTTCAGTGCAGTGTTGGTGGTGAGGATTACAATATCGATAAAACCAGGTTCGCCTCGTGTTTATCATTGACTCATACCATTACCATGAACTTACATTGCTTCTGCAAATGAGTGTGTATATACACATACATATAAATGTAGATTTTGTGTTTTCTTTCCCCCCAAAGAGAGCAGAGTTGGTGGGGAGAGCAGATGGACCTGTAAAGTAATTGTAAAATGTGCACAGAAGACACCTGAACACACCATGTGGAAGGTGGTGTAGTTTTCTTTCCAGGTGGATGCCTGCATGCTAAATTTTGGAGGTGCTTGTCACCAAGGCGTAGCCCATCTGAAGCTTAGTGACTAGGTTTCCAAAAGAGAAAGCATAGCCCTTCAGAGGAAATTCTTGGCACTTACTGCAATTTTCTCCCAACAGTATAGGGTGCTTCTGTATGTATATTTCATCATTCTTGGTAGAGAATACATAGACTAAGATTGCAAAATAGTTTCCATTGTAGAATCCCCTTGTGTCCATTTAAGTCATCTCTGAAATAAATTTTTTGTTCAGTTAGAAATACCTACTGGTCTCTTTCCAATGATGTCCTCTCCACCTCCCCACAACCCCACCTTTTTTTTTTTTTTTTTTAATGGTTAGAAACCTATTTTTAAATGAAGTAAAATATGTGGGTTCAGTTATTTACTAACTATACACACTTAAATTCTCTCAACTTTTCATCTTTAGATTTTAAAAACTAGAATAACCTAAGCTTTAAAGTTTACCATTAGCTCTTCTTTTTCTTTTTTTTAAGAAATCGACACTTTATTTTTTAATATATTTGTATTGATTTCAGAGAAGAAGGGAGAGAGAGATAGAAACATCAATGATGAGAGAAAATCATTGATTGGCTGCCTCCTGCACACCCCACACTGAGGATCGAGCTGCCTGCAACCCGACATGTGCCCTGACTGGAATTGAACAAGGACCTTCTGGTTCCTAGATCAACGTTCAACCACTGAACCACACTGTCCAGGCACCATTAGCTCTTTAAATATATCAACAGCTGCATTTCTTTCTTTTTTTAATATATATTTTATTGATATTTTACAGAGAGGAAGAGGGAGATAGAGAGCTAGAAACGTCAATGAGAGAAAAACATCGACCAGCTGCCTCTTGCACACCCTGCACCGAGGATGTGCCCACAACCAATGCACATGCCCCTGACCGGAATCAAACCTGGGACCCTTCAGTCCACAGACCGACGCTCTATCCACTGAGCCAAACCGGTTTCGGCAACAGCTGCATTTATGATGCCAAGCCAATCCCACCAAGTGGGATAATTGAATACACCTTTTAGATTAAAAATTTTTTAAAACATGATTTCTTCATTATCGACAACTGGTTTCATCAACTCTTTTTCTGCAACCCTTTTGATATCTGCAGCTTGTCTTATGGCTTTTGTCATCATTTTCAGTTTAGTTTTTACATGTAAACACTTTTCCATCTTTCCTTAGTAGACTTTCTGGCTTGCTTTAATTGCTGAACTTGACACAGACCTTGTTCTCTCATTATAGTTCTTGCAAAGGAGTTTGGGTAATAGTAGTTAAGAAAAAATGTTTAGGTTTTAATAGTCATTAAGTAAGGGGTGGACTTACTGATCAGAAAAGAAAAACAAATGCATGTTTGGGTTAAAGCCTTCATAAGCTGAATCATGCTTATTCTCTACCCTGACCTGGCCTAAGGATAACTAATGAAAATGATTGTCCTGTCAATGATAGGCTTTTACAAGTATTTGTAATTTAAGTTGTATCACATATCTTTTTACTGTTAAAAGGCAAATGCTGTATCTCACTATTGGCTTTCAAATTAGTAAGATTCAAGATTTCCCTTTTTCTCTTTTCAGTGGACACCCAGGGAATATGTATCACTCATATTCTCAAATATGTATCACTCCTTATAAGCAACAGACCATATAATTTTGAAGATAAGGAAACAAGTTCCTCAGTTTCTGAATACCTCATATGCAATGTTATTTTCAAACATCAAAACTAACAAACCATACCCTAGCTGGTTTGGCTCAGTGGATAGAGCATTGACCTGTGGACTGAAGGGTCCCAGGTTTGATTCCCAGTCAGGGCACATGCCTGGGTTGCAAGTTCAATCCTCAGTAGAGGGTGTGCAAGAGGCAACTGATCAAGGATTCTCTCTCATCATTGATGTTTCTCTCTCTCTATCTATCTATCTATCTATCTATCTATCTCCCTCCCTTCCTCCCTCCCTCCCTCCCTCACTCTCTGAAATCAATTAAAAAACAACAACAACAAAAAAATCACCTGACAAACCAACATGCACTTAAATTTAAAAACTCACAGGTTAACTGAAATCACATACATTTAATCCGCACTTCTTGTAAATTCTAATCTTATTTTAGGAACTTAGCTTTTGCATTCCTTAACTAGTGTGTTGAAATTTGCAGTCTTAGTGTCTTATTACCATAACTTCGCTCTTTCTCCCACCCCCAATAAATGAAATGAAATAGGATACAGATCTTAGGTTCTTCTTTGTATCGATAAAGATCTCAATAGCATGTAGTTATACTTAGGGGCAGCTGTTGAATTTTCCTAGGGTACAAGAGGAAGGTCTAAGAAAGCAAAAACTACCTGCCTTTAACTGTGATCAGCCCCATTGTGTAGCTCCTGTACTGGGCTAATTCTAGACAAGTTGCATTCTGGCACAAGTCATCTGGAGACAGTCTAGAGAAGGGAATATAGATATTATTAAGAAGCATTCATAGGACTTAGGGTTTGAAATATAGTTACTATACTGCAGTGTTTATTAACCATTTGGGGGTTATGGTTTCTTTCTGGAATATGATGAAATATGATAAAAACTTTGAACCATCTCTAGAAAAATAAGTTTTCATGAGTTTTAGTATATTCTTAGATCCATCTAGATATTCATGGACCCTAGGTTAAGGATCTTTATTTTTCTATATAATAAAAGCCTAACATGCAAATTGTTCCCTCAGGCAGGCGGTCGACTTAAGAGTTCGACTGCTTGCACTGACCACCAGGGGAAGCATGGAACATGGCGGGTGTTGGCAATGTGGGGGTGGCAGCAGGCAGCAGTGGAGGCGCTGCCAGCCCTGCTGGGCCCCAACGAGAGCAGGACCGGTGGTGGAGCAGGTGAGCGGGTGGTGCCAGGTCAAGACAGATGCAAATGGGGCCCCAATCGCCCTGCAGACTTCAACCAGCGGTGGTGGTAGGGGGCAGGGCCACCTGGCTCCCAGGCACTGAGGGAGAAAGTTCAAATAGCAATATTAAAGTATTTCTTCTAATTATTTTCCTTTCACTATGCACAAATCCATGCACCGGGCAACTAGTATGGTCAATAAGTACACAAAACTGGTGAAGTACTACTTGAAATAGCATCCAGTTTATCTAACAATAAGACACTGGATTTAAAACAAAGTAATATAATGTTAGCTTTCAACAAATGGCTTATAAGCAACATAAGTATTATCAGTCAGAAGGGAAAAATAAAGAAGAAATGTGAATATATCCTGGCTCTAGAATATTTTATTTGATGGTGATTTCACTTAATATAAATCCATTTCTAGGGGAGAAGAGCTTTCTTTTATTGCAATACTGTTGTCAATGAGAGTGACATCCTTAAAATAAGAGCAAGATAAATAATTATATTGTGTTCTCACTCTCTATCATGTGCTAGTAGTATATTGCATGTTTCTCATCTTCAGATACCCCCTAGCTAGCTACAGATTGTCTAGTCATTTTTTTCTTTTTAACATAGGTAGGCGTTAACACCATGACATACTCTTTAAAATGATTTTAGATGTAAGAAGCAAGGCGGCTGGCTGCCTGCAGCTGCTTAGAGAATGAGAAAGGAGAAAGGGGCTCATTCTGTAATGAGCTGGGAGTAGGGTGGGTGAAATGGGTACAGGGCATCAAAAGGTACAAACATTATAAAATAATGGGAGTATATTTGAAAGTTGCTAAGAGAATAGATCTTAAAAGTAATCATCACAAGAAAAACAATTGTAACTGTGGTGATGGATATTATATTGTGCTGATCATTTCATAATATACAGGGTGGGGCAAAAGTAAGTTTACCATTTGTATGGAAAATGATATAAGAATAAAGTTTCACACACAACTATAAACCTACTTTTTCCCCACCTTGTATACATATATCAAATAATGATGCTGTAAATCTAAAACTAATATAATGTTATATGTTGATTATACTCCCTTCCCCAAAGAAAACTCTAGGTGTAAAGGTACTGCATTATGTGCAAACCCCAAATATAGTCATTGCTGCATAACGACATTTTGTCAACAACAGACCACACATACGATGGTGGTCTCCTAAGGTATAGTGGAGCTGAAAATTGCTATTGTCTGGTTACCATTACAGTCATTGCAACACATTTACTCACATGTTTGTGGTGATAAATATAAATAAACCTACTGTGCTGCCAGTCCTATAAAAGTATAGCGCATACAATTATGTACAGTACATAATATTTGCTGAAGATAATAAATGGCTGTTATTCCTTTATGTGGTCACTATACTGTATTTTTATTATTTTAGCATGTACTCTTCTATTTATACAAAAAATGTTTGCTGTAAAACACTATGCTGTGTTACATTGATGGCAACCAGCCTCCTACATCCCTTGTTTACCCAGTCTCTTGAGTGCATCATTTTTTCTTGTGCTTGATTTACTCACATCTTTGGATCTTGTCTAGTTTGGGATTCTGGGTTCTTTGAGGACTCCCAGAATTAAGTACAGTCACATGCCACTGAATTATGGGAACAGTTCTGAGAAATGCATCATTAGGTGATTCAGTCATTGTGTGAATATCATAGAGGCACTTACACAAACCTGGATGGTACAACCCACTACACACCTAGGCTGTATGGTATAGCCTTTGCTCCTTGATTGAAGCCTGTTGTACAGCACGTTACTGTACAGCATAGTAGTAAGTATTTGTGCATCCAAACATGCCTAAAGATAGAAATGGGGTGGTAATAATACAGTATAAAAGCTAAAAACTGTGTAAGGCACTTAACCGTGAATGGAGCCTGCAGGACGGAAAGTTGCTCTGGGTGAATAGAGTGAGTTGAGAGAATGTGAAAGCCTAGGACATTACTGTACATGACTTTGTTCTTTCCAAACACTGTACACTTAGGCTACACTAAATTCA
The DNA here is from genome assembly GCA_963924515.1 of Vespertilio murinus. Taxonomy (NCBI): domain Eukaryota; kingdom Metazoa; phylum Chordata; class Mammalia; order Chiroptera; family Vespertilionidae; genus Vespertilio; species Vespertilio murinus. Next base: position 37,532,152 of record OZ004708.1, read on the forward strand.
TAAAACAACATGTTTTAATGCCCCACCTCTGGCAGCCACCACCACCCCGCAGACTTGGAGAGGAGTCCTAGAGCAGCTAGGACTTTGCTTGGTCTCCTCTCCCAAGAACATGTCTGTGCTGCTCTTCTCTCTTTGCCTGGGGGCTAGCCTTGAGCTCTCCCCTTCCTAAATGCTTTCATCCAAGTTGCTGCCTCTCCCATGACTCCTGTAACTTCTGGTCATAGCTTGGTCATTAGTACCACGAGGGCTCTCAAATACACCTCTTTATTTAGAATGACCCATTGTGCCCAGACATGTTTGCTTTTTTAGTCCATAGTAGACAGTGGTCTCAGCTGCAGCTAGTTATCACAGCAGGAGCTGAGTGTGTGTGTGTATATGTGTGAATATAAATATAAATATATATATATATATATATATATATATATATATATATATATATACATATTTTTTAAAGCAAAAACTAGTTTATATTTCAGTTCATAGAAGACCTCAGCAAGGGACAGTTTTGTGGACTCCCAAAGGTCAAGGGACATGCTAACCTGGTATGTTTGGGGATGAGAGCAAGGCCAAGGCTGGAGGAACTCCTAGTCTAGTGAGCGGAATGGACATGTGCCACAAATAGCCCTACGCCCTGACAGCTGTGATGTGAGCGAATAGTACAAGTGGCTGTGAGACCATAAAACAAGTGACCCTAAGCAGTCAGGCTTGGGAGGGGGAGGGGCAGTAATGGAGTTGCCTCAGGCTGTGCCTCCCAGTGGAACCTTCACTATGAACCTGGAGAGGAGATAAATGGATTAGCCAGGACTTCACACACAGGGACCTGGCTACTATATCCCCAAGGCCCAGAACTTGCGAGTTAAAGATTTCTAGAATTACGAATGAATAGGGGGTTCTCAGCATCTGTTCATCCTTCTTATCCCTCTCCTTCCCTGCCCTGGTTACCATCCTCTTCATTCCCATTCCAGTTCTTTTCCAAACTAAAAGTACTCCTTTCTATTTTATTATGGTTCCGTTAATGTTAGAAACATTTAAAATTCCCACAGGTGTAGATGGTTCTAGAAACAACAAGAATAAAAACTCGTAATCTTTTCAGCCCCAGAGCTCTATGGAATGATCGATGCATTTGTAAATTTTAAAAAGTAAAAATGATGGGCTTCTCCATGCCATAATGATGAAGGGTCATGCACAGAATGTTCATATGCCTCAGCTATATCTTTAGTGGCCTCAAAATAACTTGAAATCAATGAAAAGTAAGCAACCAAGGGTTTCCCCCTCTTTTTTTACTGTCATTAGCCTTTGACTGTGTCTTTACAGAAATTCTTGTTTTCTATAGACTCAGTACTGTGTATAGCATTCTAGACAGTGTGACCTTAACATAATCCTGGAAGGATTCATCATCATCACCTTATTTTGCAGACAATCCAAGGGGATGTATGTAGCCCAAGAGCAATACTTAGGTAATGTCTTAAATATGTCCTCCCGTCCTCCCAAATCCTCAATTGTAGCCCCATGACTTAAAAGTTTTCCTAGAGGTGGAATTTTAAAGGATTTTAAGTAAGGACTTCTTGTTCCCCTGCCCTGCCCAGAACTCCCTTCTCTGGCCCGCATTTCCCTCTGAGCTGCTTTCTGGGTAGTTTGGGCACCCTCGTGGTTCCTGCCTGGGACAGTCGCACTTCATCTGCCCCACTGTGGCTCTCGGCTTCTACGGCTTCCTTCTGTCACCATTCAGCCACCTCTGAGCGGTCTCAATGGGCCCGGGAGAATGAGCACCTAAGCTTCCAGGTAGCTCCCTTCCCAAGCGCCGTCAGTGCAGACTGTTCTGGGACAGCAGGATCCCACTCTTCCCGGGCTTCTGATCCTCCCCACAAAGGGAAGGAGGTAGCAGGCTGGGAACGAGAGAAGAAAGGCGGGCCGTGGGCAGCTGGCACATAATGTCCTGGCCAGCTGCAGCCCAATTAGGCTCAACAGGTCACAGGTGTTCCAGACAGAGGCCGCTTTGAACAAAATCACTGTCTTGAAAATACCTAAGACCTTTTCAAGCACTGCAGCCCATTTCTTTTGGTAGATTATTTAAAGCTATTTAGTGCACTTGAAATACAAAGAGGCTGGAAAGCACATTTAGGCCTCACTGGAGGCACTTTCCTCCCGCCAGACAGCAGGAGCAGGCGGGGAGGGCAGCTCTGCCTCTGCATGCACCCACGGCCCATAGCTGCACCCATGGCCCATAGCTGCACCCACAGCCCATAGCTGCACCCACAGCCCATAGCGCACCCGAGGATGGCTGGCCGCTCTCCCCTCCAGCTCAGTCCTCCACATCTAACACTCTCCTATGCAGTTCACCGCCCGTGCCGGCCATGTCCTGTGCATAGACTCCATAGGTGCACTTGTCATTCCTGAGGACCTCTCAGTAGCCCTGGTGTGCTGATTAGAGAGAAGCATGAATCCTGCTCTCCACAGCCTCTGTCCTCATCACCTAAGATTATCCTGTCAGTTAGCCTTCTCTTCAGCCACAAATCTGAGGGCTCCTGTGCCTGTGGGGGTAAAGGGGGGAGGTGATAGAACTAAACTAGGCTTCCCCTGTGCTTTAAGCCACTTTCAGAACTTTGTTACCCCCTCCCTGCCTGGAGGGTGCAGTTCATCTGAGAGGGAGTGAGGAGCTTAGTGCTGAAGGATGGGGCAGAACTGTTCTGTGCATCCCTGTGGGAAGCCTCCCAGCCCCCCGTCTACAGGCCCACATCATCTCCACTCCCAGGTGCCATTGTCCCAGTCTGTTCACAGTCAGGAGAAAAGTGCACTCACTACCCAGGCATTGGCTGGAAATGGGAAAGAAAGCCTCAGTGCACTGGAGGTGGTGTCCTTGACACTGAGGACAGGGGCAGGTAGCCACGCACAGGATGAGTGCTCAAAACACTGCCCGATACTTACAGGTCTTCCTGCCTGTTGAATAGTTTTTGGTAAACAGTCTTTGCCTTGACTACTGTTCTTTTTTTATTATTATTTAATATATCTTATTGATTTTTTTTTACAGAGAGGAAAGGAGAGGGATAGAGAGTTAAAAACATCTATCAGCTGCCTCCTGCACACCTCCTACTGGGGATGTGCCTGCAACCAAGGTAACATGCCCTTGACCGGAATTGAACATGGGACCTTTCAGTCCACAGGTCAATGCTCTAGCCAATGAGCCAAACTGGTTAGGGCTTGACTACTGTTCTTTCTCACATCGTTTTAGAAACTAGTTACTGCCTGTTTAGAAAGAGTACAGATTTCCATGTTTGTAGTGAGCCTGGGTCTGCGTTACTAAGCTGGCCCACGTGTTTCAACTCTCCTGGTCTTGTGGATGGGGAAGAACTGTAGGCTATGTACAAGAGGCTTCATTTTTTTTCTTCAGTGAAATAGACACTGTTCTTACTCTTCAAGGCATTCAGACTTCAGCACAATTGTCTCTTTTGCACTTTTGCATTTAAAAATGAGGTAATTAGATTTCCCAAGGTTCAGTGGTCAAGAGCCTCCTCCTCCTCCTCCTGGGAAGCTGCTCCCACCCTCGTGAGCGTGGCTGTCCCGTAATCCAGTTACCGCCGAGTGGTGTCCTACAGGCTCTGCCTTCTCAGAGGTCAGCCCAGCATGAAACCCAGCCTGCTGGGTCCTTGCGTCACTGAAACAGCCACTTACTCTTTCCTTCAGTGACTTTCTTTTGAGGATTTCTATTATTTATGTTATTTTTCAGAAATCTGATAGGTCTATTATTACTGCTGAACAAATGGAAAGAGAATTGGTGACACATTGGCACCAAATAAATGGGTGTCATTGCCACAGAAACAACATGTCTTAGTCTAGTCTGACCGCAAGACCTTGGGCCACTGTTAGTCTTTTGTCTCCTTTGTTATTTCCCCCAAACATAGTATTTTCACCTTTGCAGCAAGGCACATATGTATTTTTTTAAGTTTGGGTATCAATATTTTGGTCAAAATGAAAAAGAACACAACATAACCCTTAGCGTTGCAGAGCCAGCCAAAAGCGTTTTGCTTTTACAGCCTAAGGGCAAAGGCACCCTATTTATTTAAATGGTCTAGCCTGCAGCCTGTGGGGAAGAGGACAAGATGATGGAGGGTGAGGGGAAAGCTTCCAAAGCCCTTTTTGCCAGAGAAGGAAGGTGCTCAAATGTCTCACGTTTTCTTTGTAAACAGGTTAGTTTAATATTCCAGGCAACCCATGATTCTAATTTGTCAATTCAGCTACATCTTCTCAGTGAGGTTCTTCCGTGCCTTCCTGAGGGAAATTCAGCTGAAGCCCCTCACCATGGAGTCCCGCCCCCGCCTGCTTTTCAGTGTGATGTCAGCAGAAAGGGAGCCTTGTCTGTAGCCTCTGAGAGATGTGTATACAAGTACATATACTCATCTCGTTAGGTTCTCTTACAAGCTTTACAGAGTAATGAGGAGGTCCTAGTTTACATTGGAGATCCTTTACTCAGTTTTTATAGTATTCGTTCTCAGAGATGTATTAACAAATTTACCAGAAAAGACCCTGCCTTTTCAAAGCTTAACACAGAAAAGAAAATCCCTCAGCCACTAATGGGAGCCAGATTACTTTCATCAAGTGAGAGAGTAGATCACCATTTGCACAAAATTTTTAAACAAAGCTTCCTTTTCAGTCTTCTAACCAATATACATATTACTGCATTGTTGGCACATTTTGGGGAATCTTTCTCAATTACAATGCACTTTTTCCCCATGACAACACAGCAAAAACGTTCTGTCCTGTGTAACAAATTCTGATACCCAAGGAAGCTTCTCTCAGACTAACACTGACATTCCTGCCAGAAGTCCTTATTTGTATTCTAGGGACGAACTGGGGTCCCAGTAGTGCCCCAGATGAAACATTGATGAACGTGAACATACATCACAGTGTGAAGCAATTTTTGTTCTGACTTTATCATTCCAAAAGCCTCAGTAGAACTGACAAAATCTAGGTCATGTGAAACGGAAGTGAAAATATTACAGGATATGGGCCTGATATGAGAAAGATGCATGTAGCACACACTTTTTGAAAACTTGTTTTTAATTAAAGAATTGTTGGGTTCAATTCAACAAATATATACTAACTGTTTATATCTCCAAGTACAAGTGTACACTGTGGCCACTGCCCTTTGACCTCATTAAACAGACTGGCCCTCTGTCTTTCCCTCTCCTCTCTGTTCTGGAATAGGGGAGAACAAAAGAAAAAAGGTGTGAGATAGGCAAGAGCCAGCTACATTGTGCCTTGACTAAGTTGTTTGGTGAGGGTTAGCACCTCCCAGAGTCTGTGCTGAAAATCCCCAATAACAATGGTCATTTATAGATTTTTCTGCCAAGAACAGGGTGGGGGAGGGGGAAGTTCTATGGGAAACACAGGATTAAAGAAAATTAAGCAGATCATCATTACTAGGCTTCACAAAATCTTTAAAAGTCTACTGTGCTTCATGGGAAACAGTATTAACCCAATTACCTGAAACTTACTAGTATTTTATCAGAAATACTTCTGAAAGACACTAATAGCTCAAGGGGAATGCTGGCATGAGCCATGGGAGCAAGCAGGAAAGCTGCACCTTCCTTCGGAAGTACAGTGTCTTGGCACTCCTACCAAAACCGTGACCCTGGAGCCAACAGAACCCAAGAATACTCCTGGTTTTCTTTTCTTTTTTCTTCTTTTTTTTTTTTTTTTAAATATATTTTATTGATATTTTACAGAGAGGAAGGGAGAGAGATAGAGAGCCAGAAACGTCGATGAGAGAGAAACATCGACCAGCTGCCTCTTGCATACCCCCTGCCGGGATGTGCCCGCAACCAATGTACATGTCCCCAACCAGAATCAAACCTGGGACCCCTCAGTCCGCAGACCAACGCTCTACCACTGAGCCAAACCGGTTTCGGCCGAATACTCCTGGTTTTCAACCTGTCTTCTTTGTTGGGTCAGGGGAGAAGACCAGCAATATCATTAAGGCTTTTCCTTTTGGAAATTTTACTAAAACTTTTCATACGGCAAATAAAAACAAATGCTCTGTCCGCTGCTTGTGCATCAGCTTCTCGGGAAGTTGATGAGAGCTTTGGAGATGCCTGTCATTAATTTCTTCCTTCTCTCTCCACCAAAGCTCTTTGCTTTTGCCACACAGCAGTTAACTGCTGACTACACCTCCTGGTTTGGGAGCATCAGAAGACAGGTACTGTGTCTTGGGCATCTCTAGATGCTACACCTGGCCTCACCTAGATGTTACACAGAGGAGCTATTCAGTAGGTGTTGATTGATGAGAGCATGACTGGGTATGAGTAGTGTACTATTTCCTCTCAGTTACTGGTTGTGTATTGCTAAGCAAATATGATCTATAATAATAAAAGACCAGGCATCATGACCAGAACAGCCAATCGACCAGTCACTATGAGGTGCATTGACCACCTCTTGGTCCCTCCCCCCAGCCCACAGGCTCCCATCGCTGGGTGGCCAACAGAGAACCACGGGAATCGAGCTGGGTGGCAGCAGAGCAGGACTGGGGACTAGACTTGCGGGGTGTCACGGAGCAGCGGACATGGCTCTGATCACAGGCTAGGCCAAGGGACCCTACAGGCACACGATTTTGTGCGCTGGGCCTCTAGTAGGAAAATAAAAGTGGCAGAAAGGACTGCCTAATTGACTGGTTCTTCAGGGAGTCCTTGTAAATAAAAAGAAGCAGGGTGACATTTATCAAAGCAAAGTGTTGCGTTCAGGCAGTCCTCTGCCACCCTGGAAGTGCAGACAGCTTCAAACCCGGGAGGACACCTTCCTGGGAGGTCCTCTTGTCATTGTTTCCCTTGTCATTGTCTCTCAGAGGTTCTAAAGGCCGTCTGCGTCTAATCCGAGCATCTCTCAGCACTCTCATCAAAGCTCTGTCCAAGTTTTCTGTATCGCAGATTTGTAGATCGCCAGGTTGGATGGAATTGTTAAGTAAAGGTTAGGCCAGTACTAAATATTGTAGGGGATTTCTTACATGTTAACATACACTAGAGGCCCCAAGTTACAAACACCCAGCCTGTAAGTGCCTGTGATTACTCTGCCCACATCTCACCATCTAGGACCCTCTCTCATTGCCAAGGAAGCTACCACAAAGGGCAAAATGCAACTTACTGCTTAGAGAAAAGTCTATAGATGCAGATATGGAAGAAGAAAGGCTTACCTGCAAAGAGCAATCACTCAGGGGAGCTGACCCCAAAGACAGCCTTTGAGGCTTCGATGACCTATCACCTCCCACCTGCTCTACCTTGCCACGTCAGACTACCTGAGAATCCAGGGATTGCAGGACTATAGTAATTTCTTCCAGTTTTATTTCTGTGCATTGAGAGGAAGCCTATTAGACTGTTGGTTCACTTTCTCACACGTGCCGGCAGAATTAACCACCTGCCAGGAGCTCTGTGAACCAAATTCCGGGAACTTTGAGAGGCTCCAGGCAGCCTCTCAGTCACCTCTTCTTTCCTCACCCAACCAACCTCCCCACCACCTCCACCCTACACGAGCTCATCTGGCCACTCCATTTGCCAGGCTTCCATCAAGACTTCACGTTAGCCGGTCACTGCGTTGTACAAAACCGGGTCACTAGTCACATAGCCGTCAGCACAGTCGTGAGTAGTTGTCTGGCACACGGGCAGGCCCTCAGTAAATGTTCGTAGCCATGGTGCACTGGGCCCAGTGCTCGGTGAGCTCAGTCTCAGCTCTGAAGTGTGCAAGGCGTGGCATTGCCCAGAGGGATGGCTTCTCTACCCGCTTAGCGTGAGAGGGAGCAAGGCAGTGGCTACGTTCCTTACTGTCAGGGGCTGGACTCTGCCGCCAGCAGAAAATTCAGTCCTCTGCCTCCTCCCCTCTGGATCTTCTTCAGACTTCTTAGCCTCAAATTATTGCTTCACATTCTACCCGGATGAGGAAATGCTGCTCAGGAGGAGGGTAGGAGGGTTGAGGCTCTTCCCACATGGTCCTTTCACGGCCCTTCAAGCAGGTCCCCCAGGTCTCTCTGGCGCACAGTGGGATCATTGGGTTGCCAGGTTACCATGCTGGCACTCCACACTCTTTTACTGTGCTTATTATCTATCATACCTTATTTTCAAAATCACTCTTTGCACCAGCGTATGTGATGAAGTTGTTTTACTAATCCCTGAAGTTTTGTGTTTTCCCTCAAGTTGGTAGCCACTCTTTCTGGAAAAGCATTAGCATGCAGAACCTTGGCAGTCAACTTCAGAGCTCATTAATGAAGCCCAGAACTAACAGTTTCATTGTCGTAATTTGACAAAGCCACCTAAATCTATGCATGTTTTTTTGAAAGCTTCCTAAAAACATGCTGCTAAATCCCCTAAAAGGGACTGAATTGCTTTGGCAGCCATTAGCCCAGCGTAAGCAGAGGAGCGCTTTTCAATAAGTGAACAAACAGAGAAAATATGCTGAATGGCTGGACAAATGCGTTTCAGCTGGCCCTTTCATTTACCGATAGAAGGGCGCAGTCAATATCAATCACTGTTTTCCCTGTTGCCCTGAAAATCACAATATCCCTTTTCATCCCACAAGCTCCTTTCACCACAGTAATGTGTCTTTAGAATGACACTGCCATCAGCCTGCTTCCGCTGTCTGAAGACCAGAGAGCTTAAAAACACATTTCAGGATTCAAGACTTGAACCTGCCTCCCTTCCGGTTCCCCACCGCCCACTCTGCCCTCACTCCCCCCGCCCCCGCCCCACCCCCATTCTCTGCCATTCTTTCAGCTTCCCTCGCTGAGTAAACAGAATTCACTTCTCTGTTCTGTGCAGCTCTCCAAAGTAAACGGAGACAACTCGATCTGATATTCCCGAGATTTAAGAACTCATTAAAGAGATGCACATAAAGAAATGCTTTTACATGTTGGTAATACATCAAAGGCTGAAAGGAATGTGGCGATTCTGTGCGTGGCCAGGTGTGCTGATGAGCCAGACCTCGCTGTAGCCCGCCTCCCTGCCCCGCCTCACGTACACACTCATCCTGCCTGGTCCTGCGTGCGACATCAGTGCCTGCCGGCCTGTTCCACCTTCACAGTTGTAAGCAAGTGCCGTTATCTTGTATATGTTGCTGCTCCTGGTTCTGAGTGCTTATGTGTAGTTTGGGAATGAAGGTGATTACTTTTTATCCTTTTGAAAATTTAAGTGGAATAGGTTTAGCAATGTGCTTGTAGTTGCAGAAGTTACACCGAAATGCTACATTTCTAAAAACCAATATTGGTTGCCTTCTCTCTCCCCTCAGGTCATCGCCGTCTGTAGAGAGGCCGCCCTTCTGGCGCTAGAAGAAGACATTAAAGCCAAAAGCATCAGGAAAAAACATTTCACTCAAGCCTTGAGCACTGTGACGCCCAGAATTCCCGAGTCACTGAGACGTTTCTATGAAGAATACCAAGAGAAGAGTGGGCTTCATACACTCTGAAAAAACATACCCCTTGGTTATGCTAAAAATGCTTTCTAGAGAAAATTTGTTTCGTTTTAAAATTTTGTGTTGAGATTGTTAAAAAAAGAAATTCTTAAGAAACAAAATGTCTGAGATTTGTTGACCGGATTTAAGGGGTTCCAGTTCTTGTAGACATGTTAAATCATATGGATAAAATGAAAATCTCTGGACAGAGGGTTAAATAAGTTTTACCTGGAAATGTGCGCTGAGTTTTAAAATGTAAACTTCTAGCTTTTTCACGTTTGACCTGGTTCCTTCATCCCATGAAATGCTTTTCTTACTTCAGAGCCCAGTTCAGTGCATTCCTAAATGCCAAACGTAGGCATCAGTTTTATACAAGAACAGAGAGAGTGCATGTGGATGATGCCTGGTGGGAAGTGTTTACAAATCTTTATTTTTGAAGGCCAAACACTGAAATGGCCAGAAGCACCAGCCAAGCTTATGTGGCCTTGTTTCCAAATACTTACTGGTTCTCATTATAATTCATACCTGCATTTTTGCTTCAGCCACATTAAATATATATGTGGCTATATATATGTGGCTATACCTATGACAATTAAAGAACAAAGAAATAAGAGTCATTTCATATACTGTAATGCCCTTTAAAAATTTTAAAATTTGGAAATATAAGCCCAGTCCAGGTCTAGAGCAGTATTTGGTGGTGTTCTTTCATCAAATGCTAGAAATGAATAATATAAAGTGTTCATGTTTTAACTTGTACACATTTTCAGGTCACCAATAAACTTTTCAGTTAAAAGATGAACCAAATTGTACAGTCAATCTTATTGTCTCATGTTGCATTCTAAATATGTGTATTTATATTTCCGGTTATTTTATCCTTGGGGTTTCTTAATGCTTGAGTACTCCATAAATATCCTTGAAAAGTTATTGGACTTTGATTCTCTGACTTCCTAGCAATGGAAAGAAGTGCACTTAAACCTGGTCACTGTAGATCTTTGCAAATCCCCAGAAAGATAAGTCAGGCAAGAAATATCTCATTATCAAAATAATGGGGCTACATAGTTTTGTGGTGGCAGGTATTCTGAAGTTGTGTCCAAATACTTGATTCTGTAACTATCAGAAGTAGATTTGCAAGGCTTATTCCCAGACTCCAGTGGTTTGTTAGTACATAAAATCACCTGAGGGTTGAAAACTATGACTACTATTTAGAACTGTACTGTCAAATATAGTGGACACTAGTCACATGTGACTAAGTTTAAACTCTAACTAAAATAGTATTAAAAGTTTAGTTCTTCAGACATGTTAGCACCTGGTAGCCACAGGTGATGAGTGCCTGCCATGTGGAACAGAAGGCATTATAGAGGCTCCCTGTACAACATTTGGGCACTCTGGGGGACTCCTCAGCCCAGCCTGTGCCCTCTCACAGTCTGCGAGCCCTCTGGGGATGTCCGACTGCTGGCTTAAGCCCACTCCCCAGGAGCAGGCCTAAGCTGGCAGTCTGACAATCTTAGTGCTGCCATGGAGGTGGGAAAGGCTCCTACCACCGCCACCACCACCGCCACCGTGTTCGCCGGCCCTGAGCCCAGTTTCTGGCTGAGTGGCGCTCCCCTATGGGAACACACTGACCACGATGGGGCAGCTCCTGCATTAAGCATCTGCCCCCTGGTGGTCAATGCACATCATAGTGACCGGTTGTTCAGCTGTTTTGCCAATTTGCATATTACCCTTTTATATGAGTCACAAAAGAGTCAGGTGTCAACAAATATCAATTTATCCCAGTGTCATCTCCGTGAGGGTTTTACTTCTGATTCCAGAGTCTTGTGTTTGTGGATTTAAAACAGTGTATGATCCTATTATTGGTTTTGTTTGTGATTGAATACAGGGTATAGTTCATGGAAAAATTAGGTTTCAGCAAGGAAAGAAAAAGCTTTTCTGGCATCTGTTTGGTCAAATTTTGTCTTTGGTCCCAATTCTTTTCAGGGTTTCAGGCATATTCATATTGACACTCTTTTTCCAAGAGACTTTAGTTTGAATAGTGAAATTAGTGTTTCCTTCTAACAACAAAACTTAGAAAAATGGCTTATAACTTTTACTTCATGACAAAGAGAGTGTATTTATAAGCTAAACACTGACTGCCCTAACTTAGCTTGAAAAATGTTCAGTTCTGTGTTGTTTCTAATGTGCAAAACAGGTTTTAAAAATAATGTATAGGTTTTCCATTTGGAAACATAATTATTGGATTTATGGGAAAACCAAACTTGGGTATATGTTTAATTTATCTTAATCAAGAGAAAGCTACAGAAAGTTGCTGTGGAGATAGAATGCAATGACTTCCCTGGCCTGAATGTGAAGTCATTAGATTCTCAGTTCATTTTGTCACGTTTCCCTGAGTCTTTTCTTTAGGGAGGTGCACACACCAAAGCACCCTCGGAAATTGTATATGGATTGAACTAACAGTAGTTTCCAAGTGTAGGACACATAATCTCCAAATTCATTTGCTTTCCTTCCTTCACTTTTCATGATTTCAATGGAATAGATGGGCTTTTTAACCTAATGTCTCTGCCAGATAGACCCCCAGTAGCCTCTACTTGGGCGGGAGGAGGAGGGAGGCTCACTTTGGGGGAACAGAATTCACTCCAGCAAATTTGAGCAGAAAGAGACACATTACAGGGTTTTAATGGCTTACAAAATCATTGGGAAACTTACAGACTCCTCTTTCATACTTAATGGTAAACCTTTCTGGAAAGATGGTTAAAGTGTCAACACGTACACACCACACAACAAAAACCAAGGAAATGAAAGGAAAATCGAGTTCAACTACACTGAAATTAGGGAACAGATGGTAAATACTTCAAAGGCTATCCACCCATTTTGGACCAACTTAAAAAGAACTCAGGAAGTTCAACACACACTCTGCTGGAGATGTGTAGGAAATACCATACTGATTTCAAAACACCATCAATGGTAAGACTATTAATTTTAAAACATATTTCTTGGGGGAAAAATATAAAGTACTGTGATTTGAATATTATTATCACACACTGATTTCAGAAACATGAAAATATGGAAAATGTGCATATTAAAAATCAGTCAAATACAGGTAAGTGAGAAGGGAACTGACATGTAATAATATGTTCACACATTAATCATAAGCCCACAGCAATTAAAATACTATTTTCACCAACATAATCATAATGATGAAAATGTTGACAGGTAAGTAGAGGAGTCGAGGATGTGGAGCACAGAGTGTTTGGGGGCCAGGAAAGACCACAGATTGAGACACCGGAGATGGGAATAGCAATGGAAACTATGTCAAAAATTGGGGGGAGGGGGTTGGAAGTGGGGGAGAAACAAAGTACTGAATCCAAAAAACAGAGCTGGAGCACAGTTGGAGGGACATTTTCTGAGTAGAGAGAAGAAAATTTTAGAGTTCAACTTCTTTGAAGTCTCAAATGTGACTCGGGAGATATTAAACAATTGAATAAGACTGAAAGAGAAGAAAGCTCAGGAAACGAATTTATTTATAACTTATTCCACAGATATCCTCCCACATAATGGCATATTATTTACCATATAATGTATTCATTACAGCCTCATCTGTTACAATACCAAAATATCAGAGCAATTCAAATATTTGTCAATAGGGGATATTTAAATTACGGCACACCCATGCAATGGAACATTATAATACTCTAAAAAAAATATTGTTATAAACTGACCTAGAAATTATCTCCAAGATATAGAGAACCCAAATAACTTAGACACTTGCTTAAACTCTGCAAACAGATAATTGTTTCATGCTCTCATTATATAATCTATATAATTATATAAATGGTGCACACACACAGACACTATATATATATATATATATTTGTAAAGACAGAAATCATGCAGAATTGGTCTATAACCACCATGTAATAAAACTAAAGAAATGTAGAAACAACCAAAAACAAAAAAACAACCATCTGCTTAGAAGCTCAAAATTCATTTTGAAATTATTCTTTAATCACAGAAGAATTCAAAATAGGAAAATATCCAGAGGCCACTGGATGCAGAGGGACCAGCGGGGCAGGTGGTTTAGGCAGCAGGCAGAGATCCTGGAAATGTAGGGCTGCTTTCGCAGTGAAATAGGAAGCTGTGCTCTCGGCTGAGTTCGGGGTTGGAGGAGGAGAAGGAGGAAGGCAGGAGGAGGGGATGGAGGGAGGAAATGGCCATGGAAGTGTAGTAAGATGCCAGGTAACACTAAGGGCCCACTGCAGTCAGTGATCAGGAAGTCAGAGCACAAAGATTCCCTGCCATCAATCAAATGCTTACATTTTATTTCAAATTCATATCATTTTTTAAATTCTCCCTCAATTTTAGTGTATAAAAGCCTAAAACCCGCACAAAGTTTATATCCCCAATTTTCATTGTTAGTGAAGGGAAATCATGCGGCTTCTGTGCCAGATATATTTTTTAAAAATACAGCATCCTCCTTCATTTGCATATTCCCACAGAAGACATTTCCGTGGCCTCCTGTGCTCTGCCCCCTCCACATGACTTGAATTGCTCAGAAACTTGAGGGGAGTTTGAACAAATGCAAAAGGCTGGAGGTGAAGGACAATATTGGCTGTTCTGACTGCTCCTGCAGGCTTGCTGGGTTCAGTCAAGAAAGCCATCTGGCCCCTTCTCTGCTGGGTTCGCCTTTGAAACTTCACCACTGGATTCCTCTGCGCAGCTCCTGTTCCGTCATAGCGTGTCTAGTAAAAGCAAGAAGCTTGGGGTTCATTCGAGGAGATACAGAAATATCAACACACATTAAAACATTTTGCAAGTCACAAAGGCCCGGACGTGTGAAATGCTGAGACCTGGGAGAGTTTCCTCGCGGTAAGCCGGTGCACCTGGAACGCACAGCGCCGGGAAGCCGCAGCACAAGGCCCGTGGGACCAGCCGAGGAGCAGGACGGGCTTTCCAGGGGCTTCGGGGGTGAGCTGCACCTGTCACCTCGGGGGGTGGGTGGGTTACGGCTCCTCGGCATAGACCCCAGCAACCTGGGCCTGGCCCAGCAGTCGGGGCGGCGGCGGGTGTCTGTCCCGGCCTGCAGGGTCCCTTCCTGTCACCACAGTGCACATCTTCCTTCCTTGTTTCCTTTCGCATTGGGTTCACTCCTTGACCCTGGACTTCACGGGCCAGACCTGGGGGACGAGAGGTGAATGCCATTGGAAAGCACCCTGGGGAAGAAGAATGTTGGCAAAACCACAGGATGCAGGGAATGACAGGCAGCTGGGCCTGGCCCCCTCAGCATCTCATGGGGGGCGGTGAGAACGAACGTGTGTCCAGGCCTGTGAGTTCCTGGGAGGGAAGGTGCGGTGCGCTAAGCATGATTGGGGAAGGGATCGTGTGTACAAGGGCAATACTGGAGCCGGGATGATGCTAAAAATAAAGCAGAACTTGCCGAAACCGGTTTGGCTCAGTGGATAGAACCTTGGCCTGCGGACTGAGAGGTCCCGGGTTCGATTCTGGTCAAGAGCATGTGCCTTAGTTGTGGGCACATCCCCGGTAGGGGGTGTGCAAGAGGCAGCTGGTCAATGATTCTCTCTCATCGATGTTTCTAACTCTCTATCCCTCTCCCTTCCTCTCTGTAAAAAAAATCAATAAAATATATTTAAAAAAAGAAATAAATAGAGCAGAACTTTCTGTGAGGAAGGGAAGAAAGGAAATGCCTCATACAAAAAAAAAAACAAAAAAAAAAACTTAACTGTCTCTTACTCCAAACGCCCCGGCCACCGGGGAACGGCACAGCAGGCTGAGGTTCTGTTCTCAGCAAAGGGCTGTGTTTGCTGGGCTGAGCAGCAACACAAAAGGACCGGTTGACCCAAGAGAAGGTTCTCGTCTTTGAGAAAGAGCTTTGAAAGGAGGAAAGGCCACAGAAAGCAAATGTTGTTTGTTTGCATTGAGGGGGCAGGGGCTTTGCAAATTGGAAAAGGCTGCACTAAATTAAAGTAATTATTGGTGGTTGCTCCCGATAAACCTAGCGATGAAGATGAAAGCTTGCTAGAAACCTAGGTACATTTTCCCATGCGTCTCTCTATCAAACAAGGGCTGACCACCCTGACTCGGAACCAGCAGCCGAAAAGCATTCTTGCCTGTGTGTTTACAGAGCGTGTGTTAGAAGTCCTCGCCGGGCGTGGGGTTAACAAAACTTACCTCGGAACCGGGAATGAGAACGCTGTCTCCTTTTCCTACCCTCCCCTCTCGGGCCCTTTCCTACATTCCTAGCAAGGCTTCTGGAGCCTGAAGCAGATTAGCCAACAAATAAATCCTTGGATGTCATGGAATACTTTCCCCAGCAGGAATGGGATTAATCCGCCAGCCCAGCAAACTCTACACTTCAAACCCCCAGCTGCGTAATAAGCCGTTTCTGCCAAGCCCCTTAATGTATGGCACAAAGGTCACATGCTTTAACGCTGGCACTGCCTAGCCTTCCCATCCCTTCCCGTCCCCTCTCCGCGCCCCTGGGTTCTCTCCCCGTGAGCAGGTCCTGTCTGCTCCTGTCTGCGGCCTGCAGGAGCCTTGGCCCCAGAGCAGCGGGAAGAGTGAAAGACCCACGTGAACCCCCTCCCCAGCCCCAGAGGTCCCCCTCCAGAGGCTCTGAGGGCGAGCTCTGGGGGTGAGGACTGGGGACTATGGCCAAAAAAGATGCTTTGGGGCCACCAATCCTTGTTCCCCCACCCCATCCCCCTAGTTTTCCTGGAATCATGAGGAAAAACTGGACTGGTTCCATAGATCCCACTCACTTCCATTTTGAAAACTAGACAAGGGTTGAGTTTTGCAGAGCAGAGAAGGAAGGCAGTATGTCTCTGATCTTAGAATTAGAGGGCATCTCTAAGCACCCTTTGTCTCAGCGGCTTGTCCCAGGTCACGGAGGGAGGGGAGGGCAGGCTGGTGGGTCACAGCACTGTCTTCTGCCACCCCCACCCCACCCCATCCCTCCAAACTCCGCTCTTCCCCAAGGAAAGGATGACCGCGCGGCCCTCACGCAGGAACCTCAGGGGAAAGGCTGTTTGGGGGTTATTTACCCAGGACCACTGGGTGAATTCTGACTCTAACATGCCCCTTGGCTCCCCATTTGAAACCTGAGCAGCAAGGCCCACAGGACACGTCCCCCCGCCTGGTGAGGCCAACGGAAGTGCTTCGCCTGAAGGACGAGGGGCTCCTGGCTGTGTGACGGCATCTGGGCATCCCCATGCGCAAGGCGGGGAGGGGGAATGAGGCCCGCCCGGCCTGCAGCCCTGAGCCCCGGCCTCCGCTGTGCCGGGGCGGCTCCTCCCCCGGAAGTCCAGGGTCCCCGAAAGGGGAGGAACAAAGGGGGAAGGACGAGAATGGAAGCGTTTCCCAGGAGCAGCTGTGACATCACCAGGACATGTTATTTCAAAGCAGCAAAGAATGTAACCAAGTCCTGCCGCCTGGCCCGGACCGGTTGGCTGGAGTGTCAACCTGCACGAAAGAGTGCAGGTCCCATTGCATCAGGGCACAGACCGAGGTTGCAGGTTCAATCCTCATTTAGAGCCCATCGGGGAGGCAACTAATCAATGTTTATTTCTCACACCAATGTCTCTCTCTCTCAAAAATCAATAAAAACATATCCCTCCTATAGCTTAAAGCAACAGCTGAATGTTTTTAAGGTGCAGTTTAGGAATACAATAAACCTGTACAGAAAGAAAGGCAAGGGAATGGGCCGTGGAGGATGCAGGCTCGGGGGGGGGGGGGGGGGGGTGACGGGTGATGTTGGTGGGGGAATGTAGAAGAGGTGAGTCACTTTCCCGGTCCCATTTTTGTTTGGAAGATGGGTTCACAGATGTGAATTCCTCATTTGAAAAGTAAATAACAAAATGTTAGCTGGACATTCACAGCCCGATGACGACAATGGCTCTCGTACCAAGGACCTTGATGAATCCAAATTAAAACTAAGAAGGGCAATCCCACCGGCTTCCTGGGGCCACTGTAACAGCTACGCACCTGGGTGGCTTGAGCAATGGAGACACCCTGTCTCCCGCTCTGGGGTTGGAAGTCCCAAGGCGAGGAGCTGGCAGGGCCGGTTCCTCTGAGGGTGAGGCACTGCCATCCCAGGCCTCTCCCCGGGCCTGCAGGGGTCAGCGTCTCATTCCGGTCTCTGCTCCCACCGGGTCCCTTTCCTGCCCACGTTTCCCACGCAGACACTCGATGGGGTTCAGCTTTCTCCCCAAAAGTTCCTTCAATGGCACGTCCTCCTATCGATGGAATCCAAGAAATGGATCGTTTCCATGAGGGTTTGGTTTATTTGCACAGCCCATGTATTGACCACTTATGGGCAGAGGCTTATCTTGGCTTTCCGGGTCTGTCCCACCTGAGCACTCAGTGCGCAGCCGTGGGGGACAGGGTGGCTGTCCAAAGGCAGAATTGGACTCTCCCCCCCCCCCCACCCGGCCTATCCCCCCAAGTCGGTGCGCTCACACCGGAGCCGCTCGGACCTGCTGACCCCGGGTGTCCGTGGGACTTCATCGGGCGGCTGGCCTGGCTAAAGGGGTGCCTGTGCCTTCCACCCCAGAGCCGCACTCCGCCCGCCTGCGGGTCCCCAGCCCGGCCCATTCGGAGCGAGCGGCCCCGGCGGTCTCCGGTCTCCGGACCGGACCGGGACCGGGAGGGCGGCTCTCCGGGCCGCGCAGCCGCGCCCTCTCCACGCCGCCGGCGGGAGCGCCCCCCGGAGCCCCCGTGTGGGCGAACACCCCGAGCTCCTCCCTAAAACCCGAGCCTGTGAGACCCGCCGGGAGGGAGCCGGCCGGGAGGAAGGGGCACATTCGCCCCTCCGGGCCCGTGGGCGCCGGGGCGCAGCCCCCCGCGGGCTCGGGAGGAGCCGGGCTCTCTGTTTCCGTCCGGCCCCAGCCAGAGGGATGGATTCCTCCGCCGCCGCCTCTGGTTTGTTTAAAGACACGCGCTCCCCCCTCCCGCCGGCTCCCGGGAGCGCGCCCGGCGGGTGGGAAGGGGCCGGAAAGGGCGGGATTCGGGGTCAGAGTCCGGCTCCCCCACGCGGGGCTGTGCGGCCCTCGGGGGCTGCGGGGCGTGGCCTCCTCCCCCCTTTCCGGGGCTGCCCCCCCTTTCCATTGCGGGGTCTATGTGGGCCCTTCATTCACGGGGTCTATGTGGGCCGGCGGGAAGGACCGGCCATCCGTCGTGTTGGCAGAGGCTGGGGCGCCTGGACGTGTTGGTCCCCTGAGCCCGGAGCCGCCCGGGAGGCCTCCGAGCCGCGGGCCGGGCCGGTGCGGGCCTGGGCCTGGGCCCGGCGTGGGCGGAGGCGCTGAGCTCCGCTGTCATGTTGACCTGTGGGGGGGCAGCTCAGAGGGAGGGAGGGCTGGTGGGACCCTGAAACCCCGCGTTCCCCTTGGGGTGCTGTCCCCTTCGCTGTAAGATCATTTTGCAGGATTATGGATGGGAAAAAAGAAAAATCCATAGACGGCTTTTCCCGGTGTCTGCTCAACTATGTCCCAAGGAACACGCGTCCAGGAAAGGGCACCCGCCACAAATGCGCGAACGGACAGGTTCCCGCAGCGAGGACAGCCCCGTGTCCACCCCAGGGCCAGGCGTGGGCCGGGGACGCCCCCCGGAGCTCTGCCCCCGGCCCGCCACGCTCCCCGGGGAGACAGACCGCTGGCCCCGCACGGACACGCTTCCGTTTTACGTTTCTCATCCTAAGCCGGGCTCCTCCCGGAGGACTCCCGCTCAGCCCGGGTGTTCCCACTGCAGAGCGGGGTCCGGGCATCCCGGGGCCAGGGACAGCCTGTGCCGAGGTCCGGGGCAGGGCATGCCTCTTCTGCAAGGCCCTCGTCTACGCAAGCAATTTGACTAAAATAAAATAAATAAGTAAATACTCCCAAACTCAGGGTGCTCCTGAGGCATGGTGCTCCGTCATGGAGGTGGCAGTAACGGTGAGGGAAGGAGGACGTCCGTGCACCTGGAAAGTCTGAGCAGGCATTGTCCAGGCCGCATTGCCCTCCCCGGGTCCAGGAAATACCTCTTCCTGCGCCTCACGCCAAAGCTGGGGTCACAGTGAAACACTGTGAGGAGGAGGCTCTTCCTGCCTCCTCCCATTCCATGTACTGCAAGCGTTCTGGGGACGTGTGTTTAAAAAAAGATTCTGCGAATTGTTAAGGATGACCCACATATAAGTTTATGGTTGTTTTTTTTAAAAAAAAAAACAACAAAAACAAGGACGTGTGGTGTGTGTGTGTGTGTGTGTGTGTGTGTGTGTGTGTAACGTTTGCAGGTACTGACTGTCCCGCTGGGTTCCTCTGAGTCATAATTTCAATTCACCCTCTTTTGCGTCATCGTTTAGAACCCAGGCGGATTCTGTGACTGGAAACCCGTGTCCCGGGTCTAGGAAACGGCCCTGCTTTTGTTTCCCTTTGTTCTTCTTAGTCCGGCCCTTGACGCTGAGTCCCTGATTCAGGCCTGCCCTCAGCGCTAATCTGTGTGCTATATTTGCCTTGAATTAGAATAATTATTCCTATTTTTCTACCCCCAGAAATATACTATCAAGTCTATCAGTCTTGACTATAAGGCGCCCCCCACCTACCAACCTGGGTAAAAGAAGTGGGTGATGAGTGAGGGCCCCCTTCACCCACCTACTCATACACCAGCCCAGGCCCGGCAGTCTACCATGTCCTCCTGACATTTTCCCATTCAGTATTTTTCTATTATTCCAGGCTTCTCTTGTTTCTTGTTCTTCACACCTGCCTCCTCTACACTGGAAGAATACCTAATTATTATTTTTTTAAATGTATTTTGCTTACCAGTGGACATATTCCGTGTTCCCTCACATCAAAAGACCTCCCTGCCCTAACCGGTTTGGCTCAGTGGATAGAGCGTCAGCCTGAGGACTGAAGGGTCCCGGGTTCAATTCCGGTCAAGGGCACGTACCTTGATTGCGGGCACATCCCCCATAGGAGGTGTGCAGGAGGCAGCTGGTCGATGTTTCTCACTCATTGATGTTTCTAACTCTCTATCCCTCTCCCTTCCTCTCTGAAAAAAAAAATCAATAAAATATAGGAGGAGGAGGAGGAGGAGGAGGAGGAGGAGGAGAAGGAAGAGGAGAAGAAGACCTCCCTGAGAGGGGTGGATTACCTTCTCCATTTGTTAAATCTGAAGGCCGAGGTGGGAAGCATGTCTGCATTACGGAAGTTGGGCGTCCCCGGGTTAGCTCAGGGGACGTGGGCAGGGGACGTGCAGGGTCCCCTGGGTGCCGTGTGAGAGCAGGAGCCGGGGGCCGGGGGCCAGGGGCAGAGAAAGGCCAGCCACGTCTGTGCCGTCACAATCACTTTTATGACTGGCCTCTCACAGTTTTCCACGTGTTCATGCCCTGGGGATCTTTCTCTGTTGTTTGAGTTTATTGCTGCAAAGCGTCCATTTATGTACAGCTTGACCTGGCCCCAAAGTTTATCTTTGAGGATGAACTACAGACAAAAATATGTCACCTTTCTTTCCATTCAAGGCATTTTTACAGGAGACGGGGGCACCCAGGGGCATCCGTTATGCACGGGCAGCACCGAAAAGGAGAGAGAGGGGGACAGGGGGCTGATTTTGGGCTGGGCAACACTTTTCTTGGAGTTTTTCAAGAATTACAATCCCACTCCTGTTCTGTTCCCAACTTCCCAGTGGGACAAACAGGAAAGGAAATACGAGAAGGCAATGATCCGTCCTACGCACTTCACGGGGAAAGGCCTGACGTGACTGTACAAATACAAAAGCATGAACATGTTCACACATCTCTTCCCACTGGGCCTGCGTGTGGGCTGTGGCCGGAGCAGGGGGCCGGGGGCCGGGTCAGCGGAGCCGCACGCAGCGGCATTTCCCCTCTGCCGCCTGGAAGCCATCCAGGAGCAACAGGAGAATGAAAATAAATCGTTTTTTGGAGAGACTAGGAAACGGGTATAGTCTCCAGATTCCAAAGTGGGTAAAAGGTGCCAAGTGCGGCTCCGTCACCAGGAGGAGGGGGGAATGGAGGGAGAGGCTTTCTCCGGGTGGATGACGCCGGGTAGGTCTAGGTGACAGCCAGCGAAACACACACCAAGCGCTTAGGAAGGGGAGAGGCATGTCCTGAGGGCTAAAGCCTTTCCCTGGGTGATGGATTCTGTTATTTGTTCAGACTATTGACTGGCCGTCCCCAGCGGTCTCTTTCCTGCCAGCCGGGCCCTCTGGCCCCGTCCTGAGCAGGGCGGTCCCTGTGAAGACGGAAGCTCCACTCCGCTGGCACCAGGCTGGGCCGTGACCCTTGCTTTGGCTGATGTGTGAGCCGAATGACAGGCACCACTTTTGAGCGGGAGCTTTCTTTTTCTTTTTTTTTTCTTTTTTAATATTTTATTGATATTTTACAGAGAGGAAGGGAGAGAGAGAGAGAGAGCTAGAAACGTCGATGAGAGAGAAACACCCACCAGCTGCCTCTTGCACACCCCCTACCAGGGATGTGCCCGCAACCAATATACATGCCCTTGGCCGGAATCAAACCCAGGACCTTTCAGTCCACAGACCGACGCTCTACCACTGAGCCAAACCGGTTCCGGCGAGCGGGAGCTTTCAAGAGCCCGGACGTGTCCTGGGATCTGCCCCTTCCTCTCCCTCCGCCGCAGCCCCGCGGGGTCGGGTGGCGCGATGTGAATTCAGAGGCTAAGGGGCTGAGCCAGCCAACCCACAGGTCAATCGCTGCGGAATGAGTGAGAAGTAAATCTGTGTTGCCAGCCACTAAGGTTTTGGGGCCACTTGTTCCCGCAGCATAGCTTGGGCTGAACTAACTGATGTGGATCTTTCCGGCTCAGGGTGGGGCAGGGGCGATGAGCGGGGCTTGCAGCAGAAGGCGCCTTGGATCTGGGTCGTTCAGAGCGGAAGCCATGGGTCTGCTCCGGGCGCACAGCCGTGTGTGAGGAAGAAGCCAGTCTCTGCGGCCGCTGGCCTGGAAAACAGGGGAAACATAGAATGTCATCAATGCCGAGAGCAGGGCACTGGGAGCTGTTGGCTAAAGAAACAGAGGACTGAGGTTATCAACCAGGTTATAACTATGAGGAGCAAAATAGGACAACAATAAAAAACCTTTCTAAATATTAAAAAAAAATATATGACAAAAATACACACACGCGCGTGTGCGCGCGCGCACACACACACACACACACACACACACACAAAGTACATGTAATGAAAGATTTCTTAAAACAGGATGAAAACAGAAACACCAAGTGATATAGAGTGAGACCCAAATATACAGACGAAAGAACAGGACTCAGGTGTGATCCCTGTGCTGGCAGACTTGGAGGTGGCCGCACGGCCCGGGCCTCCTGTGTGATGACCCCGTGGAGTGCCACCGCTTGGTGTGGGAGGCGTGGGGGACCTGGGGCTTGCTTCTAACCAACGGACGATGGCAAAGGTGACGGAATGTAAGTGAATTAAAAATCTGAGGAACAGAATGAACTGGTGGATATAATAGAATCAGGGGGATAGAAAGGGAGTGGACTGACAATTCTCAGGGGGGGGGGGAAGGAATGGGGGGTGCAGGAAGAGAAGGGACAAAAATCGTACACCTATGGATGGGGACAGTGTGTGGGGGGAAGGGTAAGGGCAGAGGGTGGGGTGGGAACCGGGTGGAGGGGAGCTATGGGGGGAAAAAAGAAGAACAATTGTAGTAATCTGAACAATAAAAATTTATTGAAATGGGGAAAAAATGTAACTCCCATGGTTTTGTTATGTTTTGTAAGACTCCGTCTTGCTGGTTGACTCCATCTGCACACATTCCTTGCAGGCTGACTGTGTTAGCCAGCCACGTGGTGAGCCCCCGAGGCCGGGGCCCGCGGTGGCCGTTAGGAACTGGGTACCACCTCACGGAGTGGAGGGCGGCTTCCAGCCACAGCTCACGCTGGGACCCAGTCCTGCGGCCCTAAGGAACTGAATTCTGCCAACAACCCAAGAGAGCTTGGAAGACTGCTCTTCCCCAGTGAGGCTTCCACTTCAGCCCATGCCTGATTGCAGCCTGGCGAGACACTGAGCACAGGCACCAGCTCACGCAGACCTGGGCTCCTGGCCCACGCAATGGACAACATCTCTTCATTTGAAGGGTCCCTGAGCTGGTAACTTAGATTAGCCCACAAAGGACACTTCAGCAAATTCCCCATGTTAAAATATTGTAGACAAAATTCTCTGATTACAAATGGAAGCAACCTACATATTGATAACAATAAAATCCCTTTCTACCTAGGAATGAAAAATAGAAAACAAACAAAGCAATATCATCTGTAAGTTTTGGCTCAAAGAGGAAATGCAAACTGAAATAGAGAAAATATGTAGAAAATAGAAGGAGTAGGAAACCTACATATCAGCACTATGGGATATAGCTAAAGCAGCTTTTAGAGGGAAACCTCATAGTCTTTCATGCTTATATCAATAAACAAAGAGTGGCAACAAATTAAGCACAACTTATGCTTAGAAATACAAAAAGGAAGGACTACAATAATAAAAGCAGAAATTAACAAATTGGAAAACAGAACAGCAGAAGCAGATATCAATACATACGAATTAAGTCTTTGGAAAATACAATAAAATAGAAAAATGGATGAAACTGGTTTGGCTCAGCGGATAGTGTCGGTCTGCAGACTCAAGGGTCCCGGGTTCGATTCCGGTCAAGGGTATGTACCTTGGTTGTGGGCACATCCCCAGTAGGGAATGTGCAGGAGGCAGCTGGTCGATGTTTCTCTCTCATCGATGCTTCTAGCTTTCTATCCCTCTCCCTTCCTCTCTGTGAAAAATCAATAAAATATATATTTTTTAAAATAGACAAATGGATAGCTGAACAGTCAGTTCACAGGACAGGAAATACACCCAGTCTTTAGTGGGCTCTGAAAAGATGTTCCACCCTTCTGCTACTCTCAGAGAAATGTCAAATAAACCCACACCTAGGTGCCGTTTGTTACTTATCTGATTGGCGAACATTCAGACACTGGATGACACACTGTGTGGTGAGGCCTGGAAGAAAAACCTCTCTCTAATAGTTCTAATGAGTGTGACAGCTCGTGCTGTCTCCGTGGATGGCTATTTGGAAACATCTAACAAAATGGCAATCCAAAAACCTCACCAATCTACTTCCAGGATTTCATCCTGCAGATATGTTCTTACAAGGATGAACAAGTTTATTGCTTGTCACAGCAAAATATATATTTTTAAAAACCCTCAATGCCCATGGTTTGGTAAGCTATCATCACCTGTGAAACAGTACACTATGCAGCAGCAAATCAGAGGAAGCTCTGTATGTGCTGGGATGGAAAGCTCTTTAAGATATAAAGTTAAGTGAAAAGGGCAAGGTAAAGAATGGTGTGGAGACTGTGTTACCAGTTATATAAAAATAGTGGGATATATATATATATATATATATATATATATATTCATAATTCCTTGTGTGAGCAGTAAAAAAAAATCTGAAAGGAACACTCAAAATGTGATAGCTGTGGTTCCTTACTTGGGAGGGTTAGGGACTAGGGAGATAGGGCATTACACATTTCTGTACTTTTGTGTTTTGACCCATGTACAAATCTCATCTAATGAAAGTATTTTAAATAATTTTTAACAGCATCTTATTATTCATATATAGAAGTACAACTGGGTTCGGTGTGTTGATCTCGTGCCATTTATTCGTTCTAGGACTTGCTGTGTAGACAGTCGTGTCATCTTAAATAGGGACAGTCTAGGTCTTTTCCTTTCCAAGTTGTATGGCTTTTCTTTCTTTCTCTGGCTTTTGTGCAGTGACTAGCCCTTCCAGAGCTGTGCTGAGTATGAGCAGTGGAGTGAGCATCCTTGCCTTGTTCCCAGTCTCGGAGAAAAGGCGTTTGGTTTTCAGCTCGAGACAGACGTGAACGGCAGGTGTTCTAGAGACGCTCGATACCAAGTTGGGTGAGTCTTCTCATTCCCGATGTGCTGAGAGTTTGCAGGGTCTTTTAAAATCGTAAGTGGGTGTTAGATTTCTGTCAAGTGTTTCTTCTGATATGATGATGTGATTTTCATATGTAACCCGATTATATTGATTGATTTTAAAACTATTAAACCAGTCTTGCAAACTCGAATAAATCCCACTTAGTCATGGTGTATAATTCTTTCTACACATCACTAGATTGAATTAACTCATTTTTTTTGAAGATTTCTATACTGAACTGCTAAGATATATTGGTCTTTAGTTTTATTTTTTTGTATTATTATTTTTAAAATATATTTTTATTAAGTTCAGAGAGGAAGAGAGAGGGTGAGAGAGATAAAAAACATCAACAATGAGAGAGAATGATGGATTGACTGCCTCCTGTATTTTAGGTTTTGATATGAGAATAATTCTAGTCTCATAAAGGGAGTTAGAACGAGTTCTCTCCTTTGCTGCTCTCTGGGAGGGATGGTACCACAATAGTGTACGTAAGAGTGTTTTGCACATTTTAATGCACTTGTTTCATGGTTATTGACCATGCCAGCTAATGCTGCCCTCAGCCAAGTCCTCCTCACGGCAAGCCAGCGCTTGGCTCTGCGCTTCCCGCGAGCTTCTCATTCTTGGCAGTAAATCTCACGCGTCCTTTCATCTGCACAACACGGCGATCGAGTCCTCCTCATCCATCGGGCTTTTCCAAACCTGCAGGAGTCGGAACATCTTTGTTGGTGTCTTCTTTTGCTCAATCACGATAGCCTGTCTCTCCCTCCCTTCTCATCCTCCAGCCCCTGACCCCACATTGTGACTGTGGGTGCCTGAGTCCCCTTCGCCCATTCCCACACTGCTCACTTGTCAGTCCACTGGGAGGCACGTGCGGGCAGGGGCTGCGTTTCCATCTTCTTCCTGCCCCAGTGCTCGCTCAGCGCCGTGCCGGAGCACAGTGGCCACTCTAACAACACAATCTTTTTTTTTTTCTTCCCCTAAAAGTATGAACAGCCCCTAAATCCTAAAATTTTGCCAAGAGATAGGGGCTGTTCAACCCATTTCCCCCCTTTTTTTGGTTCTCCCCCTGAGGGGTTCTCTCCATGCACCCAACCATCTGCTCCGTGCATGAGACGCAGACACTCGTCCCCACGGTTTGTTTAAATAGAACTTACTCTTTCTTGCCAAACGAACTCCATTTAAAATGCCGTGTGGTGCCTTTTCTGCCTCGTGAGAGCTCAGAACGTTCATGGTGCCTTTCGATCTCTGGGATCACAGGTCCAAGCAACTGCCGCATCTTACAAATGTCCCTTCTCTCCAATGCCTTCCGTTCCACTCCTCCCTCGCCTCCTGCCCGGTGCTCTGCGAGCCTCCCAACGAGTCTCCTCTGGCCCTCCCCTCACCCGCTCCGCTGCAGGACAGGCCTCCCGGCCCAGCACCGCCAGCCATTACCTGGCTGGTACAACTTCTAGGGCCTCAGGGCCTTCTCCTCAGGGACTCTTCCTGAAGTGTAACCCTCGTCTGCATCCCTAGCCTATCTGTGTGCCCCTCTCCTGGAACAGGCCCCTGTGGTGGGCAGAACCATGGCTCCTGCCCTCCAGTTGCCCTTGACCTAATCATCCCTGTCAAGAAGGGAGGAGCTTCCCGTCCCACCACATAGCACTGCCGTATACAGCGTGATTGCTGGAGGGCCACTCGGTCACACTCAGTAAGTTCTTTTCAAAGTAGTCATTGACCGATGGGCGAGAAGACAGAGGGTAAAGTATAAAACAAACAGACAAACAAACAAGGTGAATGGTGAGGGCAGTCGTCTAGGAGGGGATTGGCCAAAGCACTAAGGAAATGCCTGTCTTGCAGATGAAGTGTTAGGGAAATAAATATAAGAAAAACATGTATAAACTAAAAAAGGAACAAAGACTTAAAAAAAAAAAGGAAGGAAAGATAATAAATTTTATCTCTTGGCAATGGAATGTTTTAATTAACAGTTTTCATTCTGGCTTCTGGATTTGGCGTAAAGCCTAAATATTTCGCCTCCTCATTTCTAGACCATTGCAAGTGCCTCTTTCTTTGCCCTTTTATAAAGTAACTGTGTCTAGTGTGAAGTAGCATCACTATGAAGTATGAACACAGAAACTGATTCTGGAATAGACATTTTCCAGGGTGTCCTAGAGAGAATTAAAACTGTGTAGTCACGAAAACACAGTTAATTTTACATCCTAGATCCCCTACCGAGATGTAAGAGTCATGTGCACAGCATAGAGTAAGACTTCCAGAGGATCCTGTCTTTACAAAGGAATTTTAGTGCAAGTTCCCTTTCTTCTTCCTATGACTTTAGGGACCAAAGACCTCCGTTTATTTGTTTATTATTTACTCATTGTATTGTTTGATTCTATAGCTGTGTGTAGAATACAAAAATATAACTATGGAATACATGGGTGGTAACGGGGACCTGTACTCTTTGTGTGATGTGGATTTAGAGAAAATGAATTAGGAAGAAAAATCTCCGGTTTTTCTCCACCTGGAAACCACCCCAGGTGCCTGGCAGAAATCACGACACAGACATTACCGCATGAAGAATACCACCTGCTATTGTCTCCGGTCTTACTCAGAGTTAAGGTTTCTTTTTAGAGTAGAATTGCTTTCTATAGAGCTAATAGTTTAAAGAAAACGATGTTCATATTTTAAGAAAAAATATAAGAAATCCCCTGAGAACCCTGACCTAGATAGGGTAAGGACCAATCCACCAGGCACCGATTTGACCAGATTACCTCTCCCCGTGTCAGTGCCGGATGGAGAGGCGAGATTGGGGAGCAGCCGGTGAGCAGATGAAAACGAAGGAGATGAGACAAACACCAATCCCCCCCCACCCGAGCCCCATACAGCTCCTTTCAAAACATGTAAAACCTTGCTGTCAGAATAACATAATGTGGGCTGATTTGTGCAAGTGATTGCAACTACTTTATAATTAAACATCCAGGGAATTATAGATGTGAAATAGATATCGCTGTGCGTACCGGGGGGGGTTTAATTACATCCTGGATTAAAAGAAAGTTTGACCCACGATTGAAAACAGATGGCAAATCACCTCGGGTCCCAATGGTCGCTTTGTAAGCAAGTGACACTGGATTCTGTGCCTTCCAGAACATTTCCCTCCACCTCATTGTTTTGCCAAATACTCATTAAAGAAGAAACACAAAGGACTCCACTGTTGGGTCTCTCCTGGGTTTCTTGGATGTTGGAAATCAGCGGATTAGCCACGTTTGATTGGAAAGCTGTCTCAGGCATGTACCCTTGTGATTCGCCCCTAATCGGAAAGGGAACAGCTGACTTGTTAAATCCCCCGAGTTGCCGCGGCGTGTTCCTTACTCCTACTTGTGAAAGTCCCGAGTCTGGAATTTAGATTACGGTGTGTCTCATTTTCTACCTTCTGTGTTTAACTTTATGCAAATGGGCTAATAACGGGAGAAGAGAATTCATTAGATATTCTCATCCCTATATTGTTGGGGAGACAGTGAGACACCCCCACTCCCCTGCAAAATAATATACAAAACGTGTTTGCACCGAGAACTATACAAACAGTTCTTGTTCGTACTTTGTTGATTTGATGGTTACCGGAGGAACTTGCATTTCCGTCCTCATCAATGAATTAGGCTCTTCCTGTACCAGAGGGACCCCTGCTAATTGCGCACATGCACGGGCTGAGCCTCGGGACTCCGCAGGGGCCGGGGTGGGGGGCGGCGATGTGAACACCGTGTCCGCACGCATGCCTCGCCGTCTAGAAGGAAAGACAGGCTTTAAACAAAGCACTCAGCGTCAACAAATAATTAATCACAGTTGTGCAAAACCAGGCAGAGCAGTATAGCATGTTGGAACATCCTGTAACCGAAGGAGAAGTAACCGGCAAAGCTTCTGAGGAACATTCCAGGAACTGAAGGAGTCCCAGTGTGGCCGCAGCACCAAGAGCCAGGATGTGGCTGCAGCGAGAGGCGGCGGCCAGATCACAGGGGCCCAAGGCCACGTCACAAGTTGGGTTACAGACTGAGGACAGTGGGAAGCAACCGATACGTTTTTATGTTTTAAAAAAAGAGAAGTGACCAGTGTTTAGGGGGTTCACGCTGTTAGTGTAGAAGCTCTTCTGGACAACAGTTGACACGTGTCTGGAATGGGAACAGCCAGGTCTTACTATTGGAGAGGCGCTTTTCTCAGGGAGAAATACGCTGTCCTCTGATGGGTCTGGACAAGCCAACGGTAAACCTCCGGGAAGGTCTCCCCATTCCAGATGCCATGAGTGCCATTCCAGATTCCGGGGAAGAGGCCCAACTATCAACATGAACAGGACCTCGGCAGAAGCCGATCCCAGCCCTCAAGGTTGACCTTGAGCGGTTCAAGACCTCAGTAGAGCAACCCGGATGTGGCGGAGATGGCAAAGAAGACTGGAAGTACAGGGGGAGCCGGAAGCTGTGGCTGAATCTCTAGGACCTCGTGATGAAACTTTAACGGAGGCAGCGTTGCTCCTTATGGCTGAGCAGCGGGAGTGGAGGTGGAGTCCTCGCCTGGTGCAGGTGCTCAGGAGGGTGGTGAGTGACAACAGACGTTTGACATAAGCTTAATATGACACAAGCTTAGCTGATAATGCGGTGGCAGGAGGTTCGAGGAGTGACTTCAATGTTGAGAGAAGTGCTGGGGGTAAAATGTAATCAGGTCACATGGCGTGCTGCAGAGAAATCACTCATGAAAGGAAGAGCCAATCAAAGCGCCAAACTTCACTGCCATCTGGTTTTAAGATATTGCCTTCAGCAGTCACTGCCCTGACCACTCAGCAGCCATCAACATCCAGGCAAGACCCCCGGCTAGCGAAAAGCTGACCACTCACTGATGCCTCAGCCTCAGCCTCCTCAGCCGATGATTAGATTTTTTTTTTGATTTTTTTTAGCAATAGAGCATTTTTAAATTGAGGTACATCCATTCTTATTTTAGACACTAGAGGCTCGATGGACCGAATTCATGCCGAGGGCTCAGCAGCCTTCGCAGCCCCTTCATCCAGAGGTTGCCCTGAAGGACATCTGGAAGGCCATTCAGTTGTCCGGCTAATTAGCATATTACACTTTTATTATTATAGATAAAGCTCTCCCACACTTAATGGACTGCAGTATAGTGTAAACATAACTTTTATAGACAATAGGAAACCAAAAAATTCATGGGACTTGCTTTATTGAGATTGTCCCTTCATTTATTTATTTTAAGTATGTACTTATTGATTTCCTACTTGTGAAAATCCCAAATCTGGAATTTAGAATATGATTGAGAGAGTGAGGGAGAAGGAGAGAGAGATAGAAACATCAATGATGAGAGAATCATTGATGGGCTGCCTCCTGCATGCCCCACACTGAGGATCCAGCCCGTAACATGGGCATGTGCCCTGACCGGGAAGGGAACTGTGACCTCCTGGTTCATAGGTCAAAGCTCAACTACTGAGCCACACAGACCAGGCTAGATCGTCCGTCCCTTTATTGCAGTGAGTGGTCTGGAACCAAGCCTGCAATATCTTCGAGGTAAGCCTGAAATATCCTTGAAACCAGTGTTCACAGCATAACCTTCCTATGCCACTGCCTCAGCCCCCAGCCTCCTCCGGTGGAGCCGGCTCGCTGCTGTGATGTATGCCCGGGATCCTGACTGTCACAGGGAACCGAGTGAGAGCCAATTAGTGATGTTTGCACAGGGCCTTGTGAAAACACACCCGTCAAATGGCACACTGTCGCGGAGGGCAGGGCCACTCATTAATAAAACTCCTACCCCAGGATCAGCTCCCTGGGTAGTGCAAAAAAACCTCATTAATTCAGAACCCACGTTGGAACATGCAATAATTCAGACCTGGTAGATGTGGTTCTTGTTCGGTAGAAAGGTCGCTGTTCAAAATAGAAGGCAGAACCCAGGACGGCTGTATGAAATAATTATGGGACTGTTTCGTTTTACTCTTTTTGGAACTTTAGGTTTTAATATGTGGTATACAAGGTGTACATCTACATTTATTTTTTTTAATATAACTTACCGGTTAGACGTTTTGCCGGTTAAGACACCCCTCTCCGTCTTCCCGGATGTCCTTTTCCCTCTCCTTCCCCCCTCACTTCCATCACCCGCAGACCCAAAGCCCCGGGGAGCACGTGACTGACCACAGACCCACCTGTCACCAGAGGGAAAGGAAAAATCCCAGGGCAAGAGGCTAAGCCACACGTGTCAGGGAGGTTTAAGTACAAAATTAAAAACAAAGCAGGCATAGGGTGCAAGTGCACGTTAAAAAGCAAAAGCAACACATTCACTTAAAATATCTCCTGGCATTTGCCATCTCCTCATTTTTAATAAGCATCTTCCTGGGAATCGTGTTTATGATTCAACACAAATCCCCTGGAGGCAGAAAACGCTCCCTGCCCGACAAATCACGACATAACACATTTCAGAGCAACGGCTCCGAACACTTTGGGCTCTGACGGTTTTGCTGCGGTGAGCCTGCGGGCGGTGGAAGATGGGAACGGGGAGGTCTGAGCTACCGGGGAGCTGGGCGTTCCGTTTCTGTGTGACATCTGCGTAGACACCACGGCGGGTGTGGCACAAGCAAAGGGGCTCATCGGGTGCACCTCGTGGTCAGAAAAGAGCAGATTGCTTGTGCATTCCAGCGCCGCACAGAAAACAAAAGTTAAAACACAAGGACCATGTCTGTGTGTACATCATGCTGTCTTGGCTAAACGGTGACCGGGCAAGCGGTTTAATTACCTGCCCGGAAGAAATCACCCAGGAATTGCATCCCATAATCAGGTACATTTCACCCGTTTCTCACTTAGGTTTCATATAATCTACCTAGGAATTCTATTTACCATATCTGATAATCTTCGGTGCTGTCCCATTTTTTGCACTTCACCTGCGTGTGTGTGTGTGTGTGTGTGTGTGTGTGTGTGTGTGTGTGTGGTGGGGGGAGGGATGGGGGAGGAAGGTGTTAATAAGAGACAGACCTTTCTTTTACGCCCAGATGTCTCTTGATTGCAACCTCTGATTTGTTCCTGTCTTACATTTGTTCCTGAATTAAAAAAAAAATAGTCTTGAGTTCAGAGGTAAATTTGGGTTCTTACAGACAGCGCTTCAAGCGCTAACATGCACGTGGACACCGCGGGCCCTGAGCGGGAATCTGTCTCACAGAGATCCTGCCTGTGGATTCCCCGGGGGGGGGGGGGGGGGTTGGGAGGGGGGGTGAGAGGAAGAAGAACATGGGAAAAACCCCGAGGAGCCGCAGCCTCGGGGGCGTGGTCTCGGGTGGAAGCAATTTGCTATTCCCTGGGATTGTTTTTTTCCTGCTCCACGTGGCTTAGAAGCAGGTGGGGGAGGAGAGCACCCGGCAAGACAGTGACTGAAGTCCCCTCTCTTCTTCCATAACCGTAAGTGTTCCCCTCAGAGCCCTCGCTCGTTCTACATCTTCAAAAGAAAGTAAGGTTACCCCCTCTCCTGCTGATCTGATTTCTGAGACAAGGAGTGGAGTGGCCCTTCCAATGGCCACCGGGTCTCCTCTTCGACTCTGGACGCTGTCGGAGGCATCTACAACGTCAAAACCGCCGTGCCTGCCTGAAGCCACACCATCAGTGGGAAGGTAACGAAGGGGCGATACTGACTTGTCACCAACCCATTAGGGCGAATGCACCCAGAAGGTGCTTCTCTACTCAAAGTGGTAACTTAGAACAGGCACAGATGCTCCTGCTCTCGGGGCGGGCTATAGCTCGATAAACGCATGGTAAACTGGAGATATTGTAAGTTGAAACTGCAGTGACACACCTGACCTACCGAGCATCGAAGCTTAGCCTAGCCCGCCGCGCACATGCTCAGAACACCTAACGCTAACCTAGAGTTGGGCACGATCCTCTAACACCGTGGTCAGCAGAAACTGGTTTGGCTCAGAGGCAGCTGGTCGATGTTTCTCTCTCATTGACGATTCTAGCTCTCTATCTCTCTCCCTTCATCTCTGTAAAATATCAATAAAATATAAAAAAATAAAAAAACAAAAAATAAAACCGTGGTCCACATGAATACCCAATTCCAGGGCTCAGTCACATCTTCCAGGTTTTGACTGAACTTCGAAATGACTTGTTTTCAACAATAGGTGGCGTTTCATAGGTTTTTGGCTAGTTGAAATGCATTGGCTATATGAAATAATCTCTGCTACCAATTTTTTAAAAATGAACACAAGCCATTAAAGATGCATAAAGTACGTTGGTAATTGACAGAAGTTGTATCTGCCATATTTATGATCACAATTAACATTCTAAGAGATTATCCAAAAGAAGCAGCAGTAATGTACTTTCGGGAAATATGCGTAAGGATCATGTTTTTTTTGTTTTGTTTTGTTTTGAATTTTCTACTTATTTTCAACTTGTAAATTGTTATTCAGTTACTTTTTGAAAAACATGTATCTGCTTTTGTCTTACTCTTTATAATCAGAGTTTACACATTTTGTGATGTGCCTGTGAATGTTTGCAAATACCTTTATCTCCACTAGAAGTAAAATGTAAAAGATCAGAAATTCCAGATAAGTACTGAAGCGATCAGGGCTCATTGAATTCCATAATCTGAAATTATTGGCAGTTAGCTTCTCCATAACATACATATACATACACGCACTCACCACACACAGCACTCGATTACTTAAACCTTAAGCGTTCAGCTTGAGGGGAAAAAAAGTAAAGCGGAATTAATTTGAAACAATTAGAAGACAGATGCATTGAGTATTGGGGGAGGAAGCACCACGAAAGGGGGACCTGAAACATTTTTTCATCGCACGGGGTGTTCAAGGCGACGACAACACACGAATGTATACAGAGCTGGAGCGCTCAGAAAGCACTGCCCACGTGCTGAGTCCACCTGCGCTGTGACATGGGAAGGAAAAGCATTGTTTATTACTTCTGGTTAGTATCGAGAAAGCAGGCTGAGAGGATTAAGGAGGGCTCGCCACCCAACCAGAAAGTGACAGAGCTGGGACGTGAACTCCACGTCAACTGACCCTACGCCCGATGGTCTTTTCTCAATGCCATGTCATTTTCACACGTGCCATACTGGACATGGGGTTGTTATGAGAAAATCAGGCATCTCAGCTACATTTATAGACCATGACCCAGAAGAAGGGAGTAGTAAAAACTCAGAGTTTAATATATACATCCCATCGGTTATTACGGACAGTGGGAAATGTTTTTATAAGTGGAATTATTTAGAACGTTCCAAGAGAATTGCAAATCAAAGAAAACGCAATCAATTCTCTTTTAAAAAGAAAACCTCTTGTGTTTTGTGATTTCTTTTTTTTTCTTCAATATTAGGCATTCTGATAGAAGACATGCCTAGATTCACTCATCAAATAAATGTTGTACTTTCATTTTCCCATAGAAAGGATAAATTATATAGTCTTGGGCGAAGGTTATTTCAATAGGAATTAAAGATTAAAGTGGGCAAGACTTTTAAGTTGTTTTTGTTTTAACAACAACATGGTTGTTGTTTTTTTATTCTTCTATCTGTGGGGGCAGTTACCAGTTTCAATTAAGCTGCGTTTTTATGCACTTGTCTCTGAAGATGAAGCTAGCAGTGGGTAGACATGGAAATGGGAGATTAATAACGTTTGCTGATCAGAATCTAAGATGACACCAAGTGGTCATTATAAGGGCCACTCCATTTCTTATTCCAAAAGCCACATCAGCAGAAGAGATGGAAAATCCTGTTTTCTCTTTAAAACGAACAACACGTGAGGGCTCAGAAGGAAACACTTACATCCCTGTGGAGAAGAGACACCGGTTTAATTCCTCAGTTGTCTAGAGGAGAAATGAAGACTGCACCCGAGCACAGGTGTGTCCTCAAACAATCCTACCATGTGCATCTCATTAGTCAGGTCTCTGCCAGACAGAAGTGACGCAGTTTGTCTAACGTGCCACTTTGATTCTCTGCGAAGGAATATGACACTTAGGCTCCAGTTCTGAGCCCTTCCATCTGCATGCCTTTCTTTTCCTACAGCTTGTAGAAAAACAGTCACTTGTGACAAAGGACACAAATGGCCAGGTGTGGAGTTATAGAGCTGACAGGGATCCCACAAATCATTCAGTATAACGCACTCAGTGGATTGCTGGATGTGCCCACCCCCAGAATTTGGAGCTAATACAGAACATTTGTATCTCAAATAGGGCAGGATGAGAATTACGCTTATGAAAATGAAGAGAATGTTTATGGAAAATTTACCGAGGATGTTGGTCTATTTCTGTCAACTACAAAGATTGCTTACAAAAGGAAACTGAAAATAAAATGGCCTGCGCTTGCCAGCTTTTCTTGGGAAGTACAGTAATATAGCGACTGTTGCCCTAAAAGGAGAGACTTCGTTGTGTTCTTGGCTCTTCATTGGTTTATTAGATACTCATAACCCAGCTCACCAACCGCCGTGATTGTTTTTGTTTGCTTCTCAACAAGATAAAAGATTGGGTTTGTTATCGTGACTCCGCAGACACATTGCAGGAATTACTAAGCTATTATTTTTCGAGAGCTCAG
Source organism: Vespertilio murinus (assembly GCA_963924515.1). Lineage (NCBI taxonomy): Eukaryota > Metazoa > Chordata > Mammalia > Chiroptera > Vespertilionidae > Vespertilio > Vespertilio murinus. The sequence goes on from OZ004708.1 coordinate 37,568,063, forward strand.
AATACATTAAGGGTCTGCAATTTTGGCAAATAAAGTAGATAAATGAATAAGTTAAGCTTCTCTGTACTCCACTTTTTTTTTTTTTTTTTAATCACTAGCAGTTGGGTGGAGTTACTGGATTGTTTTTTTTTTTCCCCATTTTACTCCTTCCCCCCCCCAAAAAAAAAAAAAATCAAATCAACAGAAGAGATGGCTGATCTTGTTTTCACGTGACAATGAACAAGTCAGGGCTCAGTTTCCATCCACTTTATTCATTTAGATCTATCTTAATATAGTAAACTGAAAATTATTGTAAGACTTTCCCAAAGATATTTATTTACACTGTTTTTCCTTCTCAGAATTTTATACTCCAGCAATGTAATTGTAGCCAAGGTGCACAGTAATTAAATGTACTAAACAAAACAAAAACACTGTCTATTTTAAGCTGAAAATTTAGAATTTTTATAAAGTCTTACAGTTGTGGGCAATCAAAACGAAGGTGTTTTTTTTTTTTTTCTAATTGTCTGCTAGATCCAGGTTGGCAAGGCTATCCCTCTATTTATTTGTAATCTAGTATGTAAATATATATATATATATATATATATATATATATATATATATTGCTGCATTTTATTGCTAAATCGTGTAAAGGGTCACTGGTCAAGTTTGTGCACGTAATATTTTATTTCTAAATAGAATATGACCCATGTCTAGATAGATATTATAGATAAAATGTCACATGTTTTATAGCTTATTATAATTTAAAAATACTTAATCTCATGGAATTTGTAACTTCAGACATCTACGATGGAAATAGTTGGAAGCTTGTTTGTGATAGGAATCTCTGGGACCTCTTCTGTAGGATTTATGGAAGTAGAATGTTGAGTGCTCCCTCTCCTGGTTTTATCATATTGGTGAACTGACCTCCCATCCCAAGCCGGTGATGATGGCTGAGAAAACAATTTTGAAGAACCAAATAAGGAACTGTGGCGTGATATTTTATTTCTGATTTGATGGTTACACATCAATTCATAATGGTAAAAAACGCCTATCCATCATCAGAGTTCATTACATCCCAGAATATGAGATCTATGAAAAAATAGAAAATGTTTACAATAAAATAGATTTGTGTCTTTTTAAACAGCCTACTTTACTACAATTTAAAAAGAGTACGAGCAAGAGTAAATATGAGTATTGGTCTATGTTATTTTCTGGTGCTGCTTTTCTCTTGCCGATGGTCTTAGCACTGCCCTAGGTTCCTTACAGATAATTCCAAAGACAACTTAATGCTCAAACATGTGTAAGTCCAGCATGGAAAAAAAGCCAGTTTCAACAGAATCACTTGTTATTGTGAAGAAGAGATTTAAAAATTACATTGAACTGAAAATTTCAATAATCAGATTTATATGGGACTTAATCCTGGAGTTTTATTTTGTTTGGTTTGTTTTCCCAAAGACTTTAAGTTACTTCTTAAGTGTAGTACCTGAAGAAAATACTTCCTTTCCACTTACTATGTGTTTTTTATTTTTAGGTGTCTTTTAAAAGTCTCAGAGGAACCTTAAGTTTTACATTAGTTAGCCTAACTGCAGCATTAAGTGTGATTTTGATAATAAACATCTAAAATCTAGTAGTTTCAAAAGAAACAAAAAGCAAGTTTCCTACTAGTAAAAATGATTTTTTAAACCCCAGTAACAATAGAATTATAAAGCTTTTTGGTAAGTTATTTCTATTTTGATTGGTTGGCATTTAGCTGATTTTAAAAAAATAAATGAGGTGAGCTTTTTTTTTTTTCAAAAGTATACAAATATATTACAAAACTGAAGAAATTTGGAATGTTAAAGTTTAAAGTTTGATTTTTGAGAAACTATCACAAATCAAGATGAAGCAAGTATGATAGAATGGGTAGCAAGAAATTTTAGCTCTATGATATATTGTTATACACATTTACAATAAGGAGTCCACCTTTCCAACTTTCAGATTTTGCATATTCTGAATTTTGCTTTAAACAGGAACTGTAACATCATCATCTTTTTATATCAATATGCATTTTCTCTCTAGCTGACCAGAAGCGATGGCTTCACATACAACTTTTTAGTCTTCTTTTATTCTTCAGAATTATCTTCTGACTCAACTTTATGGGATCCGTATTTTTCTTTTCTTTTACTGAGATAACTGAAGACTGGTGAATGAATTTGAAGGTGTTATTTTTTATGGCCAACCGCGTTTGCAGGGATTGTCAGAGGCGTCCTTTGAGAGAGGATGTTGATCGCACGCGCGCCACGGTGCAGCGTTTCCAAGTTGGTGGTGCACTTAACAACGAAAGAGGAAACAACTGCTGGGGAAATCCTGTTCCAGGTTTTCAGGCAGCCGTGTGATTGACACATGATATCACGGGGGGCGTGTCCTGGCGTGGAGGTGGAGGTGGAGGCGAGGCGCTGAAATTGTGGGGAGCTGGAGCGGGGCTGCTCTGTGAGGCGCGCGGCGCTGTGCGGAGCGACGGCGGCGGACGGAGCTCCCCGCCCCGGGTTAGGTGCCTGGAAAGCAACTCCCAACCTTCGCGTTAAGGTAAGAGCCGTTTTCTCCCGTTCCTCCCGTGGGCGTTGTAGGAAAAAACGAGGTGAGAAAGCTTGGCTTTTGCAAGGAACTGAACGCAGTTCCTTGCACTCGCTTTCTCTGTGTGGTTGCAATTCGGATTTCCAGGAGCCTTCCCACCGCTAAAACCAGTAAATGCTCTCCAAGCAAATGCAACCGCGGGAGGGGAGGAGGTGGCGGGGCGTGGGGGCGGGGGGAGAAGAGAGAAAAGAAAAGCCGCGAGGTCCCTTTGACCCCCACCCCCCGGACCCCTTATCCGAGGAGTAACAAGTTTAAAGTCTGAAGCGGGCCGGGCCGGTGTGTGGCCGGCGTGTGGCCGGCGGGGCGGTCTGTGCGGAAGAGCGGCTGGCGCTCGGCGGGCGGCCCGAGAGCGTGTTTGCTTGGGCTCGGTCGGGGCAGCGATTGTCTAAAACCTGAATTTCCCGTCTCCGCGTATTGATTCCCAATGCGCAGAGGCGTTGCTTGGACGCTGCCTGAACTCTCGGGCTTTCCGAGGGGGCAAAAAACGTGCACGATGGCATGTTGCTTGGGTTCTCGGCTGACGCGCCGACCGTGCGCCGGCCTGTCAATCACGGGAGCAGCCGCAGCCGGCACATGGCAGCGGGCGGCCCGCCCCGCGCCCCGCGTCCGGAAAGGGGGGAATTAAACGTGCTTTTTTCTCCCCAGCCCTCGGCGGCAGGCCCCCCGGCGGATGCGCAGGACGCCCGGAGGACGGGGAGCGGACGCTGGCCCCGGAGGCTGACCCGCCGAGACCGCGGCGCCCGGGACGCGGCGCCCCACTTGCGCGGAGCGCGGATCGGGACGGCGCCTGGACCTGCGCGGGCCGGACGACGCCCCGCCTCCTCCCCCCGGGGAGCCCCCGGACCTCGCTGCCTCCACCGCCCCTCTCTCTGCAAGAGCGGGTGTAGCAAGGCCCGCCCCCACCCCCGGGAGCCGCGGCGGCCGCGGCCTCGGCCTCGGCCTCGCGGGCGTGCGCTCCGGGGCCCCGTCGCAGACGCCGGTTCGAGACTCGTCCCGGGCCGCGGGGACTCCGAAGTCCGGACGTGGAGCTCGCCCGGCGTCCGTGCCTTCCGCGATCCGCACCGAGGAGCCAGCCCTCTGCTCCGCTCCCCCGCTGCTCGGGATCCGGAGCCTCCGACCCGGGGGACTGCGCCCCGGCTCGGGGACGAGCCGCCCGAGGAGCGCCCGGAGGCGGATGCTCCAGAGCCGCGAGGCCGAGGCGAGCCGTGAGCGGCGCGCGCCGGGGCCGTGAGCTCCGCGGCCGGAAGGGGGCCGCGGGGAGCGCTCCGCCCGCCATGCCCCCGCGCCCGCCCCGCCGCGCTTGATGCGGCGCCGGCCCGCCGCCCGCCCCGGGACCTGGGCCCCCCGCCCCGCCGCGGCCGAGGTGAGTGCGGGGCGGGCGGGGCGGGCGGGCGGCAGGTGCGGGCGCGGGCCGGGACCCGGTGGGCGGACCACCAGGCGGGGTGTCCGTCCCGTTTCCTGAAGCGGCGGCGGCGGCGGCGGCGCCATGGCCCGGGCGTCCTTTGGGGGGAACCCTCCAGTGAGAGGTGGGTTCGAGGAGTCCGGTGGGGTTGCTTCCCGGAGGGCTTGGCGCTTTGGGGTTTGTGCGGGCGTCGGGCGTTCGGTGGCGGGGTCCCCCTGCGGCGGGGCACCCGGCGGGGCCGAGAGCGCGCTCGTGCGTGTGCGCGCGCGTGTGCATTTGTGTGTGTGCGCGTGTGTATTTGTGTGTGCGCGCGTGCGGTGAGCAGACCCCGGAGTTCGCGTCCCCCCGCGGACAGAACCCGCCTGCGCCCCCCACCCTCCCCAAGCCCCACGTTCCGCCCGTTTGCCAGCCCGCGGAGCGGCGGGGACGGCGGGCGCGGCCCCTTTAAAGGGCAGCCCGCCCTCCGAGTCACGGACACCTCCGCCCCCGCCCCTCCCCGCGCGCCGGAGCGGGGGAGCGCGCTTGTTTTCATTCATAACTTTTTCCTTCTCCTTCCTCTCCGTCAACTATTTATTCCGCGCTCCGGGCTCGGAGCGCAGAGGGCGCGCTCCCCGCCGGCCGGGCGCTGCGGTGCGGCCGCGGCCCCGCGCCCCGTCCCCGTCCCCGCGCCCCGTCCCCGGCCCCGCGCCCCGTCCCGGCCCCGGAGGCCGCCGCGCGCGGGGCCCCGTCCGTGCCGCCGGCCGCTCGGATCCGGGCGCCCCCGCGGCGGGGACGCGGGCCGGTTGTGGAGCACCCACGGCGGTACTCCTCCGTCTGCGAGGGGCTTGTCCGAGAAGGTACCGGCTTGGAGGGTGTTTTCCGGGGCGAGCCGCCTGCCCGGAGCCGGGGAGCGTGTGGGTGGGGGTGGTGGAGGGGGACGGTACCTGCCGCCCGCCCGGGGCGCCCGGCTTCAGGCCCGGGGCGGCCCGCTCGCGTTCTGCTGGCCTTTCTGCAGGGACCCGGTGGCCGCGGGCAGTGCGCACGCGGGGGTTTTCCTGCTCTTCCACCCCTTCTCCATGGCGTGTCCCCCTTAGTTCTCGGACACACTCACTCCTTCCTCTCCAAGCCCCGGGCTAACGCGTTGTGAGGACGAGGGATGTGCGGGGGCTGGTTTTTCCCCAGTCTGGAGGGACTCGGGGATCGAACCCAGCAGGTTGTGAGCGTGTGGGTCCCCATGTGCAGAGGAGGAGGGATCAGGCGGCATCTTGGGAGAGTGAGGGAAGGAGCCCCCAGTTGGAATGGACTTCTATTTGCTTTATTCCTTAAGCTGCTGGTGGTTGCATTTTTATCTTTTTTAAAATTTAATTTTATTATTTAATTTTATTTTTTTGGCTCAAAGTGGCAGTGGAGAAAGGGCTTTTTTTTCCTTCTTTTCATTCTTGAGTGGAATCCGTAGACTTTGGGGATGTGTATGGAGGAATTTGTGTGAAAAATAATCTAGTTTACCACTAATTGGAAACGGAAGCGTTTTTATGTTTGGTCGTTTGTTTTATAAGGAATGCGTTATAAATGAGAAGTCTTTTACTGCTGGCGAGGAAACACGACTGCTCGCTTTTATCAGGGCATTGCCGTGCTCATTTTTATTACACGCAGCACGTTAATCCCGAGTGGGCAGTGCTTTTGAAAATCGGGCTGTCATGTAAATGCAGATTTTTTAAGTTAGAGGAAATACAGATAATTGAAATGGATTTCCCGGTACTGCTTTAAAGGCCTAGCATTTGTTTGTGTACGGAGAGTTATCTTTTTATGTGCGTGAGCCCTTATTTAGACTTTAAAAAGTCTTTTCATGGTTTCAAATGTGAAGACTCTTCAACATGAAGCGAACTGTACATTGAGTGGTGTGTGTGTGTGCGTGTGCTCATGCTCACACGTGCACGCACACACAAACAAACATGCACACACACACACACACACACACACTTTTGTAGCTATAAACACCAACCACTGCTATACTCGTCTGTATTCACTTTGCGTCTCGTACATTAATAATGAGCTAGCTTGAAAAATCCTGGTTGCTACAGAAGACGACTTCTTATTCTGAGACTCCATTTTAGTTTGGAATCTCTCTTTTTTTTTTTAATGGAAGAAATACACCTTGACTAGTTTCTTCACCCCGAGTCAAATGCTTGTAACAGCAAACTAATGACAAAAAGAGGCAACAGCATCAAAGCCGTTTAAAGTGGATATTTTCCTTTATGGAGATGGGCTGATAGTGAGCTTTCTATTCCAGTCTTATGCTCGGCGTTCCCTACGAGGGCAGATTCTCATTATTTGTTAGTTTCACCAACAGGAAGGCATCACTTCCTGATTCTGCTCTTTACAAGTGGAAGGGCCTGATTTTTATGGCATGGGGGTCTCTCGCTCGAATTCTTCTTCCGTGATGTGGTCCTCGGCCTCTCCCTCCGATTGGACGCTGGCCAGGACCCCCGCATCGCTGTCACCCGCTGATGGAGGTGATCATTGCCAGGTGTTTCAGGCCATTTGGGACTTGACAGGGTTTCTCCCCCTCACCCCCTTCCAACCCCCCCCCCGCCCCTTTCTAAAAGAAACACTTCCTGTCATTTATATTTTTCTCTGTCTTTTTTTCATGTTCCATTTCCTCTTAGGACTTCAGATGCACGCCAGGTTCCCACTGATTGCCAAGATTCACGATCACCACCCATGGATCCCCCAAACCAGCATGGCAGCGGCGGTTCATTGGTCGTGACCCAGCCGCCGCCCGCCCTGGACAGCCGGCCGAGGCCCGACTACGACCGAGAGGCCCCGACGCCCGCGGCTATTTTGTCCCTGGACCAGATCAAAGCCATCCGGGGCAGCAACGAGTACACGGAGGGACCGTCCGTGGTGAAAAGACCGGCCCCTCGAACGGCCCCGAGGCTAGAAAAGCACGAGAGGACTCACGAAATCATACCGATCAATGTGAATAACAGCTACGAGCCGAGGCCTGCGAGCCACCTGGGACACGGGGGCCCCTCGCACCACGCCGCCCGGGGCCCCGTGCTGAGCCGGTCCACCAGCACCGGGAGCTCCGGCAGCGGCGGCAGCGCATCTTCCGAGCAGGGCCTGCTGGGAAGGTCGCCGCCCGCCAGGCCCGTCCCCGCCCACCGGTCGGAAAGGGCCATCCGGACCCAGCCCAAGCCGCTCACAGCGGTGGCGGCGGAGGACCTGAAGGGCCCTCTGAAAGCGGACCTGGCCCAGCAGCACCAGTTCATCTGCGAGCGGTGCGGCAAGTGCAAGTGTGGGGAGTGCACGGCGCCCCGGACCCTGCCGTCCTGCCTGGCCTGCGACCGGCAGTGCCTCTGCTCGGCCGAGAGCATGGTGGAGTACGGCACCTGCATGTGCTTGGTCAAGGGCATCTTCTACCACTGCTCCCACGACGACGAGGGCGACTCCTACTCGGACAGCCCCTGCTCCTGCTCCCAGGCGCACTGCTGCTCACGGTACCTGTGCATGGGGGCCATGGCCCTGTTCCTGCCCTGCCTGCTCTGCTACCCCCCCGCCAAGGGGTGCCTGAAGCTCTGCCGGCGGTGCTACGACTGGACCCACCGCCCCGGGTGCCGCTGTAAGAACTCCAACACCGTCTACTGTAAGCTGGAGAGCTGCCCCTCCCGGGCCCAGGGGAAGCCTTCATGACTTGGGAAGGAGGTGGGCGTGGACCTCCCCAACTCACCTCTTTCGAGCTGCGGCTGGTTAGAACACGATGCTCTTTGATGCTGGGTTTTTCGTTTTCTGGACGACTTGCCCGTTTCCTGCCTTCTCGCCTCCTGTTTCCCAAGGCTTGGCGTGCGGATGGCACCCTCTCATGGACAATCGATGAGAACGGACTGGGTCCCACTCAGGACAAGAGCCTCTGCCGCCCCCATCCCCACCCCCCAAAGAGGGTGTTGGGAGTCACGGGCTGGGGTTTTGTGTAGCCTTTTTGTTCTGCAAGCAACTTTCCAAAGTTGCCCACACGACACTTCTCTCCTCATCACCATCACACACACACACACACACACACACACCCCTAGGGGACAGTGATTGAGAGCTGTTTTTGATGGGGTTATTCCGGGAGCAGGGAAATTGGTGTTTAAAAAAAGCAACCCTTTACTTGCTTAAATAAGCTATGTATTCAGTTCTCTCTCTTCCTAGCCTTGGACCCTTAAGTAGCACGGGGGGATATATTTTTTGTTATCACATACACGTTTTCCTTTAACCACTGCCCTCTTGCCCCTCAAGAGTTCTCTCCCCTCAGTTTTGGCATCGTCTTGCTGTAGCCATGCCATGGTTTTGTTTGTGTTTTTGTATGTAATGTTAGATTCACTCTACAATGTAAATCTTCACATTGGAGATATATTGGTTGTATCTTGCTGATCTTTATTCGAGCTTTCTCATTTGTGAAGGTCTCCGCTACCTTCCTTCCACACCCCACACCTTTCACCACATCTCTCCTGTCGTTGAGGGCACTTGGATTACTGGAGTTGATATTTATAGCTAATCAGTCTGCAGGTGTCAGAGAAGAATGCTGCCTCAAGTGGTCTTGGCTCCTGAATGGTTGGTCGGTCCCTTTGCCTTGGTTAGTTAACAGCTGAGTAAGTCTAATCTCTTCTGTGCTTTTCATTGCCTTAACCACAAATTGTGGTGCTTTTTTTTTTGTATATTTTATGTATAAATCACAAAGTTGAATCCTGACTATTTTTAAGACAAAAGTCTGTTAAACTTTTTTATTGTAAAGAATATTTATTATGCGAATCTATTATTTTATGATATTTATTGCAAAAGACTGTTGAAATGTACTCATGTCTGAATATAACAAAATACCAATACATAACAGAAAATAAGGTGATACGAAGAAAGTACATATGTTAACTATAATGCAGAAATATATTAATTACAAAACTGTCTCTTGATTTCTTCATTTATTGGCCTGTACTGGGATGGTGATGTTGGTCATTTGCTTTGACTCTTCATGCACCCTCATTTAATTTTTTTCTCTTAATGCCCCGAATCTAGACACAGGTGAGTTCAAATTTTGAACTAGATGTTTCCTGGAAAAGGCACTAATCAAAACATGTAACCCAAATTCTGTTTCGACAAATTCCCAAGTGAGTTGCTGTGAAGTAAAAATGCAGTTAGTATAAACAGTCACTCCCACTCTGGCTGTTTTGTAAGCACGAGGCTTTGTGTAGGCCTCAGTGTCTTGGAATGGCCCGTATCTAGAAGTTCTTAAAAATATTTATCTTAACTCTTGGATTAATCAAAAATTGGTCTTCCACCAGCAGACCTTACAGAATTTAGGCATGCCAGGAGTCTCAGGCACTGTTGCTGTAATAAAACATTCCAGAAGTCGGCGTGCACCAAGGGAGGGCTTCCCATAGCAGAAACATGCTTTGAAATCATTCCGGCCCCTACTTTTTCATGTCCTCCAGCGGGTCTTGGATGTGGCCTGGTCACATTATTGGTCCTCAGGTCCTGTGGAATAAGGAATCTGGAGGCCTGAGACTATATTATAGGAAAAGTAAATATTTTAATTTTTTTTTTTACTTAGCTAAAACCACCGCATAGCTGGTTGGTACCTTTGGGTCTGACAACATTTTGTTCATGTGAATCCTCAGACTCAGTGTCACGGACTCCCTGTGCCTACATGATCTGTCAAACCTGAACAATTCCTTGTGTTGGAGAAGCGAAAGACATACCGAGGACATGATGATTGAGGCTTTTCAAAACAACGATCCAGCCTTTTTGTTTTGATGGGTATCTCTCAGACAATTTGGCTCCTAGCTTTACAAGCCCTGTTCTTTGTAACGAGGCCTCCGTTCTGTCTCAATCAGACAAGGCCTGCGTGACAGGAGCCTGTTTCAGTGCTGCCCCATCAAGCCACTAGACCTGTGGTGACACTTGGTCATCAAGGGGTATCTCTGATCTCGGAAGGCACATGCGTACCTGCGTTTTTGGAGGCTGCTTCAGAACCCAGCATTTCAAAACGGGAACTTCCTTCCTCTGGTAGCTCACATTATACGATGTTATCACCGGCCCCCTAACAGAGTTATTTCATTGAGACTGGGACGCCTTAATGAATGAAGGGTAAATGCAGGCTCTTTCAAAGCACTGTGCCACCTTCTTCTGCTATTCACACCCTGGTATAATGAGCTGGGGTGAGGACTGTCTGCAGTGACAGTAACCAGGCTGAAGAAGCTGTGGGTGCCATTGAAAGAAATGTATAACTTTTATGAGCATGAGGCGTGCTGGGGAGTTTCAACCTCTGGCGCTCTGCGGAATGCACTGAGACTGCTGCTCGGCGCTGTGTGTCCTCCGCCTGAGAGCCAGGCCCACGTGAGGAAGCAGCAGCGGGAGAGAGGCGCGGGCGAATGCAGGCTTGTCAGGTGGCAACGCAAAAACACTTTGACTCAAAACTTCCTCCTCCACGATGGTGTAAACCTAGAAGGCAAAAAAAACACTGGGGTGTGTCCTCCGAAGTGATTCTGAACCTGATACTGAGCGTCCTTTAACGTGCGACGGCCCTGAAAGCATCGGCAAAGCTGGCATCTCTTCAAGACCGCTGCCCTGTGCTGACCCTGCTCCCTGGGCACGGCCATGCCAGGCAGGGGGGCCCACCTCGGTGTCCCTCAGTCCTGTGGCTCCTCCTCCTCCTCCTCCTCCTCCTCGGCGGCAGCCTGGCAGCGAGGACCTTTTCGTGGAGTAGATTCCTCCCAGCCTGATCGCTCACTGCCAGTTCTTTTTTTTCAAGGGAGTTTTATTCAGAGAATTTACTTGTGAGTAAAACCAATCCCGGATTCCTGTAATTGAGAAGTTTTCCTGTCAACCGAGTTTATAAAATGTAACCTAGCAGAAAAATGAAAGGCAGGAAAAAGAAAAAAAGATAATGCTTCTTTTTTGTGAAGGCCTAAGGTGAATCCTAAAGTGATAGTCAGTTGTAATTATTTTATGGTGCTCAAAATCCAAACCCTAGACCATTCTAGTTAGGATTAAGAAAAAGAAAAGTTAAAAAACAAAAGCAGTGGTCTTTAAAGTGAAAAGGAAGCAAGTCAGAAACTAATTGTGTTTTTACCCTAAAATCGATATTGGAAGCAATTCAGAGGATTCCTTTCTGGAAGATGGATTTAGTTTTTGAAATTGTCTTCTTTTCCTAAATCTTTTCTTACTAGAATGTTTCTGAATATTTCATGGCCATTTTTATGCATAGCTGTTTAGCAAAAAATAATAATAATAATAATAACAAAAACAATCCCTGTTGGAACACTGAAATACTGAAACAAACAAAAAGTATCTAGATAGCTCTCATCTAAAATTACACACCATATAGATTTTTAAAATTTTTATTGCAAGAAAGAGTTTGGAATCTTTGAATATCTTGAAAACAAAACATTAAGTCCTTCTTTTGGCCAGCTGACAGTTGGAGGACTTTCTTCCCCTTTATTTCGCTGATTAGCTATAACCCAAACAATCATGTACTTAATTGACAAATTGTTGATTCTTCTAATATTTGCTCAGACTACTCCCAAGCCATGCTGCTACATTTGTTGAACACTTACCCGGTGCATTATTCTTTATGCAGAAAGATACCAGAGACTGTCTTGCTTCATGTTTCTCAACTAAATATGGAAACGAATAGGTCACAGTTAAAAAATGAACAATTTCAGAAGGCTGTGTCATAGCTCAGACCCACTGTACCAGAAGCATCTCCAGAGGAGGAGCTTGGTATTCAGGTTTTTGTTTTGTTTTGTTTTGTTTTTAATCCTCACCCATTCCTTGAACACATTTGTTTAAGTATTATGGACTACTGGTAGTCTGAGGGAAAGAAATACGTGCCATGGTAGGGAATCAGAGAAAACTAGCTGAATAAATTTGATGCAAGAAAACAAGGTGTGCATTTGGGAAAACTGGGTTCTGCTTTGGGTAGCAGTTGAAAACTTCATCTGTGTATTAAAATCATCTGAGAGTAAAAAGCTGTGAGCCACAAACAATACGTGTGCCCAGATCACCCCCTCCTCAGGCCAGTTAGTCAGAATTTCTGGGACGGGGATTTGGCTTTGGTTTGTTCTAAAAGCACCCCAGGTGATTTAGGTTCCAGGTATGTGAGGGGAATTGTGGGAGGTTAAAATGGCAGATGTAGAAAAAGGAAGGCAGAGGTATTGAGGGTCACAACTAGCTGAGAGGTTAGTGGGAATGGGGAGAAGAGGTCAATGTGGGAAGTATTACCAGACGTCAACCTTTAAGACTTTGTAGTTATTTGTATGTGGGCTTGAGATGGAGGAAAGAATTGAAAATGATATTGAGATTTTGGACCTAGGTGATCAGGCAAACCATAATTCTGTTAGAAGAAATGGGTGGTATTCATTTAGGAGGTATGTGGGATGGGAAAAGTTGTGAGTTCTGTTGGAATGAACTCTGGAAATGCCAGTGAGTTTCTAGTAGGTCATTGAGAAAGAAGTGTAGAGTGTAAAGGAGGTGAGAGTGGTCCTTTGATCCACAGGGCGGTGGGAGTGGGAATGGGGGGAGGGGGATAGACACACAGTGACTCTGTGTCATAGATCCCAAAGGGTAGATCCTAAGGGAAAGGACGGGATTACATCAGGCTGGAGACATACTCTTAAAAAATTTTATATATATATATATATATATATATATATATATATATATATATAAAATTTTACACACACACACACACCAGGATATTTTAATTGATTTCAAAGAGGAAGAGAAACATCAGTGATGAGAGAGAATCTCAGTTGGCTGCCTCCTGCATGCCTCCTATGATAGATCAAGCCCAAAACACGAACGAGCATGTGCCCTGGCTGGAATTGAATCGTGACCTCTCGCTTCATAGGTCGATGCTCAACCACTGAGCCATACTGCCGGGCAGGGGACAGAATCTTGAGGAACGAACTTGCATTTAGGGGGTAGATAGGTAGATATAGGACCAGTAGGTGAGGGATGCTCAAAGAAACATGAGCACCGAGAGATTGGTATGTTTTAAATTTCCAGGAAACTTTCAAGATGAAAGTCATTGAATGTCAAATGCTACAGAGACTCCCAACTCAACTTGGCGGATGGTATTCAGGTGAAGCTGTGATCATAAAAACCAGGTTGCCGGGGATGGAGAAACGGGTGGGTGGTGAGCACCTGAAGGTAATAGTTTAGACTGTTCTAGAAATTTTGAAGTAGGAAAGGAAGTAGAGGCAGGTAACAGGGGAGGAGGATTTTTAGACCAACAGAAGCTTGAGCCTTTGTGTAGGAAGAGAGAGAGGGCAATTGAGAAACAGAGGAAAGGGCTAAAGGGACACAATTCCTGCCTCGGGAGGAAAGGGTAGAAGAGAAGGCACAAGGCAAGCAATGCTCTTCTCCCAGGATGAAGAATAAAAGAAGAGGAGGAAGATAAAGACAATGGAATCTGAAAACAAGAAGAGGGAACTACACCCTGATTTTGGTAAGTAGAGGATGGTCTTCTTCTGATAAGATGTGCCAGGGACTGAACTTGGGTCTAGAACGGGTTGATATGGTGACGCCCATGCACAGTCCACTGGTCAGGTGCAGAGCGGTGCAGAGAGCTCAGCTCACATTGAACGGGGCATTTTTGTGTATGTGTGTGAGCTACTAAACGGTTTTCAGATTTCATCTAGACATTCCTTGCAGCAGATGGTTGGAGGGGGCAGTTAAAGCAGAGAGTGAGGGGCCAGAATGAAATGGTGAACTTGTTAGAGGTCAGGAGGTTTAGGGCAGTCGTGGTCTGGGTATTTGCTGATGTGACTGGCCAGAGTTGGACACAGGTTGCAATGAGGAGGAAAGACAGGTTCACAGATACGGTGGAAGAGGACCCATTACAGCTGAGGGCAGGAGGTGTTCAGGTCAGATCTTCGAAGGTGGGCTAAGGAGAGCTGGACTCTCTCTGTGCTGATGGGTAGCCGAGGTAACGAGAAGACTTCTGGAGGGAAGGCTGAAGAGGAGGAAACACAGGCCCGTGTGTTAGCTGTTGTTGATTTAGGTATTAAATGCAGAGGTGGAGGTGGAGAGGAAAATTCAGAGGCTGCTGTTTATGTTCAGAAGGGAAGTTCTTAGACACATTGACTTGTTTTTAAGCTCATGGATTATAAATCCCGTATATCAGATCTGATAAAAATGTCAGATTTCTTCATAAGGAATGAACTAGTTGAGTAGAATTTATTTCCAATGGGATGTCCTTCATTTACAGCACAGATGGTCTACTCACAAAATGTTATTGAATAAAGAAACTATCTTCATGAAAATTGATAAACTCGTCAATTCTGTCAAAATAGTACACGGAGCCAAAAGACCTGCGTTCTCAGTCCCTCCTTGAAGCGTTAGTTCCGGTCAGAAAGCAGAGGGTTGGGTCCCAGAACCGAGGCCTCCCTCACAGTGTGCGTGGGGCAGATTCACAGTGCAAGCTGTGAGTAAATTTGGTGCCGGAGCAGAAGTACATTTTATTCTTCTAGTTCACCCCGAATCTGCCTCCTGCTCCAAACCCAGAGAGGCTGTCTCCACAAAGAAAGCTGCTGGTGTCAGTTATTTACAGAGTAGGTGACGTTCTAACTGGTTTCTTTGTGGTTTATAAACCTGCTCTTGGAATTACCTCTAATTTCCTCTTTGTGTCTGCCTTTGGCTATTTTTAACTTTGGTCCTTTAGTACCAGAAACACAATTCAATTAGGGTAGATGAAATAAAGATAAAACTAAAATCTACCAGTTTAATTTCTTGCCATCGAATGCCTAGAATAGTGCTTATTAGGTTACCGTAGACTAGGAACTCAATAAATATTTGTTGCTGATTGCCTTGCTAGATTTATTCTCTTATTAAAAATTATCTTTATTGCTGAGAGTATTAAAAAGTATTTTCCCCATTGACCCCCTTCACCCTAAACCTGCCCACCCCTCTAACCCCACACCTTCACCGCACTGTTGTCTGTGTCCATGGGTTATACATACACATTCTTTGGTCAATCTCTCACCCACCCACCCACCCACCCCCACCTTCCCTCTGAAATTCATCAGTTCTGCTCCATACGTCTATGTCTCTGGATCTGTTTTGCTCATCAGCTTATTTTGCTCATTAGATTGCACGTAGGAGTGAGATCATGTGATACTTTGTCTTTCTAAAAGCTTCAGACTAAGGACAGATGCTGAGATTAGTGACCAAATGGAAGGTTTGGTTTTGCAGGGCCTTTGATTCTGTTTCTAGTATCAACAATGGTGGCGATTTTAAGGGAAAATAAGGACTGCTGTATTGAATCATTCATTCGGCCATATCTTAGGGGCTGAGGATCCCAGTCTACGACTAGTAATTCATGGGTATGTAGTCAAGTGATTGGTGCGATCATGTGCGCGGGTGGCTGGGGCTGTGGAAACCCTCTGGGAGCAGCAGCCACATCTGCCTGTGCCAGTTGGGAAGGCTTCATGGAGAAACCGCCAGAGCTGATGGGTACTCCATCAGGTAGACAAGTTCGGCATGATGGGCACGTTGCAGCTACGCTAGTAGGTTTGGGCTGTAAGGTGCCTGTCGGGAGGATGGAAGCCGGTCACGGGAAGCGTGGCTGTCCTGTTGGAAAGTTTGAGCTCTTTCCCGTGGGTGGTAGGAGTCGCAGACAGGACACAGTATAAACAGAAGAGTGACATGACCAGATGAGGGTTTCAGGAGATGCTTCGGACAGCACCGTGGAGGAGTCACTGGGATGAAGGAGGGACGCCAGCAAGGTAGTCATCCATGGCTGAGGTCGTGAATGGGGCGGGGCCCTGGAGACTGGAAGGAAAGGGTGAATGGGTGTGACGTGATGGATTGAGGAAGATGCGTGAGGAGGAAACTGGTGACTCCGTGCTGATCCACTCCGGTAACGTAAGGCGGAAAGAGCACTTGTAAGAATGAACTGCACAAGGACACCAAAATTTTCCACATGGAACATTCTAGCACTCATGCAGATTCAAGAATCCTTTTTTTTTTCTTCCCCTCTTAGACAACATCTCTCCCAGAACAGTTAATGAGTAATGAAGTGGAATGAGGCAGGGAGCAAGAAGGCAGAGAAAAATCAAAGGCTTTGAAAAATGAAACAAACTACATTATTAATTCTTTCTTCCACCCTCGCTCCCCAGAGGTCATTGTATATCACTCAGAAAAGTGAATCATGCATCCAGACTTTGTTGTGAGAAAGAACTAAATTCCAGAACTAGAAAATTCAGCAAGCCCACCACTTTCTCTGGGTTGTCTAAAAAAAAAAAACCCCACGTTAATCCCCCATGCTTTCTGCTCCCTGCCCCCAGGCACGCATTTCAGTCCCTGGAGCGTCTCAAAAACAACGTCTGTAACCTCAGTATCCTGGCTGTCCTTCTCCCCTATGTGTCTCTGATTGTCAAAGTCAGAAATGGCCTTGAGAATGGACAAAGGACGGGGGTGATTAGGAAACATGGGTATTGGGTGATTGGGAATTAGGGTTATAGAATCGTTTGAATGCACCCAAACTCAAACCTTTGTTCCTTTCCTTCAGTTTAAAGAAAGTTGACCTCATGTGGGGCGGGAGGGAGGTGAAATGCCTCACTGGGGGGAAAACTCAGAGGGAGCCAGCAGAATGGGAAAAGCTCCTTGTAAAGGTCTGTTCCATTTCCACCGGGTAGACCTTGTCCCTGCCCGCAACCTGGGCGTTTAGATTACGTTTCCGAAATACACATGGCGACAGGCAAGTGCAGTAAAATCCACAATCTTGCAGAAGCTCTACGAAATAAAGGGCCAAATCACTTTGGGATTGGAACTGGTCTGTCTCTCTCTTGTATTTTGAAACGCTTGTAAATGCTAGTATTGGAGTTAAAATGTCTACCTTTTATAGGTGGTATGTGGCGCATGTGGAGGCTTGCAAGGGCTTTTAGAGGTGATCATTATAAAGCAGAACAACTTGAATTTGAGGGAAGCTGGCACTGCTTGATTTCAGACGTTTAGTGTGTGTGTGTGTGGGGGGGGGGAGAAGTCAAGTGTGAAAGTCCACATTGCTTCCTGTCCTACGTAGATAATAGCATTTTCTTTCCTCCTTTGCCCTTACCTGGGTACCATGTACCTTCATTTCTTAACTAAAGATTTTAACTGGGGGAGAATCTCTCTTAATACTTAGGGAAACTATGCTTCCTATAGATGGTAAAATCTGGCAAATTTTGGAAAGAAGAAAAGTAAGCAGTACTCTTGGGAGGGGGCGGGGGGGAGGAAAAGATCTGCTTGAACTTGCTTTTCTTGAAAACAAAACAAAACACAAAACCCAACATTCTTTCATGAAGCATTTTCCTCCCCCAAAAGTATTTGCCCTCCAGCATTTTTGTCCTACTTACCCACGCTTATCTTTCAAAACAAACATTTATTCCTTTCCACTATAGAGTGTGAGGAAGTTCCTGTGAGGTGATGCCCTCCCAGCCATCCGGGCGGGAACTGTCACCCCTTCCTACGGCCCAACCAATGACTGAGCCAACCGCAGGGCGCGCTCCGCGCAGAGCGGTGACTTCACGTGGGGCCGTGCACATGTTACCTATGGGGCCGCTTCTCAAGGGGAAAAACACAGAGCTGTCTTTTAAGTGCAAATAAAACGTTGGGTCCTTTTGACCCAATGGAAAATGTGTGTCTGCTGGTGGCTGCCTCGTTGGAATATGATGATTTACGCCTGGAAACATTTGTGTCATTTATCATATGATGTTCCTGGCCTACAGCGTGACTGCATAACACATAAGCATATTAAAAATTAATCTTTTCCAGTTCATCAGACTGTGTGTCTTCGTGGAGCCCCAGTGTTCTCTGTCCCTCTGGCCCTGCCCTCTTTTCCTGAAGTCGCCCTTGGCATTAACTATAGAGCCGGAGTGAAAACGCACCCCTGGGCACCCGCGGCTGTGCTTCCTGACTCCCCACCTGCCCTCGCACCCTTCTCTCCCGCTTTTCCGCAGGACAAATCTATGCTGTGCCATTGGTTCACCCTGTGTCCCGAAACCCACCTGTGAATCCTGACCTCAGGGACATCCTGGTAGCCTTTTAACCCTGTTCTTGTATTGCTGGACTGAAATCCTCCTTTTTTGACTGAATCATGCTAGAATATTCTCCCAGAAATTCTTTAGTAACAGCATTCATTGTGTACACTGCTCATTACTTTTTTTTTCTTAAAGTATTACATGCCTTCTTTTTCCTCCCAATTAATCTCCCTGCCACTCCCACCCCAGAGGGCAAGCCCCCACCACCCCAGTGTCTGTCCATTGGTCATGCTAATATGCATGCATACAAGTCCTTTGGTTGATCTCTAGCACCCCTCCCCTGCCTTCTCCCTGAGGTTGGACGGTCTGCTTAGTGCCACCTTGTCTCTGGATCCATTTTTGTTCCTCAGGTTATGTTGTTCATTATATTCCATAAATGAGTGAGATCATGTGATATTTATCTTTTTCCAACTGCCTCATTTCCCTTAGCATAATGCTCCCCGGTTCCATCCAGGCTGTTGCAAATGGTAAAAGATCCTTTCTTTTTTATAGTGGAGTAGTATTCCATTGTGTAGATGTACCACAGGTTTCTAATCCACTCATCTGCTGATTGGCACTTAAGCTGTTTCCAAATCTTAGCTATTGCAAATTGTGCTGCTATGAATATAGGGGCGCGTATATCCTTTCTGATTGGTGTTTCTGGTTTCTTGGGATATTGTCCTAGAAGTGGGATCACTGTGTCAAATGGTAGTTCCATTTTTACTTTTCTTCAGGAAACTCCACACTGTTATCCACAGTGGCTGCACCAGACTGCATTCCCACCAGCAGTGCACCTAGGGTTCCTTTTTCTCCACATCCTCGCCAGCACTTGTCGTCTGTTGATTTGTTGATGATAGACATTCTGACAGGTGTGAGATGGCACCTCATTGTCGTTTTGATTTGCATCTCTTGGATGTGACTTTGAGCATGTTTTCATATGTCTCTCGGCCTTCTGTATGTCTCTTTCAAGAAGTGTCTACTTAGGTACTTTGCCCATTTTTTGACTGGATTTTTTAAATCTTCCTTTTGTTAAGTTGTATGGTTTCCCTGTAAATTTTGGAGATTAAACCCTTATTTGAAATAGTATTGGCAAATATGTTCTCCCATGCAGTGGGCTTTCTTATTGTTTTGTTGATGGTTTCTTTTGGTGTGCAGAAGCTTTTTATTTTGATGTAGTCCCATTTGTTTATTTTCTCCTTAGTTTCCATTGCCCTAGGTTCTGTGTCTGTAAAGATATTGCTACAACACATGTCTGCTATTTTGTTGCCTATGGAGTCTTCTAAGATTTTTATGTTTTTCCATCTTACATTTAAGTCCTTTAACCATTTTGAGTTTGTTTTTGTGTATGGTGTAAGTTGGTGATCTAGTTTCTTTTTCTTTCTTTCTTTCTTTCTTTCTTTTCTTTTTTTTTTTTTTTTTTTTGCATGTATCTGACCAAATTTCCCAGCACTATTTACTAAAAAGACTGTCTTGACTCTATTGTATGCTTTTGCCTCCTTGTAAATATTAATTGCACTGCTCATTACTTTTAATGTTTCCTTCATAATGTCCAGGAGGCAACTCTACTGCTGTCCTCCTACTGTCTCTGGGTGGGCCTGAGAATTAATTGAGCATAAAATGGATTAATAGGAGAAAAACACCCAGATTTTTACCTGGAATGGCTGGGCCCAAGTGTCTATATACCAGGTTGAACAAAGAGAGGCAATGGTGGGAAAGGAGCTAAAACACCTGGGAGACTAAGGCAAGTTAAGAGTTATTGTGACTGGTCCGTTTGTCCAGATTTCTCCTGGCCTCAGCTCCGTCTCTGGTGATGAGAGTGCTCCCTTCCTCCTGGGACAGGAGGGCATCTTTCACAGGGGAGTTTTATCTCCTGCTTTCAGGAAGAAGAGGGGAGGTCAGAGCACCCTTCTTGCATTTTTCATGCTTTTAGGTTAAAATAATCCTTATGCTCATTTTGCAGTAGCATTTCTCTACCATTCTTCAAAGTTTATGCTTTGTTTCTCCTTTTATACTGTTACTGTTTGAGACTGGGGTTATGCTGTAGGTTGACCTTCACTCCAAAAGGGCTTTGCCCGTGGTAGGTGCTCAGTAAACATTTATTGATATATTCTCCCTGCATTTGACAATTGAGTCATAGAAGCTCATCTTTGGATTTTTGTTCTTCTGACCAGAGGAATAGTTAACTATATTAATAAAATATAATGTACATTCTAATATGATCTGTAACCTGCTGTAAGCCATTTTAGTCTTGCATCCTAGTAAATAGAGTACTAAAAAAGTTATGTAACCATTTGTTAAAAAGAATGTTGGCCATATTATTGATGGTGTTCAAGTGTCCAGAAGAGACTGGTTTTAAGAATCGGAGCAGTAAAGTTTTGGCACTGGAGGAGACAGGCATGAAAGGACACTGAGTCATCTTACCTGGAGAAGTGCATCCTCTCTGTAACTTCTCAGATAGGCCTGCCATGGTCGTGCCTAGAATTACTAATGACTCCTTCATTTTACAGATTTATGTGGTGGACATTTTCTCTGTTTTCCGAATCCCACACGGAAAACAACAGGTTCCTGAGGGGAGGAGCTGGGGATTAAGAAATTAGAGAAAGAAAGAGACAAGAGGCAGAAATAGATTCAAGCTGGGCGCTAGGTGGGTGCCATCTCTCTGACGGAGAGACAGTCACACTCACCTCAGACAACACAGCACATTTATTGGTTTCCAAAAGGGATTTTATGATCAAAAGGATTTTAGGGTGTGCCCAAATCCTACTCATCAGGATCTGGGTAAGCTCCTTATTTTTTGTACAAGATTTAGCATATCAAGACCTGGGTGGGTCAAGGTCCTTTTTGTTCCTCATTCCAAGCACATGGATAAAGATAAGAAATCAGTACTGATAACAGGATTCTGCCAGTGCCCTTTGGCTCAGCTGATAAGAATTAAAATAGTATCCATGTGCCTTCCCAGAAGGCTCTCTACAATCTATTCTTAGTTATTCATAATGTAAACCATTTGGTCTTTTTTAATGAAGAACCAAAAGTGTTCTTGAGAGTGACTGATACTGAGTTGACTTGAGAGTCTTGGACAACTCCAGAGTCTTCTTAGCTTCGTAGGTGCTAATGTTCTTTCTCCTGGATACCAAACTGGTGTGTCTCTTGCTGAACTTGGCATAGGCGTGACACTCATCAAAATGCCCCCTCTTTTTTTTTTTTTCATTGTAAATGGCTATTAATGCTTTTTAATGTTCTTTTTAAACATCTATGATTATAAATAACTAGAGGTCCAATGCACAAAATTTGTGCAAGAGTAGGCCTTCCTTCTCCCGGCTGCCAGCACCGGCTTCCCTCTGGCACCCAGGACCCGGGCTTCCCTCGCAGCCCCAGCTTCCTCCAGAAGGATGTCCGGTCGGACGTCTGGTCTAAGTAAATTAGCATATAATATTTTTATTATTATAGACTTGTTATCACTCAAATCGAAGCACTATTATGAGTAAATATAGTAATAACTCAAATTGTATATTGCACATAACATTTTTTGTAAGTACCTAGGTTTATAAAACTTGGGTATTTCAACAAACTTGTGAGTTAAAGAGAGTTCAAATTATTAGCCTGGTTTTTATAAGTAAGGAGGCTTGACGAGGGAGGAAATATGATTTTTCCATTTATTGGTAAAGTGAAGACCCGATTCTAACTTCTCTGACTGCTTAGTTCATTCTGCTGTCTTTTCGATGACCACTAAGTAAGCACAAGGGCTATGCCACGCCTGCTGATGACATCAGTGTTTGGCTGTGATGGAGCATCCAGTTGAAAGAAAGAAAGAAGAAAAAAAAAGTCCTATTCTCATACTTGAATTTTACAGGGAGCTTCATTTTAAATTGTGCTGTTTTGTATGGAAGCTAACCCGACTGATTTCTTAGTGGCATCCCATTCTGATGGTCTAGAACAGCAATTTTCAACCTTTTCCATCTCGTGGCACACATAAACCAAGTACTAAAATTGTGCAACACACCAAAAAAAATGTTTTTTTTTTACTGATCTGACAGAAAGGTAGGTATAATTTTGATTCATTCACACCGGACCGCTATTGTTGTGTTGGCTGTTGTCGTTTCTTTATTTGACAATCTAAGGGAGAAGAGGTCAGCGCCCCTGACTCAGTAGTCAGGTACGGCATGTTTTAAACATTCTTGTGGCACACGGGTTGGACGTCGCTGGTCCAGGAGCACTGCGGTTGCATTTGCCAGGAATGCATGGAGCCCAAACACACAGAAGTGCATTCCGGTTGCCTTGGAGTTTGATTCTGTAGCTCATCGCACCTCAGCCTCTTCTTCTATCCTGCCCTCCCACTCCTCTGCTGCTCACATTATTAGGTGGGGATTATTCTCACGACAAGGTCGCCTGCGGGGGGGGAATGGGGGAGGACAAGGTAGAGCTCTCAGCGATGCCTGGAACCCTCTGGGCGGGAAACCGGAGCCAGCCCCCATGGCACTCTAATGAAAACTTTCATTCCTGCTGGTTTCTCCTGTGGTCCCGCCGCCCGCCCAGCAGATCTGCCCCGGGTTTCTGTGGGTGAGTTTTCCAGCAGGAATGTGGGCTTTGTTTCTCTGAATAGTTGAGTGCAGATTAGTGGGATGCCAATTTCCTGTGGCCTTTCAGGGCTGCAATTTGAGCCCTGTTTGCTCCTGGCCCTTGCACAATGAAAAACAATGGGTAACTTCTTTCAGGTTTCACTTCGGGGCTCTTAGGAACGGGGGAAGTGGCTAAAGCCCTACTTTACAGGTAATTAACAATAGATAATGTTTGCTCTGCATTTTTTTTTAGAGCCGATAAAAGGTAGAAGAACATAACTCAGCTCCTGATTTAGACACTGTGCAGTGGTTTTTATGGGCACAATAGCTGTTCTTAGCATTTAGCAAGGTGGCGTTAACATCTGGGGCACCTACAGGGTGTGGCAAAAGTAGATTCACAGTAGTTCCTATGGAAAATAATGCAATGATTGATAAATATTTATTTCTGTGCTTCCTGTACTCTCAAGTATAAACCTACTTCTGTCCCACCCTGTATACGACTGAACAGAAAACTTAAAAAGTAGAAGAAAAAAGATGTTTAAAACACGTACAGCTAGCCCTGGCTGGGTAGCTCAGTTGGTTTTAATGTCGGCCTGATACACGAAGGTTGTGGGTTCGATCCCCAGTCAGGGTACATACAAGGAACCTCTAATGAATGCATCAACAACAATCAATGTTTCTCTCTCTCTCTCTCTCTCCCCCCTAATATCAATAAATTTTTTAAAAAGTAAAATAAAATAGGGACTGCTAACCAAGAAAGCAATCCTTACAGATATTGGGGAAACCTATCTCTTGAAGCCACACATTTGGCTCAGGGGGCACGTATTATATCTTTGTTTTAAGAGGTGAATAGTTTTCACAACTGGATACTTACTCAATGTTCATTTTTTTCTGTCCTGTACCTTCAACTGCAGAATCCACCTGTTTGTTAAAATGATGCCAGCTGAAGAGGTTTCTATTGGCCACTATTTAATGATTAGCCACAGAAATTCTGCCGAAGGGGTCTTAGATGCCCGGCACGTGGGAGACAACGGTGTCTCTCGCGCGTTCACTGTGTGTTTGGCAGCGACAGGGCCTTGGTTTCCACGCTCCACTCTGAAGACATATCATTTTCAGACTACCCTTCTCTCTGAAATACACAGGGTGGGGCAAGCGTTGGTTTACAGTTGTGAATACGTGAAACAGCGCTTATTCTTGTATTCTTAAAAATTAATTATTGTGCCAAAACCGGTTTGGGTCAGTGGATGGAGCGTCAGCCTGCGGACTGAAAGGTCCCGGGTTCGATTCCGGTCAAGGGCATGTACCTTGGTTGCGGGCACATTCCCAGTAGGGCGTGTGCAAGAGGCAGCTGATCGAAGATTCTCATCGATGTTTCTAACTCTCTATCCCTCTCTCTTCCTCTCTGTAAAAAATAAATAAAATATATTTAAAAAAATTAATTATTGTTTTCTTTTCCATAGGAACAACTGTAAAATCTACTTTGCCCCCACCCTATATTATGTCCACCTCGTGACACGTGGGCTTGTAGCTGTGCTGAGGACTGGTGGGTTTCTTCAGTCTCCAGCAGTGAGGAAAGACCTATCTGTCCCACAGACTGGCCGCAGCAGTAAGAGGGAGGGATGGAGGGGTCCCTCCCTGCGGAGGTGTGACCGTCTTTCCCAATGCCATGGCCAGAGCAGGGGCAGGCTTCTCTTTGGAAAACCTCATCTCAGTGTCAGCCGCGACACTGCACATCCACTAATGTAATGCGTGCACCGAGCTCCTGATGAAGATCTAAAGGCTGGGTCGTGTCTGAGATCCCCACCAAACTTATTTTAAGAGCGAACCTGGCCAAAACCGGTTTGGCTCAGTGGATAGAGCGTCGGTCTGCGGACTGAAAGGTCCCGGGTTCGATTCCGGTCAAGGGCATGTACGTTGGTTGCAGGCACATCCCCGGTGGGGGGTGTGCAAGAGGCAGCTGGTCGATGTTTCTCTTTCATCGAAGTTTCGAGCTCTCTATCTCTCTCCCTTCCTCTCTGTAAAATATCAATAAAATATATTTATAAAAAAAAAAAAAAAAAAAGAGCGGACCTGACTCTCAACCAAAGCCAGTGGCTTTTTGTTCCAAGCGGCACCCAGCTGAGAGACACGAAAAGGTCACCTTACTCATCTGCTCTTGAGGGAAGTCGCTTTGGTGGAGGCTTGATGACATTTGAAAGCGGAGCAGCTCTTCGGACGTGTGTGCAGACACCCCGGAGAGCCGTGCTCAAGGCCAGCGAGGCAGGCGGAGGTGAAGCAGCCTCCCGTCAATTCATCCATTCATTCATCCGCCCGACCTGCCGTGGCCGGCCGAGCGCCAGTGTGGGGCTCGCTGAGGCCCTTCCTCTCCGCCCAGCGCTGGGCAGGGGCTGGCCGGGCCCCAGACACAGAAAAGCGCTCAGCCCTTCTTTCCTGCTGACAGAAGGAATGTGTGTGTGTGTGTGTGTGTGTGTGTGTGTGTGTGTGTGTGTGTATTGGAGACTTGGTTCTGGAATGCAGAAAAAGCATTAGGGAGACAATAAAAGTCCCAGAGCCCCACCCCTCACTTCCTAGTTCCAGAGGGGCGTGAGCAGTTCTGTGGATTCCCTCCTCACATCTCTACTAGTTTCTGTACCTGCTAACGTGCACATTTGGAAGTGGAAACACTCCTCAACTTCTCTCATCCCTTTGTCATCTGGTATGTGCTTTTAGAACGGAGGAGGCGCTGGTTTCAATAGAGACCAGAGCGATGTCAGAAGAGAGTCACTCCGAAAAGAACCAGGATTGGGCATTTTCTTGCACTGACTCCCCTTTTCTTCTTAGGAGGAGTTGAGAAGCTTTTCCCAGCTTCCCAGGATGTACCCAGCGAAGCACATTTATTGGAGGAAAATGAAGACACTTGAGAAGAAAAAGAGAACCGAGGATATTGGAACCCCTGGTGAAAGTGTCAAGGCCCAAGGGGCAAGAATATTCGATTTTTATTGAAAGGAAACTGTAGTTGTTGGACATTGCCAATGATTACAGTAAAATACTGGGGGGGGGGGGCACTTGAAAAAGTCTCTGGTGCTTTAAGAACTGGGTTCCTGCCCCCCCCTCCCCCAGCCTGCACATTAAGCACATCAATAGCGCTAATAATTTCCCTTCAAAAACTCCGCCTCAGAAGCACCAGTGCTCATCATTTTCCCCGCGGCGACGGGCTCGGAATTACGTAACCAACTTTATCATCACTATCATTAAAATCAGTGTACATTTCATTCCGGTTGTACAGGAAGTGATTACTGAAAGTATCCATTTAAAAGATGACTTAATGTTTAGACAGTGAGCTTGTATGTTTATCGTGTCAAAGCCTCGGGAGGAATATTTTGTTTTCCTTAAGCGCCCTGCACGCTGCCTAGTTGCACGTAGTTGTGATGGGTTTTATGTACTCCTGTGTCTGCACAGTTAACGGTATCAACCCTCAGGCTTTGCCAGATCTATTATTCTGTTGTTCCACCGACCGGAGGAACTTCTGAGCTGTGGGCGAAGGGACTCATTCTCATGCTAGCATGCTGACGAGGCTTGTCTTTTCCAATGGAAGGGCTCCTTTGCTGAACCAGCCCCATGGCCTTAGGAAGAAATGACGACCGACTTTGATTTGACTTAAGCAACCTTTTACAATGACTTCTAGATAGGTAAGTGCTCTGCTCCAAGTGAAGGCGGCGATGAGCTCACTTAATTTCTCTGTTTAAAACAGACTGCTTTTGATGGTTTACCAGACACGACATCACAGTTTCCTGTTTCAGATTTGAGTTAAGCAGGGTTGGAGAAAACCATGTGCCCTAAGTTTGAAACTCTCGGGACAAAATGCCCCTGACCAGAAGCTTCAGAAGCACAGTAGCTTTTTTTTAAAAAAAATGGTAGAAGAGAATGACAACCACAGCACTGATGAACCAAATACACAACATCCTTCCCTCACCCAAAACAAATAAATAAACAAACAAAAACACAACAAAAACACACACAAAAAAAACAACAACAGGAGACTGAATGATGGAAATGATTCCTTAAACCTTTCACATTTACAGGCTCTCAGATTTTAAAATAATTTTCCTTTTCCTAATCACAGCTAGCCCAGCACTCTGCGTGTTGGCCAAATTGTGTGTTCTCAGTTGAGATGGAAATTGAAGGTTGAGCCAAGCTCTTAGACACTCAGAAGATGGTTGCAGTTAGAAGTTAGTGCTGATGGTGGCTGCAGACCTGGGGTGTTTAACAGTGCGGCACAGAAAAATGATTGACTCTCTCCTGCACTCCTTGGGGATAGAACGCATATTTGGCCTTATGTATTACTCTTATGCATACTGATTTATTCTTTTTCAAAAAGTGACAGAACAACCAATGGCTCTACAGAAAACAAGGCACCTCTGAAACCTTTATAAACCACTGTTATCTAAGGTTCCTGGAAAGGAAGTTCTAATGTGTGACTCATTTAGAGTTGTAAAGTAGGGTCATTTTCAAAGGGATATAATTAAAACTAGAGGCCTAGTACATGGATTCGTGCACCAGTGGGGTCCGTTGGCCTGGCCTGCACCCTCTTGCAATCCGGGACCTCTCAGGGGATGTCTGATAGCACACGGCCCCCCTGGGGCACACGGCTCACCCGGGGCACATGGGTCCCCCAGGACCCACCGCTCACGGCGGGTGGGCTGGGACGGCTGCAGGTGCGGAGGCCGGGCTGAGATGGCTGGGGGCGTGGAGACTGCGCTCCAAGGCGTCCGGGCGGGAGTGGAAGGTGCGGCTGAGGCCCGTCGTCGGTTCCCTCACTCCCACGGCGGGCAGGCTGGGACGGCTATGGACACGGAGGCCAGGCTCTGAAGCAGCCCACTCCCTGGGCCCGGGGCGGAGTGAGCTCTGCTCTCGGTGGGCTTCCCTCACTTATGGCGGCTGTGGTGCGGTGGTGGTGGTGGCTCCGGCGACTCCATTTCCACTGTAGTTTTAAAATCCACATGGCAGCAGTGGCGCCCCTCCTAGGGGGCTCGGTAGAGGCTCCGACCCTGCCAGGCGGCGGCAGCGGGACTGACGGGCGAAGGGCTCGCCAGGGCAGAGAATGGAAGGCGCCGCGCCAGCTCCTCACTAGCACAGCAGGAGGGCTGAGATGGCTATGGGCGCAGAGGCCAGGCTAGCATGGCTCAGTGGTTGAGCATCAGCCTATGAACCAGGAGGTCATGGTTCAATTCCCAATCAGGGCACATGCCCACTTTGTGGCTCAATCCCCTGTGAGGGGCAACCAATTGATGATCCTCATTATTGATGTGTCCCTCTCTTCCTTCCTCTCTGAAGTCAATAGAGGTACATTTTTAAATAATAAAATAGAACAAAAACTCCCATTTTGCTGTTCATAATTGTTTATCTTTACCTTTTTCTTCTTCCTCTTCTTAGAGATTACTCTTTAGCATTTCATATAATACTGGTTTGGTGGTGATGAGCTCCTTTAGCTTTTTATTTGAAGCTCTTTACTGACCTTAAATTCTAAATGATAACTTTGCTGGGTAGAGTAATCTCATCATAGAAAGGAAGCAAACTGACAACTCTCAGGGAGAAGAGGGTGTGTGTGGGGGGGTGCAGGAAGATATTGGACAAAAATCTTACACCTATGGACGAGGACGGAGGGTGGGGGGATGGGGGGGAAGCAGCGGTGGTGGTGGTGGTAGTGGTGGTGGTGGTGAGGGCATGGGGTGGGGTGGGAACCGGGTAGAGGGGAGCTATGGTGGCGGGGGGGTGGGGGTGGGGAGGAACATCTGTAATAATCTGAACAATAAAGATTTAAAAACAAACAAACAAAAAAACTCCCCAGGTAATTTTTGTGACAGCCAGGGTTAGAACCCATGGTCCAGATCAGAGGTAAATCTGTGTGCTAAGACAGTTGTCGGCAAACTCATTAGTCAACAGAGCCAAATATCAACAGGACAACGATTGAAATTTCTTTTGAGAGCCAAATCATTTAAACATAAAATTCTTCTAACGCTACTTCTTCAAAATAGACTCTCCCAGGCCGTGGTATTTTGTGGAAGAGCCACACTCAAGGGGCCAAAGAGCCACATGTGGCTCGCAAGCCGCAGTTTGCCAACCACGGTGCTAGGAGAACCTTTTAAACCAAATGTTCCCTGAAATCAGTAAATAAGAGGTTAATATGTAGCCACCCCGTCAAAGAGAGCGGGGTGGTAGGAGGCTTCTTCTCCCCACCTTCCCACCTCCTTCGCCTCTCCTGGACCCCCCAGGAAGGTTTTAAAACCACGATGGTAATGACCAGACGCATAGTCACCACGGAGAGCCTTCAGAGGACCTCAGTGCTTTTGAAACGATATGCAAAATCATGTGTGTGTGTTGTTTCTTTCTCGGGGAAGAGTCCACGGTTTTTTCAGGTCATCAAATGATTGATTTCCCAAGAAAAGGGATAAGACCCACTGCCTCACCTACAGAGAAGGTACTTTATTTCCATGTGTAATCTATTTTTTTGAGACAGTGAAGATTGGACATTTATAACAAATATAAACAGAGGTTTTTAAATGCTGCCCTTTGCCAAATGGAAGCGGGGGTGGGGGGGTGGGTTATTGAATGTTTTCTCCTGGATTATCATCACCCAGCAGTGGGATGGTCACTATATCGTCTCTTCCGTGGCTGAACTTAGTTCAGAAATTTTGTTCCAGCCGAAACCGGTTTGGCTCAGTGGTAGAGCGTCGGTCTGCGGACTGAAAGGTCCCGGGTTCGATTCCAGTCAAGGGCATGTACATTGGTTGCGGGCACATCCCCAGTAGGGGGTGTGCAAGAGGCAGCTGGTCGATGTTTCTCTCTCATTGACGTTTCTAGCTCTCTATCTCTCTCCCTTCCTCTCTGTAAAATATCAATAAAATATTTAAAAAAAAAAAAAAAAGAAATTTTGTTCCAGAACCACCCGAATCTCCAGTTTCCCAATAGCCATCTACTACTGAAAAGAGGAAAACAGTTTTAAGACTTTTTATCAACAGCGGAGACATCCTTGCCTACACAGACACTGTGCCTTTTTCTGTACTTCCCCGGTAGTCTACTCTTTCTCACCTACCACTTTGTGGACACCCCCTAACGCTTTCCGATCAGACAGTAAGTTGCTTTACTTAGTTTTTCTTTTTCTCATTTCATTGGGACCACAGCACAAGATGGTGTCTTCATGGAAGTCTGTTGGATTCGGGAAGAATTTCTGGAAGCGCTTACCTAGTTTTTTGGGTTAGTTTCCTGTTGTTCAGCAGATCTGACAGTGTACTGTTTTCTGACATCTATGCAGGATTAGTAGATTTTATTTTATTTATTTTTATTTTTTTGGATTAATAGATTTTAAATGTTATCTTGACACACATTGCTGATACTTGCTCAGTAAATGTATCCCCTGAACCTTCACACATATGTAAAACATTTGACAACATCATGCTACATGTATTCCGACTGGTTTTATACCATAATGAAAGAACTATTTCTGTTCCTGACTTCTTTGACCTTATCTTTTGCAAACTCTCTTTCTAGAAATGACAGTTTCTTTCTCAAACTTAGAAACTCAGCTTTTTATTAGGCATTAATCTTGTTAGTGGGAGGCCTTGAAGTCACATCCTAGCACATGTGCAGACACAGAAAGGACATCTGTCTTCTCCTTCCTGTGTGCCTTGTACCCGCCTACCTACTTATCATTTATCTATCTATCATGTTTTTATCTGCAAAATTCTTGTTGCTCACATAAGAGGTTTGAGTGTGTTTGTGCAGTAGTCAATTATCTTACATTTTGAGTTTCTAGAGTAGTGTGAACTGAATACACAGGAAACATAACAAAAGTCCTTCAAACTCTCTGTATTAGAAGCTAGTTACCAGTGAGCTAGACAGGGGGAAGAAAAGGAAAAGGCACTTAGATAAGCCCCTAGAATAAAGTGTCCGGCCTTGATGGATGGCTAAGATGTTTTGCATTTTATAGCAAAACATGTATTTTTTAGGATGTTTTCGTTATTTGGCAGTCCTGCATTGACCTGGCTTAGTTTGACCTAACAGGTTTGTCGATGCCTCCCTAGGTAGATTCAAGCAGATATGATGGAAACCAGAAAAATAACCATAGACTTATCTCCAGGAAGGCGAGGAA
Source organism: Vespertilio murinus (assembly GCA_963924515.1). NCBI lineage: Eukaryota > Metazoa > Chordata > Mammalia > Chiroptera > Vespertilionidae > Vespertilio > Vespertilio murinus. The sequence continues at coordinate 37,598,759 of OZ004708.1, forward strand.
TAGCTTTGGGCCATGCCAACCCCGTGCCTCTTTGTCTGGATTCACTTTAAGTTGTGGAGTGGTGTGATGCAATGCGAATGAATGTCTGGACAAGTGTCCCTTTTGTTGTTCTCAAGGGGGTTATGTCCCGGATTTGTTCCTCCGCGAACTCCCTGCGGTTGACATAGCTGGAGCGACTTCACCCCTTGGCAGAGGCACAGGTTTCGGCTGCGGGTTAGCCTCCTGCAGGGGCAGGTGCCGAGTGTGTGGGACCTGCATACTCTGTGCCTGTGGTACATCTTGGTGCTTTACCACTGAGTTCTTTTCATCACAAGAGAAAACAATGTTTTATAGGCTCCCCAGGATTTCTGATAGAGAAAACGAGAAAGACTGCTCTCTGGATTTCTCCTGTCCCCCTGATCTCCCCTTCAGTGTTCCTCCTTAGGAATGTGAATCGTTGGTTTGGTTGAATTCTGTAAGTATTTGAGCATTTGTTATTGAAAATGCTAGGCCATGTCAATGGGTGAGGAGTGGTAATGTCACAAAGTCTTCTGAAGACCATGAGGCAGGTAAAGAGAGCATTCCCTGACTCCAGGCTCCTCCTGGGTTCTTTTCCCTTAGACTCACTGATGTTGCCCTGACCATCGGTACTTTGGTCAGCAGCAGAACCAAAGTCACCTGGAAGAGAAGTTATTGACATTGTCAACTATTGATAGGATTACTGTATTTCCTGGGATTGGGTTTCTCTGTTTCTTTATTATCACTTTAATGATCCATCTTAGAGTCAAGATTTTCTTAATCTGCTGATACATCTTCAGAAAATCTAGTTGAGAAATTCAATAACTAATGTATCCTGGGCCAAATAGATTTCCTTTGCAAATATTCTAACACATTTCTTCTGAATTCCTATTGGTATATATCCACACCTCAAGCTTAAACTTGATATATTCTTTATGTAGTTAATTCTTATAAACTGTGTTTCAGTAACCTGCTTAGAAACTTTCAATGCCTCAGTCATCTTCAAGTTCCATATAGGTTTAATAGTTAGGACTCAGTATTCTGAAGTACCTGGACTTCAGGCAGAAGTTGGCTTCCAACTTCCCAAAACACCATGAACGTGAAGATAAAATTCTTGAACACCTATAATAACTCTTTGGATTAAAACAATCCATTATTTTTTCCCTTTAAAATTCACACTGCAAGTTTTAGTTTACTCACAGTCACAAATTATCTGAATTTTGACTTCTCAGCAATTGGAAACAGAATAAAGGATGATAGGAGAGAGGGGGTTTCTGAAGCAGAAAAAACGAGGATAGTGACTGTTGACCTAAAGATGCCCTCTGGGCTTTGGGGTGGAGGATTTGAGCAGTTCTAAGCATCAACAGATTTTCCTGAGAGTATTGGTATATTAAAACACAGTATAGTATTTTTATAACAAATGATCTTGAACTTACCAACAAATTCATTTTTGTATTCTGTCATAAAATGAATATATATTTTAATTTTTTATCCTCACCTGATGATATTTTTTCCCATTGGTTTATTTTTAGAAAGAGTAGAAGAGAGAGGAAGAGACAGAGAGAAACACTGATGTGAGAGAGACACATCCATTGGTTGCCTCCTGCATGCCATGCCCAGACCAGGACTGGGTACCTGCAACTGAGGTACATAACCTTGACCAGAATCGAACTTGGGACCCTTCAGTCCGCAGGCTGACACTCCATCCACAGAACCAAACCAGCTAGGGCTGAATATAATATATTTTATATAAAATTCAAAATAAAAATATGAATGCTTGGGAGAATACATCTTAAGTTATTTGGAAAATTATCATATATGTAGTAACCTATCTAAAACAGTGTTATTAAATGAGTGAATAAATTAGTCAATTAGTACAAAATGTCAAAATGCCTATTTCTTAGGTAAAATGATCATTTCTCTGCTCAGGATTCTAAGGTGGCTTCTGTTTATCTTATATATAAAGTCTCGCTTACCATTTCCTGAGTTGGCTGTAATAGTCAATAAGAAGGCTACTTGGTTGGTACCTACTCTCCCAAAGGGTGTCTCCAACCTCTCTCTTCAACTTGTGTTTTAATAGGGGCTTTCTCACTTTCCTGGCCTACCGGAGTGAATGGTCCAGGGGATGGCATGTGACCAAGGATAATCCAATCAGAATCTCTCTAAATAGGAACAAAGCAAGGGCTCTTTTTTTTGTGTGACCAATTGTGATGGTGTAAGAATGAGTACATGAATTCCATTACTCATGTTCTTTAGCAGTCAGAGAAACTACCGGGCAGAAATTACAGATCACGTTCAAAGAACCTGATAACATCAGATAGCAGCAACTTAATTCCATTTGTTTAAGTCTCCAGCCTTACCTGCTAGTAGTTTGCTTCAATAGGCCAATGACACAATAGGCCAACTTTTGTGTGCCCCTGTCTCCTGAGCAACTTCACTGTGGTTCTTGCAACTAAGAATCCTAGTTGACTCGTATCTAAGTGTTAAGCACTTTACATTTTTTCTTGTGTTTATAAAAATGTATTGTGGGTGTCATTATCCCTATGTCATAGTTGAGATTTTGGGTCTCAAAGAGAAAAATAATCTATTTATGGTCACATGGCTACTAAGTGGTAGAGATGGTTGTTAACAGCCTTACTGGCTTTGAAGCTCATCCCTTTGGAAAACAATTTTATCTTAGTGCTTTGTTTTATATTGTGGTAAAATATCCTATATAATAAAAGTCTAATATGCAAATTGCCCCCTTGACCAGGAGTTCAACCAGAGGGTGGGGCCCGCCGGCAAGCCACATGAAAGAAGCCAGAGGAAGGAAGGCCCAGGCCAGCAGCCAGCAGCCAGTAGAGACCCTATCTGTGCACAAATTTTGTGCACTGGGCTTCTAGTACTAATATAAAACTTACCATTTTAACCATGTTTAAAGTCTACAATCCAGTGGCAGTGAATATTTTCACATTGTTGTGCAGCATGTGTCAGAATTTCCTTTCCTTTTAAGACTGAATAATATTCCAACATATGTATCACCAACTATCTGCTGATGTTTGCATTGTTTTCTACCTTTTGCCTATAGTGAATGATGCTACTATGAGCACGGTTATACAATGTTCTGTCTGAGTCCCTGCTTTCAATAATACACAAGGATTCCAATTTCTCCACATCCTCACCAATACTTGCTATTTTCTGGATTTGTTTTCATTTTCACAATATCCATCTTAATTGGTGTATTGTGGTTTTGATTTGTCTTTGGAGCTCTTTTTTTAATTTCTTTTTAATCCTCACCGGAGGCTATGGTTTTATTGGTTGAGAGAGAGAGAGAGAGAGAGAGAGAGAGAGAGAGAGAGAGAAACATCAGTTGTCTCTAGCATGTGCCCTGACCAGGGATTGAACCCAAAACCAAGGTTTGGGCACTGACCAGGAATCAAACCCGCAAACTTTTTTGTGCAGAGGACGATGCTCCACCCAACCGAGCCATCCTGCCAGGGCAGAAGCTCCCAGTTTTTAAACTACAACACTTTTGTGTGCCCCTGTCTCCAGCAGCCATGTCACCCCTCCAGCCCCTACCCCTCCTCCAACTGTCCTCATCTGTTGTCTGTTGAGTTTATAGTGTGAAATCCCACTTCACACTCTAATTTTGTCATCCCATCTTCAAACTTTCTTGGCTAGAAAGACCAATGTCTTCTTTCCTCGGTCAAAGCATGTGTCCACCCTTCTTTAAAATTCTGTTTGAAATTCATCTCACCGTCAAAGTCATCCTCCAAAGGAAGCTGACCTAACCCAGAGTGCATTTTATTCTACTATTTCTTAAGCATTAGAAACAATCAGTATTGGGCTCATCTATATATTCTTTTGCATGTTTTCCAAGTTGGTTTATGCCACCCACTTAGACTTTTAGTTTCTAAGCTTTTTGAAGAGATGGACCCTAGGTGCCTTTCTGTGGCAATACCATTGTGTCTACTGCTCAGTGGTCAATGCCCAGTGGACACCTAATAGACCCTCGTTCTATCTCGGCTCCATTATTATTAACATTAGTTATTTACACCCAATATGGTACTTACATTTTCCTATGGCGTTCTTCTTGAGAGGACATTTTAATAAATATATCTTTGTATTATAATTTTTTGTAATGTTTCTTCAATATTTTTCTTTTGTGATATTTCCTCTTGCTTAAGAGGATGTCAGGAAGCCAGTTCCACTTTTCTTATCTATGTTTCTGTTTCTTACTTACGTGAAAGGTCCCTCGTAGAAGGGACAACGCTTGAGTCTTCCTCGGAGAAGTGGACACTTAAGTGCTCTATTCAAATCCCATTCTTGGGCACAGCCATGTTTTAAAGGTCAGATTTAGAAACATGACCGCCATACTGTGGCCCACCCTGAGCTGTCTCAAATCAGCTGATCTGTTAGCCATGCTACACCCCTCCCCCCCCCAAAAAAAAGTCTGAAAATGATTAGGCTTCCTGTGCGGTGAAGTTTGAGTGATTGTCATTAGGATCTCAAGTTTGGAGCCAGACAGCCAGCAGTTGTCTCTCTCCACCTGGTCACTTTCTATTCAGCTTGGTAATTGCTCAGTGGTCAAAAAAAAAGAAAGAAAAAACCACAGATGAGGGAATGAAGGCATAGTTTACTTGGTATGGACTTGGGGGGGAAATAGGGTTCACCATCTAATCCTAGCTTTCCCTCCACCGAGGCGTGCAGGCTGAACGCCATGGGCCCGCTCCTGCCCGGCAGCCCGGTGAGGGGTGAGGTGCTTCAGGAAGAACGGGAGGAGACGGAGGGTCCAGGAAGCAGAACCCACACGGGAGGAAGGGAGCACAGCCGTGTCGTTACAAGGGGTCTTATACTCTTTAAAAATTATGTGTGCCTACGTGTTGTAACTTAAGGTTAACTTCAAATAGTAATTAAACACCAGTTGCTGGATTATCTACTTGGTACTTACCATGAGACTTTATTTACTGATCTGATGGATTGAAAAGCAGGGCATCCTCTTTCAACATTTGCTCAGACTTCTATGTGGAAAGATGTCTCTCTCTCTCTCTCTCTCTCTCTCTCTCTCTCTCTCTCTCTCTCTCTCCCTCTCTCCCTCTCTCTCCTGTGCCTGGGAAAGCTGGGTCTATATCATCAAAACGTTTGAGTCGCCCAGCCCAGAGTTACTGGCCTCTGTAAAGGGCACTTTCTCTCTTGTCCTCAGAACAGGCCGAAGGAGCCAGATGGTTCCTGTCTGCTGCCCGGAGTCAATGCCCCCCTCCCCCCAGGGGAGCCCTTTGCCCTCCTTCCTCCCCAGCCCCTCCCCACTTCCCACCCCCCACCTCTGGGCCCCTCTGTTTTGTTGCTAGAAATAATCTTTTATTGCCCAGTTGTTCGGAAGTGACCTTTTGCCCTTGATTAGATAGCACCAGGCTCTATCACCGGATTGCTCTGGAGCTGGCAGCCGCTTTTTGTGTGGGCTGATCCGGTGTCAGGGAGAACAATGCAAGGCTTTGCAGAGTTCTGGTACAGCTCGCCTTGTGGGAGAGGTGGGGGCAGGGAGGTCGGGGTTCTATAAAGCACACCCGTGGATCTCGGTCGCAAACTACCTTTTCTTTAGTAAACCGAAAAACAAATGGTGCATTTTGAAATTCATTTGAACGTATTTAACTCACTTCTGTGCAATAAACCAGGCATTTCAGAGAAATAGGCGATTACTCCGGGATTTCACTATATAGCACTTAAGTATGTAAATATACTATTAAACTGACTCGAGTGTATAGTCCTATACTAAAACAGTCATCAAATGTACTATCATATTTCTCTGAGAGCAATTTTCCAACAGGTCCCAATTATTCTAAGTAACAAGTGTAACAAAGCCATGGGGCTGGGACTGTCCCGACGCACGAAAAGCTAACCCATTCTTCATTTAAAAATCAGGGCGAGTGCCCATAACTTTGCTTGCCTCCTGGATAAAAGGAAGGAACTCTTGATTTTGTATTTTTCATAGTAGTTCTCACATTCATTTGACTTCAAATTCCCAGGCATATCTGCAAGAGTTAGTAGAATACTTTGAAATTTTTGTTTTAAATCTCCCAATTTCACAACAGAGGTTAATATTCTGCAATACAGGTATAGAAAAATCTGGGATTCCGGCCCCCCCCCCCCCCCAAAATGTATTAACATAAAAATTGTTGACTTTTTCTAGCCTTTGACCCGAGGGGAGACAAGTGTCCTGCCTCCCCACAACTCCTGCGATGCTGCCTTTTTCTGTAGGTGATTCTTCGGGCGAATGGCCTTACTCTTGGCTCCCTCCACCCCCACCCCCCACTACTCCCCACCCCCGCTGTAGTGGCTAACCCTGACCGCCACCTTTCTGCAGGCCTCCAGGCGGTCTGGCCTGCTGTGTCAGAGGTTTGCAGCGGTAGCAGTTCTTGTGACGGTTTGTCCCATAGGGGGACTGTCTTTGCTGCACGCTGTGGAAATACATGCACCAGCTTTCACCACAAAGGAAGTTAAAGCTGGAAAGTGCAGGGTGAGTAAGTCTTGCCGGTTCCATTGTATAGATGCAGCAGCGGGAGCTCACAGTCAGGCGCATGTTCTAGAAGGACACAGATAAGCCCACATGCTCCTCCATTACCGGGCTCCGGTGCCAGGGGAACGATTGCGTTCATCGATAGTTTGTGTGCGGCTGTCGCAGACGGTCAGCATGCTCTCCCTTTTTCTTTTCACGTTTATGCCTTACTGGTTCAATATCTTTCTCTCAAAACATCCACATGAAACACACCCACTTTGCCAATGAATAATTTTGAGAAGATGGAGAGATGTGAGTGTCCATGTTTTGAAAAGGGTAATGAATATTGTTGACTAATTTTATTAGCAGACAGAATAAATAGTTTGCCAGATAACTTGCCCTTTGGCGGGTTTCCTGCTTGTACCTAGAAAGTTGGGAAATGACCAAGGGGAGATGGACGTTGAGATGCTATTGAGTGAAATGGAAACATGCCGTTTGTATGTTTGTGTGTTTCTTTTGGTTTCAGTCATCTGTGTAACAGCAAGAGCAGATCTCTCTATGTCTTTGGAAGAATGGCTGTCTGAGTGGTGGCATTTGAGTCTTTAAAAGGATCCAGGAGCCCTGGCCGGTGTTCTAAATGGTTAGAGTATTGGCCTGTGCACCAAAAAGTCATGGGTTCAATTCCTGGTCAAGGGCATGTACCTGGATTGCAGGGCATGTACCTGGCCCTGGGTTGGGGTGCATGTGGTAGACAACCAATCAATGTATCACTCACGTTGATGTCTCTCTCTCTCTCTCTCTCTCTCTCTCTCTCTCTCTCTCTCTCCTCTATCTCCCCTCCCAACCTTCTACTCTCTCTAAGTCAGTAGAAAAAAATATCCTTGGGGGAGGATTAACAAACAAAACAAAACAAAACAGGTCCAGGAAATGACTCTGAATTTTCCTTCCACTTTTTTCCCTCGAAGAATCTATTCCTCTTCTCTGATGCTCTTCTGAGAATTGGTCAGACTCCTCAGAGGAGAACATTGGAAGGTTCCTTTCGGGGCTTTGGATGGGTGGCCAAGGAAAGGCTGAATTTGTTTCTCATTGTCTGTTACAACTGAATAGCAGACAGGTCATGGTTGTGCTGATCACATTTTATGTTTTCTACACTCCTGTCTGGAGTAAGGTACTTCTCTTTTTTGTTCATGGAAATGTTGTAGAAACTAATAGTTTCATAAATGGAATGGCAAACTCTCCATGATGGGAATTTAGTTTTAATATGAACTTAAAAAAGGGATGAGAGACTAGGATTCAGGAAACCAAGATTTCTTCTAGTGATTATCTTTTAAAAAGACAAAAATACTTCCCCCCTAACTGATACCATCATTAAAATAGTGAGTGGGGTGTATTTGATGCTCTTGACAACGACCACTGAGCAACAAAAAGACAAAAGCAAACAAGAATGCTAATGTAGTCATAGTGGTCAAGTCAACAAACATTTATTATCTCAATATTAGAATATTAGTATAGCAATGTTATAAAAAGTTTACATATATGTTAAACCTATAAACTATATTCTCTTACTACCATGCTCAGAAAGCTGATTTTCTGTATCCTTAACATAGAGATACCTATTTTTGATTTTTATAGGGAATGACATGTAAATTGAAAGATAAAATTATACTCTTACTGAAAAAAGCCATATACTAGCAAATTATTGACGAGGTTAACCTTAAAGAGGCAAGGAGGCTTGGGAATAAAGGCCACAGAGCAGATTGGCTGATTATTCTGTATATAATCACAGAAAGTCATAAAAGTAAGCCAATACTCTCCCTTTTGATTAGGAAGAAAATTAAAACCCATTCCTAAAAATTGATTGCAAGTAAAAGAATTAATTAAAAATAAAGCCATGGTAAAATATCATAGAGAAACGGCTGCCTTCAGGCACTTGACTGGACATTAGCTTTGTCATGAAATAAACGAGGCATGTGTAGAATCATGACAATTTCCAATATTTCTTAATATTTGATTTCACCCATGCCACTGTTCAACTTGAGTTTCATTCTCTTCACCGGTGGAGTCTCTGAAGCTCTTGGAGATTCCTTTGCTGGTGAAATTCCAGATCTCTCTGTGGTCACCCATCGGACCTCGGCCACAGGAAAAGCAAGATCTCTGCCTCGTATAACTCAGCCCACGTTCCCAGGGGCCTTTCTCCAGGGCTGAATTCCTATCACCTATTCATGCTAATGACTCCCACATCCCCAGTCATGTCCTCTGCCTCTCTGATCCTCCTTCAAGATCATCAGAAATAAGACCCATCACCATCTGAATTCATGTGACGCTGAACTTTTCCTTCCCTGCCTGTCCTTCCAAGTGCTTTGTGCCTCACTCTGCAGGATAGTAATTCTCAGGTATTCTGAAGGTCAAACAAGACATCTTTAAACCTGTATCTCTCAAAAGAACCTATTCTTACAACCACAACTGCAAAGCATGTTAGGTATCTTGCTGAGCAGAGGTGGGGAAAAACCCACACCCAACACAAACGTATAGGCTCATGGATGAACCAGTCTCAAAAGACTGTAGGGACTTCGTAGGTGATAAGACCTAGGGATAGTGAGGTAGGTGTAGCCCCTTGTCAACCAATCGGAAGAACATGTGATGGGAGTGGAGGGTGACAGGTTTCCTGTGTTCAAGCTCTGGCTGCACCACTCACCATGCTGAGCTCCCTGAACCCTAGTTTCTTCTTGGTCAAAGGGTTCCCCTCAGACTTATGTGGGCAACATGAAATCAAACACATGAAAATGCCACGAGGTACTAAGCAATATAAATAGAAGGTGGTTATGCTTCAATGATCACGTTGGGGGTTTGTGGTTGCTCCAGTCGCAGTGAGAACACACATACAATGGTTGTAGTTAAGTGTTTATTTGCTTGTTCACTCGTTTATTGCCTTTCTCCCCACTAAATTGTAAACTCCGCTGGCGCAGGGACCATGCTTGCTTTATTCCCCACTGTAATCCTCTTACATTGGACACTTGCTGGCTCTGGGAGGCACTCAACAAATATTTGTTGGGTGGATAGATGGAGTATGGTTACTAGCACTGAGAACCTCAACTTGGTGGCAGCCCAAAGGATACCAGCAAATCCATGCGCTGGAGCTTCGGAACATTAATATGTGTAGAATTTCTCAAAGTTTGTTTTAGAGCTGGTTTTAACAAACCTGGCTATGCCAGTTTTCCAAGTTCTGTAAAACCGGAGGTTGACAATGAGGGGTTCCTAGGGAGGAGCACAAAGCAAGAATCGACCGTCAACAGCCTGAGAGTTCAGAAGCAGAGGAACTGCCACTGGAGCTCAAAAAACAGGGCATTCAGAGAGAGAGAGTGAGAGAAGACATAAAAAGACAAACAAAAACAACAACCCCCTCTCACACACACAAAATAGGGCAGTCTGGGCTCCTGGAATGTAAATTAAACAGAATATTGTGCCCATGCAGGCTTTGTGACATGAAGGCCATCACACTGCGCACGGTGGTATGTGAGGGGAAAGCAGCCCACCTCTCCGTGTGTAACGATTCTTGCTCATAGTACATCCCTAAGCCATCAAGGAAATTAAATTATGTTTATGTTCCTGAACAAGGAAGGAAAGTATGTAGGTCACTTTAGGTTTAAGGTTTTGCTCAAAAATGGTCTAAGTCAACAAAATTGAAATGTCTTATTTCTGGTAGTGCTAGATAAATGAGGTATTATTATTATTATTATTTTTTACAACAGCAATATTCTTTTCTAGATAGATCCAGGCCAACCACATTCTAAAAGTTAGGAAATCATGCCAGTCGGTCATTTCACTATGTCAAGCTGGTCAACAACTTAATTGGTCCAAATTAGAGAATCTTTATTTTTGCCACACATTATATCCCCTTGGCATCTGAGTCACGCCTTCGTAAAGTTAGGCATTTAAGATGTTAACTATCCTTTGGTGGTAGATTTACATAGTCAGGAGGAGAATGGAGTTTTATGTTTGTTTCTTTAGTCTGATATTCTCAAGTGGCAGATTTTAAGAGCTTAAAGCTGATATTAAATTCCATTGACTAAAAAAAACCCACACACAACTTACTGACCATCCACTGCAAACCAGGTGTCTGCAGACAGATGCCAAGGAGTCTGGTATCCCTTCTCTCAGGTTTTGTTACTCTCACATAGACAAAAGCCATCTGAAACCATGACCTCTAACCTCTAGTAATGCTTGGGGAAGAAAATGACAGTCATTACAATTACAAAGAGTGAACAAAGGGTAATTTTACAAGAGTCAAAAGCCAGCCTAATAGAAATGAACTGTAAAATATGTCATATTATTAATTAAACATTTTAGAGAAGTAGCATTCACCTTTAAGAAAATATTTCAATATTTTTTGTTGGTGGGTTTTTTTTCCTGACTATTTTGGATTATAATTACTTTTTTTTTTTTTAAATAAAGGAAGGCCCTCGCCAAGTTTATAATTACTTTATAATTACTGAAGTCTCCTGTGCCAGGCCCCCTTCTCAGGGGCAGGGGCAGACCTATTCACATCACATCTTTGCTGGGAGAAACTGGCCCCGGGGGATGGGGGTTCCTGTTCCATCGGGGCTCACTCGAGGTCTGCAGGAGCCCCTGCATGGCCAGGCAGCATCCGGCCTGTTTTCTAACACAGGAGGTCACAGGGCCACTTTCGAGTCCCCCTGAATCTACTTTCCTAGGGGGACATCTGAATGGGGTGAAATAAGTCTATTGCGAATGAAAGTAGATTCAGTAGCTGTTTTCTTCTCAGGCAATATAAGGCAGGCATTCTGAGAAGCTTCTATACTTTAACTTTTAAATTTTTTATTATTATTTTTTTTTATCTTCGAGAAGCTCAAGTCCTTCCCAGAACACCACAGCCCATCTTTTGAAACCACTGTACCTCCATAGTGCACATCGGTTTGAAGACAAGTAATCCAGATGGAACGCATGGGCTTAGGATTGGACAAATGCAGTTTCACGCCCAGTCTCTGTGGTGACAATATCCACTCTCAGTGCTGCCCATAGACCAGAGCGCCCTGGCCTTCTCCTGGCACACTGCCCCACGCCACCACGCCACCTCAGAGGACCCTGCTCTGCTCTTTTCCGCATGGCAGGGAGTCTGGGTCCAGGGGGACACGGCCACTCTCCCAGAGCTGGTGCTTCCCCAGAGTCTGGGTGCTCTGGACCAGAATTCTGGACCTGCACCGCAGGGCCTGCCTTCAGGCAAGTACAGGACTCTTTCCCAGGCGTGTCTTCACTAGGGAGACAATAGCGCCAAGATGCTGCCATCCAGGGGAGGGGACAGGAGAGGGAGGTGGAAACAGATGGCTGGGATGTGGAGGCTGCAGTGTCCACACACGCATGTGACATGCCTGTGGTGCGGGACAGAGCGGTTGTAGGAGAGAAAGAGCCCGCCAATTGTACTCCAGTTCCACCTGCAGAGGTTAGCGCAGGCCTGTCCATCTAATGACGTGATTGAGATGTTTAAATGAGCTGATGTACATGAAATCCTCAGCACGGAGGTTGGTGGACCTTGGGCTTTTGTTCTGGGATGGTTTCTGTTTTAAATTAAACCTGACTTAGCCCCTTCCAAATGCTGGTGAGAAACATACCCAGAGGCCCCAAATGAAATGAAACCTCTTTAGCAGCACTGAAAAACAAGACTACTAGCCATCCTCTTGTCTGAATCTGGGGGGAGTTTACAAATGCTACAAGACCGATGGAGCAACATGAAGGATCAGAATGGGTGTTTTGGGTCATTTTATACTGATAAAATCATAACACACTATGGAGAAAGAAGGAATAAGCCTCACAAACTGCATTATATAGGTACTAGGGGCCGGTGCACGAAATTCATGTATTTGTCCCCTCAGCCTGGTCTGCTCCCTCTTGCAGTCTGGGAGCCCATGGGGAGTGGGCCTAAGCTGTCAGTTGGACATCCTTAATGCTGCTGCAGAGGCTGAACTCGACGGCTGTGAGCCCGGCTTCTGGCTGAGCGGCACTCCCCCAGTGGGAGCGCACTGACCACCACGGGGGAGCTCCTGCGTTGTGTCTGCCTCCTGGTGGTCAGTGCGCATCATAGCAACCAGGTTTCATTGTTCAGTCGATTTGTATATTAGTCTTTTATTATATCTACTAGAGGCCTGGTGTATGAAAATTCATGCATTGGAGTGGGGGTCCTTCAGTCTAGCCTGCCCCCCTCACAGTTTGGGAGCCCTTAGGGGCAGGAGGTGACCTGGCCAACAGGGTAAGGCGGCACCCCATCACACCTCTGCTGCTGCCACTGCCTGCAGCGCAAGCCTCAGCTGGCCCTGGTTACCTGAGCCTTGGGTAGCCACCATCCGAGGCTTGCCTGTGCCTTGGGCTGGCTCTGGGTGGCTGGGGGGCTGAAGGAACTGGGGGACTCTGGAGGCAGGCACCCTGGCGGAGCTGAGAGGATTGGGCGCCACCATCTTGTAGCTGTGGGCGCTGCCATATTTGAGGGCATGGCAGCAATTAGCATATTCCCTCCTTATTGGCTGTGGGTGCTGCCATCTTTGAGGGTGGGGAAGTCCATTACCATATTCCCTCCTTATTGGCTGTGGGTCAATTAGCAATGTCGTGAGGGTCAATTAGCATATTCCCTCTTTATTAGATAGGATAATAATTAAAGTGTAATATGCTAATTACACCAGATGACCTTCCAGACAAAGTGAGGGGAGCCACTGGTCTCGGTGCCAGAGGGAGGCTGGTGCCAGCAGTCAGGGGAAAGAATGCCTATTCTCCCATGAATTTTGTGCATCAGGCTTCTAGTAGAATTATAATATGAATAAAAATCAGTGTATAAAGTAAAAAGTACTAGAAATACACATAGCAAGGGACACATTTACAATTATTGCGGAAAATAATACTCCCCTCCCCAGCTTTTAGCAAATCAAGCAGGTATTATATAGACAGAAACTTTGAATAAAAAGTTGAATTCACAGCTAATTATTGACCTTTCTATAATTAAAACAATGAATATACTTCATTTTAAATATATGTGAAATATTTTCAGAAACTGATTTTATTGTGGCATTTAAAAAAAATCTCAGTAAGGAGCCAAAATAAGAGTAGACAAAGAAGCCAACAGTAGTATGGGGAGCTCTGGGAAAATTCCTCATTTTTATAATAGTTCATGATGTAAAAATAAAGTCTTAGATAAAGGACAAGTTGGTTGGGAGATCAGAACAAAAATTTGGAGGAAAAATTTTTATTCTTTTACTATACCTTACTGTAAATATTAGATGGATTAAAACTACAAAAATCCTAGAAGAAAAGAATTGTATAAGAATCTCTTTCATGGCCTGCGTAGAAAGAGTTCCAATTCAGGGTTTAGGTTCCGGAGAAGGGCTGCACACAAATGAAGAGACTTGAAGAAATTCAACTTGGCGATATGGGGGGCCAGGCAGTAGTCCAACTCTAGTGAGATAACTACTCCTGCTCTGGCCCTGCCATCCCCTTTTTTGAGGCTTTGGGGAAAACATCTTAGGCAACATAAACAGAAATTTACAGGCAGGAAAATAACAGAAACTTACAAGGGACAAAATAAGGTGGAGGCTGCTTCAGCTTAACAGTATCTCAACTAAAGGTTAGAGCAATTAAGGTTGTTGGCCAGACTTCCTGGCTTCCTGTCAACATCTCTTTTTTAAGTGAAACTAATTTGTTTTCCAGCAAAGAATCTTAGAAGAAAATATATGTCAACTAATTTTGAGATGAGGATGGACATTATAAGCATAAAACAATATAGTAAATAGAGTGAAATAAGATATAAAATAAATTTTGTTTAAAAAGCATATATAAAATGATGAAATGAGAAAAATATTTGGGAAAAGCATTACTGTCACAAATTGTAAAAAAATTAAAAGGCTATTGTAAATCAAAAGAAAATTATGACTACTCAACCAACAAATTTCAACTTCATTAGTAATCAAAGAATCACATATTAAAGCAATACTGTTTTTAAAAATGTATGTATGTAATACTTATACATTATATATGCCCAAGTCTATATAAAATATCTAATATTGATATTAGCAAGATAAATACATTGCTTGTTGCAGCTTACATGGGAAGTCATTTTGAAAAAACAATTGTGCAGTAGGAAGCAAGGAATGACAAACGTATTTATATTTTTAACTCATTAATTATTTTTCTCTAAAAATGGATCCTAAGGAAATAACTAGAGATTGACTGGAAAGTACATGGGATTGCATAAACACTATGATTTCCTTTCTAAATAAATGGTAAATTTGTTTATGCATGCACACATATGCATTATGAAAGTCCCGAAGGAATGTTTGGTTATGGAGGTAAAGATTTTAAATTTTGTATTTTTCAAAGTTTACATAATCAACACATACTGCTTTAGTAATTAGAAAAACAATCAAACATTGAAAAGTTAAAAATACTGTCTGCCCTTGCCATCTAATCTTAGAGTTGTGAGTGATCTGACTTCCTTTTTTCTGTTCTCTCATCTTATCTCCCAAGACACAGTATACATTTTCTCCTAAAGTCCCAGAGGTCTTTACTAAAGAGAAATAAATGACATTCTCATAATTATGAGTTTTTGCTTTAAGTGCTTTATAAAACATGATCACCAAAAGTTCCAAACTCACATTTCAGTTCAATATTGTGTCTTCAACTCAATGCTTAATGGATCCTTAGCAGTAAGAGCTACCTAGTAATAGGTGAGATTATTTTGGCAAACATCCAAAAGTAAAATTAGATATTGCTATTAGAATAGTTTTAAAGCTAACTCACACAGATTCTCTTGGCTGGGAAATCCCAATAACTGCAGCAAAGAAGCTTTCCAAAATTCAGCTTAATCTGACGTCTGGTTCTCACTTCCTCCGTGGTCTCTATTACAGTTGAGATCCATAGATTCTGAATTTCATATGTGGTTTAAAAACAATCTTGATTGCAACTGTGACCTTAAAGCCGGTCTTTAATAAAAAATATTTTTCTCTATGACAGGTTCTTGGATTTCATTAAGGATAAAAGGGCAATTTAGATTATTACACTTAAGCTGTGAGATGAGAATGTGGTGAGTCATGTGCCCGGCTAAGTCCAGCCGAGCTTCGTGGTGCTGCTTCAGCTTATGGAGGCTCTCGCAGGTCGGGACAGGGGCTTCCTGGTCCCTGGGAGCTAACTTAGGTAGTTATGAGTGTCCTTGAAGCTATTTTTATAATTTCAAATAGCTCCATGGAATCATTCATTTTCCCATCGGAAGGTGACTTTCTCCCCTCCTCTGTTTTTGCTTTCAGTTGAACTCGATTTGTTCACTCCAGTAATCTCATACCAGTTAGACACTGTGGCAGCTCCATGGGACTTTGACTAATGAGAGATGGCAAAAAGGCATCATCTCAGTTCAAGAGACAGTGTCCAAACCTGTGGCCACTGGATAGTCGTGGAGTTTGGACATACTGACACATGCGTGCCCTCATGTCCTACCTGGCCAGTTCAGGACAGTTCTTTACTTAAAGGCTTTAGTTTCTCTATGATAGGATGAACTTAGATGTTTTTCATAATCAAATCTTCAAGAAATTTAACAGATGGCTTTTTCAGTGTTTCCCACACTTTTGACATATGTGTACCCCTTTTATAATTTTCATAACGCTGAGTACCCCTCATCAAAAAAAAGGATGTATTTTAATAACAATCAAAATATATTTCTTTCTTTCTTTTTTTGGTACATACACAAAATAATAATAAACAAAAAATAAAATTATTCATAATAAAATATAAATAAAAGTTATATTATAAATAACATTTATTTGCACCCCAGACCATCTCACGCCTCACAAGACTGTCTTGACTTGACTCATGAGAATGTAGAATTAGGCACAGCTAAGCACGGTGCAGTGCATATCCCCACCAAACTCCGGTGCAACGCATACCCCCACCAAACTCTTCCCCTACCCCTGGGGGTACTCGTACCACACTTTGGGAAACACTGAAATCTTCCTTTCTCTGTATCTAATATGTTAAAATCAGAATCTATCCATCATGTACATTTTCCTTGACTCCCTTTGTATGAAAGCATACACATGGGCCACTGAAATTTACTTATTCCTGTCAGAATTGCTTGTATTGAGAATAAACCTTTGTAGACCTGGCTGAATAGCTCATCTGGTTAGAACATCATCCCCCATAGGCCAAGGTTTCAGGTTCAATCTCTGGTCAGAGCACATATAAGAATCAACCAATGAATGCATAAATAAGTGGAACAACAAATCACTCTCTCTCTCTCTCTCTCTCTCTCTCTCTCTCTCTCTCTCTCTCTCAAAACAATTTTAAAAAAGAGAAAATAAAACTGTGTTGGTCTTGCAGACTTTGGGGGCATTATTAACAGGCATACCTGTCTCAGTTGCACCAACAAAAATGGACACTTTTAGAGCTGGAAGGGCCACGAGTTCTGGGGCCACGCCATGAGTTCAATGAGCAATCTACTTCCTTATGGTGAACCATTGGAGATCTCCAGTAGATACTGGTGGATCTTCAAGCAACTTGAGACAGATTTCCTCCTTAGGGTGCCTCTCAATTTTACTTTGATATGAGATGCTTTGGCCAGCTACCTTTGAATATGACATAGAAAACCGAGAGAGAAAAAAAAGTTATCATTCCTCTGTCATCAGGTATGCAGGAGACAAGTGGGTAGAAATGAGGTTGATCTGATTAAAAAAACATAAATGAGCTTGACTACAACATCATCAAAACTTCCAAATCTTTATGAAACTACCCCCCACCCCAATCAACTCCATTCTTACTTTTCTTCTAACGAGGAAGTAAAGGATGAACCCTTAAAAGTAACAAGTAAAATAATTATTTCTCAAATGAACTTTTGGACTCATGTTTGGTGCTATCATTGGGCCTTATTTCCATTAGGTTTTTTTTTTGTTGTTGTTTTGTTTTTGTTTTTTAGCATTTTAGGGAACTTTTCATTGAAACTCATCATTTTTCTATAAAGCCCATCTAAAATTGTGTGTTGTGTGTCTGCCTGTGTGTGTGTGAAAAATGTCTCTAGGTTCGGCTCTATTTGCATTGGTATTTCCAGTGGAAATGTCAAGTGTGACCTTTTTCTTGTTTGGGTGTCTAATCCTGTTTTCAAGCCCTGTCACGCCCCTGCTGAGGGTCAGTGCCCTCGTGAATAGAACTTCTGCACCTGCTCCCCCTTTCTTCTCCTCTTCCCCTCTGCCCAGAACTGGAGGATGTTCCGGATGGCAAACAAAACAATACTATGCTTCAGTGACTGCATCGACAGAAAATAACTCCAGACTTGGGAATTTGGTAGAGTAAGTTTTGAAACCATGAGAAAATACACACAAAAATAGGCAAACCTGAAAAGGGTAAGAAAAAACAAAACAAAACGTGCAAGAACATTGCATTTCATTGCTACAAACATCAGGGCTAACACACCCTTGAACTTTTCAATAGAAGCATCTAAGAAAAGATCAGCTCTCACAAATGCAGGATGCTAAAAATCAGTGTCGCTGACAATTCACCTGCAGGGAGAAAATTATTAACATGGAAGAACTGTGGGAAATATAAACAAGGAAGTCCCAATTACCATAGCGACTGCATTTGGTGTGCCTGTTTCCCAAAGTAGAATTTTGAATAATTATGCTTAGTGAGCTGAATTAAGCAGTAAATGGGTATAAGTGACTTGAATAGTAAGAGGATTGTAATTTCATGCTAATTATCATTTAAAGACAACATTCTGTAAAAACCAGCGCCTGAGTTGGATCATAATTTCCCATCACATGCATTATTAGGGCACTAACAAAGACTTTCTTGTTGGATTCTAATCAAATTTAAATATGTAATTTGTCATTTTATTATATTTGTTTTAAAGCTAACTAAGAGGAGAAAAGCAGTGAAATTCTGCTAAAACTATAAAGTTCAGTATCAACAGTTTTACCTGAAAACACCTTCACCAGAAAAAAACATAAACAAAAACACCTAAGTGAACAACTTTTCTGGCTGTATTAATGTTCTCACTATTTTATTGAAAACTACACCAATTTCCATGTTTTCTGGTAAAATAAAGCCTTATTGGTATTCTTCAAGGCAGTAACAGAATCACATCTTATCTTTCATTTTGCACTATGCCCCCAGGACTCGGCGTTTCAGTCAGTGTATCTCTGCTCTTCCCTCACCACCTTGTATGTTTTTAAATATATATATATATATATATATATATATATATATATATATATATATAATTGATTTTTTTACAGAGAGGGATTGAGAGTCAGAAACATCGATGAAAGAGAAACATCAGCTGCTTCCTGCACACCTCCCACCTGGGAATGTGCCGGCAACCAAGGCACATGCCCTTGACCGGGATTGAACCTGGGATCTTTCAGTCCGTAGGCCAACGCTATCCACTTGGTTAGGGCTACCCCCTTGTATGTTGACCCTGTGATCGCCAACTAACTGATTTCCTGTGAGTTCCCACCTCCACTCAGCCCATCCTGCTCACCACCACAAGAGTAGTCTTCCTAAAAGACAACACAGCTCTCTTTCCCAAATAACCCCAGACCCAGGAATGAAATGGGAAAATGGAATTAACCACAAGGAGTAACTGAGCTGGTTAGAAGGTAAGTGGTAGAGGTGGAGAGTGCTATGATTCAGAGAGTTTCAGAGATGTTGGAAAGGGGGTGATCCTAGCATTGGGAGGAAGTGGGGCTTGACACAAATCTTGAAGAAATAGGGAGAATTAACTAGAAGAGAGGGGGCAAGGGAGCGCTCCTTTTAGGGAAGGTGAACTAAGACTCAGTGTTTTGGAGTGCAGCTGGGGCAGCACTTTGGCTGGCAAGGAGGATTGTGGGAGATGAACCTGAAAAGTAGGTTGGGATTTGCTTGGGGCTGGTCCTGATGATCAGCTTAGACATGTTTGTCCTGTAGTTTTGGGAAGCTGTGACAGGTGTTTGGGCAGGACAGTGATATTATCATCTAGAAAGACTCTTTGACTGAAACTATATAGGGCAGACTGGGTGGGATGGGATACTTGAGGCAGAGAAATTGGTTAGGAGGCAGGTGCTGTAATCAAGGTGTGTGAAAGGCCTTGATTGGATGCAGGGAAAGAGGAGATGTATATGAGAGACCCTGGAGAGGAGGCATTGTAGGGTTTGGAAATTAAATGGATATGAAGGAGCAGATTAAAGTGACTCAAAAAGTTCCAGTATGAAGACCGGCAGAAGCAGAGCAGCCAGGAGAGGAACCCGGGGTCTTATGTGCATGTAATGAATTTTTAAATGTGATGTTTGAAATGATTGCAATTCATTTTACTGAGAATGTCATGTAGGTAGTTTGGGACGCAGGGTTAGGGTTCTGGAGAGAGTCTTGGCTAGAAATGTAGACTTAGGAATCTTATTAATCCAGAGCTATTTAAAGCCTTCAAAATTAGTAAGACCATTCACCAAGGACTAGACTTAGGAAAGCACTCATATTCCTACGATGTGAAAGAAAAGGAGAAAGCAAGGACAACGGTTAGAGGTAGGTGGGCCCCAGGTGAACGTCGCCTCCTGAGGGAAAAAAAAGAGGCCCTGGCAGAGAGGACGATGGCATAAGTTAAAAACAAATGAAATCTGCAGCAGTCATACTTGGCTTTTCAAAGAACAGCCATGTTACAGATGATTAAGGAGAGAGAGTTGGGGGAGGGCAGAGGCAGCGATCATAAACATTCATGATAGAGGGAGTGTAAGTGCGGAGCGCATGACCAGGGATGGTGCTGCAGGGAGGTTCATTAATAATTTTGTGCCATTAATCCAGTCCCTTTAACAAGATTGGAAGCCTCCAGATGTTTCCTCATCGTGCCATGCAAAGTGTTCAGCATAAACCAGAGTGATGTGTGCTGACTAGAGTCAACACTGTTTTGGAGCTGTGTGCTTTGCTATTAAGCTAAGCATCAATTTGATTAATAATAATAATAATAATACTCTTCCAGAAGGAAAATTTGGCTGAATAGACATGCCTAAGTCAGAGTCACTGCAAGAAATAAAATAGCCAACCTGATGAAATAAGACTTTGGCAAATGTGTTCCTTGTATTATGTTGCTCTAGGGAAGAAGAGAATAATAACAAGTATTTTTGAGTACTTGTTCTAAGTGCCAGTTGATTTAATCGTCACAATGACCCCAGAGCAGGGGTGGGCAAACTTTTTGACTCGAGGGCCACAATGGGTTCTTAAACTGGACTGGAGGGCCGGAACAAAAGCAACCTGACCATGCTGGCACTCTCATCTTGGGCTGATGGTGAAGGAGCGGAGGGGAGAGCAAGAGAACCCTCCGCTCTTTCAGCTCCGTGGGCCGGATAGAACAGTCGAACGGGCCAGATTTGGCCCTCGGGCTGTAATTTGTCCACGGCTGCCCTAGAGGTACGTATTATCACGATATCCATTATACAGATAAGGAAACTGAGGCCGAGCAAAGTAGTGGCAAATTTAGCCTAAGGGCACAGCAAAGTAGTGATGAATTTGGAATTTGATGGTTGGCTCCAAAGTCTATGTTCCTAAGTACTTTACCATTCTCCAAATTCTGACATTTTTGATTTTATGGTACAAGCAGCTTCTTTGTGTTGGATGACAAATATGACTAACTGTTAACAAATCTCAAGTGTGTCCTTCCGTGGCGGTTGGGTAAATAAATTCCCCTTATCCAGCACCTGTTCTCTCAATTGTGTTCAGAAGGAAATCCTCTTTCTTACTCATTTGTATTTCAGCAATTCTTTGGCAAAAATATTTCAAAACTTAAAAAAAACACACACAAAAAACAAAAACTACGACAAAGGATGTCTTCACATTTCCATGAATAATGCCAAGACTGGGTCTGAGTTGTCAGAGTTCTCCCTTCTCTCAGTTTTAACCAGTTTCCATCCACTTGGCTTTAGAAATGGTATTTGAGAAATCTTTTAAAAAAGGAATTGAATATGATGACCATTGTAAAGTAATTTTGTTTATTTTTCCAGCTTTATTGGGGAATAGTTGACATAAAACATTGTGTAAGTTTAAGATGTAGATGTGATGATTTAATATACATAGATATTAGGAAATGATCTTCAGAATAAGGTTAGTTAGCACATCCATCTCCTTACAAAAGTGCATTTGTGTGTCCAGGAATGTGCATGTGGTG
The DNA here is from genome assembly GCA_963924515.1 of Vespertilio murinus. Classification (NCBI taxonomy): domain Eukaryota; kingdom Metazoa; phylum Chordata; class Mammalia; order Chiroptera; family Vespertilionidae; genus Vespertilio; species Vespertilio murinus. The sequence goes on from OZ004708.1 coordinate 37,620,394, forward strand.
AGAAAATTTAAGACTTACACTCTTAGTGACTTTGAAGTATCTAATACAGTATTGTTAATGTAGACACCATGCTGGATATTAGATCCTCAGAACTTACTCTTCTCATAGCTAGAAGTTTGTACCCTTTGACCAAAAGGTAATTTTTTTAATCAAAAGAATAGTGAAGGAGTCCATATTTAGGATTTCAATTGGGGAGATCATACATTTGGACTCTATAGCTGTATGCCCCAAAAGACAGAGGGTTCTGAGCATCTATTTTATGCTTATTTTCTTACTACACTAGGTAGAGACCAAAAAAAAAAAAAAAGACTCTTTTGACTGCTTCCAGTTCTAAGTGCATTATTTAGAGATAATTCAGGGAAATTTAGATTCCATTAATGTGAAGTTTGTATTTTGTCCTCATGGCCTGCCAAAGTTTATCTTTATAGACTGGGCTGTAGAAGGCATAACAGTAATAAAAATTCATGTCAAAGATAATTCTCTAGAACTTTTCGAAAAATCTTTTCAAAAAGCAAATTCTTACCAAGTGCTCATAAATATCTCACCCAGTGTTTGAGATTCAGTTCATTGTAATTTAAGAAAACTGTGATTTGAGTTGCTGCTACCACCTTATGGAATGATTAGTACACACAACGAACTTATTTCCAATTGGAATTTGCTTGTTGAGTTCCCAAAGCAGAGCATCATGCCTGACATAAGGAAGTGTTTGGCCCACTGTTATCTACTGTACACATACAATTACATTCTGTTGACCAGATCATTGCCCAACACAAAAGTGTCTTTTATCTTCAAGATCTTTTGAAATGTCTTGTTTGTTTGTTTGTTTTTATTGCCAAGTGTGTGCCCTTCTAGAAGAATCATGTAAGAGACAGGTCCTCTTAATAAACACACCACACCCACTATGCCTACATGTGCCAACGTGTTGCTATGCTTCCATTAGGTCTGTGTGCGTAATTCTCTCATTCTACATCATTAACACATATATTTATCCTTTCTCATTGCCCATGTACTTACAATCAAGGGTGATCAATAAGTAACATCTACATGCTAAAGTTTCGCAATGAACATTGTCAAGTCTCACATGTACTTAAAGCGTTTCTAAAATTTCTAAAAAACACAAAATGTTTGACAAACAGTGCTAAGTAATAGATAGATAAAATAAACACCCGGTTGCCCGACAAGCAGAATTCCCCCACTCCAAGTCCCTACATTTTATACCAGAATGATTTTAAACACATGTGGTTATAAGCTTATCAGATTTCCAAAAATGAACCTTCCATAGAAATCACACGGGGCCCCTCAGCTGTGTTTTCTTCCATTATTTATTGACAAATTGAAAACAAATGTTCTTGAAGGAAAAGTACGCTGAACTGAAAGCAGCTGTCAGGATGCCCGTTTTCCCAGAATTCCTCTGTGATGCAGGCGTGCAGCAAGCCAGAGACCACGTCTCAGGAAATCACGCCGTGCTGAATGGTGTCGGTTCAGAGATAGGAGTGCGACAGGAACTAAACGGTTTACTTAGTGCAGTGAAGGTTATGATTAAATAAGCAAATGACACGTGGCAAATGCGGACATTTTCCTTTTGGAAGTCTTAATTGTGAATATACTTTGAAAAAGAAGATACTTTTTCAAAACTCACTGGAAGGGATTTAATTGATATTAAATTTAATTAATATTAATTAATCACAGAGCTGGTTGTGGACACTCTCCTTCTACAGCTCCCGAAGGCTATTGAATAGCCTACAGATACTGACTGCTTGCTTGATAAAACAAGGTCATAGGAAAGCAGCTCAGAAAATATGTGTGTAAAATATTGGGTGGCTTATTTGTTCTAAACAAAAAAAATTCCCTTATGCATAAAACGTTTTGCTTAATATAGAAAAAAGCATCTTAAACTAATAGGCTTATTTTAAAAGTTGAACATTCCATCGAAGATGCCATGCAAAAAATATTTTTAACTTCAAAAAGCATCATCCCTTCTGGATGTGATACCTTGAGAAGGAGATACCCTTACTTAGAATTCCTGCCAGGAACGCATACTCGGAGTTTAAACATGAGGAATGTCCTATTAAAAAAAAAAGAGAGAGAGAGAGAGAGAGAGAATAAATGTTTCAGAAATGTCAGTATCCAAAAAGACAAAGAAAGGCTAAGGGAATTATCCAAAGTAAAAGACACTAAAGGCACATGACAACTAAATGCAGAACCTGAACTTAGACTGAATTCAGCTCTGAAGAAAATGTTACCGGGGCGAGTGACAAATGTGGAACCCAGATGGGATCAATGGTACATTTACTGCAGGTGATAAGAACGGTGCTGTGATTATGCAAGGACGTACCCTTATTCTTAGGAAACGCCCACTGAGGCACCTGGGGCAAAGGGCCGTGACATAATCCACGGAGTCAAATGGCTGGGAATGACAGAGAAAACGCAGCACAGTGTTACCAATGGGAGAATCTGGGTAAAGGTGGATGGGTGCTCTTGGCACTGTTGCAACTTCTAAGTCTGAACTTGTTTACAAATACAAGTAAGAAATTAAACTTAAAAAATCACCTTATTTGAGAAGGAAGGACTTCTGAGGAGCATGAACTCTGTTTAGATACGTGCTGCTGTGGAAATGGCTGGCCTGCCACCACGAGGCGCCATGGCACACGGGTTAACTGAACCCGTGCCCGAAGGAAAGAATCCACTGGGCATGTTGAATTACTTTAAATTTTGTTTTTTAATTCCATGGCATCTGACATAATAAAATAATAATAATAATAAGCGGGGGCACTGAGTCCGTCTTTCAGGGACCGAAGAGCTCTGTGTGTAGCATTTTGCTGCACCACAACTTTCCAAGGCTCTTTCTTGTGTAGTCTCACCCGGCTGCCGTCCAGTCCCGAAGGAGCCTTGAGGCCCGCAGGCTTCTCTGCAGGACATATGTATAGCTCTTTCTCTACGGTCTCCTTTTGTGCACAATCTTACTAAAAAGTGTCTGATGTAACATATTTTAGGAGAGCAAGTTTTAAAAAAATATATTTTATTGATTTTTTTACAGAGAGGAAGGGAGAGGGATAGAGAACTAGAAACCTCGATGAGAGAGAAACATCAACCAGCTGCCTCCTGCACTCCCCACTGGGGATGTGCCTGCAATCAATGTACATGCCCTTGACCGGAATCGAACCTGGGACCTTTCAGTCCGAAGACCGACGCTCTATTCACTGAGCCAAACCGGTTTTGGCAGCAAGTTTTAAAAAATATATATTTTATTGATTTTTTACAGAGAGGAAGAGAGAGGGATAGAGTTGGAGACATCGATGAGAGAGAGTCATTGACCAGCTGCCTCCTGCACACCCACCACTGGGGAGGTGCCCGCAACCAAGGTACATGCCCCTGACCAGAATCGAACCTGGGACCCTTCAGTCCACAGGCCAACGCTCTATCCACTGAGCCAAACCGGTTTTGTCTGGAGAGCAAATTTTTAGTATTTTTATTTTACATTGGGTTTGCCACCTGAAAAACCCAACGTCCTTCTCCTCACTCTCTTCTCCTGGAAGGTATGTAGGCAGTATGGTCCCCAGCTTCCTGCTTTGTCCTTCTCTGATAGTGCCAGGACATCTCCTCCCCGTGTCCTGTGTCCTTCTCGTTGTTTTTTGGTTTGTGTGTTTGTGGTGGAGTCACTCTAAAGATCCGGATACATTAAAAGACCCGATGCGCTCTGTACAACCTGCTGGCAGTGAATGATGAAAGGCCTGAGGGAGGGGAAAACATTGTTGGCTTGGACCACGTGACTTGTTTCTTTTCCGTGATTGGATGGGCAGACAGTTGCCACGTGGTCTCTTCTAGAACTCACCACAGAGAGTGTGGCGTGCAGATTGGCACCATCGGCCAGATGTATTACATAGGAATCTGCAGTTAAACAAGGACCCCACGTCTTCCGCATGTAGGAAGAGGTTGAGGAAGGGATAAAGCTTGAAAGCGTCTAACACAGATGCTCCTGAAGAATCTAGAGGACATGGCGAGCTGCTCTGCTTCCAGCTGCCTCGCTGCTAGAACCACTCGGGGGGAATGAAAGTCGTGGCTGTGGTCTCCTCCGCAGAACCTCTCTCTTTCTGATGGTTTCCTACCATTTCCCCCCTTTTAGAGACTTCCCGATCCTTTTCTTTTGTTCCCCCGCATGAATTATTTTTGTGCTGCTTATTCTAATCATGATGGCATGTTTTTCTTAGACACAGTTATCTTGGATGTTTTTTCATTACCTGCCCACAGAATGACCTAATGTTATTTCTTTTCCATTGTGGTCAGAAAACATATGCTGTAAGATCCAAACCCTTTGAAATGCATTGAATTATACATTATAATCAGCACATGGTCTATCTGGTGACCGTTCCATGTGCCTGGAAAACAAATGTGTGTGCAGCAGTTGTTGGGTAGAGTGCTCGGTACATGTTAATCAGGTTGATTGTGTTATTTAGATAATTTACATTCACTCACCGTGACTTTTTAATACTCGTTCTATTAAGTACACTGTCTCCGAGTACAGTCACATTCTGAGTTCCCGGGGTGAGGGCTTCGGGTTTGGGAGGACGTAGTTCAGCCCCTACCAGCTGTTACCGACAGCGCGTCGCAGACACGGGAGTGAGGTTCTCCGTGGGCAAAAACGTGATTTCCCCGGGAAACCTTCTGAGTGTGGAATTGTCAGGTCACATGACAGAGTGCTATTATAGGATGATGAGGATGAATTGAGACAGTGAAAAATCTGAAAAATCATAATGATAACGGTAGCTTTTTTCAAGTGATGCTAACTCTATATCACATAAAACTATCATCTAGACAACACTTTCTTGAGATGAGTATTATCATTATTCCCACTTTACTGATAAGGAAACGGAGACTTAACTAGTACTCTAAGGACCAGAGGAGCCAGACAGAGTTCTGACTGAGGTCTGTTTAATCCCAAGCCTGTGCTTTTTTATACATGATAGCAGCCTCTATTGTAGCTTCGTCTGGAAAACACAAATGCACACAGAGACACACATGCACATGCATGCACACACACAGACACATACACACACACGTGTGCACATGCACACCCTCCCCACATTTAGGAAGGGATGCCTGAGCACAATTGGCCGCCAGTTCAAAAGCCCATTCATCAGGCCGCGCCAGATTTGGCTGGAAAATGAATGACAACAGTGTGTGAGAATAGCCCAGGAAGAGAAAGAGGTACAAATTCCCCGAAAAACAACTTCCAGAAAGGCACATCTGTGTCCATGTATAAAAATAGAAACGCACAGAAACACCACTGGCCTTTGCTTCAGGAGCCGAGGCGCGACATCCTGTGAGGCCAAGAAATGGCGGTGGAAGTGCCTGGGAACAATGGCCACAGATGCCCGCGGGTGTGTGTGTGTGTGTGTGTGTGTGTGTGTGTGTGTGTGTGACCCGCCGCCGTGGGACAAGCGCAGGAAGGAAGCTCAGGGCCAGCCTCAGCCCTGGGAGCCGAGACGCTCTCTAAGCGCAGGTGCCCGGCAGCGCCTGGTCCGCGGGCTGCGCTCGGACGGACAGGCGGGCGATCACCACTTGTTATTCTCTCCACGCGGCCCGTTTCCCACAGACACGGACAGAATCAGTAAGGAGGCTTAGAAGAATAAATGTAAGTAAGAGGTAAGAATTAGATCCATAAGCCTTCCCTCCATCTCATAACCAGCCTTTAAATAACGCACGTGCAGATGGGTCCTGGACGGCATTGTGCGGGAAATGTGGGTGGGATTCCTTTTTCACTTTTATCACAGAAAAAAACAAAACAAAAACGAGCATATGTTTAATGGTCTTTTTGCATCAGACCAGCGGGGAAGGGAGCGTGGAACCCCCTGAAGCATAAGCAGGCGTGGTTTTCGGTGAAAGGAAGACCCAGTTCTTAGGGCAGGGATGCTCACTGTCCGAGGCCAAGTGATTTGAAAAGACTTCCACTCCTTTTTCTTGTTTTAGAAAATGATTGGGGTGACACTGATGAATAAAATGATATAGATTTTTACTCTTCTTTATTCCCCCCTCTCTTTCCATCTCTTCCACTCAGCTGGAATTTCTTCCTCAAACAGTCCTAAAGGGTCCCAGAATTCAAGGTAGGCATGCCCGGGACGCTGAAGCCGACTTTCTGCCGAGGAGGAGGTGTTCCCGAGGCTGCACCTGCCTGGCGGACGACACTTTTCCTAATGCGCTGTGTGGGATGAGCATCGTGGAAACGGGGCCTCTGTTTCTGTCCAGAGCAGGGGCGGCCCCGGGAGGACCCAGACCCCTCACAGGCCGCCTCCCACCCAGGCCTGGCCTGTGGTGGGAACTCAGGAGGCCCAGGACAGGGAGGCCTCCTTGGCGAGGCCTCTTTTGGGGCACCACTGTGATGGTGCGTGTGCCGGGGGGCAGGGCAGAGGGGGGATGTCCAGGGAGCCTTTGCCCTGGTCGCCTTTCAGCTGAGCGCTGCACAAACATCTCACCCACCGGCTCTTTTCCCCAGGATTCTGACAGGTGGGGCGGCTTGTGAAAGGCATTCCTGAAAGAGAGGCGCATTTGTTCAACTTATATAACGTCTCTGTCTGTCACAAGGCCGAAGCGGTCTTTCCGGCTCACGTCCTGTTGAACGGAGTCCAACTGAAACTTCTTTCCCTTCCACACTCAGAAACCTGACGACGGTGTCAGTTCCGCCCATGGAGAGCGCAGCTGCCTGTTTGCCCTGGGCGCCTCTCTGACCCCGCACACTCCCGGGTTTCACAACGACATTCCTCATGCCCCTCACGAGCCTTTTCAATGGTCTGAAAGAGCAGCCCTAGCCTGTGGCTGAGCCGTTTCCACAGTGGGTGCTTCAGCCCAGGGTGTGCGTGGACAGTGTGTGTGTCTTAGGAGCACAGTGGATGCTGTGTGAGTCTGGAATGGCACGGTGGCAGGTGGCTGGTGGAGCCTGCCGTGTATGAGGATATGTGCATTGCTGGGGATACGACTGCCCAGGAAGAGGGAGCATTTGCATTTCTAGGGCTCAGAGAGCTGCAGGGCTTTGGCCCAAGCCACACAGCGAAGAAGTGGTGTGCTGGCTCTTTCCTTACAAAGAGTTTGTGGTTCCATCAGAGCTGGTTCCCCTGCCCTGGGTGTTCCAGACACTGGGCGTGGTGCGCCTAGCACGTTGCTTCCGTGGACGCTCACTGATGCTCGAAGGGTTGGCAGAAGAGGGACCCGAGACTCATGTCGCCCAACCAACTCATTGGAAAGCACCTTGGAGGCTCTGGAAGCCACGGCACACTCAAGAGCACCTACTGTGTTGTGTCTCACTCAGTGTGAGACCCTTTCCCCTTCCCATGCTGCCCGTGGGGCAGGGTGGGCCCTGCTTCAGGTTGGTGAAGATGGAAATAAGTGAATGCAGGGCTCTGACTGCCTACATGGGAAACCTAGCCCAGCGGCCACATTCGGCCTGGCGCGGAGGTGAGGAAAACGAGCCATCCGGTCAGCATGGCAGCTCCCAAAGGGAAGAGGCCAAAGCGAACCCCCAAAGAGTCAGGCTGTTGGCAGCTCATTGCCCTGTGTATAGAACACCCTGGCATTCCCACCACCCCACTGTGGAGCCTGACCCCCGAACCCGTGCAGGGAAGGGCCGCTCTGCCCTTGCAGTGGGCCGGCCTTGTGGTTGGTCCTGCCGCACCCTTGACATCGTCTGTGAACAGGTCTTAGTGGCTTTGGCAGACACTGGGACCAACTTGCCCTGGGAAAGGACAAAAGGGGAAATTTTTTTTTGGTAAAAATCTTCAGGAAAATACAATACAATGTCCCTAAGAGTTAACATTAGTGCCTTGAATATGGGTGGCTTGTATTTTTAAGTTGAAAGGTAAGTTTCAAAGGGTGGCCCCTTATAAGAGCCATGAGGCTGGCCATTTTAAAAAACTGCCATTGTTTTTTGAAACGCTCTATTTCAAATGATACTTTTTTTTTTTTTTTAACGTTACTGTAAAGTAAGGAATATGATGTACCAGACAGGCTCTTATATGTCTCAGCTTTTCCACCAAGAAATGGGAATAAGAACATAAGCTGCTAAGAGGTAGGGCTTCATTCGAAGTTATTGGAGATGCCACACAAAACCATCGTCATGCAATTAAAATGCATTACTGGCTGAAACCGGTTTGGCTCAGTGGTAGAGCGTCGGTCTGCGGACTGAAAGGTCCCAGGTTCGATTCCGTTCAAGGGCATGTACACTGGTTGCGGGCACATCCCCGGTGGGGGGTGTGCAAGAGGCAGCTGGTCGATGTTTCTCTCTCATGGACGTTTCTAGCTCTCTATCTCTCTCCCTTCATCTCTGTGAAATATCAATAAAATATATTTTAAAAAATAAATAAAATAAAATGCATTACTGTTCAGAAGTACAGAACGTTCGTTCTACAAGCAGAACCAGCTTGAATCTTAAAGAATCGTTGGCTGAAAAAATCAATCGCCTTATGTGGAAATAACAAGTCTTTTCTCTGCGTGCATAAGAGGGAAATTAATCTGAAATCACTGAGATGGAATGTCCCAGGGACAGACACTGCTCCTGTGAGTGTGGTCATGCGTGGGGTAAGGCGAACCCACACTCTCACTGAGTAGGAAAGTCAGGGCTTGGTCAGGAAAACAGAAGCCGGCCTTTGTGTTCTAGACATAAAGAGATTAATTCAGAATTAGGAACTTACACAACTTTTAGAAGAGCTTGGGGGTCAGGGGGGAGGGGTGCACCAGTGCAGAGGTCGCAAAGCTGCCCCTGAAGGTCAGAGGGGCTGCCTGAAAGGTCAGAGGGTTGGCATGGAGCTCGCAGTTCCAAACACTTGGCGCAGTTTGCAAACACCTGTCTGCAACCTGCTGTACCTCCTGGGAACCTCTGAGAAGCTCTCTCCACTTCTCAGTCTGCCACACCAGGGGCTGGTTCTCAAAGACCTGCCAGCCCATCAGCGTGGAACTCCTTCCAGAGAGCTTGAGAACTGGCATCCCCTTCCACATCTCCCCCAGGTCTCCCGAAAACCCGCAGGAGGGCTCTGGGCAGCCCCAGCCTTAGAAGCGGATCTGGCCCACAGGCCTACCTCTCTCAACGCACGCAGCAAAATCACATTTCATGTGATCCCAGGACAAAAAAGGGACACTGGCCCGAGTTCATGTCTTCTTTCCTTCCTTCCTTCCTTCAAGGAAATGTGCTTTGAAGAGCAAGGCCCTGTGCCATGTGTCAGGACAGACACCTCACAAGGATACAGCAATGCTGCTCATTCTCATCAGGGAGACCCAACGACAACGGTGACAGCATCCGATGGTGTGACGGAGCCAGGGGCGTGGGGTGGCCTTTCCGTTTGATGGGGCCTCCGGGGTGGAGCTTGCACATGGGGCTTGGGTTGGACTCCCCTGGGTGTATCTCGACCACATCAGGGAGGTCTGAAGCTCCCGGAGGGCAGCTTATAATGTTGTTCCTTACACGTAAGTCTGTACAGGACAGTAGTCAGCTCGTAAGTGCTGGTTGGACAAACGCGGGCCACAGTTCAGCATTCCGTACGATCAGGTGTTTCCAGGTGGACTAGACGGACAGAATGCTTTATTTTGCATGTGATTCACACCCTGATGTAGGCAAGGCTACAGGGCAATGACGGCTCCCACATTCCTTGGTTCTTGTGCCGAATACCTGGGAGCTGAGCCTTGACACTCTGGTTCTCAGAGTTCGGACAAAGGGGTGGGTTCTTCCAGTCCAGCTGCCTGAAGGGGCAGGGTTCAAAGGCAGCAGAAACAATAAAAGATACATCTGTGTGTTGATGTATCAAACCAGTATCCCATGACACCTGGCATCTTTCTGATCTCCACCACGTAAAGATTTTCGATTTTCTTCTCGGAGATTTTTTTCCCCCCTGAGCAGCATGCTGTTTTGCAAAAAAAAAAAAAGATGCAAACGAAAACTCAAAACCCATTACGAATTCAGGAGAACCACTTAGATTAAACATCTACATCGAATGCAGTATGGACATGTGAGTGGAATAGGTGTTTACCTCTCAGGAGAATGACCCAGTGCGGGGAACATACAAGTAGAACAGATGTACGTTTGCTCCAGGTGTCCCTTTCGGGAGAACGTTGAAAGCCCACGACTTTCTAAGAAGCAGATCGCAGAGTGAATTGTGCCCATCGTCTCTTCTTCCCTGGTGCTCGCAAATGTAAATGAGATGTGTAGCTTCTTACTCTTCTTTTGTCTTTTATCCCAATTGAGATTGTCAGAAGCAGAAATATGCAGAGAGTTAAGTTTCTCGTGTTTTTGGCTTTCTCTCCATAGAAACATGCCCCAAATCACGTGTTCTGTCTGTGTTTGATTCTCCACATAAGAAACAGCCTTGGGGCCCGGACTGATGGGGAAGACTGGCCTTCGGATGGTGCTGTTGTTAGGAAACACATGGTCAAATGCGGCTAGTTAGTAGGCAACTGATCCTGGGGACCTTCCTGGGGCTCACTTTCCCCTCCTGCTTCCCAACCTCCCCAGAACATTAAGAGCACATTTTGTTCCCCCATCTGGGCTGCATTCCCCGGTAAACAGAGGGATCCCAGCCACAGCATGAAGGTGGGAAGTATGTTTGGGGACACTCTGATTCACATTCCTTTCCAGCTGCTTCTTGCTTCCATCATCACTAAGTCTATGGAAGATGCAGGACTTCTCATTGTAATCTGTGAGGGACTGTTCTTCCTTCGCCCCTCCCTTCACTGTGGCTGTAAATTTGCTCTCCAGTAGTGATTTATAGCATGTCTTTAAGAAGAGAAAGATACGCCAGGAGAACCCTAAGAGCTCCTCCATCCCACCAGGCAGGGTCCTGGAGCAGTAAACCCTCATTTTCTTTGATTTTTTGACTGTGAAAGAAAAAAGGAACTTCTTCCCTCTCCCACAGCCTTCTCCCACTTCAGACCAAAATGCATTAATTACCTCTCAGTGTCACCTTAAGATGTGCTGATAACGATTCTGGGGAAAAAAATCAGCTCTGGCACAAGAACAGTGTTCCTTGCATAGGCTGGCATGTCACTGTCTGCGTGTCTCCTTCAGCCAAGTCTGACCATTTGACCTGTTAATTGGCTGGACTTCATTTGTCCCTACTAGGCCTGTGATGGAAGTAAGATGGGAAAGAAGCATTTCTGGGAAACTTGAATATCCAACAATTATGGATTGCTATGTTGGTTTTATTGTGCTTGCTGTGACAATCAATTAATCAAGATATTTAATGGGTGCCATTCCGGGCAAAGCAGAGTGCCATAGGCTGTTGTGAAATCTATAGCCTACCCCAAATGGCAATGCTCACTGAGCTGTCCAGGCGATCCGTTCTCTGTGATGTGTGTTAAGACCCACCCTTCTTCTGCTTTAGTGCAACTTTGTGTCTAGCACATCGTAAGCAAATTTTTGGAGCCGGTCATCTGGGATGGAGAAATAATCTTTATACAGATTAACATGAGAAGCTGGATTTCAGATCAGGTTCAGCAGATACTAGGTAGTAGAGAATTTTTAGGAGGGTCAGAGAGCCAGGCATGGGTGTTTGCTACACAGATAGGGACAGAGCAACCTTGAGAAATATGTTAAGTCCAACATTATATATATATATGTATATATATATATATATATATATATATATATATATATATATTTCTGTTTCTTTTAAATTTTATTTTATTTATTTTTATTGATTATGGTATTACATAATTGTCCTTATCCCCCCCATTCCCATTCCCATCCCAACCCCCTCCCTACATATTCCCCCACCCCCCTGTTGTCCATGGCCACCAGCTAGGCCCATGTGCATGCACACAAGTCCTTTGGTTGATCTATTTTTATTTATTTCAGAGAGGAAGGGAGAGAGAGAGAAACATCAATGATGAGAAAATCATTGATTGGCTGCCTCCTGCATGCCCCATACTGGAGATTGAGCCCACACCCCATGCATGTGCCCTGACCTCCTGGTTCACAGGTCGATGCTCAACAACAGAGCCACACTGGTTGGGCCCAAATTAGAAATGTTTTAAAGAAAACATGCCTGGTTTTACCTTCTGTCATTTGGAACCTGTGACTATAGAAACTGGACTCTAGAAAGTTTCTAGAAGAGCGGGATGTTGTTTCTTTCCAGAAGATCTGAGGTCCCTCTACATGTTCACGGCCCACCGTGTTCACTTTCACCTCTGAGGGTTTGTTTTTTTTAAACATATTTTATTGATTTTTTTTACAGAGATGAAGGGAGAGGGATAGAGAGCTAGAAACATGGATGAGAGAGAAACATCGACCAGCTGCTTCCTGCACCCCCCCCCCCAAACGGGGATGTGCCCACAACCAATGTACATGCCCTTGGCTGAAATCAAACCTGGGACCTTTCCGTCCGCAGACCGACGCTCTATCCACTGAACCAAACCGGTTTCAGCCACCTTTGAGTTTTGAGTGGTTATGTCTGCTTGGCAAAAGCTAGATCTCATAGGACCCCCAAGCTGCAAGGGAGTCTGGGAAATGTGGACTTCTGGACTCTGTAGCACAGGAAGTCAAGCCACAAGGAGGTTATATAAATGCTGAGGTACTCAACCCACAGTTATTGTTCACAGTTGTTAAACGAGCTGTCATACCTCTGACCCTCTTCTCCATTTGCTTAAACTCTGCCGATAACACGGGCAGGACAGGTGGGAGTCAAGGAGGTTGAATGAGCTGTGAGTCATTTCTTAAAGACCAGGACTTTTGAAGCAAGAGTGGAGCTATCGTCAATGTACTAGCAGTAAAATAGAAAAATAGAAAGCAGATGTGTCCAACATTAGAGTGGGGAAGGAAAATATGTCAATATTTACAAAACAAAGAACTAATGGCTTGTCCCCCAATCTTCTAAGGTATGACAACAGGACAGCCAAGAATAACAAAGAACAGGAACTAGAAAAAATGAATTGCAGTTTCGCTTAATTTTCAATCATATCTGAATCCTCTGTTCTTAGATTTTTAAATAAAAACAGCAACAGGAACTTAGCTTAGGGCTAAACCTGGAAACAGTTCAGGTGGTTATACTTCACTGAAAACAAGATTTAGTTTTTTTTAAGTCCAAATAAACACAATTCAAAGTAACATAATGATAATCATGAATGAGTGATAACTGTGGGAGGGATGGCAACGTCCTAGATCAGATAGTAATTAATTTGGAGGCAAGTTCACATCTGCTATATCTGAAAAGTTAGAATCAGAAAATCAGGATACAAATGCTAAAAGGAACCCAGAACCCAATCTAACTTCTCATCGCAAGGCAGAATTCTTTCTACTTCATCCCTGACAAAAGATTTGTCTTCGATCATCCATTTCTGGGAACAAAGTCCCCCTTTGGTTATCAAGTGGGAAATGCATTTGGTTTCCTGTAGCTGTTTCTTAGTGAAGTTTTATTATTCTTTAGTGATTTTCATTGTCTTATTTCTCACTTAGCTATGCTGTCTCTTATTTATTAACGTACATAGTTACGAATTTATTAAACTTTTCAATAGGTGTGACAATATTTCTTAAAACCAATTTCCATGTGTCATATGTCTTCTACTTACAAACTTAAACGTGTCAAGAGGATTAGCCCCTTGGGTGGTTTCTAACCTTCCTGCTTAACCCCCCATTTAGTTCCCTGTATTAAACCACGGAGAGGTTTACCAACCCCCACAGGAAGTAAAAACCCATTCCTGCATTTCATCCTAATGTGTTGTATACTGAAGATGAAGAGGCTGGGGGAGTGGAACGGTTGTTTATAAGGCTGATGTACCTCTCACGGAAAGAAGTATGAACCGCACTGATAGCAAAACCCAAAATAAGTTCAGTTATATAAATATCATTTTCTGTGAGATTTACCCCTTCCCACTGTGGCAATGTACTGGTCAAGATTCTTTTGGCTTACAAAGGGCAGTAAGTCCTTAAACTTGCTTAGTCAAAGAAGGAATTTATTGGCTCACATAACTGGAAAGGGGAATGATTCAGACAAGGCTGAACCCAGGCGCTCACATGCGAAGATGAACAATCTCTCCTCCCTTTTTATCCTATCTCTTGCCTTTAGCCGACTCTTCTCCATCGATGATGGTCCTGGTCAAGTACAGGTCTATGTCTATATAAGGTTCTCCCTCCTCCCAACTGGTGAGCATAGTTATGACATTGCTGGCACCTGTCACAGAGACATCTCCAAGACAATGAACCACCAATCATCGCGTGTCAAAGTGTCCTGGAGCCCACCCCTTCCTGTTCTACCCTGGGTCCAACCCTCTCCTGTTCCTCCCCTTAAAAGGACCCCAGGCCAGCCACATGCTGCTGCTCCTCCATGTCCACAAGGCAGCCCGGCTGGGTCCATCTCCATCTCCCCTGTCCCTTCCCCACTCCTCCAATTCTGGTTTCTCTACCTCCGTAATGAGTCCCGCTCATTTCTGGGGAATAAACTTTAAAATTCCTTGGTGGTCAGTTTCCTGCACCCTTCAAACCTTACAATCTACATGCCACCATTTAATCAACCCCATCAGAAAGTAAGAATGCCTCTTTTCTAAGAATTCCAGCATAAGACTTTCATGAGCTCTACTTGTTCATATGCCTGCTCCTGGAGCTCTTCAGCTCTGCCCGAGAAGTTGAAATGGGTGCTTCGCCTGTCCAAATGCTCTGCAGGCAAAAGGAAAGGCTGAGAGTAACTGTGAAGGGTGCAGGGCCCCCGCTGCTGACCGAAAAGCCCTGGCCTTACCCTGGGCAAGCCCGCTGCTCTGCTGCTGGGCATGCGCTTCGTCCTCCTGACAAAAGGGGTGCATCCTAGAGTCCAGCTGAGGATGTGAACGGTGGACTGTGAGTGGGGGAGGGTGGGCCTCTGGCTCAGGTGCTGTTTGTTGACCGAGGGAAAATGGATCCCAGGCGGTGAGACGTGTCAGATGAATACTCAGAAGACGTGCCATTACCCCAATATTCTTAGTGCAATTCTGAAGTCTTGTCCTGTAGATCCAACTCAACGCAATTTAACTCAGCTCAACTCAGCTCATTCCAGTGCTACAATTATAGAGCCAAAACGTGTGTGTGTTTTGGTAGGTGGATAAGGAGGCACTATAAAATTCTTACGTAAAATCAGAGATGCTAGAGTGTAAATATGTCATTAGTTCCTTTTTTAAGCAAAACAATCTGTATATATTCAAATATGAATATGCTCTGTTAAATTTACAAGATTAAGGTAGTTTTTTAAAAATATATATTTTATTGATTTTTTTACAGCGAGGAAGGGAGAGAGATAGTTAGAAACATTGATGAGAGAGAGTCATCAACCAGCTGCCTCTTGCACACCTCCCACTGGGGATGTGCCCGCAACCAATGTACATGCCCTTGACCGGAATCAAACCCGGGACCCTTCAGTCCACAGGCTGACGCTCTATCCACTGAGCCAAACCGGTTTTGGCAGATTAAGGTAGTTTTAAATAAATACTTATTCCATTATATTAGTTGTAGCAATTCTCACTTCCTAATAATCTTAAATTGCGACCAAATATGTATCCTGTAGAAAGTCATCTTATGTTTTCAAGTGACCTTCACATATCATTTAGTTTCATTCTCAAATTATTGCTAGTAACTCATAATTGGCTTTTAAAATTTGAATTTTATTTCTGTAAAGAAAATGCTTACCTTTATTCCTCTGCTAAGTATAGTATAGGCGTTTCAGCAGTGCATGCCTTCGACTTTAAACTTTACGGAAAGTAGACCACAAACAGGAAGCTGATATTATCTAGTTCACAGTAAAACAAGGGGTCAGGGATGGGCAGAGAGGGTGGACAGCACCCCAATGCCTGTGGGGTTAGTTTCTACTGAAGCATTTACGGGACATCAACCAGAACTGCCTTCTAAGCTCAAAATATCTAGCACCTGAAAAAATTGTCTGTTTTTTTTTTTTTTTTGCGGGGGGGGGGGGTAAAAGAAAGAGAACTGGATTTTAGTGAGTGAATTCTTAAAGTTAAGCGAGTAAATACTTAGTGGGAAAAGCTGTCACTGTGGAACTTTGTGGAACTTGGGAATTTTGTATTTCAATTCAGAAGCAGAGGGAAGGTTTCTGTTCCTTAGCCAATGATGGGGACCGGGGTGGAGGGCTGGGGACACCGTGGTAAGTCTGCGGGGGACAGTGAGGTGACGGGGTGAGGACTTACAGAAATTAAAGTGACCACAGGGCGGGTTGGGTGCGGGTCCGCGGTGCCCCGGTGCGTCCAGGGCTCCAGGCCAGGGGGTAGGGAGTGGGGTGAGTGAGAAGTTAAGGGGCAGGAGGCGGGGAGGCCGCTGCATTTGCATTTCAATGAGACCTGCTGGTTGACTCCTCGCCAGCGCTTCCGCTGCCACCCCCAGAATGTGCCTTTGTTGGTTTTCGCCCCGGTCAAGTCCACCCCGGCCGGGGAGCGGGGAGCGGCGCATTGAGTGTGTGCAGCCAGGCGGAGCAGCGCAGGAAGGAAGCAGCCAGGGGCTCCCGCGGCCTTTGTCTGGGCCCTGGGCTGAGGCAGCCAAGCGACTCTGTGATCTGCAAGGTGCACTTGCATCCCTCGCAAATCCTCTCGGCGTGGGGGGCGGGGGCACCCAGGCGCGGACAGATGGTGCAGGACCCCTTTGTTTCAAAACGTGGAAATGCGCTGCCTCCTTGACTTCAGGGGGTCCGCCCTAAGGGTGGCTCCTCCGCCATCGCATGGTCCAGGAGAGACCCCAACATGCCCGTGGGTCGGGGCAGCCCTGCCTGTGCGCCTCGGGCAACTGAAAAAAAGAAAAAGAAAAAAGAAGAGGTGATTGCTGGAAGGGAGTAAGCCATCCTGACCGCGGGGACCCCTCTGAGCTCAGGCAGAGAGGATGGAGAGAGGATTGGTTCCAAAGCTTCTTCAGAGGCCCCGTCCTTGCCTTTTCCACATTAAACGTCGCGCTCAGAGATCTCGGGTGCCTCATGGGCTACACGGGGGCCGGGGAAGCGCCTGGCCTCGGGGTGCCCTGCGCGTGGCTGGGAAGGACCCACCACCCCAGCCCCAGCCCCGGGGAAGGAGGCTGTGGCCTGGGCTCACACGCGTCTCTGCAGCCACGGCTGTGAGGCTGTCCCACAGCGGGCGGGGAACGTCCACGTGAGCTTGTGGTGTCTCAGGAGAGTGGGCGACCCTGCACCCGGAGCCCCTGGGCAAGGTGCGCAGGTGCACCTTCTGATTATCCTGGTAGCACCCACTGGGGCCGGGGCGCGCCCCGTCCACCTGAAGCCAGGTCGTTGGGAGCGCGGCTGCCACGGCCCCGCTGGCCTTTTCTAGGCTCCAAGGGGAAGTCTGATTGGATAAGCTGCCCGATCGCGATCAGACAAGTTTTCCATCTTCAGCAACAGATTCCACAGGAAGCAGATCGTTGTCTTGTGGTTTGGAAGGCCGTTTTAGAAAGTATAGATTACTGAAGTGTTTTAATCTCGAGGCGCTTCCATCTTGGGCATGTTAATGCATTTATAGGCAGAGGCAGACGTCTGTTCGGTCCGCTGGTTCTAACGCAAACACAGGACGAGGCGAAGTGAGCACAGGCCCTGGCTGTTTTCTTATAGGACGCTGTCTCTTCCCTGCCGCTGTCTCTTCCCAAGGCTGCAGATGCCTTGCCCTCGCGCTGCCCTGACTTGCTCTCTCGAAGAACATACACAACACACGCAACACCTGGATCTGCGAATTAATTACTACCCGGGCCACCCTCTTCCCTCTCCCTCTTTCCCCCGCCCCCCAGGCTCCCCAAGTGGCCCCGTGCAGGGATCCTCGGTTTCTTTCATCGCAGCCCCAAGTCCATGAACTGACCCTTCACAATGAATTCCTGCTCCATTTCCATCCCAGTCAGCCATTTCAGAGCAGAAAAAGAGCCAGAATCAGGTGTCAGCCAGCAGGGGTGGCTTATAATTCATTTTATTTTATTTTTTTATTTTTTGCAGAGAAATCTAAGTTGATAGCCAGTTACCTTGTCAGAAATTAATGCACAACGTGGGAGTGAAAGGCGCGTGGTTTTACACACTTAGCATTGTTCAGCAAACAAATTTGTTTAGAAATTCGAATGTGAAAGCCAGCTTTGCTTGGAGTTTAAAAATTGTTATAGGTTTTTTTTTTTTCCCCTTCCAAATGGTGAAAAATAGAATATAATTTATTATCATTTTTTTTCTTCTTCTTCCAGGGGCAGGTGTGAACTTGAACATACTCAATTTCTTGGCTTTCTGTTGATTTTATATAATGAACCTTTTGTTGGAATTCATTACAGGGATGGTCTCTCTCTCTCTCTCTCTCTCTCTCTCTCTCTCTCTCTCTGATTCTGATTAAGCTGTGTAACCCCACACGCTCACTGGCATTTGCCATTTCGTCTTGGTTGGTAAGTGAGTTTTGGTGATGAAGCTGTGAGCGTTGGGGGTGCAGTTAAAAGGGAGTTGCCCCATTTGGCAAAGAGTTTCGGTTTTAGTTGAACCGCAGCCTCATGCTCACTCCTGGTGAATAAAAGATGCCTATTCACTAGTCCAAGGGATAAGATTGGGGGCATTCAACGTCTGCTGGGTGAAGAAACTCAGGGTGCTCCTAGGGCTAGGGTTTTATTTGGGACCAGCCTGGGCCTCTGTTAGAGCTCAGAGAACAAGACAACAAGACTGTGTATTTCCACAGGGACAGAGCCTCCAGCGCCCACCCTGGGAGTGGGTCTGGCCCACAGGGGCTTCAGTTCAGAGGTTTTAGCTACCAGTCAGTTCCTAGAAGACTCTCCTGTCTGGGCTGAAAGTGTTAGATTTGAGCTGTTGTTTGTAGTTTCTGCATGGCTCGGCTTTGTCCAAAATGGAAAGCGTTATGGTGGCCTTCCGTACCAGGAAGAGGATTGTTTAGAAGCGTGAACCAAAGCCTCCATTCAGGTGTGGACTTGGCTTAGGGAAGCTAAGACAGAAACGGGTTTCCCTAAAGGCAGGATAGAGTCCCCGATGCCGGCTGCACACACGCCTGTTGCCTCTTAGCTGACCTCTGCCGGGATTGCCTGTGCTGACCTCATCCTCTCCCCAGAGCTCCTCCCTTGGCGTTGGTGACAGGAGTCCTGGCATTTCTCCTCCCTCTCTGTGGCCTCGTTCTTCGTCTTCTTCACGGCCTGTGACCCTTTGCTCACCCCTTCATTTGTGCTTTCTCGGTGGTTCTGTCTTTGGTTCCCATCTCTTCTGTGCATGACCCCAGAGTGGGATTTCTGAGAGATCTTTCTTGAATACACTGTGTATCCTCTTGCCTCTTAAAGTCTTGGAATATACAATTTTCTTTGCTTAGAATGTCCTTTCCCCAAATATGGGGATACCCGGCTTTTTTCTTTATTCACTTCTCTACTCAAATGTCATTTTTTTTTTAATGAATCCTCCCCTGATTGTCCATAGGAGATAAATAGTCAGGACTGGGACTAGGGCGAGGCAATTACGGTACCCCAGGCACAAAACTAAAGGAGGCAAGTTCAAGGTCAGAACCTGAGAATGCGTGCCTCCTTTCATTTGGTGCCCTAGGCACCTGCCTTGCCTCGCCTGTCCTGGTCCTGTATCTGTACTCAGTCACTGTTCAGGCTCTCAATTTACTCACCCCCCCAGATATTATCAAAGCTAACATACATATAATTGATAATTGTATGTCTCCTCAGCCTCACCTACTCATTCCATTCGAATGTGGGGCCATTGTCTGCTTGGGGTTTTGCTGAATACCCAGAGCCTAGAACAGATCTCAGAACATAGGAAGCATTCATCCTATATTTATATTTGAACGAACATAATGTGTAACTGACTCATATTCCTGATGACTCCCAAGTGCACGGAAACAGGTTTGCAAATGAACTTCGTCTCCTGGATGTTCCACAGCGTTGGAAACTCGGCATGTCCAAAATCGCATCCGTCAGTTTTCACTCCCAAACCTGCCTCCCACTTGAACTCTCTTTCCCGTTGAATGGTACCTCCCTCCCACTCAGATCAAAATGCCGAAGGTGTGGTAACTCAGGCCTGTCAAGTTCACTCCCTAAATAACTCCTGCCTTTTTCATCTCCCTCCCTGCCGCCCGCCCGGGCTCTCCTCCCTTCCTCTGAACGATGAACTGCCCTCACCCTCCCACTGATCTCGTGGGGAATAGCTGGTCTTGTGCTGCTCCAGACTTCAGATACAGCGCTGGCAAGCAAGCTCTCTTAAACCACACGTCAGGCAACCACTTCCTCCTAACATTCTTCCTCGTAGCCCCGTAGGTTTGAAGGTACGATTCAAAGCTCACAGACCATAGATCGGAAAGACTCTCTGTGGTCTGGCTGCTAATTCCCCCACCTCCCTGGGTCCTGCTGTGCCCTCTCCTCTCTTCTGCTCCCCATTTTACCCCCCTCCAGCACACACTCTGTCCTTCAGTCACAGGCCTCTTTGTCCTCAGAAATGCTGCTCTACCATTTCCCTGCCAACATCATCCATTTAGCCTCAGTAGAATGGGCCATTTGAACTTCCCTCTGCCCATCCAGCGGTTTACTTACCATCCTCCCCAAGATACTGTGAGCACCTGAAGGGGGAAGAACTGGGTCTTTTTATGCTCATGTTTGCATACCTGGTGTAGAGTTTGCCCTCCCTATTGTTTGTTGAATGAATGTATAAATTAATCTAAAGATTTTTTTTGTGGGATAAGGTATGGATCTAAATTACTTTCCTTACTCGCTACCTATTTATTCCTACATTATTTTTAGCAAATCCTTCCTTACTCCCTTGTGTGAGGAGTTTCCTTTGTCATATATCACATTCTTACAAATAGTTGGATAGCGTTCCAGTTTTCCATCTTGTCCCTTGGCTTACATATTTATTCCTGCATCAGCAACACACCACCCTAGACTTTCTCAGCCACGTCCACCCCCCAGAACATTCTTTGGGCTTTGCCCATATTTATTCTCCTAAATACATTTTGGCATGGAATGTCTTATTGGATTTACTACAAAATCCAGTTAGACTTTTCATTGGAGTAATAATCTGAAAATTAACTTTGAAAAAATAGAACTCTTCTTCATTTTAGTTTCCTCATGATGCAGTTGGTTAGTTGCCAGGTGAAGAGTCACCAGATAATAGAAAAATCACACCAAAAACAAAAGCTGGCGGCACGTGATAGCCACATTTTAAGCTCATCACTCTACGTCCTCAGGACCAAATTCACACTCCTGTATCTCCCACCATTGGATCCCATGGGTAAATGACCTGTCCCGGGAGCTAACATATTTGTCTTTTCAGTCTCCAGTGGAGATAGGCAGTGTCTCCCTGTACCATTTCAGTGTCACATGGAATTTTACGGATGGAAAGTCCTTCCTTTTGTACAAATGTGGTAGTTAAACACAAATTCAGCCTATTTTTTTTTATTATTTTTTTTGGTGGAGATGAAAAACAGCTGGCCACCATCTCGCTTCCACAAACTTTCCTTATACTTTCCACTAGTAACAGTGAAATACATCTTTAGCTCAGTTTGTCTACAAAGTTATTCTGTGAGACCTCCTAAATATGCATACATTTTTACACAAACCACCCAGACATTTTACATGGTTACGCCTCTATTGTTTATCTAACATCAGATGCCGGAGGACTACCTACTTGCTGAGTGGAACGACATTGTCGTGACCTTGGGGGAGTCTGGGCTACGTGTCCACAGCATCATCACTCTCTCCCATCCCCTTGCTTATATTATAGGATGAAAATCTCCCTGCTTAATTTACGCCCTAGTGTCTTTTGTCTCTCTCTCTCTCTCTTTCTCTCTTTTGCTGAAAATCGAATCTAAATTTTCTAATTTAAACAAAGGGGTTCATGAGCCCCTCCACCACCCCCCACCCCCAGGGCAAAGATTTCATTTCATAGCCCTGAAGTTGGAAGCAGGGAGTTGATTTGGTTCATTGATTTCTCTTCTGAGTCCATTCCTTTCTACTTCCTGAGCCCCTGATTCCTATCTTCCAGGGGAGTAGTTAATAATTTTTTTCTCATATCCTCTGGCTTTCAATTAATAAGTGCTCAGGTCATCTGATTTGAAGCAAGTCTTAAGTTTGTACAAACCACTTACATGAGCCCAAAGCTACAATTTGTTTCAGGTACAGTTCGATGGTATTTAAAGATGGCAAAACCGGATTGGCGTGATCATGAAATCACTTCATTGTTGATAGTAGATATAGTTGGTTTTTTAAAAATTACCTAGAACTATAGCTATCCAAGTCCACTCCCATTTCAACTTCCACACAGTCTATTTTTAAATTGCTGAGACAACTGAGCTTTAAGGCATTGTTAATCAAAACAAACAAACAACAACAAAAAAAAACAAACAAACCCAGTTTACCCACTCAGACCACTGTTCACCGACTTTTCCTCCACTTCTCTGTCAGGAGAAAATGCTTCCTCGGCAGAAACATGAAGGGCTCAGGTCAGTTTTTAAACACAAGACAACTGGACAAAGCGAATGTAAGGCTCCACCCTGGGCTCCCAGGTCCCATTGTGTCCCATTGTCACCCATTGTCTGGAGACAAGAAAACACCACGCTACTGGCTTTTAGTGTCACAATGGGAGAGCAGCTCATTTGACACCACCATGTACTCCGGGATGGGGTAGAGGGTGTGTTTAATCGGCAATAAAACTGAATCCCTGGGAAAACCAGGCCTGGGTTTCATATGGGCTTTCACTGTGTTTATTCCAAGCCAAACCAACAAAAATGAGTAAGAATCTTTTGTAGATCGTCAAAAGAAAAGCTAGTCAAGTGTCAGCACTTTGTCATGTTCTTGTCAACGTACGTATGTGTCTTCAGAGACACAGCCGTACAGCTCGGGGGGGGGGGGGGGGGGGGGCTGCTGGTCTTGAGGAATGAATAATTGGCAGGCAGGTAGCATAAATGTCAGCAAACACTTTCAGCTCATAGATTCACAGATAGGCTCGCTGCTGAAATGATTAACAACTGTGGTCAGATCAGGCGAGTAGTAACCACAAAACACTTGCATTCATTTTTATGTGCTTGGGTTCGTATTTATTAATATATTTAAATGATAGCTCATTTACATAACAAAAATAATTATTAGAATTCATAGAAGGCTTTTTAACATAGTGAAGGACTGTATTCAATTGAATACCATGCATAACAAAATTATCATAATTATTAGAATTCGTAGATGGCTTTTGACATAGTTAAGGACTGGATTCAGTTGAATGCCATAAATCTGTATCCACAGGTGGGAAGAATAAGCGGAAAAGTATCAAACTGTTTAGGATTCTACTGTTTGGCTAATTTACGTAGGTGAGACTACCCAAGTTAATTGAAAGCATGTGTGGTAAATAAAAGTCTGGGTGATTTTCACAAATCATGCTATTATCAAAGTACCGCATGCTTAGCAAAACCCTAATCCAGGAATAAGGTCTCATGGAACAACAGATTTGCTTTGAATATAAAATTAAAGTTGAAAATAATTCATACACCCCTTATGCATTTCAATAATAATTTTCTATTTGTTTAGTCCTATCAAGAGGGCCTATGCTGGTATTAGGCATCTGCATAAGTAACAGGAAAGGCACATTGGAGTACTCTGTGAACCTCCATTGTTCATCAGCTGCCCGCTATTATCTCACACCATTTGCACTTGTCCACTAGAGCCAACAACAACTGGCTTGTCAGTAGCTGTCTGAAGGTGCCTGCATGTGAGAGGAACGGAGACTAGATGAGCGAGTCCCAAATATTGGGGTGCCACAAAATCACTTGGGGAGCACCTGTGTTTTCACCAAGCTCACCTAGATTCTGGCGTGCACCAACATTTGTGAAATACTAAGTTAGGTGACCTAGAAGATCTTTTTCAACTCTACATGAGCTTTTAAAATGGGCATGTATGTGTCTTCTCAAGATATTAAAACTCAATCAAAGAAAGCTTACTTAAACATCTCATATAGAAAAAAACCCAACTTTTTGAGTTTTTCTTCCTGATTTCTGGTTTTCTCCCCACTGGTTCTCTGTCACCCTTCACAGTCTCTGTCCTATTTACATGTGATTTCTGTCCTATTTACAAGTGTTATACAAAGTTTAAGGACATATGAGATAAGAGATATAAAGCAGTCCAGTGTTTTAGGGCTCAGCCCCTCCCTGCTCCTGTGTCAGCCCCACCCCTGAAAAGGGGTGAGCTCAGCTGATCCCCTGATGGCTAATCAGAAGGCTTTTGTGAAACAAAGAGAGAGTGCAGCTCGCTTTTGAAATTATTGCTTTCCTCTTGATTACCCCTAGTCACAACCATAGCAAACTACAGGGATTCGAACCAGAGACCTCAGCAGGCCAAGGGGCCAGGCCAGAGCAAACCCAGGCTGCCCTTCCAGAGCCCACGGAACGAGATGCCGTCTCTCTGTTGCTCCTCCCCATAGAACCAGCCTGTTCTCTGCACTAGTGGAAAGTCAATCTCTAAGACACGGCAGGGTAACTCCAGGAGGGAGGGGCAGATGCCACTTTAGGAAATATCCTTTTTCTAATTTAACCTTCGGTTGCCCAGGCAACAGGGATAGAACCCCCATGAAGCTAAGGATGCATCTAGAATGAAATTCTGTCATGAACCTTGGAGAAGAGGAAATTCTACTTTGTCATGCTGAATGTGTAAGAATGAGTACTCATGAGTAAGAATCACACAACCTAGTCAGTAAGGAACAAAATGGTTGTTATTTTTAAAATCATCAGTAGTAAGGAACTCCTGAGGATTGACTGGCATAGAGGAAACACAGTTGATGCTGAACAGGCTGTGATTTTAGCATCGAATCACTCACACCGTGTGAAATGATCAGTTCACTGGTAGAACCAGAATATCATGGTGCTTCTCTCCCCAACCCCACACAGTTCACCGTTTACCTCTCATCGAGTTTCTCTGAAGGCAGCAGGGAATCTCTTGCGGCAGATATCTTTATGCAGGAAGTCACGTTTCCAGAAAGCCAAATGCCGTGTGTGTGTCTGTGTGTGCATGTCTGTGCGTGTCTCTATCTCTGTGTGTGTGAGTGTGTGTGTATGCGTGTGTGTGTGTGTGTGTGCTTGCAATTCAGAGAAGGAGAGAAACAAGGCTGACGGTTTGCTAAGACAGGCTACTGCTAGCTAAGTTTATTATCCTAATTCTGGGCCGATTAAACTTAGGAGAACATTCCTTACAGAAAGGAAATAAGTCTAGCCTGTGGCTGCTTTAACTAATGAATATAAACACAGGATAATTCCAAACTGGGGAAAGGAGACTGCATGTAGCAAGGATGCTAGACTCTATAAAAGATCTGAGGCCCCTCCCAGGCAGCCCGTGCATTGAGAACCTGACACTATTTTCTTAATGGACTGGGATTGTAGGATGTGAAGTCTTAGAATGAATGTGCTAGCCCATGAAATAAGATGTCATAAATTTAAGCCAAGAAAGAATAACTTTGGAATGGAATAGTAAAACCAATTTTAAAAATATTTTAAAAATAGATAAACCTAGCTGTTAAACACACACACACACACCAAAACAAACAAACAAACAAACAAACAAACAAACAAACAAACAAACCAACAAACCAACCCTTTGTTAAGGAGAACACCACAGGCCCCAAATGGCATCCTTTCCTTTCTTTTGTTACTAGCTCCTCTGTCACACCTTCTTATAAAAATGGTCCACCCTCTCTGAGCAGAGCGCCCTCTACTTGCTGGACAAGATGCTGCATGACTCATGATCTTTTAATAAAGCCAATTGGATCTTCAAAGGTGTTCCATTGATTTTGGGTTTTGATAACTTTGATTATTTTTAAACAGACATGAGCCAAAACACCTCAGACTTATTGCTGGGGCTTTTTTTTACCCCAATAGTCTTCCTGCTCCACACCTGTTCAGGATCTCTGCCAAGTGAGCGCGGTCACCGACCCGAGTGCTCGCACTGCAGTGGGGTGGGCAGGAAGCCAGAATGAGAGCTACTGGCCCGCACTGTAAGGTTTGAAACACCTTCCATACATTCTTATTTCTATCGTTAAATTTCTTTATATGGGGTACAAAAGTAAGCTCCTGAACTAAACATGATTAGAATGATAGGTTTAAAAAAATTTTTTTTGCTTGTTTTAGAAGCACACATAGATAGGATACAATATTCAAAATGTAGAAAAGTGAAATAAAACATTTCCTTCATAATCTCACCACCTAGAGTCATTGTTGTCATTCTGGGTGGCAGCCAGTCTGAGAAAAACTGTCCCAGTTTGCCCATGACTGAGGGGAGTTGCCTGGACATGAAGTGCTAGCGCTGAGAGAGTACGTGCAAAGTGGGGTGAGGGTCACCCTGCAATTGTCTCCGAAATGAGGCTAAATAACTGCCCACTTTAGCCCAGTCATCTTGGGAACCCACAGAAACAGAAGAGAGAAGAAAATAGTTGTTTTCAGCTACTGTTTTGGGGTGGTTTGGTTCTACCTACCTATCCACCTACCTACCTGTCATCATCTACCTTCCTACCTACCTAAGTTCCTCACTATATTAAATTGCACACAGAACTTTATAACCAGATTAGAGGCCCAGTGCATGAAATTTGTGCCAGGGGTGGGGATGGAGGGGGGGGTCCCTCAGCCTGGCCTGTGCCCTCTGGCAATCCAGGACCTCTCGTCCCTAATCCACTCACCTGCCTGCCTGCTCACTCCTAACTGCTTGCCTGT
Organism: Vespertilio murinus; assembly: GCA_963924515.1. Taxonomy (NCBI): domain Eukaryota; kingdom Metazoa; phylum Chordata; class Mammalia; order Chiroptera; family Vespertilionidae; genus Vespertilio; species Vespertilio murinus. The sequence continues at coordinate 37,647,019 of OZ004708.1, forward strand.
CTGCCTGCTCAGTGCGCATCATAGCGACCAGCCATTCCAGTCGTTCTGCTGTAAGGGCCTCTTAGGCTTTTATATATATAGAGATTTTTTAAAATAGCAGTATACTATGGATATTTTTTTATGTTTTAAAATGGTCCTTTACAACAGTGTTTCCCAAAGTGTGGTACGGGTACCCCCAGGGGTATGGGAAGAGTTTAGTGGGGGTACGCGTTGCACCGGAGTTTGGTGGGGATATGCACTGCACCGTGCTTAGCTGCGCCTAATTCTGCGTTCTCATGAGTCAAGTCAAGACAGTCTTGTGAGGCGTGAGATGGTCTGGTGTGCAAATAAATGTTATTTATAACATAACTGTTATTTATATTTTATTATGAATAATTTTATTTTTCATTTATTATTATTTTGTGTATGTACCAAAAATGTATTTTGATTGTTATTAAAATACATCCTTTTTTTTGATGAGGGGTACTCAGTGTTACGAAAATTATAGAAGGGGTACACATATGTCAAAAGTTTGGGAAACACTGCTCTACAACATCAATTTTAATGGTTGCATGGAATTCCACTGAAGGGGGGAGACCACAGTCTATTTAACCTACCTCCCCACCCCCCGCCCTGGTTACTGCACAGTTGTATTGCTTCCCATTGTTTGCTCTTCCAAGCAATGCTGTCCCAAGGCAAACTCTAAGATTACTTCTTTATGATGAATTCTTAGAAGTTCAATTGCTGAGTCAAAAGATATCATGTTGAAGGTTTTTGATGGAATTTGCCAAATTGCCCTTCTTAAACGTTGTGCTAATTCACAGACCCATTGATCCTGTATGAGAATGCTTAGTTTGCAATCACTGGGTTGACAACAACAAAACACACTCCCAAACTCTGTCAACTTGGCAAGTTAATGAGACTTTCTTATATTCCACACCATGGCAAGATCCCTCCGGCCAGTTGAAAACTGTGCCATGAGAATGTATTCTATGGAGCGACTCCTGGTGTCTACATGAATCATTTCTTAAACCCTCAATATCATCAAATATTTATTTAATACCCACTGCTTGTTAAGAATCGCAACCATGGGCCCTGGTGTAATTTAGAATCTAAAGAAGAGAACTGAGGGACAGTTCCCTTATCTTTGCCTTGGGAGTATTTTTAGTAACTTCCTTATTTTTCTTTCCTTGCTAGAGCTTTATAGAATCCACTTTACGGAGAAAACATTGCAATTAAAAAATTAAATGTTTTATATTGTGATATATAAAGTATTTTCATAAAAGAGCATAAAACATATGTATTAACAAACGGTTGAAAATGGAACTTCTATGTGATCACCATCCCACTCAAGAAACAACACTGCCAAACACCTGCCATCCGCTCCCCAACCCCTGCCTCCCACATGTCCTCCTGGGGCTGCAATCTTCCTGCCATCAGAAGGTAACCTAGCTCTGTCCTTTCTTTTCTTTTTGCTCTTGTTCTATCATTGTTTAGTTCTGCCTGCTCCTACATTTTCTATTGAGAAGATTATAAGGAATTATTCTTCTGATTTGTTGCTTTTGCTCAACAAAAGGTGGATTTATTGTGTTGTGGGTAGTTATATAATATTCCACAGTGTAACTATGCCGCATGATTTAATCCACTCTGGATTACACTGATGGATTTGGATTGTTACCAGTGTTTGGCTGAAGATTCCTGATGTAACCACGGAGCAGATGCGTAGAGGGAACAGACTTCAGGTTGGATGCATACCTAAACCTGATCTTTAAACCACACTAGTTTCTTGGTGGTAGATCTCCCTCCCCAGAGCTTTCTGTGATGATCTGCTGAAGCTGTAGTTTTGACTGTGAATCCTAGACTCTTGAATCCTCTTTGGTTACTGCTGTTTCCTGAGGGGTTTTCCTTTCTGCCTGTGGGATTGTGTTTACTAATACAGGAGTCTTCTCATCTTCTCCCCCAGGAAGCCCTCAGTACAGATGCCACCACTGCAGCTGCCAGAGCTCTTAGCTCCTGCCACAGTGATGTTCTTGGTGGAAAACTTAAGAGTTCCCAGGAAAACAGCTGGTTCAGAGTGGGTTGAGGTTAGAGGAACTGACCTGGGGAGAGAAAGTAGTTCTACCAATTTAGATACTTGTTTAGATTTAAAAATGTCATATTTAAAAAATATATTTTTTAGCCTGGCTGGAGTGGTTCAGTTAGTTGAATGTCGTCCTGTGATTAACTATATGTATATATATATATATATATATATATATATATATATATATATATATTTGAGGAATAGCCTTAAAACCATAGTAGGCATGAGTTGGGGTGGTAATGGGAAAAGCAATGTGAAATGTCTCAGATTTAAGTAGTTTACATAAAGCAAAATCTTTATCACTCTTATTTGTAACTTAATTGTATTTATTTTATGTTTTAATCCTTTGTGACTGAAGAAAGACTGGGGACTGGGGTGCTATTTATATTTGGAAATTCATAACAGTTGGAAGGAAAGAAACAGTATCAAAAAATGAGGGAGAACATTAAATATAGTGAGATGACATGGTATCCAAGATTTTGTTCTAAAAAATCTACTATGAAGAGGTATGGGGAGGGTAAGGGATGTAGACAAAACATATTAGATTGGACAGAAGATGGTTGGTGGGAGGTTGGGTACTATTGAGTATGGCGAGCTCATTGTGCTATTATCTCTGCCTTTGTGTGTTTAAAATTTTCCATAATAAAAATAGGGGAACCCAGCCTGTGTGCTTCAGTGATTGAGCTTGGACAGATGAACCAAGAGATCGCTGATTCTATTCCCAGTCAGGGCACTTGCCAGGGCTGCATCTTGATCCCTTGTAGGGGGTGCACAGGAGGCAGGCCATTGATGATGTTTCTCTCTATCCCTATCCTTCTCTCTCTAAAAATCAATTAAAACATATTAAAAGAAAAAGTAGGGGGCGTGGAATGAAATAAGATAATGATTTAAAAAGTTAATCTCGTTTTTAATGCAAAACGACTTAAGTGTAACCTCCTCACCTTCCATTACATCTAGGTGAATGACATATCAGAGCTGAAGGAATAGCTATTTTGATGGGGGAGAGTAGAAACAGAGATAATTTTTATTGTGTGTCAATCATTGTGGAAGGTCTTGAGGGTGCAAAGGTGGGTAAGATGCGGTCCCTTCACTTAAGGAGCTGTGGGTTAGTGGAGAGAGAGTGGAGAGAGAGTGGAACGGGCGGATGGTAAGATGGCCTGAGAGCAGCAATGGCGGGTGGAGGGTCACTCCAGGACCAGGAAGTGTGATGAGAGTGGGGAAAGGATGGATGTGGCTGTCAAAGGAAGCTTTACCCACTTTAGAATTTTCCTTTGAACCAGACTCATGTCCAGAAGAGAGGGTGGAGGAAAATCTCTTTCTCTTTTGAAATTTGTTTTTTTCCTTATCAAGAATTCATGCTATTTCTCTGAGTTTCCTTGGATAACCAAACTATGGTTTAAATAGTGATTTAGGAGCTGACCCCCACCATCTCCCATATCATTGAAGTACTATTAATCCCTGTAGAAATTCTACATGAAAACTGCAAAGGAGCTGAAAACTTGCCCAAGACCATAGTACTTGTCACATTTGGGCAACACATCAAGAACATGGAGAAACACAAAACCTGACAATATACCAGAGGAAGAAATGGACCACACTTTTTAAATGCCTTGTTGTTCAGTGGCGGTGAAAACATGTATGAAGGTTGATAATGTTTCTGTGTGAGAGAAACAACAGAAAATGGGAGAGTCTGTGGGCATTCATTTAGACCCACCAGCTACTGGTATTAGGACTGTCTTCAAAGTGTGTATACAAGCCCTAATGGTTTGGTTCTGGCCCTGGGTTTAGTTCAAGTTCTTCTGACTTCCCTTTACCATTAGTTGACTGCTCGGGTCTCAGTGGCGGGGCTAGAGGAGGAAGGCCTTTAAGTCATGATTACAGCATGGGGCACAGTTTTTGTTTTTTTTAATCTTTTAAAAAATATATTTTATTGATTTCTTACAGAGAGGAAGAGAGAGGGATAGAGAGTTAGAAACATCCATGAGAGAGAATCATCGACAAGCTGCCTCTTGCACACCCCCTACTGGGGATGTGCCTGCAACCAAGGTAAGTGCCCTTGACCGGAATCGAACCTGGGACCTTTCAGTCCCGAGGCCGACGCTCTATCCATTGAGCCAAACCGGTTTTGGCATGGTGCACAGTTTTGTGGTTAGTTTTTTGACTGTCCCTTCCAAAGATAGGGATAACCAAAAGTGATTTTTAAATTTTATTAGATTTAGTTTCCAAGAGGATTCTGGATTCTTGATGGGGGGAAAAAAAAAATTGTCACGTGGGATCTGTGTCCAATGAACTCGGCAAGAAGACTGACGTGAATCAGTGACTGTTCCCGGGAGACTCCCTCGCCTGACCGCAGATGGCTTTCACGACGAGGAGTGTGCCGCTCTGTAGCGTGGGGATAGCCATGTCCGCCTTCCTGGAGGCGGAAAAGGGGTGGTACACGCAGAACACTTAGCACAATGTCTCACACAAAACACATTTGTTCCTAGTACATCCGAAACCTAATAATAATGTTATCTTCATGATTGGTAAGGGTCCCTGGGGCTTGTGAATACCTATCAGAGACATAGGTGATAAAACTAGCTGAAAAGCTAGACCAAAGGCCTGCAGCTGGATGGCCATGTTGCTGTTTTGCTGGCATCCTGTCTGGCCCAATCATGACCAGACTGACCTTCCCTAGGACACTATTTCAGAAATGCCTTCCAAAGATTTCAGGATCATTTTCATGAGAAACAAACAAACAAACAAACAAACAAACAAAAAACACCTCAATAAAGCAACATTGTTAGCCATTAGTGCTTTTCATCAGGAATGCAGGAACATTCATCAGCTTCTTGGTGCAGAGCCCCAGACTCCAGTGGTGAATGGGCTCTGTCTTGCCTGTAGGTCTCCCCCAACATGCACCTGGGTTTCTATTCCCCTTTATCCCCCATTTCCTTGGTATTGTGGGTGCTGCTCTAGTCCCACTGGAATAGTTGATGATCCCAGTGGCTGATAAATAGCTGTGTGTACAGTATTCACAGTGGGGTGTTGGCACATGAACTTGGCCTATGTTAGGGCCAGGTCCCCGCAGTTCAGAGCAGTGTGCTAACTCTGAGAAACAGTGACGTGATCGATCCCTGAAATACGCACCCACGGAGTGTACTTATGGGGGCAGGACGCCTGAGTTCCCGAAGGACATGCTCATGACTGTTCCCCAATGTTTACAGCTTGAATTTAAGCTTTATAGTTGGACTTTGGTCATCGAGACTACACACAGTTTCTGTCACATGGTCTTCTTTCTTTCCTTTTTTTTTTTTTTTAAAGTAATTTTTAAAAAAAGTAAAAATGGCCGAAACCGGTTTGGCTCAGCAGTAGAGCGTCGGTCTACGGACTGAAAGGTCCCAGGTTCGATTCCGGTCAAAGGCATGTACACTGGTTGCGGGCACATCCCCGGTAGGAGGTGTGCAAGAGGCAGCTGGTCGATGTTTCTCTCTCATCGACATTTCTAGCTCTCTATCTCTCTCTCTCTTCCTCTCTGTAAAATATCAATAAAATACATTTAAAAAAAAAAGTAAAAATGATTCACTTGGTCCTGGCAGCCCTGGGCTGTGATTTGCCTACCCATGAATGACACTGCAGTGGGACAGAAATGAAAAGATGGGACCTTGCTAGGCAGCCTTCGGGGCATCAGAATGAGCTGACTGGGTCCCACTCCTGAGTCATAATTTGGGTGATGGGGAGGGGAACAGGTCTCGTTCCCACCTACCTTCCTTTGCAGCAACATCGCCAGGGCGCGCACTGGAGGGGATTGTAAATTTCTCCACTGGGCTGAGCAGCGCTTCATTAGCGAGTGTCATGAGGCCTGTGGTAACAATTTGTGAAGTCCTTTGAGGTGAAAGGAGAAGTCATAACTATTAATTACAGCCATTGTTTTGATGAAAGGAGGATTACTGGAGGCACAGAAGCCTCTAAATCCACCTATTAAACCATACGCTAGCTCTTAAGTTTCTTGAATGAAGGGGTTAAATTATACTAGGGGAAAAAAAAAAGTCCACGGGGTTCTTCTGTGGCCTGAAGTCTAATAAAAGACTGACCTTCCCTATGACACTATTTCAGAAACGCCTTCCAAAGATTTCAGGGTCATTTTCATGAGAGAAAAAAATTCAATAAAGCAACACTGTAAGCCATTAGTGCTTTTCATCAAGAATGCAGGCGCAGAGTCAGCTTCTTGGTGCAAAGCCCCAGACTCCAGTGGTGAAATTTTTAAGGAGGTATAAAACACACTTCAGGCTTTTTGAAATAGTTATGAAAGAGAAGAAAAAACACTTGAATAAACGTTCTTCATATTTTATATATGTTACTATGGAGAAAAAATAATTAGAAAGTTACCGAGTGAGTTCATTTAGGTCACATGTTTCTTTGGTTCGTTGCTCCACTAGCCAAGGAGCCAGCGACTGTGTTGGCAGAAGGTGCTGATTATTTACCATCTTGGTAAATGTCACCCTTTAGATCCCAGTGCTTGGAAAAGAGGAGGGAGAGATATGTCTCCATGTATCAGAAAGCTTATTTAGAAATAGGGGGGCATGGTAAAATTCAAAGTGAATTGGTGGGTGATTATGTTTCAAAGGCTTATAAAGATTGGACCAAAGGCTTGGCTTTTAGTATCATTTTTCTTTCTTTCTTTCTTTCTTTCTTTCTTTCTTTCTTTCTTTCTTTCTTTCTTTCTTTTAAAAAATACATTTTATTGATTTTTCACAGAGAAGAAGAGAGGGATAGAAAGTCAGAAACATCAATGAGAGAGAAACATAGATCAGCTGTCTCCTGCACACTCCCCACTTGGGACGTGCAACCCAGGCATGTGCCCTTGACCGGAATCGAACCTGGGATCTTTCAGTCTGCAGGCTGATGCTCTATACACTGAGTCAAACCAGTTAGGGCAACCATTCATTATTTTAATGGCCACAGGATTCTAAGCCTATGAATATGTTTGCTTAATCAATCCTGATGAACAGACACCCTGTTTTCCCTGAAAATAAGACAGTGTCTTATATCAATTTTTGCTCCCAAAGATGCGCTAGGTCTTATTTTCAGGGGATGTATTATGTTTCCATGAAGTAGATCTTATTTTCGGAGGATGTCTTATTTTCGGGAAAACACGGGTAGGTGTATTGGTCACAATTCATCCCGTAGCATTGTTAGAAACTAATCTCAGAAAAATTTATCCCAGAAAGGGAATTTGGCAGCTCTTGACAAAGGTAGGGAAGAGGCAGGGTTGACCTCAGAGTCAACCTGGATTTAGAACTGGAAGTATCAGGACTGTCTTTCTATTTCTCTGCATTAAGTCTCAGCTTCTTTTGTTGTCATCACTCATTCTCTATCACTTCAGACAACTTCTTGAATGGCGATGGCCATGGGCAACCCCAGAGTTACAGAGCAAGGTTTAGCAATGCTGAAAAAGAGGAAGCTCTTTCTCTCGACTTCCGTTTGGGGGACCTCTGGAAAAGAAAGGCTCAGAGAAGCTCACCTTTGGGCAGGTGCTCACTCCTAGATGAATTGCTTGAGTGAGTGGGCATTACTCCTATTGCCTTCGCTTGGATCATGGACCTTGCTGTGGTCAGTGGGACAGTCAGAGGCATGGATTTGTACACCCATCCAAATGGGGGGCGGCATAGTTTGTCCTTGTATGGAGAGTGAGTGGCTGGTCCCAGAAGACTGGAAAATATGGTGTTGTGCGGGTAAATATGTTTATGCAATTTAATATTTATGTGTATTGCTAAATCTTCAGTAAAAGTTTAAAAATAGGGGTCAAGTTGGTTTCTCCAGATATCTGATGCATATTTTGTAAATAACTTCGGAGGATTGAAGCAGAGTGTTGAAGTGATAGCACACCATAACGAACTGAAGAATTATAGCTCCCTCACTATCCTGTTCCAAACCCTCTTAAAAATGGGGTATTCTAGCTTCTAAGTAGTTGGCTGTATCTGCTTTTCCATTTTTAAATAAATTGGTTTCCATTTCAGCAACCCGTAACCTGAATTAAGATCACCCTGCACTCACTATCCGTAACCATTCCACAATACAAGCCAGCAAAACGCTAGGTTGTCCTGGAGTCTAAGCAAGGCTCTTCATCGCTCCCTCCACAGAATCCACTTTTTTTAAAAAAATACATTTTATTGATTTTACACAGAGAGGAATTGAGAGGGATAGAGAGTTGGAAACATCGATGAGAGAGAAACATCGACCAGCTGCCTCTTGCACATCCCCCACTGGGGATGTGCCCGCAACTAAGGTACATGCCCTTGACCAGAATCGTACCCGGGACCTTTCAGTCCGCAGGCCGACGCTCTATCCACTGAGCCAAACCGGTTTCGGCCAGAATCCACTTTTTGTGTTGATGAAATGTGTTGGACATTATTGTTCTCTTCTCTGTTATATTAAGTGAAATGTCTTTTAAGAGAGTGCTAAACCTCTGAGGAAACTGATTGAGTCCAAGGCATCTAGAAGACGGATCTTCTAAGGAAAACTCGGCGTGGGACACAAGCCTTTCTACTCCTCTCACCTGCTCTCACCTCTGAAAGACTGCCTCTCGTCACCGGAACTCCTCGCTGGCTCGGATAACTATTCCAGCAGTAGCCATTCAAAAGTAATTGCCTCGTTAATTTAATTTTGCTGAGTCTTATTTGAACTTTTCAGTATCTTTAACATGTCATTTCATTGTTTACTTAGAATACAGTACATATTCATGGCAGTGCAGGAGGAAAAACCTAATTCCCATTTGATTCTCTCCAATACCATCAAGTACTGCATACAAATTAGATAATGAGCCTTTTAAGTGTCTAGTAGCATGTAGGAATCCTTGATGCATTATTATGTTGATGTTTAAGGGTGTTTGAGGGATGTTTGGGGAAGTTGGTTGAGATTTTTTTCAGACATTTTGGGAACATTTTGTTTTTTCCCCCATTAAAAATAATGGATTGCCCTGGTTGGTATGGCTTAGTGGATAGCAGCCATGGGCAAACTACGGCTCTCAGGCAGGATCTGGCCCATTCGGCTGTTCTATCGGGCCCGCAGAGGGTTCTCTTGCTCTCCCCTCCTCTCCTTCACCAGCAGCCCAAGATGAGAGTGCCAGCATGGTCAGATTGCTTTTGTTCCGGCTCTCCAGTCCAGTTTAAGAACCCATTGTGGCCCTCGAATCAAAAAGTTTGTCCACCCCTGGGATAGAGCATCAGCCTTAGGACTAAAGGGTCCTGGGTTTGATTCCAGCCAAGGTCACATGCCAGGGTTGCGGGCTTGATCCCTCGCAGTGGGGAGTATGTAGAAGGCAGTCAATTGGTGCTTCTCATCATTGATGTTTCTATCTCTCTATCCTTCTCCCTTCCTCTCTAAAATGGATAAAAATATATTATTAAAAATGTATTTATTGTTCCTATCATCCAAAAATTAGCTAATGCATTTGGGGACAGGATTAAACTGACTATATATATCTTACTATACATAAAGATAAATCTCTCAGGAATGAAGCATTCCTTTATAAACCAATTCAATTAGGATGTTATTTTGATTAAACCACCTCATAACTGAAATATAGTGCAGTATGTGTGATTCTTACCCCTCTCCCACCCCCATCATTCTTACTTGGCGCAGAGTATGGTGGGAAGGAGGATGGGAAACAGAGTTGGGAGGAGACTTGGAGGTTGATGGAACATGGTGGCCTCCAAGATGGTAAGAGGAAGCGATGGGGGAGCTTGGGAGCAGACCTGAAGCTCTGTGGCCAGAAAGTGAAAAGAAAATGAGTGGAATTGAGTGGAATCCAGGGACGCCACATGATTTGAGTGGCTGGAAGATGGTTTCAATCACAATCAAGGAGTGGACCTCTATTTGAGGTCCGAAGAGTTTCCTCCACTCTTCCCTTCTCTGACTGTGCAACCCCTAACCCAGACCAAGAGAACTACCAGCCCTTGGGAAGTAGGTTTGAAAGTGAACTAGATATAGGAATGATACAATTAAAAATCCTGATCTATGTCCATTTAGGTCAAGCTCCATAAACCCAGATACCTGGAAATTACCCCAGTGTTCAGACTTTACTGTAAGCAGTGACCATATGTGCAGGGACATGTACTCTGCAGGCATAAGAATGCTTTAGAATTTGGTCTCTGGAGGAGAAACCCCAATTCTTGAGGTAATACTGGCTTAAAGTGCCCTAAAAGTGGACATTTGGAAATCAGAGCTTCCTCACAGAAGCTTTAAGGGCTTGTTGATCTTTAACAAATAAATCAACAACTATTTCTCCAACAAAATGGGCTTATTCAGGAACAGCAAAGCATTGCAATTCGGACATACGGTCTGCTGGAGAACCACCTGCCAGTCCAGAGAAACTAAGGAGAGGAATGCTCTCTTATGGATTTGGGAGTGGCTGTTGTAAACGAAGAGTCCATTGGAAGAAACTGAAAGGTCAAAGTAGAGTAGCTTTCCACTGGCTGAGTCATGGCAGTCTCCCATTGGCTGAGGTGCTACTGGCAGGGAGGAGTCTTTCTTCTGTTGGGTATAAAGTGGTGTCACTTCCTGTCTGACATGCAGTCCCATCTCTTAGAGTCAGTTGTGTGCATTGAATGACAGGTGCCGAGAGATCTTTCTTCCAGGCTCCCGACTCCATTGTAAAGGAGTTTTCTGTTTATAAATTTTCAGACTATAAATACTATGGGTTCTACTGCTGAGATAAACAAGACTGTCAATTTTGACAGGGGATGAGCTGGGGAAGAGGAGGCGAATTTATCCTGTTGAGCAAGGGGGGTGGAATATCGGAGCACAGTTTACTTGAAGATTGCTTGAACAGGACTTACTCATTTCTGCGTGAGAACAGAGGGTTTTGATTAGTTCAAACTGAAGAGAGAAAACCCTTTATTAGCTCTAACAGAATCCGGGAATAATGTTAATTGGCTTTTGGGCCAGAGCTGGGCTGCTTTAACCCACTCAGCCTCAAGCTGTTTCCTTTGAGACTTATGATCCCTGACAGGATTTCAGAAAGCCAGGTTTCTCGTGGTGTATGACTTAATGAATAGAGTTTCTTGGTACTGGGTTCTTGATGCTCTCACCAGCAGAAGCACTTTTACAGACTTAAGCATATTCAGTCAAACCAAGAAATAATTTGAATTATTGGTCTAACATGTTTATTGATCAAATTAACAGAAAAAACAAACACTTGAATCTCTTATTTTTGTGTTATGAAGACTCAGTCTTTAGCAAAACCTACAGTCTTTTGTGCATTAAGAAGGGAGGGTCTGCAGTGGGCCTCCCAACTCTGTGTCCTGGGAGTGGCAGCCACGGGCTGTGTCTGGGCCGGAAGGATGCCCACTAAGTCGGAAGAGTCCATTCCGTTTAACGAGCATTTACAAAGCGTGTGATAATCGCATCATACCTGCTGTGTGCCAGCGTGTATTGCGTGTTCACCACCCCAAGTCAGGTCTCTGACAGTCATCATTTATCCCCCCTCTATCCTTCTCCCCCCCCCCCCCACGCCCCTGGCAATCACCACATTGTTGGTTTTCTTTTTTTCTTTTTTTTGCTGAATCCCCGCCCTCCATACCCCTCTTCCCCACAGCTGCCACCTTGCTCTCTATCTTGAATTATTGATCTCTTTTAAAGAACCTTCCAATAAATCTGCTTCTGGCTTATGAAGAGCCATGGTCATGACCCCTGTGGGATTTGGGGAAAGTGGGCATGGCTTTTGTTGAGTTGTCAGTTCCGCCCTTTGCGAGGGACCATTTCTTGTGGTTCAGACAACCCACACATTTTGATGGTGTTTATTTTTAATTATTTTGATGGATGGCTTTTAATTTCTTCGGACATAGTTTGAAAGCCTTATTAGTATGTAACTCCTTGCATTGTGTGTAGGAAATGCAGAAACCCTAATGATTCGGGGCTCAGTCTGTGAGTAGGGTATTGTCCTTTTTAGGGCCAGAAGCCAAATCTGCCCCAAACATCTTCTTACTATTTCAAGAATCTTTCCTTTGAATTAAGTCCCCCGACAACTATTTTTTGTAAAGATGTTTGTGTTATGTGTCCATTATAACATTAGCCCAGTAAGGCCCATAGTTAAATAATAAAGGACTATTATTATTTTTAAAGAAATTAGAGAGTCCAAGAGAAGTCCAGTGAGGGCTTCTAGAAAGCATTGGTCCCCTCTTGCCAAGGAACTCTGTGAAAAAATAACCAAGAGTGGGGGACAAAGTTGGCCCATTTTGTGGTTTTGCATAGGGTGAGTCTTTTGTGTGTGTGTGTGTGTGTGTGTGTGTGTGTGTTTGTTATTGTGGTAAGCCTCACCTGAGTATATTTTTTCCCATTGATTTTTAGAGAGAACGGAAGGGAAAGAGGGAAACATTGATATGAGAAAGACACATTGATTGGTTGCCTCCTGCACACGCTCTGACCAGGGCCAGGGATTGAACCTGCAACCCACGTATGTGCCTTTGATTGGAACCGAACCCATGGCCCTGCGGTGTGTGGGCCCACGTTCTGATCCCTAAGAAACACTGGCCAGGGCAAATGATTTTATGTGCCTAGGAAGATGCTAAAGTTACAGCAGGTTGCCTCAAATCACACGATGGTATAGTCAGAAAGTCAATTGTTTTTGGCATGACATTCAGCTTTAAATCTTTTTCAACATTAAAAAATAAAACATGACGAACAATGCATTTAAAATGAGCATATTTAGTTTTCTTCCCGAAAATGTGTCGATTAGTTTCCCTTAAGGAAATAATCGAACGATATTAAATTCTGAGGGCCCAAAGTATTCACTTTCACTTTTTATCTTTTGTCTAAAGGGCCACTGTTCATAATATAGCTTAGAACAGTGGTTTCCACACTTTGGCTGATGCTCACACCATGGAAAAGTCAGTACAGATTCCCAGGTACCCATCTTAGATCCACCACGTCAACAGGCAGGAATAGGGCTCGGGCAATCTGCCTTTTAAAGAGCTGTCCAGGTGTTGCGAGCTACCCTGGCAGAGTTGAGAACCACGGCCATAAAACAAACAGGGTTTACAATTCTCGGCCTTATCTAGGCCTCTCGCAGGAAGATGCTCCCGCGAGGGTGCCAGGTAACAGTGCCCTTGTGGTGGGCTGTCCCCTGCTGACGAAGGACCAGCGGGAAGAAGTTGTCTCTAGGTTCTCTCAATCCACACAGCCAATAACCGCCCAACTAAACACTGGCCTGCAGTTCAAGTTCGGAAACTTTTCCTCTGCAAGGGACGTGCCCTCTTAGGTTGTCCTAATTGCATTCCCTTTCTAATTCATCTCTTCAATGATGCGGTGGCTCCCAAACAGAAAAAAAACAACAACCCTGAGGATCAAAGTGTATGTCTCTGCCGGAACAAACCAACTGGAGAGGAGGGGGGAAGTTTCAGCATAGATCTTGGCTGGATTTGCTGCAAGGTTGCATCGGTGCAGCAACGATTCGGGTCAGGTAATGGGAAGGAGGCTGTGCTCCAGTCTTGACAGATGACACCCCACTTCTTCACCGTGCTGCTGAGCAACGTGCAGCGAGCTAGTCGTGCTCAGGCTCTTCTCTGCCAACGGGGCTCCCAGATCCCCGTCCACTTTGAGGGGGGACAGCGCCCATCACAGCGGGCAGGCTGCCCTGCAGCCCTTCCGCCCCCCCACTCCCCCCTTTCCGGGGAGGTGAGGAGGCCGCTCAGACCTCAGCTCCTGTTACCAGGCAACAGAGTCCCATTTGCCAATTGCCACCATTTCCTTCCCATAGCATTACAGGCCTTATTATTAGCATTTAGTTCAGAGAAATTGCTGTCATTATGTGAAGTAACTTCCTTTAGAGGTTATTCATTAACCTTAGGTATTTTACTGTGTAATTATAATTGCCAAGCGCCGCAGGCTGGGGAAACCTTTGAACTCCTCAAGGTAGTAGGGGACGACGGCAGAAGAAAAAAAAAAAAAACACCTAACTTTTCTTCCTTTTCCAGGTTAAGTTTTCATCTGGAAGGTACCCCGTGTCCCCTCTAGAGGTGTCTGCCTCTCTCGGGGTGAGCCCTCGGGTCCCCTTCGTCCAGGTATCAGGCTGTAAGGGAAGCAGAGGAGGAACCTGCGATCTGTCTGCTTCCCCCCAATACTGCAGACCAGTCTGATCTGAAGCTGTTTCTCCTTTGTCTTAGGGGGAAAATCGCGGGGACGGCTATTCGGAACAGACACATGTGGTGGGCAGGCACCCTTGTGCATACGTGGGGTTCTGTGAACACGCACAAGACCCTGGGACTGTATGTTGTGCCCGGCCTTGTGCTGACCCAACGGACGGCTTCGTCCTGCTGCTCGCTCGATGGCCCTTGCAGAGCCATCCCTCAGGGGCCAGGTGTGCGAGCCATAAAGCGCCCTTTATGCCGGCGTCCTCGGGAGCCGTACAATGACCCTTCTGATCCGCCCCGCCGCCGCACGGTCCCACCCAGCACAGCTTCAGGTATGCATTTCACATATCTTTTCAGGCCAAAAAAGAGAGAGAGAGAGAGAGAGAGAGAGAGAGAGAGAGAGAGCACACCCCCACCCCCTCTTTCCCCTTCCCCTCGCTCTTTGTTTCAGGACAAACACAAGTAACTGGCATATTTCTTTCCCAACCACCACGTGCGCAAGGCAGCAAGCACGGGTGCCCTAAAAAAAAAAAAAAGAAAAAAAAGGAAACCTGTTTCCCTCCTCCCGGGTTTCTGGTTTCCCCACCCAGTCTCCCCACCGCCCCCCACGCCCCGCACCCAGTGCTTCCGGCCTCCACCCCGCCCGGGAGAAGGGGCCCGGCATCCCGGGTAACCTGACTCCCCGAGGGCGCAGGGGCGGGGGCTGCGGGGCCACGTGACCGCCCCGCCCGCCCGCCCGGGAAACGCACACCTTGTCGGAAAACAGGGGACAGGTGCGCCCCGAGGTCTGCGCGGACCCGGGGTTTGCAAGGGAGCCTGCTTCGGCTTCAGAGAGCCTCCCTCCACTTTGATCATCAGAAATTAGAAGGCACGGCTGGCCCTAGG
The DNA here is from genome assembly GCA_963924515.1 of Vespertilio murinus. NCBI lineage: Eukaryota > Metazoa > Chordata > Mammalia > Chiroptera > Vespertilionidae > Vespertilio > Vespertilio murinus. The sequence continues at coordinate 37,662,076 of OZ004708.1, forward strand.
CTCCTCTGGCACGGGCTGAGCTGCAGGACAAAGGCTGGAGCTCTGGGGAGGAAAAGGCAGGCGGGGCGGGTTTTATGGGGCTGCCCCGCGCAAGTCTGGACCGGAGCTCCCGCGGGGCCCGGCTGCTGGTGAAGCGGAGCTGCAGGCAGGCCTGGGTCCTGGTCCCGGGTCATCCCCCTCCCTGGCTCTGCCGGCCCTTCCTTGCCTTGGATCTGTAGAATGGGAGGATGAATGTAGGGGACACTCTGATATTCTTTAAAGGGTATGGGACCTGCCGTTTCCTCCCCCACACGGAGGGCTTGGGGAGAGTTTTCCCTGAGCGCCGGAAGGAACATGCGCTCCTACGTAATCTAATGAGCTGGGCCTCCTCTTCCAGCGCCTGTCAATCAACTACCCAGCTCTGAGGGCCTCGGCCAGGGATCCTGGGCGGAGAAGGGAGGGCGTGGCCTCGCTGGAAGGAGGTTTATGGTTTAGCTGGGAGGATGGAAGACACGAGTTATAAAAACATGACAGTAACAAGGTGGAGTGAGTGCCTCCCCTGTGCTGGGCTTTGTGCGTCACCCTCCTTTATTCCACATAACACCCCGTCAGGTGGGTAATATGTTGTCATCATCTCCGTTTTATGGACGTTGAAGCGAGATCCTTTGCCCCAGGTCACACTGTGCAGCAGTCAGGCTGTGCACAGATCCATCCTATGGACTCCACGGGGACCCGCTGCATTCCCAGTCCACCTTGGGCCTCAGCCTCCCCGCTTTGGTTCCTGGACCCTTCTCGCCCTCTCCCTGGAGGGCAGGACAATTCCCTGTTGTTAATGACATTTTAGACACCCCCTCTCCCCAATCCCACCTCCTTCCTTTGGGATCCCACACAAGTTCTGTTTCTTCTCCTTCCTCTGTCTTTCCAAATTCAACACTCAGCCCAGTTAACTTCCCCACATTAAATTTGTACATCATCTTGTCCTTTGCGATCTTGCTGTCCCAGTAGAGAGAAGAGACCTGATTCCAGACAGTTAAACGGACAACGAGTGAGGCTTGTCTGTCTCCTTAGTCCCTTCCTCACACTCCTCAGTGACCCATTTCCTCTCGGTTTTGCACGAAGCAGCGACCCTTCCCGAGAACAGTCGAGCGCAGCCGGGTTTCCCAGCACCCCCAGGCAGCTCCGACAGCACAATCTCCAACTCCATTTGCCACGTGTGATGACTCAAGGACCAAACAGAATGCGCCTCCCCGGCGGAGCCAACATCTTGAACTTTTTTAACATTGTGAAACACCAGCCAATAGGATTTTATGAGCACCGTGGGAGACACATCCTTTGACCTGGTAGATAATCCCACGTTTCTGGCCGCTGGGCTAATCACAGCCTCTCCCCTGGGCATGGGTCTGAATGGGAACCATTCTGGTGTTTGGAAAATTCCAGACTCGTCGGAATTAACCCTGGGCCCACTGTTCTTTCTGTTGTATCCCCAGCTGACTGGGATTGAGAAGGCCTGGTGATCCTTGTTCATTATAATTCCATCCTCTCTTCAGCAGAAATATGGGGATTTGGAAGCTTGCCACATTTTATGGAGCACCTTCGTGTGCACCACTTAGTGGTAAAAATAATGGGAAGAACAGAGTAGGAGTTGGGAAATCTAGGTTCTGTCTGTCCTAGCCAGTATTGGGCTAATTGAGCATTCGAATTCCCACCCATATGGGCCTCAGTTTCTTCATCTTTAAGAAAAATGGAAAAAAAAAACCAAACAAACAAAAAACTGGACCAGGCCAGTGGTTTTCAAATCAGAACAGCTCTTCCTCTATCTCATGTGCATGGGAATTGTGTGTCAGATATTTAAGAGACGGAGAGGGGGATTGATAACTATTATACACCCACTGCTCCAGAGGCTCCGAGGCCGACAATTCTCCTGAAGGCGTTTGGTGGTGATCACGCTTCTGGAATTGCAGCTGTTTACATTGGCCGAGTGATGGATTGCATGAGGGAAAGGAGAGGAAGACAAGGCCGGGAGTAAGGTTTCATCCTGGACTTGGGATCACCATGGGTGCTGGACATTTGTTTCATTGGAATTCAGGAGCCACCGATGATTTTTGAAAGCAACGTTTTGTCAGTTGTGATTTCCATGCAGCTGTAAGAGACCTGCAAAAGAGTGGCTTAACGAACAGAAAAGTTACTTCCTTATAAAAGTCTCTGGAGATGGGCGATTCAAGGCAGGCGTGTGAGTGAGTTCCATGGATTGTCAAGGTCCAGGCCCCTCCTGGCTTTCTGCTTTTCTATTCTAGTCAAGCAGGCTTTCACCTCCACAGTTGCCTCAGGGTCCAGGCTGGCTGCTGGACTCCACCCATCATGTGTGCATTGCAGGCCAGGAGGAGGAACAGTGAATGCGGAAAATGCAAAAAAGGGATGGGCAACCCAGCTGAGTCGGCCCACTTTCATCAGCCTTCCCAGCAGTCCCAGATAACCCAGTTCCCCACTCCTCATTAGCCAGAGCAAAGTCTCACTGCCACACCTAGTGTCCGGGGAGGCTGGGCAGTGTGCACCTGCGCTCTGGGACTTGCTAAAAGGAAGGTTTCTGTTTCTAAGAGAGAAGGGAAAATGGGTATTGGGAGGGAGCTAGTGGTCTCTGCCATGGAGAATGAGTGCAACTCTGCCCTGGATTCCTCCGTCTGGTGGCAGTAGATGGGGTGGATGCCTTGGACTCAGCGAAGGGAAGGAGGCCTGAGCTAGAGCAATCCGAGGAAGGCGGGCTGGGGCGAAGGGCCAGCAGGATGGTCTCAGCTGATAGGACTCTGTCAGCTAGGCACGAGGGAGTGGAAGGATACAAAGATCACACCCAGCTTGGGAACCATGTGGAAAGGAAGCTGGTGATGCCAGTGGCTAAAATAAGGAAGCTGGGAGAGGACGAGTTGTAGGAAAGGGGGTCATGAATTAGAATTTGGACCCGTTGCGTTAGCGGTACCGGTGGTACACCGGGACTGGAGCTTGGGGGCATTTTCAAGGAAATATTAGGTTCAGCTAGTTTTTAAAATCTTATTATCCAGGATGTCCTAGCATCTCAGATGCCTTATTGGGCTTCCTAAGTTCTTACATAGGAACATTCTGTAGAAGATGATGGAGGAGGATACTGGGGTTACCTCTTCCCTGCTGAACCCGAGTTCCATAGAGGTTCTCTCCCACCACTGGCTGAAGCATCCCGAGAGTTATGACAAGGAAGATATTTCAGGCATTTTGATATTCCAGGCAAATGCACGTTTCTTAAGGGGGTCTCTGCCCAGAGCCCCGCCGTGATCTTCCACCGTGGTTAGCTCAAATATGGGCCGAGCACAAATTCTTCAGTTCCAGTCAAGAGACATTTCTTAGTCCCAGACTCCCTGATTCCCTTTCACTCTGAGCCTCCACCTGGCCCCAATTTACTTCCCCTGTCTCGAACCCACTGTTAGCGGGGCATAGGCTAAGTGGGGGCTGTCCCTGTATGTAGGGGGGATGTCCATAGAGCCGTCTGCAATGTCCTTAGTCCAAGAGAACAACTCACAATGACAGTGTGGAGGGGAGGGCCCCACTGGGTGAGAATTGGCCACAGACAGCAAGTTTAACAGTGAAGGTAGTCAAGGCATCGAGGGTTAAGGTAACAGGGTCCTGAGCTCAGGGAGCAGAACTGAAATCCACCGAACGCGGAGCATTATGGGAATGCTCTTAAGCACATCTTGCCTGGGTAAAAGCCACTCCTTAAAAGAGACAACCTGGGTCAGCTAACTGTAAGTGAGGGCCTTAAAAAGACATGCTCAGTGAGAGAAGAGAGAGCAGCCTCCACTCAACCTGTGTATGGTGTACAGTTAGTTATTAGTTATTAGTTGTTAGTGTGCCTGGAGCAGAAACCTATACTTCAGGATGTTGAAGACATTATTTCACTCTCTCTGGCTGAAGCTATTGCTGCTGAGGTGCATGGCAGCAGTTCTGAGCACCCGTCCGTTAATTTGTGATGCCGTTCCCTCCATCCGGAAGCTTTTAGGATCTCAGTTTGACCTTGGCTTTGCTATCGATCTTTTACTATTCACTGTGCCGCTCCCTTAATGAGCCCGCACCTGTGTCCTTTAGGTAGGGGGCATTTTCTCATTATGTCGTTGGCAGTTTCTTCCATGATGTATTTTCTCTGTGCCCTCGTTCTAGAAATCCTATTAGTCACATGTTGGAAATGCTAGCCACCTCTTCTCTTCTCCTTTTCATCCCTTCGCTTTCTACTCTGTAGATCTTAGTATTGCCTTCCTGAGAAGGCAATTAAAACAATTTTTTTATTTTCTAATGGCATCGAAGGGGTGCTTGCGTTGAGTGGCCAGGGTGGGGGTGGAGCAGGCTTTGGGCACTGGGCTTTGGTTGGGAAACAGCCTGCCCTTTCCCCTCACTCGCAGCTGGTCGTCACCCTCGTGGCTCTGGTCTTCTGTGTGATGGATTCCGCTGAGGTTCTTTGGCTGCTTGAATTACTGAGGAACCTCAGCTCTTGCAGCTTTCTGTGTCTGTGGCTTAGAGCCTAGCGTTTCCGCTTCGGGTCAATACAGTCACTAAGAAAGTGAGGAAGTGGGTGATTACAAGGGAATAGCCTATTGTAATGCGTGTACATAGAGTGGTGGTATTCTTTTTTTAAATTTATTTTTATTGATTATGGTATCACATAATTGTCCTTATCCCCCCATTCCCATCCCAAACCCCTCCCTACATATGCCCCCACCCCCCTGTTGCCCATGGCCACTGGCTAGGCCCATGTGCATGCACACAAGTCCTTTGGTTGATTAGAGTGGTACTATTCTATGTAGATGGTGATGACTTAGTTGTCTGGCCCCAAGCAGCTGCCTACTTAGGTTTCTTGAATGAAGCTGCTTTCCTGAGAGAAGCTTGGGTTAACCCGAGTCTTAGAATACTTTCGCCGGAACAGCATATTGGCATGACACGACTTTTAAAATGTGTGCTTGTTTATTGTGTTTTTGAATAGCATTTGAGCATTTTAACAGGATAAACCACACTAATCCTCTACGTGCACCCTCTATTGACCAGGCTCTCTGTGCCCTGCCCCCCATGGGCCCTGGGCGACCTCGTCTGTCTTTTGATTCTGTTGCCGCCAGTGCATCTTGCTGCTTCCGTTCTCTAGGCTCCTCTGGCTGCCTTCCCTGCCTCTCAGCCTCAGCGTTCCCGTCACCTCCTTCCTCTCCCTCCACCTTGGTGTCTGTCACAGGGCAGTTGGTGGATGTCCAGTGTCGGAATCACAGGAGGCCTCACCCCACCTGCTGATCAGAACCACGGGGTGGGGTGGGGGATGCCTGGCTGCCGGCTGCTCCAGCACTCCGGCGGGGGTCACGGGGCGGGGGGCGGGGTTGGAAGGGAGGGATTCTATCGCATGCCAAGTTCATCCCATAGCCACAGCCACCACGCTCAGGGACTGACTGCTGCTCATCCTCCTCCTTTCCTCTCAGGCAGCTCAGACCCAGCAGGCATCACACTCCTGCAAAGCGCCAGAGGCAGTCACCTTAATTTAGAAGTCTTCCATTTCCAAGTATTCACGGGACGGGACGCTCCTCTGGCCATCTGTTGGAGTCAGGAGTCCCCCCCAGGTCACTGGGAGATGAGGACACAGGCCCGAGAGGGAGCTCTGTGGGCAGGTCTGCGGGTCAGAGAGAACCACAGTGCCTACCGCATACGGACCACCTGGCTGAGACAGAGCACACCGTTTCTGTAGCCAGGGGGTAAGCAGCTTTGCTGTTCTTTATCCCATGACTTCTCCTGGAGCCCTGGGAGGAGGGAGAGGGGAACCAAGTGGTGAGTTCCTGGCAAGAGTTCAGCATTAACATTTGAAATGGAAATGCTGTGGGAACACCCCTCTTCCCCCACCCCCCCAGATTATGATGGGGGTGTTTCTGTGTGGCATTCACTGGCTGTTGATCATTGCGGAACTGGGTCAGTTGGAGGTCAGGGAGGCAGAGACAGGGAAAGCTGGGGGCTTGGAGGTAGAACAGGCGGCTCTATGAGGCAGCTCTATGGATCTGTGTAAGATCTTTAGAAAGGACACGGGGCTTTAAGAATCACCTTGTTGCGAAACCAGTTTGGCTCAGTGGTAGAGCGTCGGTCTGCGGACTGAAAGGTCCCGGGTTTGATTCCCATCAGGGGCATGTACATTGGTTGCGGGCACATCCCTCATGGGGGTGTGCAAGAGGCAGCTGGTCGGTGTTTCTCTCTCATCAACGTTTCTAGCTCTCTATCTTTATCCCTTCCTCTCTGTAAAATATAAAAAAAATATATATTTTTAAAAAAATAATCACCTTATTATGCCAGGACAGTGTGGCTCAGTGGTTAAGCATTGACCCATGAACCAGGAGGTCATGGTTCAATTCCTGATCGGGGCACAGGCTGGGGGTTGTGGGCTTGATCCCCGGTAGGGGCTGTACCGGCGGCAGCCAATCGACGTTTCTCTCCCTCTCTGCCTTCCTCTCTCTAAAATCAATTAAAAAAATCACAAAAAAGAAACACATTGTGGGAGGAGTAGATCGCTGCACTGCTCAAGCTCTGCATGTGAAACCCTCCGGATGTCACAGGAAGCCCCCGGGAGGGAGCGGTGAGAAGACTCGCACCGGGAGAGCCAGGCCACTGCCGGCCAGGCCTGCCCTGGCCTCGCCTCCCTTTTAGGACTCGAGGAAGGAATGTTTCATTTCCACAGCGTGGCCCCGAGTGCCCCCTCTGCGGCTCCGCAGGTTGTGCTGGTCCCAGGGGATCCACTGCTTCCTCCGGGGGCTCCCAGTGTGGCTGGGGGGCAGGCCTGTTTCTCCAGCTGCCTCACCTCTAGTTTTATCTGTCTCCGGCTGACCTCCTGGTTTTACAACGAGTCAGTTTATTTGCTTGTGCAAAAACTGAGTTTTCTTAGAGAGAAACAGAACAGAACTAGAAAGAGGCCAAATGTTTTTTTGATGGTTTCCTCTCAAGAAAGAGAAACAGCCACAGCCACGGGCCTGGGCTTTGCAGACGCTGCTCTGACCAGGACGGGCCGTGTCGGTGGCTTCTTTTAATCCCGAGGGGTGACGCGGGGAGGGCAGAGAAGTATCACCTCCCTTGTCGGAGGTAGAGAGGTCTGCTGGGTTTACAAGCTAATTACTTCTGGATTCCCCGGGAGTTCAGAGAAATTTGCTTAGCAACCGGCCTGACCGGCCCCTCGCCCCCCGCGGCCCCCAACTTTACTGCACGTAACCAGTGGGGTGATCGCGCGCGGGTTTCCAAGTAAGCAAGCACTAAGCATTTTGGGAAAATGGTGCCAGTCCTTTTCCTCGACGGGACCCGCACCGCCTGAAACCGAGCCCAACAAAACGAAGGAGCACAAGCCAAAGAAAACCTTTTTAAGAAACAACACAGGCAGGAGGAAATCATACTGGTCGGGGCTTGTTTTCCTGGCTCGGGGCCTCATTCCAACCTGTTGCAATCAGCTCTGGAGTGTCTATAGGGACACCCCGGTGCGGGCCCCTCGGAGGAAAGGAACTTTTACATCTCTGTTTGGCTGGGCTCCGTGCCAGGGCCTGAGTTCAAAGTGCAGTTTCCCGTAATTTGCCGGGCCCCCTCCGTGGGCTTGATAGGCCAGGACAGAAGCCTGCAAGCCCAAGTAATATTTCCTGATTTCTGTCATGTCTTAAGGAGAGGAGGAAGGTTGCGGAGGGACAGGGCCGAGCACTTGTGTTGGTGCTGGGAGCAGAGGGGGCCTCTCCCACCCCCCTGCCTCCCGGCCTGGCAGCCTGGCAGCCTGGCCCAGGGCGGGTGGGCAGCTCCCTTCCCGGGAGGCTTGGGGTGCCCGCCCGCCTGCCCACCAGAGCCTTGGCTGATTTACTGGCCTCGTTTGCAGCTATAAAGTTGTCGAGTAATGGCAACATGTTCCTGTTTTCTCATATCTGTAGGATGAAAGTGAACATTTTTATAATCCTCCCCTCCTCACCACATTGAAGTGCCCTGGCGTTGGACATGTGGGCTTGATTAAAGGGGAAATGCTGCAGCAACGTTGGGGTTGACACTCCCCCAGCCACCCCCGTTCCGAGGACGGGGTCCGTCTTCCTGTCATTTCATCTTTGTGTCTCTCCCCCCCCCCCCCCCCACCCCTGAGGGTCTGATGAATCCTCATTAAATCACGGGGTGGGTAGCGGGGAGTCGCATTTCAAGGAAGTATTTGATAGGATGGTGTAGTCACTGTGTCAGGTAGGGGCTCAGAGGAGGGCTGCTCTATTGATCACAGTTTCTTTCCCACAAGGACGTGTGTGTGTGTGTGTGTGTGTGTGTGTTCTTTCAGAGAGGAAGGAAGAGGAAGAGAGAGAGATAGAAACATCAGTGATGAGAGAGAATCATTGATCGACTGCCTCCAGCACGCCTTCCATGGGTGATCGAGCCCGCAACCCCGGCATGTGCCATGACCAGGCAACAAACCGAACTGAGAACTCCCGCTTCATAGGTTGAAACTCAAGCACTGAGCCATGCCAGCTGGGCAGGACTTGTGTTTCAGAGTGTTTGCTCCCGTCCCTGTAGCCGCTTAACTTGGAAGAGACCCAGGGGAGCTGGGGAGGCCTCCGGCACAGTGGACAGAGGAGCAGAGGGAGCTGAGCTGGCCTCTCCAAGGCTCTTGTGCCCCGGCATTGAGGGCAGTCACCCGAAGGAGCCACCCCTACCTCTAACACCGCTTCATGCACAAATGAAAACCAGGCAACCCCCCAGGCATACGCACAGGGACTGGGAACAGGTCCGGAAATCGCCTCTGGGAGTTACTCTCCCCACCCCACCCCCCTCCACCCCCAAGTCTGCCCCACTTCCTCAGTTCTCCCACAACAGGCTTCTCTTCGTTTGCCGTTTTGCCTCAGAAAAAGCAACTATCCGAGCTGCTTTTCCACTAGCCTGGAAACTTGGATTATAGCAAGTTAACATTAGAGCGGGATCCCACTGCAATGAAGCCACGTGGAGCTGCTGGCGGTGGGGTGGGTGTGGGTGAGAGTGGGAACAGAGAGTTTACCATCACGGGTATTTTCTGGGCTCGTTTCAGAAATGCTAGTATAAAGCTATGTTGGTATGAAATCTTATTTAAATATTTTTATTAGAGGATTGGTGCTGTTTGAAATCATCTAACTATGCATCTGTATGGTGCCAAAAGAACTACCGTATTTTTCGGACCATAAGATGCACCTTTTCTTCACCAAATAGTGGGAGGAAAAGTGCCTGCGTCTTATGGTCCGAGTTGCAGAGCGGCAGCGGGTCCCCCGGGACCTTCCGTGTCCCTGGGGACTGCATGTTTGGTGAAGAAAAAGTGCGTCTTATGGTCCGAAAAATACGGTGGTTAAACGTTTAAAAACAAGAGCAGGGACAGTCTGGTTGTATGAACTTGTATTACACAAATAATGCGTTGGTGTGATTTCCTCCCGCTTTAATGAACTGATATACTTTTTTTTTTTTTAACTTACATGAATGAATTATTTGTTTTTGCAATGTGGAATAGAAAAGTATTTCAGCCGTCTCCAGTTACAATGAAAAAAACAGCTTGTGACTGGTTGTCTAGGAAACCAGGTACCCAGCTAACTCCACGGGTCAGTGTCAGGGGAACGGAGGGGAAGGCGGAGATGAACTCACGCCCTCTCCTTGCCCAGTGACTCCTCACACCAAGGTGCGAGGAGAGGGTGTAGGTTAGATTCTTGAATGAAGTAAGGACAGCGGTGTCATCATCAGATAGCTCTCTCAAGACAGGGCATGGATTTCCCACCACGTCTCTGTTCAAAAGAAGACGTGCCTGCAGAAGACCCTGCCTTTCTAATTGACTTAAAGCATGTGTCCCTTGCTTTCAGCTCCTGTATGTGCTCGGGGGTGTGATGAGCCGCACGCCTCCCATGTCGATAATGTTTGGCCTTTGGAGCTTATGGAGACGGCATTGGCAGGCGCTCACCTACTCACAAGGCATTCCTGGAGCTCCGCGGTACGTACACTTTCCGTCTTGTGTGTGGGATCGAGCCCCGGCCAATGACCTCTGTGCAATTCGGTTGTTCTTCATACCCCTGACGGGTGCAGATAGTGATCTTTACGCAGTCAACTGAGGGTTGAGGAAAGTGACAAGTGAAGGTCTAAGAAAGTGAAGTTCTTTGCTGTGTGACCTAATCAGAGTGGGGATTGAACCTGTAACCCAGGTACATGCCCTTGGCCAGGAATTGTAACCCTTCACGCGAGGGCCAGTGCTCTACCACCGAGCCACAACAGCCAGGGCCAGAAGCTATTTTTAAACAGTTTTTTTAACCTTGCATTTTGTACTCCATCAACTTAGTAAGAACCCTACAGAGTCAATTAGCCTTGTGAAATCTTCACACGACGGAGGATGTTATAGGCTGACGTGCTATGTGAAGATTTGAGAATCTGTATGTGAAATAACTGGTTGGAATCACAGATTCAGTTTTGCTTTTATGCTATGCTTAGGACATTGTGGAACTATTATTTAGGCTACAATGCTGTAAGGATTAATAGCTATTTATTAACTCTTGGGATAAGCACTATCGCAGGCCTAGAGCATTTAAACGAACAATATAAAATGAAGGATGTAAACAATATATTTACTGCCGAAACCGGTTTGGCTCAGCGGTAGAGCGTCGGCCTGCAGACTGAAAGGTCCCGGGTTCGATTCTGGTCAAGAGCATGTACCTTGGTTGCGGGCACATCCCCAACAGGGGGTGTGCAAGAGGCAGCTGGTTGATGTTTCTCTCTCATTGATGTTTCTAGCTCTCTATCTCTCTCCCTTCCTCTCTGTAAAATATCAATAAAATGTATTTTTTTAAAAACAAACAAAAGCCAATATGTTTACTAAGGTGTGAGCAGCTCTATAAACGAATGGGTATTCTATGATTAGAGAAATTGAAAAATTAAAACCATTGGGGACCAATTATTCATATCACAGAAGCGTCCTTCACAGCGAGAGAGAATGGCGTCAGGCCATGCGTCACCTGTGGGAGGTGTTCCTGGGTCCCTCATTGAGGCTGCTCTGCCAAACATTACAGACCACTCCCAACAGCTCTTCCTTCCCACCCACATCTACTTTTTTTTGTCTGGACTCTTTTCCCCCCCTCCCATTCAGTGATCCCAAAGCCAACATAACAACTGGGTGGGAAGGAGGAAGGAACTAAAATGTAACGAATGTCTCCTCTGTTTTACTTATATTTTCTCATTTAACTCTCACAATATCTTCTGAAGTGAGTGACTGATAGCACCCCACTTTGAAGGTGACACTCAGAAATTTTAAATAACTAGTCTCCCAGCGGGGAGGTAGAGGAATTTACATTCAGATTTGGGCAGTCTTGCCCAGCTTCCCCCCCAGCTTCTGACTACATCATCTCATTGGTGGCGAGTTCATCCAAATATATAGAAAAATATGGTTGAATTGAGGAACATCTGTTGTAAAAATCAAGGAACACCTGAGTACTTTCCCCCCCATGTGTCTATGAAGGCTAGAGTTCGAGGGTCATGCTTGTAGTACATACAGTTCCGGAAAAGCTACTCTTCAATGCCTGGCACCTCATTCTTTATTTTCAAAATAATCCCAGACATGTTAGCCAAAGAGCTTCACATCCAGGCTACACTTTTAAATTTGTCACTACACTATCCTTGTGAAAACTCTTGACTCAATTCTTCTCGCTCTCCACTATGTCTAATACCACCATTGCCTACTAGCTGTGGCTGGAAATAGCAAGTCATTATGATGTCTGAATTAGCATCCAAAACACACTGGATTTCTTCCAGGGTTCCCGTATCTATTATGGCTAAAACATATAACTTTTAAAACTCAAATGGTTTTCCCAAGCCAATTCTCTAATCACAGACATAAATTTCACTCCATTAAGGAAAGGAAACCAGGCAGTATGACTAAAGTTAGAAATATGATCAAATTTCAAGGGAGGGAAAAAAAAAAAGATGAGGCATGGAATTCTTTCCATTGCTTCTGCTTGTGAAACTCGGTTCACATAAAGCCCTGCTTTCCTGTGCACAGAGAGTATGCAGCCTTTCAAGTGAGCGGTTGGATGGAGGAATGGAGGCTGCCATCTCTAGGGGTGATTTGGCAGAGAGGGGGTGTCTCAGGCCCCCCCCTTTCCTTGGAATGGCCGAAGGGGTCCCAGGACCCATGAGAGTTAGGAAGACAGGCTCTCTCTCCTTTCTGTAGCTCAGGGCAGTTGGAAGTTCTGTATCTCCATTTTCTCCTGTTTCATATTTATGAATCCTCTAAACCAGTGTTTCCCAAAGTGTAGTACATGTACTCCCAGGGGTACAGAAGAGTTTGGTGGGGGTACGAGTAGCACAGGAGTTTGGGGGTGATATGTACTGCACCGTGCTTAGCTGCGCCTAATTCTATGTTCTCATGAGTCCAGTCAAGACAGTCTTGTGAGGCGTGAGATGATCCGGTGTGCAAATAAATGTTATTTATAATATAACTTTTACTTATATTTTATTATGAATAATTTTATTTTTTGTTTATTATTATTTTGTGTGTACCAAAAAAAGAAAAAAATAAATATCCTTTTTATAGAAGGGATGGATACACATATGTCAAAAGTTTGGGAAACTCTGCTCTAAACAATGACCATCCGGAGAACCTGTGATAACCAGGCCGGCCTATCAGTAAGGAAAGGGGATATGAGGGGAAGGCTAGCTCCATAGGCTGTGGAGGGTGGACACCATGGTATTCTTTTTTCTTTTTTTTAAATGTATTTTATTGAATTTTTACAGAGAGGAAGAGAGAGGGATAGAGAGCTAGAAACATTGATGAGAGAGAATCATCAATCAGCTGCCTCTTACACACCCCCTACTGGGGATGTGCCTGCAACCAAGGTACATGCCCTTGACCGGAATCGAACCCGGGACCTTTCAGTCCGCAGACCGACGCTCTACCACTGAGCCAAGCCGGTTTCGGCACCATGGTATTCTTTTGATTACTGCTCCTGAAAATACCCCAGGCCTCAGGGCTCACTTTTTAATGTTTATCAGCCTTTTTCTTCATAGGAGACTCTTTTCAACCTATTATTAGACTTGCTTCCTTGCTATTCTTAACTGTTATCATTTAAAATGCCAACTCTTACTCTTTATATGAAGAACATGAGATGAGACAGTCCCCCCTCCCAACCTCTGAGACAGGGCATGAGCTTTCCCTGAGAGAGTTCCGTGAGATCCACGTTCCTCATTTCATAGGCATAGTGATTTTTGATGCTTACTTTCTAGCCAATCAACATTAATAGGTGTTGAATTTTAAGTAGGTCAGCATAGTTAGACAAAGAAAGCTCGTTTAAAGTTTTCTTAGTGAGTCAAAGGAAGACAAAAGTTAATCTTTTAAATCTGTATTTCTATTGTGGGTGGAAATGTGTGGGGGGGAGCTGAAGCTCTATTGTTTGTTGGGAAAAAGTTTCTTTCTAAATATCTGTTATTTATATTGTTGGTGGAAATGAGATTTGTATTTCTTTTTAAAAAATATTTTTATTGATTTTTTACAGAGAGGAAGAGAGAGGGATAGAGAGTTAGAAACATCGATGAGAGAGAGTCATCGATCAGCTGCCTCTTGCACACTCCCTACTGGGGATATGCCCAAAACCAAGGTACATGCCCTTGACTGGAATCGAACCCGGGACCTTTCAGTCCGCAGGCTGACGCTCTATCCACTTAGCCAAACTGGTTTCGGCAAGATTTGTATTTCTATTGTTGGTAGAAAAGGAAAGCTAAGTAGCAGTAATTATTAAAGTTAAAAATAAAACTGTATCATCCAATCCGTCAACTCCACAACTGGGGATCTGTATCAGATAAAAATATCTATAGTTCTCACCAAGTGGCTCTCAATCTCATTACCCTATTTTAATTCTCTGTATATGACTAAATGACATTATCTCCTGTTTTTCTTGTTGTTCATTCATTCATTCTCTTCTCCCATCAGAATGAAGACAAAGACTGCATCTGTCTCTCTCACAGTTATAAATTCAGCATCTGGCACAGAGTATAGGCCCTCATCAAGTATTTGTTGAATGAAAGAAATAAAAACACCCATAGATCAGGATGTGTGTCCATGGATATTTATAGCAGCATCCTCTTAGTGGCAAAAAACTGGAATTAAGGAGAATGCCCATCAGAGAGGGACTGGTTGGCAGCCACACACTCCTGGCTAAGTGGCGTGGTGTGGGTGTCAATATCATGAGCTCTGATCCCTATATTTATAGTAAATGTACAATGAATGGCCTGTGGGAAGGTATTTAGCTTTCTATGTCTAAGTTTTCTCATCTATAAAATAAGGACAATAGTGACATCAACCTGAGGAACTATACTGTTTGGCTTGTAAATTTACCTATATGGCCAACCAAAGGTCTTGTAAACGTAGGCAAATGGACAGCAAGGTTCTTGACCATGGAGAGAAGGGAGTCACAGATGCCCATATCTGCAAATAACTCATCCTCTGAAGGCTCCGGTGGCGGAGTTATTCGCAGATATGGGAATCCTCTTGCACGTGGAGTTCATCCCGGTAGCCACCACGCTCACTCCCCATCCTCGGCCCTTCCTCAAAGTCAGTGCAGACCCAGCAGGCGTCTCGCTCCTGCAAAGCACCAGGGGCTCCCCTCCAGCAGTCACCTTTACCTGAAACCTTCTATTTCCAAGTATTGGCAGGGACTCTGCTCTGTGCTGGCTGTGGCCCCTCATACTGGCCACCCATTGGAGTCAGGAGTCTCCCCCGGGTCACCGGGAGATGAGGACACAGGCCCGAGAGAGAGCTCTGTGGGCAGGTCTGCGGGTCAGAGAGAACCACGGTACCTACCGCATACGGACCACCTGGCTGAGACAGAGCACACCGTTTCTGTAGCCAGGGGGTAAGCAGCTTTGCTGTTCTTTACCCCATGACTTCTCCTGGAGCCCTGGGAGGAGGGAGAGGAGAAACAAGTGGTGAGTTCCTGGCAAGAGTTCAGCATTAACATTTGAAATGGAAATGCTGTGGGAACACCCCTCTTCCCCCACCCCCCACCCCCCCAGATTATGATGGGGGTTTCTGTGTGGCATTCACTGGCTGTTGATTATTGCAGAACTGGGTCAGTTGGAGGTCAGGGAGGCAGAGACAGGGAAGGCTGGGGGCTTGGAGGTAGAACAGGCGGCTCTATGGATCTGTGTGAGATCTTTAGAAAGGACACGGGGCTTTAAGAATCACCTTGTTATGCCAGGCCGGTGTGGCTCAGTAGTTGAGCATTGACCCGTGAACCAAGAGATCACGGTTCAATTCCTGGTTGGGGCATATACCTGGGTTTTGGGCTCATTCCCTGGTAGGAAGTGTTGAGAGGCAGCCAATCGATGTTTCTATCTCTCTATCCCTCTGCTTTCTTCTCTCTAAAATCAATATATATATATATATAAAATATATTTTATTGATTTTTCACAGAAAGGAAGGGAGAGAGAGAGCTAGAAACATCGATGAGAGAGATACATCGACCAGCTGCCTCCTGCACACCCCCCACTGAGGATGTGCCCGCAACCAATGTACATGCCCTTGACTGGAATCGAACCCGGGACCTTTTGGTCCGCAGGCTGACGCTCTATCCACTGAGCCAAACCGGTCCCGGTTTGGCTCAGTGGATAGAGTGTCGGTCTGTGGACTGAAAGGTCCCGGGTTCGATTCCGGTCAGGGCATGTACACTGGTTGCGGGCACATTCCCAGTAGGGGGTGTGCAGGAGGCAGCTAATCAATGTTTCTCTCACCTCGATGTTTCTAGCTCTCTATCCTTCTCCCTTCCTCTCTGTAAAAAAATCAATAAAATATATATTTTTAAAACCCGCATTTTGGGAATTTATCCAATTCTGGAAGGAGTAGATCACTGCACTGTTTAAGCTCTGCATGTGACACCCTACAGATGACTTGGGAGGGAGCAGTGAGAAGAATCGCACCGGGAGAGCCAGGCCACTGCCGGCCAGACCTGCCCTGGACCCGCCTCCCTTTTAGGACTCGAGGAAGGAATGTTTCATTTCCACAGCGTGGCCCCGAGTGCCCCCGCGGCTCCGCAGGTTGTGCTGGTCCCAGGGGATCCACTGCTTCCTCCGGGGGCTCCCAGCGTGGCTCTCTGACCTCTCGTTTTATCTGTCTCCTGTGGACCTCTTAGTTTTGCTGTGAGTTCGTGGAGAGGAAGGAGTCACAAATACCCACATCTGCAAATAACTCAACCACTGAAGGCTTGATGGACTCCACAGCCAGTATTTTCTGAAAATACCGCTTTACTCTTGCCAAGGCTTTGTCCTAAAGCCCCTCCTCCTCTGTGTCACTTGGTAGATAGAGTTGCAAATCTGTGGGCCAAGCTTCCAGGGTCAGGATACCTTTGCTAACTTTCTCTGCCACTGTTCCTTTACCAAGGCTCTCTGCCTCTGTCCGGTCATCCCAGTGTCCACGCAACGCCTCTCCTTCCCTGTGTTCGTGCCCTTCCCCCTCTGTGTCCCTTTTCTGAATCTTACTCGTCCCTCAAGCCTTGGCTCGAGTCCATCTTCCCTGAAAGGGTTTGAATGGTCCCCCCTGCCTCCTCCCGGCCCCTGAGGGTGAAGCGGCGGCTTTTCCTCCCTGGACCTCCCAGGTTCCTCTCATGCTGACGTGGGCATAGTTGACAGACAGTAAATATTTGCTGGTTGATGGATATTTATAGGTATTTTCTGAAAACTAAAGTATGTACGGTAGATATCGCATGATTAATGTAAGTGCTGGAGTCCTTATGTAGAACCAATTTATTTGCCTATAAGCTTATCTATCTAGATAAGAATGCCTGCCTAAACAGAGAGGGGAAAAAACTCTTTAAGAGCCTTTCAAATCTTTGGAAATATGTATGTACTCAGTGATGTGAATCAATGTTTGCCATAAACAGGATGAAATGAAAATGAAGCTGAATGAGAGACATTTACTTTTTGAGAACTGGAAAGAGTGAAATATTAATGAAGATAATATTAGCTAATACTTATATGGCATTTATTTTTTAGGCTTTGGTTTTTTAATTTTTCTTTATGAACCATTTAAAATTTCTAAACATATTCAATTATTACTTTTATAATTTTTAATAAAACAATTGATTAGACAGAGTGATTATAAATTTTGTTCCCTTACCTCTCTGAAAATCTGTCTATATGCTTTAAAAAAACGTTATCTTTGTTGTTCAAAGGAAAAAATAGGACATCTCTATAGCATTTATTATGAGCTAGTTTGTCTAAGCTATATATATATATATATATATATATATATATATATTACAGAGGATGAAATACCACTGAATTAGCTTCTACTTGTACTGTTTCTTTAAGTTGTTTAATTGAAATATGAATAGTTTTCTGATTTTTGACTTGTACATTTGCCTATATGGCTACATTTGCATGAAGGATGAACCCGTACACTCACGTACTTTGTAGATCACACAGCTATGATTCTGCTTAAGGTGGGATTTAAAAGTGATAAAATTGGTTTAAAGAACAGCAAATATATCCCAAGAAAATTTTTCTAAGGCAGACGCTTTCTGAAGAAGCTATTTATGTTGAATCTGAGTTTTCTGTCACTGCCTTCCCCTCAGAATGTTTTTAAAAGTCAGTCTCCCTTACTGATAGTTACACCTGGTTTTAAGGCAAAGAGAGCTTTAGTCTTTGCTTCACTCAAGTCATCTCAGCTGTGTATGATGTTTTTAACCCTTAAAGCCTGAAGATGTCTTAGTAGCAAGGGTTGCTCAAAAGAATTTTGTAATAGTCTCCAAAATTTCAAGACAAGATTTTAAAAAATATATATATTTTATTGATTTTCCACAGAGAGGAAGGGAGAGGGATAGAGAGCCAGAAACGTCGATGAGAGAGAAACATTGATCAGCTGCCTCCTGCACACCCTCTACCGGCGATGTGCCCACAGCCAATGTACATGCCCTTGGCCGGACTCGAACCTGGGACCTTTCAGTCTACAGACTGACGCTGTATCCACTGAGCCAAACCAGTTTCGGCAAGACAAGATTTCTAAAAATCGTAGCAGTGTCTTGTTACCCATGTTTTGGAATGACCAAGCCATTACTCGAGGCGGTATATCTTTTCAGGGACAGAGACCAGAGAGGAATCCAGGCTGCTGACTCTAGTCCACTGTGTTGTCCCCTGACCTACAGGACCCCTAGAGGTCTCAGCGAGGGACTGCAGGTGGGCCCTAGAGGTGGCACTGGGAGAGAGAGAGCAGGCCCTAGGGAGTAGAGATAGGCATGTGCCCTTGACCCGCCCCTCCACCTTTTTGGGAGCAGCAGATGGCGTGTCAAAATGGAAACCCAAAGATCTGTCAGTCTTTATCATCTATTTGGCTGTTGTTTGTGGAAGAAAAGAGGTGAGTGGATTTATACCACACTCCTCCCTAAGAAGACAGTTTCTCAGGAGTTAATCTGACAGTTTGAATGCTCAGAAACTCCCAAGTTGGGCTTTATCCAATTTTGTGGGCCTTACAAGTCATAAAAGCTAACGTTTAAGTGTGCACAGTATATCGGGAATTATTCTAGGCACTTTACTTACATCCCCTCACTGAGCCCTCAGAACAGCCCATCAAGGCAGTGACGGTATCATTCCTATATCATAGTTGGAAAGCTGAGTTACAGAGGGGTCACACATATGCTGTAGTTTGCCCCAGATCAGTAGCTATTAGGTAGCTGAACTGGGAGGCAAACTCAGGCAGATTAGCTGCAAACACTCATCAATTAAAATTTCTAATATGGAAAATTGTTCACATAAACAAAGGTAGAAAGAAGGTGCAATGAACCCCCATTTACCTACCTCCCAGCCACAATTGTTAACTCAGGGCCAATTTTGTTCTATCTGAATCTCTGTCTACTTCATGGTCTCCCACTTCCTTTCCTGGACTATTGTCAAGGAAACACAAATATCCCATCATATCAATAAATATACCAGTAGGTATATAAAATAATAATGGCTTAAAAAAAAAACAACCCAGGTTCTTTTCATAAGATGCTCTTAGGACCTGTTGTGTCTCTTCCTGTGGCATTAACAGCTGTGAATTTTATTGCTTAATCTGGGATGTTCTAATGCTAGTGTTTCTTCTTCACTTATTTGCTGGAATACTAGCTATCTGACCACCTTGATGGGCAATTTGCATAGGGAAGGCCAGACCGATGCCAAATTTACAACCATTCCCCTCTTTTTGTTGTTGTTATTGCTAGTTTCAATGAGTTGGTTTTCTTAATGTCAGCCAAAGCTGGTCACTTACTTTAAAAAAAAAACTTTATATATATATATATATATATATATATATATATATATATAATTGATATTTTACAGAGAGAAAGGAAAAGAGATAGAGAGCTAGAAACGTCGATGAGAGAGAAACATCGACCAGCTGGCTCTTGCACACCCCCACCGGGGATGTGCCCGCAACCAATGTACATATCCCTGACGGGAATCGAACCCGGGACCCTTTAGTCCCCAGACCGACCCTCTACCACTGAGCCAAACCGGTTTTGGCATGGTCACTTACTTTTAAAAAAAGCATTATAATAAACGTATGGACTTGTACACATATTTGGTATTTATTTAATGCATTTTTCTTATTAATACTCAAGTTGTTCCATTTTGGCCGGTGGAAGCCTCTTCAGGTTGGGCTCTTCCACAGCTCCCTTCTTTTCTGTTCTGACATGATGCTCTAGACTCACCTTGTATTGTTCTTGTCTGAAGCCTGAAGGTAGGTGTTTTCCCAAGGAGCTGGTATTTCCTGATAGAAATGGTATTCTTTAGAGACCACAACCTGCATATGATGGGTGTGTATTGCTATTGGATTGGTCATAGTTCTATCACCCCTTCCTCTCTGCTTCTCCCTCCTTCCCTCCCCCCCTTTTCTTTAGAGAGAGAAAATAAGTTCTTACTGGTAACTACTTGTTTGTTTTCTCTTTCTATATACATTTCTATATAACTAACAATCATTTCAGAATAACACTGTAAAATATTATAGAAACACTTTGGATTTATTTTACAGTTCTTTTTTTTTATTGTTAGAGTATATACCACTAGGGATGTATAGCGAAATTATTGTCCTTTTTTGTTGCGCTAAAATTGGTATACAACATGCTATGTATTTCAGGTGTACAACATCATAATTCTATATTTGCATACACTACACGGTGATCACCATGGTAAGTCTAGTTACCTCCTTTTACCATATGCTTTGCCCTTCCCCCAGGCCTCTTCCCCTTTGGGAATCTCCAGTCTGTTCTCTGTGTCTATGAGTTGGTTTTTGTTTTGTTCTGTTTATTCGTGTTAAAAAAAAATCCCACATACAAGAGAAATCATTCATATTTGTCTTTCTTGATCTGACTTAATTTACTTAGCAGAATGCCCTCAAGGTCAACCCGTATTGTTGCAAATGACAATATTTCCCTCCTTTTTATGGCTGAATAGTATCCCAGTGTGTGTGTGTGTGTGTGTGCGTGTGCGTGTGCGTGTGCGTGTGTGTGTGTGTGGTGTATATCATCTCTTCTTTCCCGTTTACCCAATGATGGGCATGTAGGTTGTTTTCATATCTTGGTTGTTTGTAAATACTGCTGCAGTGAACGTAGGGGTGCATATATCTTCTTGAGTTAGTGTTTTTGTATTCTTCAGATAAATACCCCGAAGGGGGACTGCTGGGGCCTGTGGTAGTTGTAATCTTAATTATTTTCAGGAACCTCCATCCTGCTTTCGAGGGGCCATACCAGGTTGCATTCCCACTGACAGTGCACGAGGCTCTCCTTTTCTCCACATCCTCTCCAGCACCTGCTATTTCTTGTCTTTTCGATGACAGTCATTCCAGCAGGTATGAGATGATATCTCACTGTGGTTTTGATTTGCATTTCCCTGATAGCCAATGATGAATATCTTTTCTGTGCCTGTTGGCCATCTGTGTGTCTTCTTTGGAAAAAAAATGTGTATTCAGATCTTCTGCCCACTTTTTATATGAGTTGTTTAGGTTTCATGTTGTTAAATTGTGTGATATATATATATATATATATATATATATATATATATATATGATATATATATATATATATATATATATATATATATATATATATATGATATTAACCCATTACTGGCTGCATACTTTACAAATATCCATATAATTTACTAAATGTGTAGGAAAATGTTTTTAAAAGATGAGATAAATGATCTACAAGTAAGCAAAAGAAAAGGATAGGACAGACAGTGACCTGGTATGAGAGGGGCTGAAACCCATTCTCAGCAGAAACACGGAGGTGCAAGAGGTGACAGCCGAGGAGTGAGGTCAGCAGGGGGAAGTCACGGTGGCTCTCCCATCCTGGTCAGGCCCCCTGCATAAGGACAAGAGCTGTCCCCCGAAGGCCTGGGGAGCCGGGGCAGGCCGAGGAGGTGCTGGAGGTGCATCCCACAGGGCTCCACGGGGCAGCAGTGTGGGCTGAGGCTTTATTACAGGAATTAAACCTTGCACAACTGTGGGAGGACCGGGGACAAGAAGGTCCAGAAAGTGGAGTGGAGGATCAGAGGAGGAGTCATCCCCTTAAGAAACGACCGAAGCGCTGGCCGAGGTGGGCAGGCCAGGGCTCGCAGAGAGATCTGAGAAGAGGAGCCCGTGCGGCTGTGGAAGTGGGGCTGTGGGGGGAGCTGGGGGCGTGTCTGTGGGGAGCTGCTGCCTCTGAATAGCCCGGTGGTGGGCCGCCGGGGGTCAGCAGGCCCTGCACCGGGAAGAAGAGCTAAATGTGGAGCAGAGGACAGTGAGGACGATGGGGCCTGCCAGGCTCCTCTGAAGACTCCGCCGCTGCCTCTCCAGTCTTGCTCCAGCTCCTCTTTTGGCAGCTCTGACCCCAGAGCCAGAGGGAGGGGAATTCTGGGAAATGTAGCTAGCCTGACCGCACTGGCCATAGCAAACCCAGCTTACAAAGAGGCAGGCTTTTCCTCAGAAAAAAGGGGGAGATCTTATTTATTTATTTAAAAAAATATATCTTTTTATTGATTTTTCACAGAGAGGAAGGGAGAGAGACAGAGAGCCAGAAACATCGATGAGAGAGAGTCACATCGATCAGCCGCCTCCTGCACGCCCCCCACTGGGGATGTGCCCGCAACCAAGGTACATGCCCTTGACCGGAATCGAACCCGGGACCTTTCAGTCCGCAGACTGACGCTCTATCCACTGAGCCAAACCGGTTTCGGCCAAAAGAGGGAGATTTTAAATCTCTCCAAGTGTGAGATCTCTGGAGATAGCTGAGGACGTCCAGATGGCAGGGATATTGTAGATGGATCCTAGCGCGGGGGCATTCTGTGTGTCTAGAGGTTAAAAAGAAATTCCATCAAATCTACTCGTTGACCCACATCTGGACCTGGGCCCTCTGTTCCTCAGTGTCTCTCCATTTTCCATGAACTGGTAGTTAGATGTAGAGACTCGATCTAAATTCAGATTAGAATTTTTAAAAGTGAGAGTAGCTCTAAACGTGCGCCCAGTCAGAGCCATCTCGCCCTCTTTCTGTGATGTTAATGCAACTGACAATCCCTCCTTCATCCGGGGAAAGCCAGACCTCACATCCTCTTTGCTGTTGCCTTTTGTGCCAACAGTAACCTGACCTTCACAATTCTGGGCCGAGCAGGCGTGGTATAGAGCAGAAGGCTCATGCACACACACGTTCTCAGGAGCATGTGTACCGGTGCACCCATCCCCACACATGTCCTGGCAGGATGCGTTGTTCTGCGCGATGGTAAGAGGGCCTGGGTGACCCTCTCAGTCAGCACGGAGGAGGCCGGCTGGAAGCGAGCAGGGATAGGAAGCGGAGGCTCTGAGGGCAGCGGGCGTGCTGGAAACATCGCAGCCCAGGGGGGTAGGTTCTCAGGTTCCTTTATCCTCACACTGTGCTTTTGTACTCTGCCTCGTGGGGATCAAACCAGATCCCTCCGGGCCGGGCCACGAGGCAGGAGGGGCAGCAGGAAAAGGGGGCCCCGAGCAGCTGGGCCTGTGAACTGAGGGATCAGGCGTTTGCTTTCATGGCCCGGGTGCCAGCCCAGCCTGGGGACCTGGGCGAAGGCGCTTTGATGCTTCCACTTTATGGAAGTCCATAAACACGATGTGGTGGAGTTCATACAGGACCAGACTAGTTCGGGAGCTAAATCACCTGTAAGTCTTGACGGAGATTTTCCTCGGCGGAGATGGAACAAACGCCTTTGCTGAGGAAGAAGAGCCAGGTATTACAGAGTCTTAAACTGTTTACACTTTGGAACACGCTTTTATTGCCTTCCCAAGTTAAAAGGCCTTTCTCCCTCCTTGTTATTTCCTATGGTTTCAGACTTATCCCCTGAAAGAAGGCCGGATTTTTCTGCTTTATTGTTTCCCCAAAACAGAATTTCCTATTGACACTCGACAAGTACCGTGGGTTGGACTGGGAACCGCCAGAAAAAGAACAGGTCCCACCTAAGACGTCTCAGCACACCAGAAGCTCTTGGCATTTTTCATTCTATTGATATGTGCATGTAAACTTGGTGTTTACATATGTAAAAACGGTTAACTATTAACTATTTCATATGGTTCAACCTCTTTAATCAAGATATATATTCAGCAGCCATCCTTGGCACTAATGTATACAAGTTTTTTCTGAATGTGAAATTGTTACTATGAGAGGGGGGGAGATATGCACTCAATTTGTTTCTTATTCTGTAAAAAAAATATGAATAGTAGTACATAACGCAAAGGTTTCATGGGGATTGAGCGAAGCAGACAGGAAAGCAATTTGGGCTGAAAAACCTGATACTAGCTGCTGAGCCAAGCTTGACTTCCTGGCCTCGTGTTGGTTGAACCTCCTTGTAAAGCATTGTGCGCGTAGGCACGCAGTGCACACTGGGTAGAGCGACTGCATTTCGGGTGGCCTTTTCCTTGATAATGTGGAGCGAGACCCCCCTTTTGGTGGCAAAGGACCTCCATCCACATCACATGGAAGGATGGACTGCTTTTGGGAAACCATCTGTGAACCAGCGCCTGTCAATATCTTGGACTTAATAGCTACCATGAGAGGGGGAAAAAAAAGACTTATTTTTCTGAGAAGGGCTGTGGCTGTTATATTGTCACTGTTGGCAAGTTTTATGGACATAAAAATTGCAGTAATCCCTGCTGGGCCCCCTCTGCCTCTTCAGCAGTTGAGTGGCTCAGCAGTGCATCGGGAATTCCAACATAATTGTGGATTTTGGTCCGCGAACCTCCGAGGATGGCCCTTTCGCATGGAGCCTCTGTCTGAGGGTTACTTTTATGGGCTTGTAGAACTTTATGCACCGAGTTCTGTGCTTGCATACTTTTAAATGGCTGGAGCCAAATGAGAGCATTTTGAAATAAATCTGTCTTGGGCAGTATATGGCACCTTCTCTTTGAGTAATAGCTGCTGTCAGATGTGGTTGAACTTTACTTTTTCTTGCCTATGGATTGTTTGCCCAAACATTATAAAGCTAAGAGGTTTTAATTTTTGAAAAAGCCCCCGTAAAGATAAAAGATACAAGATAGTCTGTGCTTGCGATCGCTTTACTGAGGCTGCAGACGAAATAAAAACAAAAACAACGGAGCAGCTTCTTTGTCAAAAGGTCTGGAAAACACAACTTTTGGATAGATTTTTGGGAGACCTGTTTTGCATTAAAATACCAAATAAAACAAAATGATGGATTGTTCTGGCACCGCTTTGGTTGAGCTTATGTGATGAGAACTGTACATATAAGACAGCCAGTTATTGTCATAGCTGACAGATTTGGGGGTCCTGTCTACTTGTTCGGCATAGTAACATCTCAGGGGTGAGGAGCTTTTCCAAGATCCTTATGCCAGGAACGTTGCAAACTTTTGCTGCAACACACTGACAGCATCTTTCCAGGTCTATAGATCATCTGGAAGTTGTGGTCTTGCCTGGCACACTGAATCCGTCCCTGTGACTTTCTGTGCAGTGCATGAGCATTATTGACATGGCCCCCTTAATTTTTATTTTTTGCAAGTTTGAAAGCTGCCTGAAGGTATTGGTTGGATTTGAAGAGGAGCTGGGTGCAGAGGTCTTCGAGTGGAGCAGACAGCTCAGGCAACAAGGACATGATGATGCAGAGCATGTCCTGGGAAGAGCAAGATGCTTCGTCTCTGGGAAGAGTAGGTTATGTCGTGGGGTTTTCTGAGAAGTGGTGCTGGAAAGGTACTGTGGGGACATGTTTCGAAGGCCCCGAGTACCAAAACAGAGAGCTGGCACTGAATTAAGAATTTCTGGCGGTGCAGAGCAGTTTTAATCTGATGGAACACATGTTGGAGAGACTCCTAGGGAGGCCAGTGATCTAGAGATGAAGTTTAAATGGGCTGGAGGTGATGACGGGGAGCACCCACACAGATCGCCTTGATTCTGCCACATCTCACTTACTACACGTGTAATACAATGTGACACATGTCACTAATGGATCGTATTGTTAACCCATTAACAGAAAGTGGACGGCCTGAGGTTAAGTCTGAGGTCAAATAAGGAATAAATATACGTTAAACACATAATTTACATTTGCAAGGTTGCTGTGAGGAGAGGTTGCCGCCACACAGCCACACACCAGGGTGGAGGCTTACCTGAAAGATGATTATTGGAGCCCTAATGACACTTGTCTTAGCATTTCAGTTTCTAGCATTCCCTTTTTCTACTTCACGTCCCCCTTACAATATTTTACCGAATTTCTTCTCTGTGACAGTTGTGTAAGGTAACCCCCAGTGTCCTCATTTTGTAGAAACGGGGGCACATGGAGAATGAGTACCTTGCTCAGAGTAGACAAGGTGGCAGAAACCAGACCCAAATCCATGTTCCAGGGTCCACATCTGTTTCCTGCCATTTATTTTGTCCTCCTGCCTCAGCTATACTCCATGGCCCATTGATTTGCAATTTAATGAATTTGTTTGCCCATGTGGCCTACTTACCTCACTGTCATCACCGGAAGGTACAGCTCCCCCGGCCCTCTTTGTTTTGTACGCTGGCCTCTAAGGGCAGTATGAGAATTGTGGTGTGCTTCGCTTGCTCATTGTCATTCATTGGCACTGAGCGAAGGAGAGAATGTCAGCCTGTTCGCATGGAACATATTCGAACGAACCCCTGTAGCACTTCCAACGACAGGTCAGAACCCTTCAGCACTGAATAAATGTTAGCTGATGAGCAATGTTCCTGGGAAAAAAAGGAAGATGCTTAGGAATGTGCCTTAAATGGAACATTAAATGATCCCCTGGTGGCTTGAGATTCACGGCGCTTTGCTAAGTGCCTCATTTATGACAAGGCCCTTGGGAGACCTTAGCGCCTTGAGTTTTATTGTTTGTAACATTTGATATGTTATTTGAAATAAATTGAAGCATTCCTTTTAAATGCTTCTTTTCGTCTCTCCCATTTCCCCACACCCAGAATAGAATTCTCATTTCAACTTACAGATTAATTCCTGACATTCAGCTGAGCTCACAGAACCAAGGTTAAGGTCATCATTGAGTTGCTTGATAAGGACATGATTTGATGATGATGAAATCCTGGACCAATATCCTGAGCCTGACCTGAGCTTGGTGCCACAATGGATGGTCTTGGGAGGGAATATATTTTTCATGCAGGGAGCATGTTAGCATTTGAGGTCAGAGGGAGGACTGTAGAAGTTTTAAAATTCATCTGCAATTCATTGAGAGGTGGGGTCTTGTCCCCTGTCCTTGAGTGTGGATGCACTGATAACTGCGTTGAAAAGCAGTATGTGACAGAAAGGATGCAGTGTGACTTCCAGGGCTCAGTGAACTGAGATTGAGTGGTTTCTGCTCTGGAACCCTGTCCCACCTGCTCTGGAACCCTGAACTGCCAAGCAGACATAGTTATTCTGCAGCCATCATCCTGGAGAGACCTCCTACAAGCGTGCTGGTCGACAAGTCCTGCTAAACTCAGCCTTGCAGCCATCCCTGCCACAGTGTAGACATGAAGATGAAACTATGTGGACCCTCTGACAAGACCAGACTCTAGTTGAATACCCAGGAACGGCCTACATTGATTCCACATGAACAGAGAAGCACCCACATGACCTCTGACCGAATGATGGACCCATGACATTGACACATAATAAAATGGTTGTTGTTCTAAGCCACTAAGTTTTCAGGCAGTTTGTTATGAAGAAATGGACAAGTGGAACAGAAATTAGTATCAGAAATGGAAAGGAATGATAGAATGTCTGCTTGCCCAAAGAAGTCTTTAAGAACTACGTGGTTAAGTAGCTACATGTATGATGTCCAGACGTGAAGGAAAACTTTTATGCCGATCTGAAAACACCTGAAAGTGTGTGTCAGTGTGTGTGTGTGTAGTTATGTGATACTTAAAGACCAGCCTTAGAGTGAATCGTTATACAGGTTGTTGTGTATTGGTTTGTTATGATTTCAAATCCACTTGTTTATGACTTAAGTGATGTTGTTTTGATCTAAGGTGAATTAATGTACAGTGGGGAAGTTGTGTCATGTCAGGATGATGTCTTCAAAATTGTTGTGCTACTGAGTACTTATCAATATGAATGTTTGGAAAGGCAGCTATGATGTAATGAACACTTCACTTTAAATACAAGAGCCTATGAGGACTCCCCAAGAGTGTTTTTCTGGGCAAGCCTGTTCTTTGTTGATCTAAATGGTTCTACTAAGACCTTAGGGCATTAGCTCCGGCCCAGTGAGACTACTCTGTGCTGGGAGTGGTGCAAACCGTGCAGAGGCCCATGAAGGAGACACTGTCTTGCCCAGCACCACTGGTGCCTTTGTTCTGCCTGCATTGTGCTCGGGCAAGAAGGAACTTTCAATTAGTTCTGGCAGCTGGACATCAGCTCTCGGTTGGCTCAGCTTATTCTTCCGAGCACCAACTTCTAGAAAGGTATATTTCAACCAAACTTGGAGGTTCTTTCTTTCATCTCGCCTGTGCCTGGAACAATCGTGCAATTAATCTATCGCTGATGTGGGGTGTGTTATTTCTTTATTGGCTTATTAAGAGACTTTATGCTGTATGCGATTGGCTTGTGAAATATTATTTTAAATTATGATTCCTGCAGTGAACCTGTGTTAAAGAAATTATTGGCAAAGATAATCTGAGTGTAATTTTGCCACAAAGCACAGATGACTTGTCTTTCTTGTTCCTTGTCCTCCAGAGGTGACACTCTATATCCTTGCTGCTCACACCATCGTCTGAGGCCCAGCAGTGTAGGTATCACTTGGGAGTTTGTTAGAAAAGCAGACTTTCTTTCTTTCTCTCTTTCTTTCTTTCTCTCTTTCTTCCTTCCTTCCTTCCTTCCTTCCTTCCTTCCTTCCTTCCTTCCTTCCTTCCTTCCTCTCTCTCTCTCTCTCTCTCTCTCTCTCTCTCTCTCTCTCTCTCTTTCTTTCTTTCTTCTTATTAAGGTATTATATGTGTACATGCTTCAGGCTCTGCCCCAGATTCTGAGTCAGACTCCACATTTAAGAAGCTCCCAGGAGGGTCCAGCGCACACAGGAAAACTGGAGGAATATGGGTCTAAGAATTACTGGTTGCTAGTGTTGCTGCTTTTGTTACCGTCTCAACCACTAAAACCCCAAGAGCTGCCACTTCTGCACCACGCATGAGTGATTTATATGCATTGTTGTGTGGAATTTCATTCTCCAAATAACCATTGCAACATGGATATTATCATCCCTATCATATTCACCGAGGCTTAGAGTCTTCAAGGAACTGAAGTTGTACAACTAGTGCGTACCAGTGGAACCCAGGCCTGTCTGTCTCCAGACCGTCGGCATAGTCAATCTCAAGGGTTCAGGTGTAGTGTCCTTGGCAGATGATCCCAGGAGATAGCTGTAGGGGCGGGGGGCGGGGGGGGGGAGGGGGGAGTGAGGCAGGAAAAGGAGAAATGTTAGAAATGTTCTGGACAGTTAGAACCAAATCCCTGGGGGAACTCTGAGAAATGACTTAGAACATGTATCTCAGGGTTATTCCCTCGGAGCCACGAGGGAGTTGTGGTATCTACTCAGCCGCCAGTAGAGCTCTGCTTCTGGAGATGCTCATTCCCTGGTAGCTCCGGGCAGCCGAGCCTGTGAAGGAAGTGGGCGCAGGTGGTGACCAAAAGGTCTTAGGCAAAGAAACACAGTTCTGATGGTTGGAAGTCTGGCCAGGATTGGGCCAGAGGATATGGCTGGGCACCCACATGGGCACTACTCTATGCTAACCTGACTCTTAGAGAAAGAATCATCAGAAACACATTTTCTCTTTAAGTTTTTCTTGATCGGACCAACTGTTAAACAGAATTAAAGGAAATATACCTAAAGACCTTATTCTTAGGAAACTGGCATGCTTTTCAGACCTTCACAGAAAATCTGGATAATGGAAGAGGTCACGTGAATTATTTTACCTTAACAAGGAAGAAATTTTTATCTCACCGTGTTCTCTAGCAGTGCCCATCTACGTACACATATATTGCTATATTCTGCCTTTTTAAGCTTAATGCATCCCTAATGCTTTATATATGACTGCCTAGTGGGTACAAAATATCCATTGTGTGCCTACCGCAGGGCATGGAACAGGCCCTTTATTGCTGTGTTCTCAGGCCGAGAAACAACTTCAGTGGCATAAACATGGGAGTAGACACTTCCTCCTGCATGTGAACACAACTCCGCTCATTTTGCGGTGATTGAGGTACTTCCACAGGCTTTATTTCATTCAAGAAATATGTGTTGAGTAACTTCTGCATGCCCAGCTCTGTGCTGGATACAGTGCTAAGATGCAAAGATACACACAGTCTTTGTCCTCCAGTAGACGAGCTTATTGGCGAGGCAACTGGGAGAAAGTTAAGTAGCAAACAGAAGTTAAATAGCATTAGAGGAAACGTGAGGCGCTGGGTGCCGGATGGGGGCCATGTTTTGAGGAGCTTAGGCGTGTGGGTTGCTGAGATTGTTCCTTGTTTTCTTGTACCTCTGTAACTCATAGCAGAAAATTCACATTGGTTCTCCTGAAACTCATGAGTAGAAAGGCTCTTAGACCATTAACGGTGTATTCAGCAGGCACACATTTATTGATTATGAGCGAGGAAGGCGTGGTCATGCACATTGCTGAGGGCCCCAGATTTCCCTGTGGGTTTGCTTTCACATGAGCCATGCCATTGACTCCTATGTGGTGCTGCCACTCAGCACAATGAGGCCAGAGTACCAATGGATGCTTTACACAGAAGTCTGATGGTTGATAAGGTGGCCCTGAGAATATAATGTCCGTCACTATGCTAAGTATCAAAACCTGATCTTAGCTGATTTAAACAGAGAAGAAACATTTAAAAAAAGATACTGGATGGCTCATATAATTTTCAGAAATATTCTGGGCCTGGAGACCATGTACCCAGGAACAATGCCTCAAATCATACTGTGGAATGGACCGATAAAGACCCGTCTGTCTGCTGGGCCCCAGCTTTGCTGCCTCTGAGATGAGGATCTGTAGAGGGCCAAATGGGAAGACACCTGGACAATCTTTAGACTGTTGCTGACTGGGCCCGGGATATTGGCAGAGTCATGTCAGTTGCACTCCCGCCCTGGGAGTGCGGAGATGTTCTTAGTTCCTGCTTGTGTTTGTCCAGGAGGAAGGAGTGGGTGGGCCCTGGGCCCTCCCAGGCTCCTTGTTTTTCTGTGAAACCCCCTTGTTGGATTGGAGTATAAATAGATGTGCTGTGTGGCTCAGGAGGTCTTCAGTCTGCCTCTCCAGCAGGGGAGGTCAGCGGCCCTCCCAGCTTAAAATCTATCTCTGTGTCTTCTCTCTTTATTTCTAATATTTCTCAATCCCTGGCCGCCTCCCCTTAGAACCGGTTCATTCATCTCTCTTTCCGTGTGGGACGCGGAAAAGGGATATCCCACCAAATCAGGCCCCCGCAAGGATCCAGGGACTCTAGTCCACACACAAGCTCTGCACTCCCTGCTTCTTCCTGGCACAGTACGAGGTGTCGATCCCAGGTCTGCGGCCGTGATTTCAGCTGGCACAGCCTCCACCAGGCGCTAGCGGGGCAGACTCAGAAAGCAATACCTGCCACTTCCAGCTTCCATGCCGGTAGGCCGGAGTGATGCATCGCACAGCTGCCCTTTGGTTCTTTAGGTCCCTGGGTAGCGTGCTCCTCTCTCTTCTGCTGAGAAAAATCGACTTGTGCTTCAGGGTTCAGTTTACCTCCCACTTGCTCTGTGACATTTTCTCTGACTCCTCTAGTCTTGGTTTTATTCCTCTTCTGAACCTCTACATTACTTATAGCCAGAACAAGCTGTGAAAACATATTTAAAAGTTGACTGTATATCATTAGACCTCAATCTCACTGTGCCAGTAGACTGCTGTCATAGTAGTTGGCGGCACTGTTGAACTGTTAGTGGAGAAATAGCGAGTCCGCCATCCGTCTGTATGGTAGCGTCCTTTCCTTTTGTCTGACCTGCTCCCTTGTTCTGTCTTTAGTTGACCCAAGAGTCCATACGTTTGTGTTGTTGCTAATATTTCGTGCTATTTTCTTATGTCCTTAACTAGAACGCATTTCCGTTGAAGGTAGGAATCATACCCAGTAGTTTCGTGCTGTCCATCATATGGTGCAGATGGTACATACTTATTGATTGATGAGAATAAATATGCCTGAAAAATGCAACATTTGATAGCATCTTTGGGCCCTTTATCCAAGCAGGTAGTCACTTGATGCCAGGAAGCCTCATTGGTAAGAACAGTAATAAAGAATGCCTCCTCTTCCTGAAAAACTTTCCCTTTAGGGAGGGATTGACAATGGGGCACTTTTTATGGAATTGAAGAGCCTCTTAGGAATGTGAGGGCCACAGCCCTGGTAGTCAAGGCTCCTCTCTATATGGCCACACACAACAGTTGACTGCATGGTCCTCTCATATGCTCTTCAGCAGGTTGATTTCTGTGGGAGTGATGAGCAAGTTTTCAGTATTAAATGGTCGATCTGTCACACTTGTCTTGGTAGAGATACGTACCTATTCTAACAATTGCTATCTATGACAGAAAATTATTTGCAATACTAGAATCCAATTCCTCCGCAAAAAATGTAGATTGTTTTCTATTATGGTTTTCTTTCAAAGAGAAAATAATCTTAAATGATTTTCCCCCCAATGGTTTGGGATATATGTCTATCCCTTAGATAAAATCTCCCGTGTATTATTACACTTAATCATTTCCAAGTAGAAATTCAGAGTTGCTACTTTCAGTTCTTTATTATGCTACTGGAGCGTTTTGCTGACTCATTGAAGAGATAAAGGTATAAACATTATCGTTTGTAGCTTTAAAGTCTCACAAGCCTTTTCCAAAAGATTTTTTTCTTTATGAGATTTCAATTTATTAAAAATATGTGTTGCTGAAACCGGTTTGATAGAGCGTCGGCCTGCGGACTGAAGGGTCCCAGGTTCGATTCCGGTCAAGGGCATGTACCTTGGTTGTGGGCACATTCCTGGTGGGAGGTGCACAGGAGGCAGCTGGTCGATGTTTCTCTCTCATTGATGTTTCTGACTTTCTATCCCTCTCTTCCTCTCTGTAAAAAATCAATAATGTGTGTGTGTGTGTGTGTGTGTGTGTGTGTGTTATACAGATTGGGGGAAATATTTGTAATTCATATATCTGATAAAAGGCTCATATCCAGACTATTAAAAGAACTCTCAAAGTTTAATGCCAAGAAAACAAACAGTCCTCCAAAAGTGAACAAAATATTCGAATAGACATTTCACAACGATGTACGGATGCCAAACACATGAAAAGATATTCAACATTCTTAGTCTCTAGGAAAATGAAAATTAAATTCAAAGCGAAATGCCACCGCATGCCTATATTTTAGGCTAAAACAAAAGGAAACTGACAATCTCAAGTATTGGTGAGGATGTGGAGATGCTGAAATTCACAGGTAGCTGGTGGGAAGGGGAATGAAATAGCTACTTTGGCAAACAGTCGGGGAGTTTCTTATAAAGTGAAACAGACACTTACCATGTGACCCAATAGTCTCATTCCTAGTTATTCATCCAAATGAAGTAAAAAGTTATGCTCACACGAAAACCTTGAATGTGAATGTTTTAGCTGCGGTAGTCATCACTGACCCAAACCTAAAACAACCGAAATGTCCTGCAGCTGGCACATGAATAAACCAACGGTGCTAGGTCCATAAGCGGAGTGCTCCTCAGCAGTGCAAGAGGAGTGAACTGCCGCAGTCCGATCAGAGGAGAATCGCACCTGCGTTATGCGAAGTGAGGAAGCCACACACAGAGGCTGCACACTGTGACTTCACTGGTGTGACGTGCGGCATGTGTGCGGAGGAACAGATCACCGTGGTTCCCGAGGGCTGGAGAAGAGGGGAGGGTTGACCCCCGAGATGGGGAGGCTTTGGGGCAGCGGGGCTGCTCTGAGCCTTGATTGTGGTGGTGGCGGTTACATGGCTGTCTGTATGCGTTTGTCCAAAACTCATAGGACCACGACTAAAAAGGGTGATGTGGACGCCTGTGAATTATTCCTGAACACAAAAATGAAGAAACTAAGTCCATTCTAGGGCGGAGATAACTGATAAACACCGAGAATACAGAGATCACGCCGAGGATCAGTCTAGCTGAAGAAAGAAGCAGATGGAAGGGACACAGCTAAATGTAAGCCATTAGGCCACAAGGTTATGTAACAGCGATGTAACACAGTGCCGGGCGCTGGACTCCAGCTGTGCCCCACCGAACTCTTGGTGTGTGTGCGCGTGCTCATCTTCAGGGGTTGGGTGGATGTGAAAGCAGGGAGGGCTTCACAGAAGAAGCGACATCTCTCTGATAGCTGGAGAGAAAAAACAACTTCCCCATAAGGAAAGCTGGGTGAGGAAGAGGGAACAGGGACGTCAACATCACAGAGACTCATGCGAACAATGAGACGTTATCCCCCAAATATAGGGGAAAGGCAAGCGTGAGTTTCTGCGGAAGAAACCAGTTAAAATTTGTTTATCCACAGGAGAAGCAAAGCGAACGTTACTGGGAACACACAGGCTGTGTTTTCCCTCAGCTGCGGCTGCTCCCCACCCAGGCTTGGCGGCAGAGAGCAGGTACCTGCCCGCGGCTGGGAGGGCACAGCCAGGCTCCCCCAGGCGAGGAGATAGTCACAGCACGCAGCCCCCGCCGCCTCCCCGGGGGGAGGGCCTGGGAGGCGGAAGTCCGCAATCACACATTGCTGGGCAAACATTAACCAAGGCTGAACCCTTGTTTGAACAAAAATAGCGGGCTGGCGTCTTCAGACATATCCTGTAGCTGTCCTGTGGATGGAAAACGGTGGTTAGACACCGCTGACGCTCAGAGCGAAGGTAACACACTGAGCAGGCGGTGTGGACAGCTCGGCGGGAAACCTTCTCCCACCTGCCCACGGCATGTGCTCCGTGGCACACAGAGCATTGTCCGAATCCAAAGGGGAGATACTCTTTTTTTTTTAATTTTTTAAATTGATATTTTACAGAGAGGAAGGGAGAGAGATAGAGAGCCAGAAACATCGATGAGAGAGAAACATCGACCAGCTGCCTCTTGCACACCCCCTACCAGGGACGTGCCCGCAGCCAAGGTACATGCCCTTGACCGGAATCGAACCCGGGACCCTTCAGTCCCCAGACCGATGCTCTACCACTGAGCCAAACCGGTTTCGGCGAGGGGAGATACTCTTTATATATATATGTATATATGTATGTGTGTGTATATATATATATACACACACATATATATAGATTTTTTACAGAGGGCAAGGGAGAGGAATAAAACACCGATGAGAAAGAAACATCCATCAGCTGCCTCCTGCACACCCCCTACTGGGGATGTGCCCACAAGCAAGGCACATGCCCTTGACAGGACTTGGGACTCTTTTAAGCCCACAAGCCGATGCTCTATCCACTGAGCCAAACCAGTTGCGCAGGGGAGACACTCTTTACATGCTTCACAGCAAAGCCAGAGCCACAACAGAGGGTCCATTGTTCGCCTCCTCGCTGTGCCCGAATCTGCGCCTCCGTGAGGTCCAGGAGCTGGCCGCTGGGCCCTGCAAAGCCCCCGCTTGGGCGTCATCCCCACGAGCATCTCAATCTGCATGGTTTGGGTTCCTCGCTGTGGTTTTGTAGTTTCCACTTTGAAAACTTCTTAGACTGGACAGCGATGTGCCCAGCTTCGGTTGGGCAGCCCTAAAATGAAAGTGGAGCTAAACTGAGCCTGACACCAGGGCGGTCATGTTCATTTTCCCTCTATTTATAGCCGACCACAGCCATCCAGCGCACGGAGGCAGCTCTTCTGTGCTGTGCATTCGAGGGAAAAGATGGGGCGGTGGCAGGAACCAGAAAAAGAAGGAAGCATTTTCCACAAAGGCAGATGGCGGTGACAAGGGCCGAGGGGGCCCCAGTGGCGGTGAGGTCAGCAACGTCGGGGGGGAGGGGAGGAGGATGCCCCTCGCACAGCTGTCGCCTCTTCCGTTCTCCTGCAGTTAATCAAGAGTGAAGGGACCTTTTGTCCGAGTTTTGCTTGGGAGCCAGCATTTCACTTCCATCACCACAAAGGAAGTGGATGTACCAAAACTCCTCTAAGGGTTACTTTCCCAAGCGACTTCCTTACTGAGGGACACAGGGGGTGAAGGTCAACCCACCGTGACATAGAACAAAGAATTTCTGACTCGAGCTCAGTTTCTGTCTGGAGCAAAAACGAAAATAAAGGTAAGCAGTTATGAGCCTCAGTTTCATCTGATACACTTAGAGGGTTGAGTGAAGATCCTTCCAGTTCAGAATCCTGAGAGTTCCCAGTTCTGCTGAAGGAAGAAAGACCACGTTCGGCGTTCTTCTTGCAAGTCAACTGCGGAGGAAAGAAGGAAATCTAGTAACTATAAAATCAATATTTTGATTTTTTTTGTTCAATTCCAGAATATTATGTGGAAATTTGCTACACCTCAGGGATAAGTGTTCCTGTGAGACAAGGTACATGCATTATCCTTGACCTGGACTGGCACTGGACTTTGGAATTCTAAGCAATAGATTTTCAGCTGCTTTGTGTTATTCTAGTTCACTATCATTCCCTTGACTGAGCCGTGTTAGTTAGGACAACAGGGTGAGCCTTCCTGACCACAGGCTGTACTGTGCATCGTATTACTTCTTTGATTTTACTGGTTCAGTTTTCAAAGTCACAGCCTTTAGGTACATCTTAGAGAGATGCTTCATGGGTTATGTCAAATACCCCATCTTAAATGAGAATAAGAGGTACTTCCAATCCCAACTGTTTACAGCTGGTGAATTATTAGTACTTTTTAAAAATATATATATTTTATTGATTTTTTACAGAGAGGAAGAAGGAGGGTTAGAGAGTTAGAAACATCTATGAGAGAGAATCATCGATCAACTGCCTTCTGCACACCCCCTACTGGGGTTGTGCCCGCAACCAAGGTACATGCCCTTGACCGGAATCGAACCTGCTCTATCCATTGAACCAAATCGGTTTCGGCTTATTAGTACTTTTAAAAAATATTTTTAAAAATTGATTTTAGAGAGGCAGGAAAAGGGGGAGAGAGATATAAACATCAGTGATGAGAGAGAATCATTGATCAACTGCCTCCTGCACGCCCCCTATTGGGGATCAAGCCCACAACCCATGCCCTGACTGGAATCGAACCGTGATCTCTTGGTTCACAGGTCAACGCTCAACCACTGAGCCATGCCAGCCGGGCATAAACTGTTTGCTTTTATCTTTGCTTTTGACACCAGTTATGCTTCCTAACAGAAGGCTGCACAGAAGTGTGGTTCATGAACTTGATGATTGTTCAACATTTTAGTTTCTGGCCAGGCACTAATTCCAGGAGTAACAGATCCAGCTCGGGGTAGGGCTGTAGGGATGCTGAAACGAACGATGATGCAACATTACCTTTTATGCAGTATTATCTTTACCACTGAGCATAATTTTGAAAAACTTGATTTTGGGGGCTGAGGACCTTTAAAAATACATGTACTTTGTATGTCAGTGGGGGGCTCTTAACTTATCACAAATTTGCTTATATGTGGCTAAAAGAGATAGCGTCCTAAGGTTCCTAAGTCCCTGACAGCGTTAAGGAGGAAAGAGTGGTGATTTGTTCTCTCTTTGTTTTCCACTGTGTCATTTTCTCCCTCTTATTTCAGTAACTCTGAAAACAACAGACCTTTCCTAAGGGTGGTAAATTGCAGGAAGGTAAATAAGTGGAGGAAACTGATGGGAGGAAGGGGTTATTTTAATAATGTTTGTTATGCAGACTCAAGGGTGTTAACTCCAGCGATAAAAGGCACCCCTGGTGATTTAAGAGTCAGCCTCCTCCTCCTGGTAGGGGAGACTGAGGGAGTACACCGCCACAAAGACACATTTATGCTCCGCTTTCAGGAAGAAAGGGGGAGGGCAGAGTGCCTCCCGCCTCCCTCCTGTCTGCTGTTTCTTAATTGTCTTCAGCTCAGAATAAGCCTTAGGCTCAATTGGCTGATTTGGGGAGGCCCATTCTGACCCCCTTCCACCTCTCACCTTCTTCCGGAAGATAATGTGAGAATGGAATGAGGTGGTGTCTCGGAAAGCATTTGGAGAACATTCTACAACTCTGAGAACATTCTACAAACCTGCTATTTTAGGTTGCATATTCTTTCTTTCCTCAAGTTGAAAGCTCCATGTCTTATAAATTCACAATGAAATTGGCCCAATTGGGAAAAAAAAGGAAATGGAGATGAGGAAAAATACCTCCTCCCCTCCCCCCCCCCCCCCACACACACACACAATAGAGGAAACATCCATATTCTGTATGTCTTTCCAAATGTCGCCCTCCATCTACTGTCAGTCCACAGAGAGGGAAGATGGGGCTGGGGCTCATCTGTAACTCTCCCTGGCTCCTTCCCTTCCCTTCTGAATTTGACTCTAAAAAAAGAAACCCTGCTGGATTCCTGCCTTTAGGTATAATTACCTCAACATTGACTGACATTTAAAGCACACATGACACTTTTTAGCTTTAATTAGAGTGAATGGGTGGAGTTTATTTGAGGGGTAGTTGGGGGCATGGTTGGAGGCATGCGACTGTACTGAGCATACCATTTCCTGCTGATGCTAAGATCTAGCCCCTCTCAGAGAAGTCTATATTTAGGATAAAATCACTTAAGAAGTGCAGGCGGATGACTGTTAGGAAGTAATCAGTCCAGTCAGTGAGAGATGCTCTGAGGAAAAGAAAAATTGCCGCTGACAACAGCGGAAACCAAAAATCCACGGAAGTTTTATTTCAACAATCTTGAAGGTTTTCTTGATTTAAGACTGTTACAATTCTTTTGCTTATAACATTTTTTGACATTCCTAATATGAACACCAAAAAGAAATGCAATATGTAAGCAGTCTTTTTTAGACCAACTCCAAAAAGTATGGATAAAAACATTCATCTGAGTGTCTCTTGTGGTTCCCTTAAATTCTTCCCATTTGTGGCTATTTCTCCTTCTTTATAGTTTTGTTAACTTTCTTTTCTTCTGGGTTAGACCAGCTAATGGTTTGTTATTTCATTTTTTCAAAGACTCAGTGCTTAGATTTACTTACCGCTAATATTCTTTTTTTAAAAAATTCTAATATTAATTTTATTTTTCTAATTCATATTTTTCTTCCTTTTTATTCTTCCTTAATTTTATTTTGTTCTTTTTCTAATATAATGACTTGAATGCTCAACTTATTTATTTATTTTGTTAATCCTCCCTGAGGATATTTTTCCATTGATTTTTAGAGAGAGTGGAAGGGAGGGAGGAGACAGAAACATCAATGTGCGAGAGACACATTGATTGTTACCCCCCATACACGCCCCAACCAGGACCAGGGATTGAGCCCGCAAGGGAGGTATGTGTCCTTGTCTGGAATGGAACCTAGGACCCTTCAGTTCATATTCCGAAGCTCTATCATCTGAGCTAAACCAACTGGTGCTCACTTTTCTTTATTCTTTCATATGTATTATCTTTATGACTTTAATTTTAACAGAGTTTTAGCTCATTTCATATTTTAAATATATTGTGTAGATATTTGTAGATATTTTGAAATTTTTGTTCTGATTTTTTTCCCCTTTGACCTAAGTGTTGATTGAAAGCAAATGCCTTAATTTTGATGATTTTCTTCTTGTGTTTTTTTTTCTTCCTCTTGTTCTTTTCCTCTTTACTAGTATTTAGGGTTTACTATCACTGAGGTCACAGTCAGATATGTTCTGCGTTATTCCTAGTTTTTTGTGTGTCTTAATTTATGGTCAAAACTGTATGAATGTCTCATGAATTCTTGTGAAGCAGGTGCATCGTTTTTTTTTTTTTAATTAGAATAGCAAGTTCTATGTATTCATATGTTCATGTTCATGAATTATGCCATTGAAATCCAATATTCTTAATTATTTTTTGTTTAATTCCTTTTCCATGGACTAACTACAATTGTGATGTAAAGTTTCCCAATCGTATGTGTTAGTCTCTTTTTCTTTGCATTTCCTGTAGTCCATGTGTTGTGAATTTTAATATAACTATTTTGTGCATCAAAACTCTTATCTCATTGTAGATTATATTTTTTATCATAACATTTTCTCTTTGTTTTGTTTAACACTTTTTGTTTGTTTGTTAATACTCACCGGAGGATATTTTTCCCATTGTTTTTTAGAGTCACACACACACAGAGAGAGAGAGAGAGAGAGAGAGAGAGAGAGAGAGAGAGAGAGATGTGAAAGAGACGCATGGACTGATTGCCCTGACCAGAGTGAACCTGAAACCCAGGTATGTGCCTTTGACCAGGAATTGATCCTAAGACCCTTTGGTACATGGGGCCCATGCTCTAACCACTGAGCAGCAGTAACCAGGACTTGTTTAACACTTTTGCTTGAATGTAATCTTGTGTAATATTAATTGATAGATCTTCCCTTCCCCCAGTTGATTAACAGACGCAAAGCCCACCTGTGGCCAGACATACCTGAACTCTGAACCACCAATCAGCACCTGCTAAGTATCCTAAGCCCGTCCCCTATCTTCCCCTTAAAAGCAGACCCCCGGGGTGTTTTACGGCCTCTTCCAGTCTCTTCCACTCTCTCCCTCTGGAAGCAGCCGGCGGGGGTCCCATCCATCTCCAATAAAAGCCTGTGTCCTGGCCTCCCAGTCTCAGCTACCTTCTTAATTAATCTATCAGTAATACTGTGACCAACATTTATGACAGGACTACAAATATAATAATTATATATTAGATGAATGAAAGAAGCTATAGCGCCCTGACCGGGGATTGAACCTGTAACCTGTTGGTATACCGGATGACACTCCAATCAACCACACTGGCCAGGGTCAAAGTGTGAATTTACACTCAACAGTAGGGCTGTGTAAATGACACAGGAAATAACTACCACTATCAAGTGGCTACTACATGCGGGCCCTGTGCTGGGCACTTTAATGTGAGTCTCATTTACTTCTCACTGCCCTCTGAAATGAATGCTGTGGTGGTGTTACAGGTAAAGACACTGAAACTCGGTGCTTTCCCAAGGCCATGTGAAACCAGACCGGTCTGACTCCAAAGTCTGTGCAGACTGGTAATTCATTACACTCTTTAGCAAGGGGGGTACCTCCTTTCCATAACTGCCTCCCCAGCCCCACTTCCTTCTCCACAGGTGCTGTTCTCTCCTTGGTGCTTTGATGATACCTCAGTGATGTCCATAATATAATACCTGCTAACATTTTCTGCGCCCAGACTATGTGCTGGGCCTTAGGCTAAATTGTTTTCCATTAATTGCCTAATTTAATCTTCCCAGCCACCAACAACATCACAGGTACTATTATTATCACCACCAGTTTCCACAGGAGTCTGTGGAGGTAGAGAGAGATGCTCTGAGCAGCCCTCTGCTGAAGAGCCGGGGGATGCAATTTCCTGTGAGAAAATGGAGCCTCCTTACACCCCCCCACCCCCCCTTCCCTGCCCCGCCCTGCCCGCACCCCAAATAAACGGGCCAGAGTCAGAATTCTTTTCATTTTTGAACATTAGAAAAACATGCAACCTTATTTTACATTTCCCATCTTATTTTCTATCTTACTTTTGGGGGGTGGGGTGGTTCGGAGTTGTATTCTTTGGGGTGTGCTTCTCTAACAGTTCTGTTGGCTACTCTGGTTAATTCTGGAAGCTTCCTCCTCCCCTCGCCTCTGTGGCTCTCGGTCCTGTTCTCAGGACCCAGTATGGCCACCTTTAGCTCGCGTCCCCTGAAGGAATAAGTGCGGGGGT
This sequence comes from Vespertilio murinus, assembly GCA_963924515.1. NCBI lineage: Eukaryota > Metazoa > Chordata > Mammalia > Chiroptera > Vespertilionidae > Vespertilio > Vespertilio murinus. The sequence continues at coordinate 37,703,297 of OZ004708.1, forward strand.
GGGGGAGGGGTGCGGGTGTTAGTCTCTGGCAACCTCATTTGCATACTTCTTGTTCCAGAGGAGACCACATCCTGGTTAAGACAATGTGTTGTCTGATAAACAGGCTAAGTCCCCAGTGTCTGCCTGGAGCCCGGCCAGCCTGTGGCCTGCCTTTGTCACAAGATGCTGTTTATTCTGCCAGAAGTCCAAGGACAGGACAAACCTGCTAAATGGACCTTTTATTTCCCCCCTTCCCCGGCAGGAATTCCGGGGGTCGAAAACGTTCATTAGCATGAGAGTAAGGGGGAGGCATCAGGAGGCTCCGGGAACACTGGAAAACCTATACAAGGGTCTGCTCTTCCTTTCTAGCTGCACATTCTTTGGGAATTGGGGAAAGGAGGGAAGTTGGAAACTACAGAGCGAGGATGATATAAAGATCAAGGTTTGCCAAGACTTTGTGTTGATAAATATTTATCTCCACATCTGTTATGTGTTCCCCTTTCTCTTTTCCTTCTCCCTCCTAAACTGTGAGCTGCAACGTGTTATTTAAGAATCCGGGTAACCGAGTTCTGGTTGCTCCATTCTCCCTAGCGATTGGTAAATTAAGACAGAAGAGGTCTTCAGATGCGGTCTCATTCCTGGCAGGAAACGTGAGAATTCTCTCTGTATGATCCCTTTACTGGTTGTTCTTTTTCACTCCCCTTGGAGCTATTCAACGTTTCCTGCTCTGTTATAGTTATTTTCAAAGCTAGATGCGCTACATATTTTTAAGGCTGGTTTTGAAGCACAGATCTGACTGGTGAGTGTAATCACTGAGAGGAAGTCACTCTCTGATACAGACGTTATTTCAATATTTCCAGCCAAGATCCCTGTAAACAGACTCCGGGTCTTGGACTAGAAGTTGCAGCTACTCCCTCCTGAGTTTGCAGCGGCCCCACCTCTGGGGATGGTCCCCCGCTCATCTCCTCGAACCCCACCCGCACAGCGCGGACCTTCAGTACCACCTGCAGGTATTCGTGGAAGACCACACTCCCGTGGAGATGACAGACCCGTTCGGAAAAGACCCCTGTTGGCATGATAAAGGATCCCCAGCATTTCTATGGAGGCCTCTGAAGAGATTTCTGGCAACTGGAGGACAGAATTGTGATAGAGACGGATTGTTTTGAGGTTTAGAAGTGAAATGCTTGCATGTGGTGAATAGCAAGACTTATTGCAAAAGAGAAAAGCAGACCATTGTAGAAAACTGTGTGAGGGGTAGGCTGCGGAGGAGACGGTTCTCCTCTCTGGATTGGTTTTTCTAGATTAAGAGAGATCAGTCAACTGCAGTGGATGGTTCTTCCTTTCTGTCATATCCTACTGGGCTTCAGCCTCGGGGTCAGTAGCAACGGGGAGCTTCCCAAGGACAGTGAGCGTGCTTCCCCCAAGAGGCAGGTGTCCAAGGTGCAGCTGGGTAGAGGGGCTGTGGCAGCACCGGGAGGTGGTGAGTGAACAGGCTCTTCTGTTCATTAACTGTGTGCCTTGGGCAAGTCGCTTAGCCTCCCTGATTTCCTCCTCTGTCGAACAGAGGCAATACCCGCCCCGCTGCATCGCGTGGAGAGCATGAGACGTTGATAGCCAGGATGTCTGGCACAGTAGCCAGCAAACACTGTCTGTTCCCTTCCACCTCCCTGCCTCACTTTTCTGGTGTTGTGCTTGCTGTCTTCATAGGCACTCGAGATTGAGCATGCCATGTTACTTCTCAGAGCCTATTTCTAGGTTCTTTCTGAATCTGATGCTGGGTTTTATCCACAGTATGTGTAGTCAACCGTCAAGAGAGTTGGTCAACAGGGGCAGGGTTTTGAATGCTAAGGTGTGCAACTGTGAGGCAGTGCCAGGGTGATGCCTCCTTTACCCGGCTGAGTAGCATCTTCTTCCTGGTTTCCTCCAATCTTGGCATTCGGGCGTTTTCATACTCTCTCCAGCCCTTCTCCAGTCTCTGGTTTTGCTCTGGAGGACCTTTATCATCATGAGGCTCTCTGCAGTCCTGGCGTCCCACAGACTGCCTGGCACACAGTAGGTGCTCCGACAAAGTAGTCAAATGAATGAATCAAGTCGATGTCCTTTATGGACCATCTACCCAAGCCAGGGCTGTGCTAGAGCTTTGTTTGCATTGTTTGTGTTTATTATAATCCACGCCAAATACAAACCAAGCAGCAATTTTCTTTATGTCCTTTGGAAAAGCACATGTAAGAAGGCTGTTCACGATCAGATTGCTTCCCTCCACTTCCCTGTGTGCCTTTGAGGACATGGCTGCTCTGGGAGTGGCTATGTGGCCTTGGGAATGCATGTGTTTTATGGCTTTGGTGTCCAGGACGGCAACCCGCTCTCCCCCACAAAGGGTCTGCATCCTGCCGGGGCTGGAGCTCAGCTGTCCTTGTAGGATCCCGTGTGTTTTCTGTTCTGGGCTTCCTCTGGGGCCCGTTATCTGTTGATTATCTAAGAAAGCCCATCTAGCCCAGCCGTGGTTATTACCTGGCTCCCTGCCTCTGGGAGATTTTACCGCTCATTAGCATCCCTACCAGAGGGTGGGAGAGGAAAAGCAATAAAAGCTGAAACTCAAACCAGTGCCTTTTGCTACTTGGTTACAGTTCTGGTAAATGACGGGGCCAGGGGAGAAGGAAATTGAAGTCGTCGGGTTTCCATAGCCATTTGGACCACTTCCCAAAAGCTTTGCCGGGCCAGTGTGTTTGGGAATAGGAAGTGGTTTCAGACCTGGACCTGGTGGCTCTCACCAGAAAAGATGGGATAAAATCTATAGGTCATTCCTGTGTTTGAAACAGCGGTTGGCCGACTCATGCACATGATTATTGCTGGAGCGTGATGTGCAGCGTTTGTGCGCCAGCAATGTGGTCGCGTAAGGTAGAGGTGGCATGAGGATGATTGTGGTCGCTTTTATCCCAAGTTCTTTGACATTTAGGACGTGGGACAAAAGTATAGAGTTTGGTTTGGCATTCTCTGGCTATCCAGCTGGGTTACTTTTTTTCTTTACTCCTCTTTTATGGGGTAGTTTAAGGTTTAGATTTTCTTTTACCACAGAACCTAATTTAATTGTGGTGTTTAAAAAAAAATTTTTTTTTGTACATGTGCCCAGAGTTTTTGGGGGCTATTGGTAAACTTTAAAAAAATACCACATTGCATGTAAACATATATAATTTAAGAACCAGTCATGATTGAGGCCTATGACATCCTTGGGAATTTCTTACTTGTAAGCAGTTCTAATTAGCAAAGTATTTTCTGGTTTCCTTCTTGCATGCTTTATTAATAATAATGCTGTTAGTCACATAGAATCCTCTTTCCTCTCAGGGTTTAATGTTTCTCTATTCCCTTTCTCAATAACCAATTCTGTTGCTATTTCCTTTAGGTACACTTGTGACCACAAACAATGAACATGATGGAGATAAGGACCCTTGGATTCTGAAAAGTGATGATTCCTGCAGTTGCTCTTCTATGATAAACTCAGAATGAGTTATGGGGCAGCCTCATTAAACCACAATTGGTTTATTTAAAGTAATTTTACAACTTAAAGAACATGTTCTTCTCCCAGTTAACTAGATTCCTTATTATTATTAAAAAAAAAAAAGGATATTGGATAACTCGCTTGGGTATTCAGAACTATGTTGTCTTTCCTGTCATTTGAATTTCAGACGAAGACAGTTTAATTCTTTTAAGTAGTGAAGAGACTAATGTCTAAATAAAACATTGGTAGAATTTACCACATGTTTCTGTGCTTTGGACCACAATAAACAAGAGTGGTTAGGCACTGACATTTTAGTATTCAGGAGCTATGGTGACCTGAATCTTCACTGAATGTGTCAAGGTCTAGTAAGAAGAAGGGGTTGTGTTTTGGAATGATGGGGATTGCGCTTCAGTTCTAATATGTAAGATGAATATTGCAGTCTTACATGGTTGACTCTTGGAGTAGCTGCCCCATAATTGTTGGTTGCCTGTTTCCACTTCAGGCACAGGAATTCATTTCAGAATTTATTTAATTTACCTGGTGAGGGAACTTAAGTTAATAAAACAATATTGTTTACCAAATAATTTACCTCGCTGCCAATTGATAGCTCAAAAATGAATTAAGATTGTAATATTTCTTGGAGCCATTTTGTGCCATAGCCCTAGAATTGAAAAAAAAATGCCCAAGTTTTTAAGAAAGTTATACTGGATACAACAAAGCAACATTCAGTACCAGCATCATCATACATTCTGAAATTCCTTCCTACAATGCCAGAGCTATTAAAAATAAGTTTATGTTGTAAGGAATAAAACTAGTGTGTAAAACATGTACAACTATTTATTCGAGTTACTATGAGAAATAATAAAATACACAGGAACCCAAAATATTTACACTGTGTATTTGCTTAGTATTTAATACATGTAAACCTGAACTTGGTCTTTAGCACAGGGGCTGTGTATCTGTCAGATGGGTATGTTTCTCCTCCTGAAGGATGAACTTCCTCGGGCACCAGGTCCTTGGAAAGAGGCCTTGTTGGTGATTAGATCTGAGTGCCAGCCATGCTGGACATGTTGTGCCCACCATCCTTTTAACCATTAAGATGATCAACATTGTCCAAAGTTAAGAATATCAGGGTAACAGTCAGAGATTCTCACCATGTAAGAGAGAGAGATCTGCCATCAACACTGAGTGTGTTAGTCTGAGTGAGTAGGTGAAGGACGCTGTAACATGCTAGCCTCTTCTCCAGACCCCCATCTCGCTCCTGAAGGCGCTATTTGCTAGGGAATCGTTTCTCAACCGGGGAAAAGCTTAGTGACCTTTCATCGTTCTTAATTCAGCAACTTCTATGTCACCAAGCTGCTAAAAGCAACTTAACTGTGTTGTCTAAACTCTTTTTAATTTTTAAAGTATACATAGTAATACAGGGCTGAGCAAAAGTGGGTTTTCAGTTGTGAGCACGTGAAACACAGAGTTTGTTCTTGTATTATCATTCATTAATTATTGTATTATTTTCCATATGAACAACTTTGGTTCATATTTTCCATATGAAAACCCACTTTTGCCCCACCCAGTACTAAGTTAATAGTGATTTTAGGAGAAAAAAAATACATTGACAAAAAATCAGCAGAGGTGTTTGCAAGTTATCTAATTCGAGATTTATAAGTCTATATCGTAGATTCTTAAGGAATACTAGACAACATTGCATACTTCTACGTATCTCCATCTAGTTTGGAATGCCAGTGCAAGAAATTGGTATTTATTGGATCCCCACTGTGAACGAGGCACCTTGCAACATCCTTATACACAATAAGCCCTTGAGATGGTATTACTAGTTCTATTTTAAAGATTTTTAATGGCTTAATCAGATTTCCCAAGATCACACAAATAGTAAGTGGCAAGCCAAGCTTTTATGGACACCCATGACCTTCTGACTGTACTGCTACAGTCTATTTTTTCAAGAATTTCTAGGTCTTAACCTGCTAGTGAAATAGGTAATTGCCAAATAGATAACATCAGATATTCAAGCAAATTCCCCATGGATGAATTATAAAGCAGTATTCTACCTAACAGGTATTTGACATACCTGTTACCATCTGCCTCCCTTCTGTCAGTCAGCTAACCCGGCCCTGGGGTTCTTCTTTCGTGAGCTCTATCAGGTCTTCTCCTGTCTATTGCAAAGGCTAAAATGCTATTCAGGCCCTTAAAACATATCACTTGAATGGTTAACTGGTCCATACTGAGAGATGTGACTCAATTAATATGCCAAGCCACCATTTTCATGAGGTCATCTGATGTCTTCCAGCTGCCTAAGGATGGCACTCAAGGATTTATGTAATCTACCCCGATTTCCCTTTGCAGAATCACCTACTGCTCTGGCTGGCCCGGGATTCAGTGGTGCCAAACGGTTTTCCTTCATCTCCGTCTGTGCATAATTGTTGTTCATCCTCCTTAACAAACCTGACTCTTCTGAGCTCAGTTCAGAGCGTAGCCCTTCTCTGGAAGTTCCCCCCATTAGCTCCAAGGTGAAGACAGCTTTCCCACGTAGGCGCCTCTTGTTGTCTAAACCGGTTGTTTGACCATAACCATTTTCTGCAAGATCAGGCGTGAATGTTAACCCTTTTTCTTCTCGTCTGTGTGCCGTTAGACTGTTCACACTATCTACAAGACTCAGTTTCCTTGAATATAAAGTGAGTATGGCATGTAACGACCTCCTTTTGACCTATTATGAACAATATTCTTTTCTTCTCCATGGTTCAGTTCCTTAAGTTGTACAAATAAAGATAAGAGCAACTAATATTATAGAATTGGTGGGAGAATGAACTGTTTATGAATCAGGGGGAGTCAGATTATATTGCAGGAATCAACCCCGAATCTCATCCCGCATGTCCGTCTCAAGGTGGCAAGACCTCTCTTCCACACTGCTCCCAGGCAGAGTGCGTGGTGGCCAGAGCCTTCAGGAGCTGCAATGATGCAGGCCACTGTGGCAGGAGGAAGGGGAGGTAGTGAATTCGGCATCAGTTCCTTAGGCTCCTGCTTGGGAGTGATGCCCACCCCCCACCCCTCACATTTATCTCCTTAGCCAAAGCAGATCTCATGGCTACAGCTCATCTCCCAGGGGCAGGGAGGAGCGATCCTACCACCTGCTCAGGAGAAACAGTGGGGAATGGCACTAAATATAGTCAGACTTCTGCCATTGGGCGGTTTTCTTGTGTGTGTGTTTTTTTTAAATTTTTAAAAAATATATTTAATTGATTTTTTACAGAGAGGAAGAGAGAGGGATAGAGAGAAACATCGATGAGAAAGAATCATCGATCAGCTGCCTCCTGCACACCCTCTACTGGGGATATGCCTGCAACCAAGGTACATGCCCTTGACCGGAATTGAACCCGGGACCTTTCAGTCCACAGGCCAACACTCTATCCACTGAACCAAACCAGCTTCGGCGGGCCGTTTTCTTATGGCACATTTCACGTTTCCTCTGCCCTGCACCACAGGCTTCTTGGAGTGAGGGCTGTCTTCTCTGGCCTCCTGCCCCAGAGAAGTGATCAGCGGAGGTCCTCAGGAAAGCGTCCACAGACGAGGTGATTGGAGGACTACCTCAGAGGGCTTTTCTCCCAACATGAGGGAGCAGCAGAGGTTTCCAGAGCCAGGATTGGCTTTGTACTTGAGAAAGGTCTGAGTAGCATTTACATAACAAACCTAGGGGAGGTTCTTTGCAAGGACCTTACCACCTCCTGCTATCTTTTTACTGTAATGTAAAACGTTATGGGATTGTGAGAAGTTATGGCAACTGTAGGCTCAGTGGCCCTTACTGCTGTTTAAAAGCGGCACCCTTCCTTGTGTAGAGGACCGTGGTCAGAGGCCAGGATTAAATCTTGCTTAGTCTTAAGCAACAATATCGTTAGGGGACCGGGGTGAGGTGAAGACATCCTATCAGGAACAGACCTGAAATCAGCTTCTCGTATTGGCAGGAGGGGCGGCCAAGATCTCTGGTTGGAGAAATGAAGTTTTCAGCCGAAAGTCACCTGCTGGACAGGCTGAAGTCCTGTGATCAACACCGTGTTTGCCTTTTCTTTTCTAATTCTATAAGACATTTATATTTGTCATAGAGAAGTTAGCAAATATAGATGGACAACAAGAAAAAACAAACACCATATAAGGGAAAATTACCCCAAAAGAAAAACATCTTATTTCTCATCTTGAGTTAATATCGTTTAAACAAAACACCATCTACTCTTTCATGGCTGTAGTGAATGTTTCTTACAACACTGATCAATTAACATACTCTGTTATAGTTTCTGTCACTATACTGTAAATTTACAGACGGTAAATTTACATCATAAGCTTGGCCTGATGTTTTCAAAGAAATTCCTTTTTATTAAACAAATTTTAAACAATACATAACAACTGTCTTTCTCTGACCTAGAATTACAAATCCCAGATGCAAGCATGGCTTTTTAAAAGCCACGAAAACAATCTTTAAGTAAACAAAACGAAGTGGGTCACAAGTAAGCGGTTCCATGAGCGTATGGCTTGGTGTGCAGCAGGAATGAGAGAGGCATTAGCAAAAGCCAAGACGCTCGGAGAGACATGGGCAAAGGGGGTGGAGGAGGGGGTATTGCTGGGACTCTTGACGGACGGCCAAGGTTGGAAAATGAGTTGTTTTTGCTGCTTCAGAGCCGTTCCAAGAGCCAGAGCAGCCAGAGCCGCGTTGCAGGCACCCACTACCGGGAAGCTGGCTGGCCATGGGGGAAGGTACCCGTGGGCGTCTTCTCTGATCTGACCCCATGGCCTCTTTCCCTTCTTGGCCATTCTTGGGTGAGAATGGCAGTGGGTAATCGGTGTGCTCTCTTTGGGGGGCTGACCCTGGAGATAGCCCTTCTCTCTTCGGGCCTCTTCCCTCCTACTGGCCAATGAGGAGAATTTACTGGTTTCAACTCCTCTGTTGATCCTTTTGAAAATACGTTTTTATTGATCTTAAGAGAGAGAGAGAGAGAGAGAGAGAGAAACATTGATGTGACAGAGAAACACCAATCGCTGCCTCCTGCATGCCCCTACTGGGGATCGAGCTCACATCCCGGGCATGTGCCCTGACCCTGGCCTGGGAGAGAACCTGGCACCTTCTGATACATGGGATGATGCTCAACCAACTGGGCCACACTGGCCAGGGCTCCTCTGCTGATCTTTGAAAAGGGACACAGTGGTGGGCGTGGTGGGAGGGTATCTGGTCTTACCGAATAGAGATCACAACTCGAGACAATAAACCAACATATAAATGGTATGTTACAGGAAGTTAAAATGTAAATGGAGGGACCTGGATAACAGGACGATATGTTTGTTAAATGAATTGTGAATTAGGGTCATTATTAGTATTTTATTATTACCTCCATTTTACAGACCAGGAAATGGAGGCAAACAGAGGTTCAGAATCTTGCTCCAAATCATGCACTTTTTTTGGACGGGGTTGGGGGGAGAGAATTGGAGTTTTGCCTAAATGGTTCCTTTCAGAGAACAGAGTCTCCAGTTTGGCAACAAGCAAAATAAGCGAACAATTTCTAAATCTCCATTTTCCTTGGGTCTGTGAAGACAGTCTTACTATTTGCTAGTGCCAGCAGACAAAGGATTAAAAAGATGGCTTGAGGATTCAAATGAACTTTTATTTATTCAAATAAAAGGCTGCAGGGGTAGGAGCAGAGACTGAAGAGGACATTCTTCGGAAGACGTAGTTGATTTGGTGATTCAAGCAGCTTCATGGGGGTTGGGGCTCTTCCTTCAACCTGCCTTTCCCGGCCTCCTCAGAGCCGCAGCTGCCGGATTTCCATCACCCTTAACCACTGGCTTTCACCGGTTTTATTCCCGTTTGATCAGAGGATGGCTGCCTCATCCGAGTCCCTAATCCTAAAACATCCCTTACTGCACGGAGGCTGCAAACTGGTCTTTTGGGTACAAAGTGCATTACATATTTATGAGCACCGATTTCGGGCTCGCTGGGCAAGAACTATGGGTGCCGCTTTACGTTGAGAGATCTGAACTTAACCCCATTGGGTGAAGTTCATTTCCCAGAGGTTCCTCATCACGTGGGCCCGTCGTTCCCTCCCTAGAAGAGGAAGAGTCCTCAGGTGCCTGTCAGGACCTTAGGGACCTCTGCCACTCTCCTGGGTATGCGGGGAAACCCACTTTTCTGAAACGGAAGCGGCAGCCCATTTGGCGAGGGGGTAGTGACAATGATAATAAAATGGAGAAGCTCTCAGTCCGGCAGGAGAGAGGAGATTACCGTCCATTCAAGGTCCTTTGATGTCTGTGGCGAGGAGGGCGTCCCACAAATGGTTAACGACTCGCTTTTAAAACACGTCATTTGCTTGAGTGTTCCCGGCTTACTTTTCTTATTTAGACCTTGTTTATAGAGGTTATTGCCATTAAACCGGTTGCTTCCTGCATAAGCAAATCCGAAACAAGCCAGGGGAGAACAAAGGACAATTGCATGGAACTAAAATTATTTTTTGGCCCCCCCCCGGGAGTAGAAAGACGAAGAATAGCATACACATGGCTTGCTGATTGCTACTGTCCAATTCCCATCAAAGATTTCGTTTTGTTTTTAATTAAAAGCAAAATGACTGAAGGAAAGAATTTGTGTGTGTGTTTTTTTCTTCTTCCTCCCTCTTTAAAGACACAAGAGGCTGGACGAAACCCTGAAAGCAGGGCAGCTCTTCAAGGCCACAGGGGCCTGAGTGGAATCGCTAACCGGTTCCCTCTCACTGAGCCGGGCTGCCTGCATTCACTCCATCACAAGCTGGAAGCCAGACCTCATTTGACGGAGCCAAAAAAAAAATGGTCCTTTTGTTGCTGTGTTTCCCCCCTTAGTGTCATCTCTCATGGTTGCCCGGGCAACCGGTGTGTATCCTTTCAGCGTAGGTTACTGGGCCCCAGGAAGGAAGTGCTCCAGCGCTGGCCGGCTATTTTTATAGAACCGTTACATAATACCGTCTATTAAAGCTTCCTCTCGGTGGTTTATGGCACAAAGGGGAAATTAAGTTTGATGACTCCTAAGTGTTGGATGGAGGATGTCAGGTGACTCGGGTTGTTTGGCCCAGGCCGCATAGCAACACTGTCCCGGCCTGCTGTCGGGAGGGCCCGTCCACGGTCTGCCCGGCCGCCGGCCCTGTCCGCTGCCTGGGAGCCCGGGCCGCTCAAGGTTGCAGGCTGTGAAGGATGGCAGGGGACAATGAGGGCGATTCTGTTCACGGTTCTATTCACGGTGGAGGGCAGAGGGGATTTTAAAGGTATAGCACACGTGACTTAAAGAGCCGCTGGGAAAGAGAATGGATGGGAGGCCGAGGCCAGGATCGCCTTCCCGGGGCTGCCACCGCGCACGGTGTGGCCGCTGTGTGTGCTGTTGTCCCAGCGCTGTGGGCTTTGCCGCCAGTTAACTCTGAACTGGCCCTGGGCAGAGGGGCATGGGAGAGGGAGCCCTCTTCATGGTAGCTAAATGGCTTTTCATTTATTTATTTTATTATTATTTTTTAAAAAATATTTTATTTATTGATTTTGTAAAGGGAGGGAGAGGGATAGAGAGCTAGAAACATCGATGAGAGAGAAACATCCATCAGCTGCTTCCTGCACACTCCCCACTGGCGATGTACCCGCAACCAAGGTACATGCCCTTGACCGGAATGGAACCTTGGATCTTTGGGTCTGCAGGCCAACGCTCTATCCACTGAGCCAAACTGGTTAGGGTGCTAAATAGCTTTTTTAAGGAAGATGACTAAAGGCCACAGAAGCCTTCTGCCTTTGCAACACCACTTCAGGGATTCTCCGCTTGGCACGGGAGCACATAGGGAATCAGGCTCCAACCTCCTGTTAGTCCGGCCTGCCTCTCTTACAGCTACAGTTGCCACTTGTCTGAATTAAAGAGGGTACGTACACCCACACAGTGGGACCAGAGACAGAAATGAATCCCTGACTCCCAGGGGAGACTTACGGCCACAAGTGACCTGAGGTTGGGGTTCCCTGGAGCAGAGGGGCTCTGAGCTGGCCAGTCCATCCTGTCTCTCACGTCTCCTGCTGCTCTGTCATTCTCCCCCATCGCTGCACCTGAGCCTTGAGCCCCCGACTCTCAATATGCGCCTCCAGCCCGCTTGTCTTGGAGGCTCAGCTGAGTGGTACTCCCAGCTTCCTGCAGAGAGAGCTGTGTCTGGGTGGCTCACTTCCTGCAAGCCCGAGCCATCCAACACGAGACACAGCTCTTGTGTGCCTGGCCACTCTCTGGTTCCCGTGGACAGCTGGATCCAGAACCGGCTACATGCCGCTGATCCTCTGGTCCAGTCTTCCCATTTTATAGTGGAAGAAGATGGGACCAGAGAGGTTAGGTGGTTTGTTCAAGGTCAGCCAGAGAGATAGCAGATGGAAGACGTCTTTACGACAGGCCCTCACCCCTTTCCACCAGGCTTGATGTCTCTAGGACTACTGAGCCCTCTTCCCTCACCAAACCTTCCTCCCCGATCTCGAGAAACCTAGTCTTTCCCATTTCCAGTTCTCCCTCCATCACTGAGCTTCTCGTCTGCATCAAAACTGGAGGTTTCATTTACAAACTGGCTGCCTCCTTCAGCCTCTACCCTTTTCTCAGTATTGCATTTTACCTCTGGGATGACCCCATCATTCTATGATGCAAACACTGGACTGCGTATAACATAGTCAAGTGTGAATTTAACTCTCCATAATTTGACCTCTCGGCCCCAACTTGCCTTTCTAGCTCTACTGTCCATCCCAGTTAGTGACTTTTTGCTTGGCAAGGGTAGTTCTAGTTGTCATTCGTTTTTCACAGGTCAGAGATTCGCTGATTGTTTTTCCTTTCTTTTCCTCTTTTTTTTTTTAATACTATTGCTTCAGGATGATGTCTGATGAAATATTCCCAATCCTATTCTCTAGGGCTTCCAGAAAATGGAAGATGCTATGCAGCTCATGAATGATCATGAATTTTCGTGCAAACCTTCTGTCCTGCTTCTCACTCGGAACATTCACTGAGCACTTACTTTCACGACCAAGAAAGGCACCGCCCCTGCTGTGTCTGAGCTTATGGCGTGCCGAAGGCAGGCATTGCGTAAAAATTACACAGCCCTTAAATTCAGGATTGCCCAAGGAACTACGCTATCACAAATGTGTTAAGGGCTATGAAACATAAGTGAGAGGGTAGCAGAGTGGAGGTGAGGGCGGGGTGGTGGGGTGGTGGTGGGGGAGTGAGGGGGGCACGGGAGACTTGAGATAGGGAATTCAGAGAAGAATTTTCTGAGGAAGTGACATTTATGCCCAAACAAGAAAAACAAGACAGGGTGGAGAAGCAGAGGGAGAGGGGGAGGGAGGAGGGAAGGTCTGCCCCGGCTGAGGGAACAGGTGGAGGGCCCCTGGAGGAAGCGGGTGTCTAGAAGTTGCAGCAGCTGAGAGAGAAGGTGGAATGCTGAGCCCCGAGACTGTGGGGCGTGTGTGTGTGTGTGTGTGTGTGTGTGTGTGTGTGTGTGTGTGGCATGTGCGAGCGCTCATACTTATGTGGACACAAAGGGAGGATTCCCCTTGAACAGCACTGAGCCTCTGTAGGCGGTAGAGTCTATAGTAAGTTCACTTCTTTTGTTTTTAGGGGAACGTTTATATTTGGTAAAATAATCGTGTATCAACAACAGTATTCACTCTGTGTTAGAGACACAATGCTTTTGGGGATTGGGTTTGAGCTTTCCTCAAACCACACTGGCTTCTGCAGGAAAGTTACATTTATTACGGTTTCTTATCCTAGGAATGTATGTGGCCCTAGTTTCCCTGTGGGAAGACTTGGCTTTTAAAAGTGTAAACTCAGTTGTAATAAATAGTTGACTGAGGAAGCGTCTCATTGTTTAGCTTATACTCATGAAGATGAGCACCCACGGCCCCTGAGACAAGGCGGTTAAAGGAACCTTTCCTTCCGATGAATTCGGTGGAGGAGCAGAAGAAAGTGTAAGCTACAGGGGAGGGAGGGGTTTAAAACGTGAAGGCATAACTTAAAAATTCTCTTTCTTAAAAAAAGCTTTGTCCTAAAAAGCTACTCGGTGTGGAAGGGGAGAGTCACAGAGCTGGGATGGTGAGCGTGACTCTCTTCCGGGAGCTCACCGGAGGGCGGAGGGCAGGGCGCACTCGCTCCCTGGGGCAGGCTCTGGGCCCAGGTCCCGGGTGGGGACCAGCAGCGGCTCCCAGGGGGCCCCGTGGCCTCTTTCTAGGCCTCCTGGTTACTAGCTTGGCAAGGACATCCCTCCTCTTTTCTTCTTATTTTTAGTGGACTTTTTCCTTTCTCGGGGGTTGAGGGTAACGGGAGGCCTGTCATTATCGGGAGTGAGGTGAACCACAGAGGCCGTTTCCCCAGGAATCCGCCGCGGCTGCCAAGCGGGTGGCCAGAGCCCTGGTCTCCAGGCCTGGCTCCGGCCCCGGCGGTTTTCCTGTGAGAGCGGGGCTTCCTGCAAACCAATGTGCGCACCCCTTCTCTCCCCCCCTCCCCCCGGCCCATAACCGGAGAAATCATACCTCTTGCCTTTACTCTCATCCTTACTCTTATCCCCAAATCATTCATAATTCCCTGTGAGTTGACCTGTAAGCCAAGTGCTAAGTAATTTCGGAAGATGAGGAGTTATTACATTTTTTTCTTGTGTGTGATGGTGACCCACCAGATATGTTGGTGTGGCTTTGACGGAGGGACAGGATTCCCCCTTCTAGCAACGAGAAGAAGAGGGAATCTCCAGTTTTAAAGAGGCTTGGGCATTGCCGGGAGAGAAATGGTTGCAACACGGGAGGTTTGGGTGGGTGCAAGTTACTGGGGGAGGGGAAGGCACAGAGGGAGAAACACCAGGATAATCATCGTTTTCTGGTGGCTGACAGTCTGCACGGACACATGCTAGGCGCAGTGAGGATAGAGAGGGAGCTGCTGTCAAGGAGCACCAGAAATATGGCGGAGAATTCCTTGTGTTTAGTGGGAGAAAACTTCATCCCTGGGGGTACTTCTCCATTTTAGGGATTCACTTTAACCCGAGCAAACTAAACGGAAGCCACTCACCCGTTTCTTTTCCAAGTAAAACCCACGGGCCCATTTCCAACGGCCTTGGCGGCCGTCACCGGGCTGGGGAACTTGAGCTTGACTATTCCCGTCCCCTGGCTGGAGGGCCCTGGCCCTCCTCCCTCACGTCTCCGAGCTGCTGTTGAGTCCTACGAGGTATCTGAGCGTCATTTGCGAAGCTATGGTAGCGAGCTGTGGACTGGTGTCATAGTTAACGCTCCCGCTAGCCCAGGGGTGATAAACACGTCTCCGAGTCCAGGTGTAAACAGGATCACTTTGCCTTCAGGGGACAGTGCGTCGTGCCCCTGCCTGCGGGTGGCTGGGAGGCCGTTCGTTATTGGGTGTCTGGTATCATGTCTTAAAATGCTACTGTCACCGGAGTCCTTCATGCTACAACAACATGTGCTTTCTCATAGGGGGTGCTGTAAAGCTGCGCTGCTGAAGGCCTGCAACAGTTTGGGGACTGGGAGCTCAGATTCTCGCTACGAGAGCCCCAGTTCCATTCCATTTAAAAAAATATATATATATATTTTATTGATATTTTACAGAGCGGAAGGGAGAGAGATAGAGAGCTAGAAACGTCGATGAGAGAGAAACATCGACCAGTTGCCTCTTGCACACTCCCTACCGGGGATGTGTCCTCAACGAACCCAGGACCTTTCAGTCCGCAGACCGACACTCTACCACTGAGCCAAACCGGTTTCGGCTCCATTCCATTTGTGATCTCTCCCTCCCGACAGTGGGGTGGGAATGTCATTATGTACTTTTAAAAAAATTCATCACCCCAGGATACTTTTTCCATTGCTTTTTAGAGAGAATGCAAGGAAAGGAGGAAGGGAGGGAAGGAGAGACAAAGGGAGAGAGAGAGAGATAGATAGAGAGAGAGACATTGAGGTGAGAGAGACACATTGACTGGCCTCCCACAAGGTGTCCTGACTGACCAGGGGCCAGGGGCAAACCTGCAACCCAGGTACATGCCCTTGACTGGGAATTGAACCCACGACCCTTCGGTGTGCTGGCCAAGCGGCCAAGACCCTAAGCACTGAGCACACTGGCCAGGGTGACATTATATACTGTATATCTGGCTGCTTCAGGGTAGGTTGCCGGTTCAGACAAAGGAGAAAAATGGAATTCTTCATAGTTTTTGCTTTAATTGTCTGTTGGTAATATGAGTAGTTGTCTGAGATCAACAACCACATCTAAGACCAGCGACCCACTTTCCGGAGCCTCACATGTACGGTACACAAGGATGAGTATCGATGCTGTTAGCCAATCAAGATGATGTTAAGAGTTTTGCATCACTGGGACTAAGGGTCTTCTGTATCTCTCATTGGAAGTTAAACATGCTGATGATTGGATACTAGATTTTCTTTCACTCCGTTTTCCAGCATATGTCTCCTGCTCTATTCTGGGGCTATTATTCTAGTGTACTAGACCACCGTTACATTTCAGTAAACTTTGCTTTTCTAATCTCTAAATTGGGGCTAATAATACAAACAGTCTCATAAGGTGGTGGTTAAAATAAATTTAATAGACAAAGGCCACTCAGAATAGTGCCGGGGTCATGGTGAGTACATAGTAAATATTAATCGTGCTAAACATTTTCATATTTATTATCATGTTGTGAGGAATCAAATTTCTTTTGTTGTTTTCTATATTTTTTTTGTACAAACAACAACAACAACAACAGAAAACCCCACACTCCAAACCCACAGCTTTGAAAGGATTCCTGTTTAATTCTGGGTCTGTAAAAAGCTTTTGGTTAATTCTTACTTGTCTTGATTCAATTTCATCCTCCTTAATTATAGTGCCCTTTAATGATGAATTTAAAAAACACACACACCGCAACCCATGTACACTTTAGGTGGTATTTAATATCAAGTGCTCTAATAAAGGGTTGCTATGAAGAAAAACCTTTTGGAAAAGGTGATTCTCAAACGTTGGTTTGCTGAAATGGCCCCAGAAATATAGGAAGGGATTTGAACTGCGGCAACGCCTTTGAAGTCTAGTCGCCTGCCTTTAATTTTGCAGTAAGCGCCTAATCTCATTAGATTTCATACACTCGGTGTTTGCACTTGCACAAAAGCTGTCCAAACAAAGCCAAAATGTTGACACCACCGTCCTCTGATGGCATTTAGAATGAATATATTAAACACACTTGCACTAGCCTTGCATTAAGCTCAGAAATAAATTTTGAACTTTGAACTCAGCAGGATAAAAAAACCTTCCCTTGATAGCCCGGCCGCCGCGGTGCTGGGGTGCGGTGTGGGGAGTTCATTGTGTCCCCGGGAATCCAAACTTGCAAACATTCTCCGCATACAGTAGGCGCTGCTGCCCGAGGGAAGGATGAAAGCAAGGACCGGTGGTCCTCACATCCTGTTGTTAGGGACCTAAATGGAAGGTGAAGCGAGCGGTGGATTTGCTTTGAAATGCACTGAATAAACTTTGATTAAATTCACTTCAGAGAAGGGCTCGGAATGAAAGGATATCTCCTAGTTAGCGTGCAAAGGCGCGCATGTCTTTATTCAGTTCACTCTGCCAATTTACAGAGTTAGAAATGTCCTTTAAAAACCTTTCGATCCTCTTTTTTTCATTGAAGGTTTGGGAGCGGAAGGGTATAAAGAGAGAACTCAGATGGCCGGGCTTCTTTGTCCCTTTTCATCAGACGAAGAGAGCAGCACCAAATCCAACGGCCCGGAGCCCTCCAGGGCTTCTAAATAGAAGACAGTGGTTTATACATAAAACGTGCATAGACGCTTATAAAACGACGTCTCTGGAACGCGCCACCGGTTGGGAAGTTCATGCCAGCAGCCTTCAATCCAGGAAGACAGTTCTCACACAGTTCCTGTGTTGGAATCTGTGCACGATGCTGATGGAGGGTCTCGTGGTTCCTCAGTTCCATTGTGCTCACTCTCACTTCACGTATATTTGGCTTGGGTATTTGCTTTTGACTTCTATTAAGGAATTTTAAAAGAAACATTATTTGGAACGCGTTATATTAGCTATTGCTAGAATGCCATTGAAAAGGTTATCTATTTTAAAAAAATATTTTTTATTGATATTTTACAGAGAGGAAGGGAGAGAGATAGAGAGCTAGAAATATCGATGAGAGATAAACATCGACCAGCCGCCTTCTGCACACCCCCCCACAGGGGACGTGCCCGTAACCAATGTACATGCCCTTGACCGGAATCGAACCCGGGACCTCTCAGTCCGCAGACCGACGCTCTACCACTGAGCCAAACCGGTTTTGGCTGTGTTTTTCTTTTTCTTTCTTTCTTTTTTTTTTTTTTTAATAGTATCCATTCTATGAATACCATAAAGAAAATTCTCCGATGTCTTCATGCCAGGAGGGGCAGTCATTTTTCTGAGCAGCTGGCTTTGTGTTTCCTATGTTCTGAGCATTGTGAATGCGTCCCTCTCTGATCACCTCTCAGTTTTCTGCTAGGACTGCCAGGGAGCTCAGAGCACTGGTGGCCGCCCTTGCTAGCAACTTCAGAGGGCGGTGGGGTGTGTGGGCTGCGTGTGGTAGTTACTCTGGGTTTTATTGCTTACCTATTCTTTTTAAAAAATATATTTTATTGGGTTTTTTTGTTGTTGTTGTTGTTGTTGTTTTTTTCCAGAGAGGAAGGGAGAGAGCTAGAAACATCTATGAGAGAGAAACATCGATCAGCCGCCTCCCCACAGGGAATGTGTCTGCAACGAAGGTACATGCCCTTGATCGGAATTGAACCTGGGACCCTTCAGTGTGCAGGCTGACGCTCTATCCACTGAGCCAGACCGGTTTCGGCTGCTTACCTATTCTTATTTCCTATTGTTGAAACCCCCTCAGAAATCATTATTTTTTGAATTGCATAATTTTAAAAAAGCTGTCCCAGATCCTTGTGGAAAGGGATATGGATACACCCTTTCATATATTCATACATGAATTCACTCATCGTTTCATACCAGCGGCATGAGAGGGTAGATGGTTTCCGAACCACAGCAAATTAGGATCCAGAAATTAGAAGGAGAGGGATGGTTGCCGGAGAAAGAAGCACTGTAAGAAAGTCAGCGGATAGGATGACTGATGAGCTCCATTGAGAGCACCAAAAAGTGTCACAAAAGATGGGTGTGGGGTCTCAAGCAGCACAGCTGCACGAGAGCACGTGATTAGGGCTGAACACCCCTGCGTGCTTCTCTGATCCGAGGCCCGGCAGCTGCTGTGACCGTGCTGCTGTCATCTCGCGTCTTCAGCCACAAGGCAGGCTCACGGTGTGCTCCACATGCTTTGTCTGAGGAGGCGGGTTCTGCTTGCCATTGGTTAGAGAGGGATACCTAAAACTCCCGTGTTTCTTTGAAAGGTTAAATATTGCCCAAACCGGTTTGGCTCAGTGGATAGAGCATCGGCGTTTGGACCCAAGGGTACCAGGTCCGATTCCGGTCAAGGGCATGTACCTTCGTTGTAGGCACATCCCCAGTGGGGGTTGGGCAGGAGTCAGCTGATCGATGTTTCTCTCTCATCGATGTTTCTAACTTTCTATCCCTTTCCCTTCCTCTATGTAAAAAGTCAATAAAATATATTTTAAAAAATAAAAGGCTCAACATCAATTGTTGAGAAAAATTAACTCAGCACAACAAACTTTACCCCTCACTGAGGCCCACTTAAGGTATTCTTACGGGAATGCCGTGCGTAAAACTTGATGGTACGTTTAACAATAGCATTTTGCTTCTGAACTGGTCACTGCGCTGCGCACCCCAGTGATAAGATGGTCTGCTCCGCTGCATCCCCTGAGCTGACTGCCAGCATTGGCAACGTAGGCCCATGAGGGCGGGAACCTGAGGATGATTCATCACCCATGAAGGGGAGGGTTGGTTAGCCAGGGCTGAGTTTGTTGGATCATAGCAAACCAATGCCCCTCTCTTTGACTCAGAGAGTCAAACTATCTTCCCTTCTCTTGTCATAAGATGTTAGAAGGCCTCCGCCCCTGGCCTCAGGAGGAGGGGGGAGGAAGTGTTGCAGTGAGGGACAAAGATGTTGGAATCTGATTTATGTGAACAAAGGCACAGGCATGTTCCCTGAGCTCGCATGGTGTGGTGCAGAAAAGGAGGGACTCTGCAGCAGAATTCCTGGTTTTAACTCTGGGTTTAACTCCTTCCTGGCTGGTGGGGCCGTAGGCAAGTGACTTAACTTCTATCAGTGTTGGTTTCACCAGCTTCAAGATGGGGATCGTGCTAGCCCATACCACAAAGGGTGCTGTGAGAGTGACTCTAAGTAAAATGTTTACTATGTTAAATACGCGATGTATTATAGAAGTGGCAAATATTAAGTGCTACCACTAATAGTTAATTATTGAATAATATTAAATACTACTATTTAGGTCAGAAAAAGAGAGAAATTTATATGATTTCTAAAGTAATATAAGTGACTGCTTTCTCTTCACATTATATTTGCAAATATGTTTGTGCATATCATATTCTATCCCATTGATGTCCTGTGAAAACCCTTAAAAGGCAATAGACTATGGAGAAATAAATTTGTGTGTTGGCAGTAAATGTTGTTGTGGTCTATTAAAAATAACTCCATATATCAAACTGTAGATCTCACATTTAAAAAAAAATTGTGGCTCTCATGCCATTTTAAAAGTAACATAACCACATTACAAAAATTTGTCTATTCTTTATTTAGTTTAGCCACATGAGCGAAACCACCATAATGGAATAAACAATGTGTTATGTTTCCATATAGTTGTGTGTGTGTGTGTGTGTGTGTGTGTGTGTGTGTGTGTGTTTTGTATATGGCCTGTATGGGTATCTTTATGTATTACTGACAGTGATTCTCAAATAATTTTCTTCTGCCATACTTAATGGATGTTGACTTAAACAAGCTCAGAATATTCCTATAAGCATTTCCTGGCACACTGACTGTTTTCTACCTCTTCATTGAGATATATGTAAAATCATTTGCAAATTTGAACATATTAATAGATTACTTGTAATTCAACAGCAACACTTAGGTCATCATTATTAGTTAAGTGGTTGTAGTAATGCTGAACAGGCCAGTTTTTATTCTGCCTTTCACTAAATACTATTTATAATAACATTTAATGTAATAATGAGTTTTAAAAATTGTTTTTATGAAAACCTTCCAAGCATACAAACAAGGGCACAAATAAAAGAGAGAAAAATACAATGAACCCAAATACCCCTCATCTAGACCGAACAATTATCTACAATATTTCACAGTTGCTTCATCTCTGTGCTTTCTATTTTTTGGTAGAAGCACTGTATTTGTGAACTTTTTCCATTTCATCTCTAACCATTTCAGGCTGGGTCTTCAAAATAAGGAAATTTTCACATAACCACACATCTTCATCACAAATAACAAAATTAACATTGAACCCAAATAACATCATATTCATATTTCCCCCAAAGACTCAAACAGGTCATTCTAAATTGGTTTGCTTGCTTCAGGATCCAACACATTATATAAGGTTGTGTGTCTCTTAATTCTTTTAAATCTAAAATTGTCATCCGACCTGGTAGGCACCTTTCTTTCTTTCTTTCTTTCTTTCTTTCTTTCTTTCTTTCTTTCTTTCTTTCTTTCTTTCTTTCTTTTTTTTTTTTTTAAATTCTCACCTGAGGATATATTTTTTCTATTGCTTTTTCAGGCAGAGAGTGGAAGGGATGAAGGAAGGAAAGATGAGAGAGAGAGAGACAGAGAGAGAGAGAGAGAGAGAGACAGAGAGAGAGAGAGAGACAGAGAGAGAGAGAGAGAGAGAGAGAGAGAGAAAGAGAGAGAAAGCATTGATGTGAGAGAGACACATATATTGATTGTCTCCCAAACACTCCAAAGCTGAGGGCAGGGAGCAAACCCACACCTAGGTACACACCCTTGAAGGGGAATCAAACCCACAACCCTTTGGTGTGTGGGGCCTATGCTCTAACCACTGAACAACACTGGCCAGGCCGTAGCCCCATTTCTTAAATGAGATTAAGGAACTCAGATCAAAAGGCACACTGGCCACGTGTCAGGTGCTCAGCAGTTCACTGTTTAGTGATCACATCCTGGACCGCACAGATGCAGACGGCCCATCACTGCAGAGAGTGGATAGCGGGCCCTTGAAAGTGAACCGCTCCCCGACTGACCCTCAGACACCAAATTACTGAAGAAGCTAGTTAATTGTCCAAAGTCATGGATTGCCTATTTATGGGCAGTTTAACATGTTCTTCCCAACTTGGTTTTTCCTGTCAATCTCTGTAAGCTTGATTAGGCCCTGGCTGGGTTGCTCAGTTGGTTAGAGCGTCACCCCCACCCACTACGGTTGCGGGTTTGATCTCCGGCCTGGGCACACACAAGAAGCAATCAGTGAATGCATAAATAAGTGCAAAAACAGATCGGTGATCTCCTCTCTGTGTAAAAAAATCAGTTTAAAACTTGGTTAGATTCAGGGTCAACCAATTTTTTTTTGGAGGGGGAAAGAAATACTTCATAGGTGGTATTGTGTACTTCAAAAATCATAATTTTTATGATCACTTTATTTCACCGAGCGTATGTACAGCAATGTTATACGTAAGTGGTCTCTTACTGTTTCATATTTAGTTTGTTTCCATTTTAAAACTTTATGTATGGTATTATCTCGACTCTTTCTATAAATGGAGGTTTTTCTGTATTTGATTTCTAATTTTCTTTAGGATAAATAACCAAAAGGGAAATTCTATATTAAAGCTAGCAGCAGTTTTATGGCTCTTGATACATATTATTTCATTATGTTCAAAAGGATTGTACCAGCTCATGCCGTCCCAGGGATATATGGGTACTGGATTTATCACGTCTTCACCACCAGTGAGCATTATCATGGAAACGATCCCACTTTTTCAATGTCATAGCGCCCCACAGTTTGAATCCCTTTTCCTCCTGTCCTTTTTTTATTCCCGTGCGTCCTGCGCAGGCCCGCACCAGCGAGCCCTTCCTCCACCAGGGTACGGATTCCAACATCTTAGACTTGAAGGCAGGATGCACCGGGAGGCCTCGCCCTGGGCCCTTCCTGCCTAGATCCTTCGGGTATTAATCCCTTTTCTCTCTCCGTGATGCATTCTGAGCAGGCTTAGCGGTTAATCTTCTATTTCCAGTTTTCTGTTCCGCGCCTCCCCCTCGCCTGGGATCTGAAACATCCTTTCCTTCAACCATTCAAACCTCTTGGTTATTCATTTCCCCCTGAGCTTCAGAAAGCTTTAGTTGTCAGTTCTGTTCCCTTGTCAGCGGCAATTTTTATTCTTTCTGGCTTAGTCAGGCTGTCTGCCCCAGCTTTCTTTATAAGAGTGTTTTTTTTTGTGTAGAATTTTTGCCTCCTAGGAAGCCCGCGGTAGTATAACATAATTAAGTGACAATGTATGAGGTGTGAGGGCTTTACAAGCCGTCAGTGACTGGTTGGGAGATTTATAAGCAAGAGGTGATATCAAGAAGGAACAAATGCTCAAGTTTTATATAAATAAAACATTTTAAAAGAATTGATGGGGTTTAACTGGTTGTTTAAATAGATATTTGAAAAGACCTATGTGAAATGCACATTGCATCTTGAGCTGTAGTTGCACATTCACAAACAACTGCGCCTGTCCCTTTTATTTCCTTTTCTAGTTTCCCAAATGTGCGTGTTTCCCATAACCCTCTTCTTCAGCATTTGCTCCCCAGCCTGCTGACCTCTGGCCCCTCTTTGATTCTTCATTGCTCCCCATTACATTTTCAGTAAAAATAAAATGAGTGTGACTGAGGTCACAATCTGGCTCTTTATTCAAAGCTACACATGTGAGATGCTAACTAGTACAGAAAATATGTATCATGGGAAAAAGTTAAAATTACAATGAGAAACTTAACTTTGGAATTTCCTGCCTGATCCGCCTTTCAAGTAAATGCTTTATTTGATGTCCTTATTTGGCTTTCAATGAAAAGCTAGAGCCGAGGTAGAAAAGAACAAATCAACAAATAAACAGAAAAATACTTACATGCAACTTACAGCTGTGCTGAAGTAAGACCACACAACAGCACTTGACTCTCAGATGGTGTACTTCGTGTTTATTAAACCCTGCAACACCGACCAGACCGGGAGACGGAATACTCACAAGGATTGTGTTGCATGCGTACAAAGTGAGCTTTGGGGTCTCATAGCTTCAAATCTTTTTTTAAAAAAATATATTTCATTGATTTTTTTTATTTTTTAATTTTATTTTTAATTTATTTTTTAGAGAGAGGAAAGGAGAGGGATAGAGAGTTAGAAACACCGATGAGGGAGAAACATCAATCAGCTGCCTCCTGCATACCCCCTACTGGGGATGTGCCCACAATCAAGGTACATGCCTTTGACTGGAATTAAAACTGGGACCCTTCAGTCTGCAGGCCGACGCTCTCTCCACTGAGCCAAACTGGTTGGGCAGAGCTTCAAATCTTATTTTCCATTTTTTCAAAAGCTCAGAAATAGGTAAAAGGAAATTTCATTTTTTTTTTTAAATGAAAAAGGGCAGCTAATGTGGTACTCTATACACAGAACTCTCTGAAGAAGATATTGATCCAAGAAAATATCCCCACCCCAAATAAACTTGAGCGTCTCATACTTGATTGGCTGAGGACTTTAGTGACCACATCGTGTGCTGTTCCCTTCAAGAGGCACCGTGTGGCGCCACGTTAGTAATTGGAAACGTGTGGTGAGTGACAATCCAGTCAGGGTCATCGGGGGATGAGCAGCTCGTCTCCACTGCTCTAGCATTCACCCCTTTTACATTTTGGATGATGAGATTTGAGAGTAATCAACTCAGAAATGAAATGAAGATTTTGAGGACTTTTCATGTTTTCTTTTAGGTTATGAGAGTGCAGCCCTTGGGATATTGGGTGAGGGATCCGGGGTTCGAGGCTTCCACACTTATAACTGTGGTTAGTCTGTAGACCTGTTAGCGGCCCAACGTCCAGGGCTTTTCCTGCTCTCAGGCCAATTTCAGGATGGTGTTCCAGCCCCACCTACCTTTCCTGGCCCCAAACAGGTCCTGTTGGGAAGGAGCAGAAAGCCCAAGTGCAGAGACAGATGTGGGTCATTCTGGTATCCAGCTCCGAAGATGTTTCCGGCTCAGGGAATTGTTCCCAGTTACTAACTTTATCAAGTATTTATTGAAAATTCAGAATCACTTTTTTTCTAACGTGAAAGTGGAGACACATTTGAGTCTCGGACAAGGTCTATCTTACCTTATGCCTGGTTAGGATTGAGTGTGAGCCAAAACATTTGGGTGTCTTTATGGGAACTTTCTGCTAACCTTTAAAAGCTTCAAGATGATCCTTCTCACCATGGACATTCTATATAAAAAGTGGGGAAAAATCCTCTAGGAGTGGAAATACCTTTTGGTTAGTGTTGAGGATGTTGACACTTCCTTTGCTATGAATCAGTTCATTTTTTTGTGTCTAATTATTGAGTCTTGGAAATTTCCTCCTATTACAACATTGCCTCATCAGTAGCATGTGTAGCTTTGAGCTGCAAGACTGCCCCACTGAGAGTGGATCGCGTGGGATAGGACAGTGGGCCAGGGTGGCTTTTCATTGCTTCTCTCCTGAGGACGTGGCTGGGGTAGGATGAAGTTGTATTTTCTGTCTTACAGAGTCAACAGTGTTGGGCATTCAGTTGCTCAGGTCAACATATTTGGATTCCATCCTGACTCCTTTCTTATAGCTCATATCAATTAATCAGCTGTCCCTGCTCTCTCTAGGAATTATGTACTTTTAAACTTGTGTCCTTTCCTCACTGAAATGTAAGGTCCATGAGAGCAAATAACTTTTAAAATTTGCTGCTGTGTCTCCGGAAGAATGGTGTGTGCAGAAAGAATTGAAGAATGAATGTCTCAACTAATCTCCTGTTCTTGAACTTACGAGTTGTGTCCTTTGAGTATTATAAACTACTGCTATGGACATCTTTGCAGCTATTTCTGAGTACCCAGCTTTGCAAAGTGTCAATTCCTAGAAATAGAATTTCTAGATCAAACTGTTTGCCTATTGAAAAACAATGGATTTCTAATGAGAGCTTTCCTCCAAGAGGTTTGTGCCATGTTACAAAAGTTTATACTATATCAAAAGTTTATACCATTTTACTAATAGAGCACAGAAATGCTAATGTTTCTAGTTCCTCAGCTATAATAGGCATGAGCCTTCAAAATCTTTACCAATTTGTTAGTTGGGAAAATAAAAGTCTGATTATTTTAATATAGTTGCATACATTTTTGATATTCTTTTAATATATCTATATCTATATCTATATATCTATATATCTATATATCTATATATCTATATATCTATATATCTATATATCTATATATCTATATATCTATATATCTATATATCTATATATCTATATCTATATCTATATCTATATCTATATCTATATCTATATCTATATCTATATCTATATCATCTATTTTATGGATTTTTTTTACAGAGAGGAAGGGAGAAAGATAGAGAGCTAGAAACATCGATGAAAGAGAAACATCGATCAGCTGCCTCCTGCACACCTCCTACTGGGGTTGTGCCTGCAACCAAGGTACATCCCCTTGACCAGAACTGAACCTGGGACTTTCAGTCTGCAGACCGATGCTCTATCCACTGAGCCAAACCGGTTTCGGCCATTTTTTATATTCTTAATTCAAGAGTAAGATGTCCCAGTCCTGTAGCCAGATTTTGGATTGGGGTCATAACACGTACTGTAGACGATAAGGGGACTTTCCCATCACATACGACGTAATTATAAAATAAACCATTAACCAATACTCCTTCCAAAATAGAACTTCACCACGTCTGGAGAATGTGCCAGTGGCCCTTCTCCTTTGGACATCTATTAGTTTGGAAAAGCTTTTGTAGATGAAACTTTTAATCACCCAATCTTTATGCCCCCCCCCCCTTAACCAATAAATAAAAAAGAGAGATGAGTTTTGTTGTAAGGAAACTCTATATATGAAAGTCTAAATGGTTACATTTTGGGGAAAAGAAATCATTACTGTATTAAGAGTTCCTGCACATAGTAACATACCCATTAAGAAAAAATAAGTAAGTTTACAAATACTGTTTAGTGGCTACAGTGAGATGGACCTGGTCCTTGGGCCATCGTGGGAGCTTCCTGCACAGGATAGGGAAAGCGTAAAGCCATTCGTAATGGGACAGAGGCATTCCAGGCCACCCTACCCGGCCTTGCTCGGCAGATTTATGTATACTTTTGGCTAATAAATTTGTCCATATAAAGCAACGAGCCCTCTGCATTCCCTGTGCCTTGTAGCTCCTGAAGAGTGACTTCTGTCTCTAGCTCTCTGAGCTCTAAAACCTTTGAAGCAAAAGATGATTACAATTTTCCTCGCTGTGCTTTACCCTCTCCTGTAAAAGTGTGAAAAGTAGCAACTTCAGCCAGAAGGGTATGCGAGTGTACATGTATGTGTTTATAAGCTTCCGGTAGAAAAGGCTGAAAGTTTGAAGCCAAAAATTCAACACTTCAACCACATTCTATGGCCTGTTTTATTTAGAATTTTTGAAATATCTAGTAATGGTCATCTTGCCTCCCTACAAGTGTCCACACATTTCCTTGGTTATATAAGACCAAGGACTATTTTGGCCTGAGGCTAAGGGGCACCGGTATCTGTATGTGTATGTCAAATTAATAGTTCTTGAAAGAAAGAACAGGCCATGGAGCTCTCACTTACCTTCTTTGGCGTGTACGTGGATTTTCATAGGCTGCAATGGAAATACTGTGGACGAGGATTATCTCTTCAAGCTTAGGTGTAAACACTGGAGCTTACTATAATAACTTGGATCGTGCACCGTTCCAGGAGCGAGGGTTATTTCCTCCAGACACTTGAGTGGATGGATCAGTTGCCAAGCAACTTGAATTCTTATGGGGCCAGGCTGGGGAACAAAAGGGCGCCAGGTGGTAATACATAGTAGGAAAATGACAAAGACACGTGGAAAAAGAAAGCCTCCGTCTGAGAACTGCAGGGCATAACTGTTTAGAAATGTGGACCATGCCCCTCCTTAATTCATTTCAACAGCTATCAGTCAGTGATTATATCTTCAATGCCTACGACTCTCTCCTTTCATTCTCCACCCTACCCATTCTTCCTCCTTGGATGGCTGGTTTTGCTATCAGAAATGACAACTAGTTTTATTATGTTTCTAATAATTATCCACTACTTCCTCACCCATTCACATAATTTCTTCTGTCTCTCCTCCCTCCCTCACCACTCATGTCTTATATACTTGGACTTTTCATCTCCTGGTCACAAGCTTCTTCTCTAAGACTGATTTTATGGATGAGACCATTGCTTCACTGATAGTTGATGCTTAGATACTCATGTGAGGTGGAAATACAGATTCTCAGAGCAGGCCTCTTGTGCCTACACTATATGAGACCTCTCCCCTGGACACCTATGTGCTGAGACTTAACATCCTGATGTCCAAGTGGAAATAATGGTGACAGTCCAAAAAAATCAGACACCCTGGTAAACCATGCAACATGAAATGAGCTTTGTAGATGAATACAAATACAAGTAAGTTGTATTTGTTCAGATATCCTATAAAAATAAGCCTTTTTCTCACTGTAGAAACCAGAACTAAAGAAAACCATGAATTCTTTCTTTTTGAGAGTTTGCTCCTTAGGTTTTGGGTTTTCAATAGGCTGTAACAACCTAGGACCATGTAGCCGCAGAAATCCAGTTGTTCTGGAGAATTTCAGGAAAATGAGAGTATACTAAAATTTTGGGACATGTCTAAAGGAACAAGGAACTATTATTTATTTAGTGCCTACTCTATGCTTGGCATTGTGCTAGTCATTTCTTAATAGATTTTAAAACTTAATCTTCAAAAATCCTTGTATTGTGGGTATTATCCACATTTACAAATATGAAACGAAGGCTTGAAGAGGTTAAGTAACTTACACAAAGCCACTCAGCTCCTGAAAACCCAGGCTTCCGTCCCCTGTGTACTTAATTCTCCTAAGCTACATTGTTGAGGAAGTATTTCCTGTTGAGATGCAAGTAAACCGGTAGAGCAAGTTTAATGGGAGGCTGCAGTGTGGGTGCTATGTGATTGGTAATTCTTCCCAGGGTGCGTGTGGGGGATGGGGAGAGAGAGAGGCATGTCAGTAGCTGTTGGAGAAACGGGAGGAAAGATGTGAATGTTTGCACATTTGGGGTCCTTCCTTACTTCTTGGCTATCCATTTACACTGAGCTCAGCTCTCCCTACTTAACTTTTCCTCTTCTCCAAGTTCTGGTTCTTTTTTTTTCTTCTTTTTTTCCTGCTTTCATTGCCCTTCTGCCTTTGTTTGCCCATTTAACTGCTATAGTACCCCGTTTCCCTGAAAATAAGACAGTGTCTTATATTAATTTTTGCTCCCAAATATGCACTAGGTCTTATTTTCAGGGGATGTCTTATTTTCCCATGAAGAAGAATACGGTATACATTTATTGTTAAATGAAAATAAAGGAAATTTATTACCTATATACAGTATGGTAGTACGGTAGTTGTCAACACAAACCAGACAAACTGTGATCCTACAGTATCAAGAATTTACTCATTTATTCAATGACAATCATGTCATCATCTTCTGGAACATCATCATAACAATCCAATTCCTGAATTTCCTGGTGAATTTCTTGTGACTCCATTTCTTTCAGAATCAGTGGACCAAATCTCTCATGTTTAGCAATAGCACTGTCTTTAAATGAGTACTTCTTGTCAAGGTAGCCTGCTCGCAGTGCATTTGCAATGCAACTGTCAGTGATTTTCTCCCATGAATTCTTCACCCATGTCACAACTTCTTGCAGTTTAGGTTTCACAAACTTTCCACGCTGATTCCTCTCCATTCACACAGCAGTGACGTCAGGACTCCGCATAATGTCACTGGTTGCTAGATGCCAGTCGGGGCGGCCCTAGCGACCAGTTTACGGTAAATTAATTTTCATTCTGAGACAGAGCCTGGGGCCTTATTTTCAGGGGGATGCCTTATATTTCACTCAGAAGGAAACCTGTAAGTAGGTCTTATTTTCGGAGGATGTCTTATTTTCGGGGAAACATGGTAGATATAATGATGCTCCACCAGAACACCTTGGATTCCTTTTAGCTTCATTTGTGTACCTCTCTTCCTGATTTCCATGTGTTTTTGCTGCTAACAAGCCATACCTGCAACTTCTTTAGAAGACTGCAGCCCCCCTTCAGGAGAGTCAGAAGTGCCTAAAGTTTACACTGACCCTCTTACTCCTGCCCCCAGGGGCACTGAGTGAGCGTCTGATGAAAACAACCAGTTCCCTTGCCTCCCATCTGGATCATTCACTCTTAGTTAGAACTTTCCACTTGGAAGCGTACCCACTAGATGAGTCCAAGGCTAGGACTTGGCCTGAAACTGCACCTTTCCTTGGCTTTGACCTTGTTTTTCATTCTGTTTCTTTCAGTGTCTTTGCAGTCTTTCTGAGGGCACTTTCTTCATAGATCATTTGCTCGTGAATTTTTGTTCCACATTCTGGGGAATACTCAGATTTTTAAAGGCTGTTGGATGGAGGATCTGAGATGCCACTGTCACATGGGAATCCAAAACACTTCCATGGCTTTTGTGTTAGGCTGAGGGAGAATGGAGGCCGGGTGATAAATGAGGTTCTGGTCCTGGGACCATCTTAGAGTGGGCCCAATGGGCCTCTGCACTCATCTGGTAGTCATTTTCCAATTTCCTGACCAAATAATCAGGGTGGACATTTTAGCATCTAGCTGAGGACGCACATTGGTTCTCTAACTGTGGGGGTAAGAGCTGTTGCAGTAGGAAAGACCAAGTGGATGTTACCCAGGTCAAGGTGGTAAATCAACTCCTGTGTGAGTGGCAGAGATTAGCACCACCCTTAAAACCAACACAGATGGTCAACCCCATGCTATCCCTGCTTAATGCTCCATTCTCCTTCCTGAAGAAGTCAGATGAGTCACGGCAGGTGACAGTGGACTCCCAGACACTCAGCCAGGAGACAGTCTCAACATAGCTGCGATGCTGCACATGGTGCCTTTGCTAGAACGGATCAGCACTGCTTCTCATTTGTGGTGTGTGGCTACTGAGCTGGCAAATGTGTTCCCTTCAATACCTATTGTGAACGAGGATCAGAAGCATTTTCCCAGGAAGGACAACAGCGAACAGCCCCAGACTTCCTCTGGGCCCAAGGGAACTCCCCTGCCTCTGTCCCAGTCTAGTTTGAAGGGACCTTGGTTATCTGGACATTTGGTTCTCTCTATTGGAGACATCATGTTAATTATCTATGAGCAGGAGATAGCCAATACTATAACTGCTTGTGGATACCCCGGTAAGACCTTGTATTGCAAGACTGAGAGAAACTACAGAGATTAAGGAGCCTGCCACTGCAGTAAAGTTTGTTGTATGGTTCCAGTGGTCTGGAGCTTGGTAGGACTTCACAGCAATGCAGCAGTGGGCCTGTGCTCATAGAATGCACTGATTGTACCATGTCCCCCCACCATCCTGCAGCAGCCGGTTGGATAGAATGGTGGAATGGCCCCAGGTAGGTGGCATTGCCTTTCAGGCCTGCGGCATGCTTCTCTAGAAGGCTGTGTACACTCTGAATCTGTGTCCAGCATATGGTGCTGTTTCTCCGACAACCAGGATTCATGGGTCCAGGAATCCAGGGGTGGAACTGGGGGTAGCAGTTGTACCCAGTGACCCATTAGCAAAACCTTTGCTTCCAGTTTTGGTGGCTTTATGCTCTGCTGGCCTGGAGTCCTTAGTTCCAGAGGGAGCAATGCTCTCACCAGGCGACACAACAATGATTACACTGACCTGGAAGTTTAGACTGGTGCCCAGACTCTTTGGGCTCCTGATGCTTCTGAGTCAACAGGCAAAGAAGAGGGTTACTGTGCGGCTGTGGTGACTGATCCAGACTGCCAAGGGGCGGCTGGACTGCTGCTCCACAGTGGAGATGCAGGAAAAAAGACTGGGATACAGGAAATCCCTCAGGGCATCTCTTAGTACTAGCAGGCCTGTGGGTAAGGTCAGTGGAAAATTAGAACACTATCCAGGACTACTAACCGGGCTAAGATGCTGCAGGGATGAAGGTGTGGGTCACTCCACCAGGTAAAGAACACGCCAGGTGTGCTGCTTGCTGAAGGCAAAGGGAATGCAGAATGGGTGTTGGGGAAGACAGTTATAAATATCAGCTACAAACTTCGGTTTTGTTCCTTTCTTATTCTTTTATTACAGCAATTTTAAACCTTTTCATTTCATGGCACACGTAAGCTAATTACTAGAATTCTGTGGCACACCAAAAATATATATTTGTTGCCAATCTGACAAAACAATAGTACAGTTTTGATTTACACACACGCACACACACAAAAATAGTAATTACCTACCCTTTTTGTTCCAAAGTGACTTTTAAAAATTAATTCCTGTACTTGTATATAAAGATTTCCAATACTAAGAATTAACTGCAACCTTATTGTGCCATGAGACCAATAAAATGCAACGCTGCTAATATATTAATGGTTTACAGTGGACAGCTATTGTTGTGTTGGTTGTTGTCATTTTTAAAAATTTGATAATCTAAGGGAAAAGAGGTCAGTGTCCCTGACTAAACTAGACAGGTATTGCATATGTTCAAAATCCTTGCTGCACGCCAGTTGAAAATCACTGTCTTATTATGTAATATAGGATGTATTGACTTTATACCATGGTGTTTAAGTGTTTTGATTTTATATCACAGTGTTTAAGCTATAGAACATCAAGGAGAAGAGTCCACCTCACTCAAGGGCTTTACCTCCTCTTCTGCGGAAGGGGTGGGTGAGTGTTTGTGGTTCTCTGCAGGATAGTTTCATCATGTTAGGCATAGTTATGTGTGCCTGATGGTTCATTTTCATTGGCCACAGGTGCTCAGACTAAACATTATTTCTGGGTGTGTGTGTGTGTGAAGGTGTTTCCTGATAAACTCAACAAAGTAGATTGCCCTCCTCAATAAAGGTGGACAGTATCCAGTCCTTTGAGGGCCAGAATAGAGCAAAAGGTGGAAGACTAAGGAATTCATCTGTGTATGTTCTATCTCAGTTGTTTGAACTGAGACATCTCACCTCACCTTACCCAGCCCTGGGGCTGCCTAGGTCTCAGGCCTTTTGACTAGAGCTGAATTACTCTGCAGGCTTTGCTGGGGGTCCAGCTCCCGGACTGCAGAGTGTGGGACTTTTCTCCCTCCGCATTCTTCATTGTGATATTCTTTTCCTAACAAGTGTATTTTATTATTCTTACTATTTGTGTTAATTCTTACTTGAGATTGCTTTTTCCATTGATTTTTAGAGAGAGTAGAAAGGAGAGAGGGGGAGAGGAACATCCAAGATGGCGGCCTAGGCAGTCTCCTAAGCTGCCGCCTCATCAACAATTTAATTAAAAAAAACAACTAAAATCAAAAAGGATTTCACCAAAACGTCAGGAAAGCTGGCGGAGTGGAATAGCTACAACTAGAAAGAAAGAGAGAGGCTCACGGATCGGACTGGGAGCCGAAAAGCACTGAGGTAGGGAGACGCTCGCGCACGCGGCCGCCGAATACCTGCCTGGCAGGTTGGGGAGGAATCCCCGATTGCACGGAACCTTTTCGGACTGTACTGAACCCCAGCCCCGGCTGAAATTCCGTGGTCCCAGGCTCATACGGGTGGAGAAAGGCACCCAGAGACTCAGAGACTCAGAGACTCAGAGACCGGGGACCTGGAGCCGCAGTCGCAGTCTGCAGGGTCTACAGACTCGCGAGTGTGAGCAAGTACGCGCTGAGGTCTGACCACCGCCTCTCCGGAGCGGAAGGAGTCAGAGGCTCCAGGTCTGACCGCGGAGGCTGCCGCCGCCTCTCTGTACAAGGTGGCGGCCTCTCCGTAGCGGAAGGAGTCAGAAGCTCCAGGTCTGACCGCGGAGGCTGCCGCTGCCTCTATGTACAAGATGGCGGCCTCTCTGTAGCGGAAGGAGTCAGAAGCTCCAGACTACAGAGACCAGCCCAAGTCCAGGGGAGCCCCTGCGGCACCCACGCTCTTGCTTGGGGAAACTGGGCCGGTCAGGCGGAAACTCAGGCGAGTGCACAAGGGCAGGGCGGAAGCCAAGACTGTCAGTTCAGCCCTGAGACTCCGCCCCATCCAAGCTGAGCAGAGGTTTCTGCAGTTTTTCAAGTCTGATCCTATAAGACTGTCTCCAATACAGAAGTTATCCCAGAGTAGACACAGCTGATACCCACAACCAATTGGCCTGAAGGTCAATTCACAACAATAAAGACTTAGCTACAACAAAGCTGTGCACGCAGTCCACAAAGGGGATCACCAAGAGTGTCTACCTCAGGTAACTGAGGAGGCTGACCCACTGTGCTATATAGGACACCAAACACACAAAGCCATCCTACCAACTCTGAAAAATAGTGATAATGCCGAGACAAGGAAATAGATCTCAAACAAAAGAGATGGAGGATATAGAGTTCAGAACTACGGTTCTAAGGTTATGCAACAATATCCTAGAAAAGCTCGATAAACTTCATGAGACCCAACTAAAAAGTATAGATAAACTGACTAAATTGGAAAATATTATGCAGAGATCCAACAGCAGAATGGAAGAACACAAGAATCAGGTCAAAGAGCCAAAAGACACTCCGCTGGAGAAGGAAGAAGAAAAGAGGATCCAGAAAGTTGAAGATAGTGTAAGGAGCCTCTGGGACAACTGCAAGCGCAGCAACATCAGAATTATGGGGGTGCCAGAAGAAGAGGGAGTGCAAAATACTGAAAACATATTTGAAGAAATAATATCAGAAAACTTCCCTCACCTGGTGAAAGAAATAGACTTACAAGTACAGGAAGCCTACAGAACCCCAAACAAGAGGAATCCAAAGAAAAATTCTTCTCGACACATCATCATCAATATGCCAAGGGTAAAAGACAAAAAGAGGATCTTACAAGCAGCAAGAGAAAAGCAGTTGGTTACCTATAAGGGAGCACCCATACGACTATCAGCTGATTTCTCAACAGAAACCATGCAGGCCAGAAGGGAGTGGCAAGAAATATTCAAAGTGATGAATAGGGAGAACCTACAACCAAGATTACTGTATCCAGCAAAGTTATCATTCAGAATTGAAGGGCAGATAAAGAGCTTCACAGATAAGAAAAAGCTAAAGGAGTTCATCACCACCAAACCAGTATTATATGAAATGCTGAAAGGTATTACTTAAGAAGAGGAAGAAGGTCAAGTGAATTAAAAATCTCAGGAATAGAATAAACTGGTGAATATAATAGAATTAGGGGCAAAGAAAGGGAGTGGATAGATAATTATCAGGGTGAAGGGGTGTGGGGTGCAGAAAGAGACTGGATTAAAATTGTATAACCTATGGATGAGGACAATAGTGGGGGGAGGGGGTAAGGGCAGAGGGTGGGGTGGGAATTAGGTGGAAGGGAGCTATGGGGGAGAAAAAGGAGAAACAATTGTAATAATCTGAGCAATAAAGATTTATTAAAAAAAAACACCACGAAAAAAAAAATAAAAAAAAAACAAACAAAAAACAAATGAATAAGACAAAACAGAAACAAAGTCATAGAAGAGTAGAAACTGATGGTTGCCAACGGGGAGGGTGGTGAGATGATGGGCAGAAAAGGGGAAGGAGATTAAGAAGTATAAACTTCTGGGTATAAAATATCATGATAAAATGTACAGCATAGGGACTATAGTCAATAACAAGTATGGTGACAAATGCACTAGATGCACTGTGGTGATCACTTCATAAGGTACCAGTATATAAATATTGAATCACTATTGTACATCTGAAACTAATATAAAATTGTATGTCAAGTGTAATTAAAAATAAATTAAAACTAAATAATTAAAAAAAAAAAGAAAGGAGAGAGGGAGAGACAAAGAGAGAGAAGAAAAGAGAGAGAAAGAGAGAGAGAGAAACATCAATGTGAGAGAGACACACTGATTGGTTGCTTCTTTCACATGCCCTGACCTGGGCCAAGAATCAACCTACAACTCAGGTATGTGCCCTTGACAGGAAATTGAACCCTTGACCCTTTAGTGCTCTGGCGACACTCTATCCAGGAGCCACACGGACCAGGGCAAGTATATTTTAAAATAAGCATCATCTTTATATATTTTACTGGTTCTGTTTCTCTGGAGAACCCTATCACACCCTCTAATTTAAAAAATATGTTTTGGCACTTTCAAGTTCCTACCATTTAAAAAATAAGCACACTTGTTAGACCTCTGTGTTTAAGCAGCATGTACCGCACTTGGGAATATTGCTCTGATCCACTTACTGGATGATGCGGAAGGCTGCTAGTGCTGAATGAGGAAAGGTAAGGTTATCTTGGCAGGTCCAGGGGCGGGTCCAGGCTATAGTACAAGCAGCCCTGCCTTTTGGGACTTCTGACTGAGTGGATCCCATGATTCCAGGGGAATAGGTCCTGAAGACATCACACGGGCTCTCTGGTGAGATCTCATAGGTGCATCACAGGGCAAAACCCAGGTTCGCAGAGAGCCACCTGCAAGCAAGAGCTATTTGCCACTCACGAAGCAGCTCCTGGTCTGCCGTTGGCATTGGCCGATGTTGGCCACCCGACCACGGGGCGTCAGATGATCACAGACCAGAGCAGCCCATCGTATGTTGGGTGTTTTTGGACCCAGGTGGTCAGAGAGTGTCGGGCCCCGCAGCCACCTGTCGTACAGTGGAAGTGGTGTATCCAAAATCAGGCACCCGCTAATGTCTGAGGGCACCAGGGGACACACGTCCTCCTGACAAAAAGGTGGCTCAGCTCTCCATGTCACCTACCCCTGAGCAGCATTAGCCGGGTTGCCCTCAATGGAATGTTCCCAGTTGTTTAGTTGCAGAACTGTGTTCTTACCTGAGAAGTATCTTCTTCACTGGCATCCAGAGAAGTTCTTTTTTTAAAAAAATTTTTTTAATTGATATTTTACAGAGAGGAAGGGAGAGAGATAGAGAGTTAGAAACATAGATGAGAGAGAATCATTGATCAGCTGCCTCTTGCACACCCCCCACTGGGGATGTGCCCGCAACCAATGTACATGTCCTTGACCGGAATCGAACCCGGGACCTTTCAGTCCGCAGACCGACGCTCTACCACTGAGCCTAACCGGTTTCGGCCGGAGAAGTTCTTAAGCACCCAATGCCTGAAGATAACTCTTTATTCCCCATCACACATCCCCCTAATTTGCATTTTTATCATAGTTGACATTAGCCACCGTCCTATTGGCTGACATCTCTGTGCGCGTTGACTGCATCCTCCCAGAGCCGAAGCTCCGCCAAGGCAAAGGCCTTGCTTCCTTTGCAGATGGCTGCCTCCCGCCCGCACTGGGCGGAGCCATGCCCACTGTAAGCGCTAAGCAATATTTGCTAAACGAATGAATAATACATTTGCAGAGTTCATGGTTAAGGCTCCGAGCTTATGTAATTGTCTTGAAAGAGTTCTTAGGAAAGAGACCTGGGTCGCTAACGGTGTTTGCAATAAACTCCTTTCTTGGCGGAGAAGACAAAGCCTGCTGTGATGGTGAAGGCGCGATAACGCCGGCCACCAGGAGGAATAAAGAGGCATGCTGCAGCGCGGCTTCGCAGGAGAGCCTTTAATCCCTGGCTGCTGGGAAGACGGGCCGCAGATCCTCTGCTCCGTGTGCCAGGATCCCCAGGGAGCTGGCAAAGGACGAGCAAAGTCAGCTCTTGAGGAAAGAAAGGCGAAGTCACTGGTAGCAACAGGTACGGCAAACAGTGTCGCAGTTGCTAACGAGACCATGGGCTCGACCTGGGAGCTCCCCAAGGGGAAGGTCATGACGTCACGCTGACGCATTCCTAGGTGTCTTCTTACCCAGCTCCGGTTTATCTGGAGAGACACTTGGAGGTATTTATTGCAATTATTACCACCCCTTCCTCCCCATATTTTACAATTTGTTTTACGTAAGTTGAAAGTCCGTACCATGGGAACAAAACTTATTTACTTACTGTTAATCCTCACCTGAGGATATATTTTCCTTTTATTTTTATTTTATTTTTTTAGAAAGAGTGTAAGAGGGGATGGGGAGAGAGAGAGAGAGAGAGAGAGAGAGAGAGAGAGAGAGAGAGAGAAACATCGATGTGAGAGACACATTGATTGGTTGCCTCCTGTATGTGCTCTGACCAGGGCCAGGGTTTGAATCTGCAACCCAGGTAGGTACCCTTGACCTGGAATCAAACCCGGGACCCTTGGATGGGCGGGCCGACATTCTAACCACTGAGCAACACAGGCCAGGGTGGTCAAACTCCCCCCCCCACATGTTCTGTATTATGTGGTAAGGCACAGTTTATTATTCGTTGGAATGTTCAAGTATTAGGAAAAATGAATATTTCTTGCTATTTCCAACTGTAAGCAGAACAAAACCTCAAATGAAAGAAAGGCACATGTTTGCAAAGTCCGTCTCACACGTCTGTAATCAAATAAGCATCAATGCCTCTGGGAACACGCGCACACAAAGGAAAGAGGAAGAAGAAGAAAGGAAGAGACGTGGCCTAGAACTGTTTTATTCTGACTTGGTTGTTGCCCTAGCCATGTGTAGAACCTGCAAGTGGTGGCTTACCGTCTCCGAGGCTCCGATTTCCCGCTCCCACCAGAACCAGGGTGTCCACAGACTATGCCCGGGAGGACTGTGTGTTTTTTTTTTTTTTCCCTTTCATTTTTAGTTCTGTGTGTCCATCACAGAGTATGGGGATATTTGCACTTGGTCTTAGCCAAAAGGCCGGGAAGCGGTGAGCAGGGAGAAGGTTGGGCAAACTCCAGAAAACCACTTCAATGCAGAGAACCTCACAGGGTGAGATCCAATTTGCACACGATTATTGCCCTGGGTGGGTCGCACGTTATTACCTGAAAATAATATTGTTTGTGAGATGTGACTATTTTGAGAATACTTTCCTAACCAGCTTTTCATACAGCCACTGGCCTAGGTGGAGCGTGCTGGAGACAGAGCCCTGGGTGGTGACTGCATTCAGTGTGAAGGCAAGCAGGGCTACTTCCCATCGTGTCCTTCGAAACAAGAGGTGGGCACCGAGAGAGCCCTTGGCCCGCCCTCTCCTCTTCAGAGCATTTTCATCCTCAATGGGCTCCGACATCCGGTCGGCAACAGACTTTTAAACACCCACCCAGAGGGCAGAAGTCCAGGAGGAACCTGGGGTTTGCTTTCCTCTAGGGGTTCATTCTGACTTACTGGGTTCAGCCTGCTTTGTACTATATCCCTCAACCACAGGGTGAGGACGGCAACTTCCCCGAGGAGAGCCGCCCCATCTGCTCGCTGCCTGCTCTTTCCTGCTCAGGTATTAGCTGTTCCGATGGCAGAGCTGCGCTGGCTTCCCCAGGCCCCTCGCTCCCTTCTAATGCGAGCCAGGGATGCAAAGTCCCCGGCGTGGCCTGTCAGAACTTGATAGCTCTGTAAACACTGAGATCTCTGTTGCCATAACACCGGGGAAAATAATACGGGATCCTGCATATAAATATAGCGGAGGCCTTGGGGGAATGGGGGCATTTCTAAACGACTTGAGCTCTGTCTCTGTCACGGCCTAATCTCCTATCAATAAATGTCAGCGCAGTCACCGAACGCAGACTGGATTTTCGCCTGCCTGTGGCGCTCGGCCTCCCAGACAATGCTTTTGCTGAGGGAGTATCTTTTCGCCAGCGCAGTTATCTCCTTTGTTTTCTTTCTTCATTATTCGCGTAAGCCAAGGGAAATGAAAAGCATCTTATTTCAAGCAAAAGGGCCTGTGAATGATTAACTCTGGTTCCAGGCATTGGGCCTTTGCATAGCAACGCTCCGTTTCCAACCGGGAAAGGCTGAAGGCAGCGGCGGCGGCGGCAGCCCCGGGATCTGAGACCAACATCCTCAACCGGGGGTGGTGAGGAAGGGATCGGGGCTAACCCTTGTGCTTAGGAGGAGAGTTCTCTGTAGTTGGCTCCTTTCATCTGGCGTTGGTTTTATTGCACTTTTCTTGGGTGTGAGGTGGGGAGGGGGTGATGTGTTTTCCTGATTGTTTACTTTCATAAATACTCTTGCTCCTGGAGAACACCTGAGGATCCAAGGGGAACCTGGCCATGATCATGGCTTAATCAAGTGTATGCCGCTATATTTTTATATGTTTTTGTCCTTAATATTATCCCAAATGGGACTGACACTGCCTACATTTTACATTTAAAAAAATGGAATCAGCCAAAACCGGTTTGGCTCAGTGGATAGAGCGTTGGCCTGCGGACTGAAAGGTCCCAGGTTTGATTCCGGTCAAGGACATGTACCTTGGTTGTGGGCGCATCCCCAGTAGGGGGTGTGCAAGAGGCGGCTGATTGATGATTCTCTCTCATCGATGTTTCTAACCCTCTATCCCTCTCTCTGCCTCTCTGTAAAAAAAATCAATAAAATATATATATTTTAAAAATGGAATCAACAGAGAGCTTCATAATGGCCTTGGATTTTTATTTTAATTCAACAAAAGTTTTGTTTGGCACCCTTGGGATTATATATAGCACACAGCGTTAAGTGAAAGAAGGAGAAGCAAATGGTGTGAATATGTGGTTCCAATGAGCAGGACCCACACTGAACAAATAAGGATGAAATCAAGACCAAGTCCATATCTCTTTGTGGACATTTTGGTGCTTCTGCCCTGATACAACCGGGTCCATTGTCATGGAAAACAAGACCCGACTTAAAAGAGTCCAAGGACATGAAGTGGAAGCTGAGGACAGAAGAAACACTGCATGGAGAATTTAGGAAAAAGGCAGTATAGTTATAATAGAGCCAAAATATTTAGGACACTTAAATTTAGACTGCAAGTCAGTCCAGATGTTTATTTATTAATGTTAATAATGTTTCCAGTCTTGTTATAGAATACCAAGTCCCAGGGGCTCCACTTCGGAGTTTAAAGACAAACGCGTGGTCTTTATTCTTTTCCAGCCCTGTTTTAATTTTAGGGGCTTTCTATAGCCACGATTTCCCTGTAAAAGTGTTTGCACAATCGTGAGCACCTCCTGATGCTTAGCAGAAGGTCTGCGTGAGACAGTGGTCTCCCACAACCTTCCCCTTCCTGCATTTCTCTTCTTGCTTCCATGACAATAAAGAAAGAAACTTGGCACAAGAGTATAATCCGTTCCTGCCTGTTTCTCATCTGAAGTCATAAACCTCTGCCATCCCACCCAAGACTAGGATTTCGGCTGGCATGAAACAGCTGTCTGCTGAAAGGTTTATTCTGGTACTAGCCGAAGGCAAAACTATTTTAATTGGAGGCCCGGGGCTGCTCTCCAAACCTCACCATCTCTGGGCCATTCCCAAGAGGAAACCATTGAGGAAAAGGTAGAAGTTACATCCTTTCTTATACTTTTGGAAGCACGGAATGTCGGTGAGGTTGAGAGCATTTTACTGGTCTAAGCTCTCTCGATCGGATGCTGTGGAGTCAAGGAGGCTGAGGCACACAAGCCGGGTCAGCAGAGAGCAGGGTGCAGGGTCCGGGGGCGAGTCTCCCTGACGGAGGGTCGTCAGTGCCCTGGGAATGCGAAGCCAGGCTTGGCGGCTATTC
This sequence comes from Vespertilio murinus, assembly GCA_963924515.1. Lineage (NCBI taxonomy): Eukaryota > Metazoa > Chordata > Mammalia > Chiroptera > Vespertilionidae > Vespertilio > Vespertilio murinus. The sequence continues at coordinate 37,744,415 of OZ004708.1, forward strand.
CGGTTTGTCCATAGTAGTTCCCCAATTCTGATTTTTTAAAAATGTGAATTCTGCATAGTTTTAAAATGGCAATTCATTTGAACTGAAGTCAACCATCGTTCAGGTCCATCAAACCAAGACTCTGAATGTTCAGGGCGGCTGGTATCCAAGCCCCAGGCTCTGCTCCCGAGTTTCTGAGGGTGGCCACTGTATTTCTCAGCTCCTGGGGATCTAACTCTCAGGCAGCATCCTTTACTTACATTTTTTCACTTTTTTATTCTAGGGAGTATGGTGGAAAGCGAAGAACACAAGCTTTGGAGACGGGGGATCGAGGGTTTTCTAGTTCTAGATTTTACCAAATTGTGAGCGCAGCAGTGTGGTCCCCGAAGCCTCCCTTAAACACGTGGAAATGAAAACTGATTTACAGCATGTTTGGAGGGTGAAACTAACTGCGAAGCATAAAACGCTTTGCCTGGTTCTTAGGCGCTCTTTGCCTGGGTGCTGCCATTCTGGTCATTGCCAGTGGGTGGCCCACTTTGGAAGAGACAGGCCTGCATCCAAATAAAAAGGACCTCTCTCAAGACTCCATATGCTTTGCAATACAAAGAAATTGAATTACGAGTCAGTCTCCGTGGAGAACTTTGGAATCAGAAGAGGCTTTGAGGAATCAAACGCCAACAGCTAGAAATGAATAGAAACCAATTTTGTCTTAGACGTTAATATTTAGACATTAATATTATCTTAGACAATTGATAAGTGAATGCTTTAATTGAAATGCAGTATGACACATTAAGACTATGACTTGCTATGAAAATAAATCAAAGACCATAATGGAACTATGTTGTGAAGTAAAAGAATGTGGATTACATTCTTTCTTCCCAATTTCTATAGGATTTTTACTTGGAAATGAATGGGTGAATGGCACGTAAGATATTACTTTCTTGTGTATCCATGGCAGGGATGCTCCTAGGAGAGGTTTCTTCTCTGCTAGATAAGAGTGTGCTTCTGAGGCCCAGTTCCAGGCCAAGAAGATACTGCTCCATGAATCTGTGCATGATGGTGGTCCAGGGGCCACTCACCCAAGTGGGGTGCATAAAAATGGAGTGTGAGTAGATACATTGATGTTCCTCCCTTGTTTTCCATTCAAAATTAGGTGCCATTTAAAGCTTCAGTGTACAGAGGAAGAGATTTCCTTCCTTCCTTTTCTTGGAACAGCTGCAAGTAATAACAGAAATGAACAAAACAAAACATTTGGTCTAACAAATAGTTCCCTGGTAAAAAACAAAATAAGGTAGTTACATAAAATGGTTCAGTGTATCTGGCCTCTTTCTGAAGACATACTCTTGTCTGATAAGAGCTCTGTGACAGCACGGGGGCAGTTCCGTGGCTATGGCACAGATTATTTGAAGTGAACACTATGAGCCATTGTGACAAAACTCTTTTATTCCTAAACTTAATGGTAAAAAGTGATGCCACATATGAGTCTCAGTGACTCTTGGTGACTTGTAAGAATTATAATGAATAATAATAATGTCATCAACCATGAGATAGGAACTATGCTAGGTGCTTGGTGGATGTTGCTTAAAATCCTCATCTCCCTTTACTCAGGTCTTCACCTCCACTTCATTGAGGGGTAAACTGAGTCTCAGGCATAAGGGGCTTCTCTTGGGCCATATAAATGGTTAAATGAAGCTAGGATTAAACTGGATTTGTTGCTCTAGGCCTTTCTAAAGTATTTTAAGGCGTAATTTTTCCCACTTGTGGGAAATGGAAGTTACCTAGAAATCCTCAGGGATGCTAGAACTCCAGCAATTCAATAGCAACACCAGAAATAGAACAAGATCACTTGATACAGGTCAGAGGCATAATTACTTATGATCCCCGCTATTTATTAGAAGAGAAAGAAGTCTCCCACTTATGCTTACTGCATACATAGCAGAGAAGAAAAAGGGAAAATAATTGGGGAAAAAAGGGAGTAAGAAGGAGTAGAATATTGAGATGTTGGGTCTTAAGCTTGGTTCCCTAAAATGAATAAAGGGCTAGTAAATTTGACTGTAGTCAAGGACTAATGGTGGCTGACCTTTCATAGACAAGAAGTGGTCGTCCAATAAATGTTGCATCAACAAGTTAGTTATTTGGTAACTTGGCTTCCATTTTCTCTGGAGAACCCTTTCCCCCAAAACTTTTTTCTATCCCAGCACAGCCATCTCTATCTTAAGAAGACTAGTAGATGATGGGTAAATGACGGACTATCCTGGTACAGAGAGGTTTATTCTCCCAGAAGATAAGTCAGCATGGCAAAACACAATGCAAAATCTGAGTGTGGTGACCCCTCCCCCCTTTCTTTTCCTTTGGTAATGGGTTTTAGGTCATTTACTCTCATGCCCATCTAAAAATTAGTCTACTTTAAAACATCAGACTGGGGCTCTGAAGGAATGGGAAAATACACATAAAGTGCACTGTATGAAGAAGGCAAAGCAAACTCATGGAAGGCCAGTCTTACCACATTTAGTTCACAGAGATGCAGTCCTCCCAGGCTCCTCACCATCACTGAGAGGAGGAAGATTGAGAGAACTGGATGGCGATAATTCATCATGGAAGGGCTGAAGTAGCAAGGGCATGCATGGGAAGATCAAAAACAGAACACAAGAAAAGTAACAGGAGGGAAACAATTCAGAAAGCACTTTGGAGAAAGGAAAACTGAATGTGGAGCTTAATGCCTAGAAGCAAATGAAAGGCTACTCAGACTTTGAAAGGACAGACAATCAGGGCAATGCTGGCTGAGGTAGTTGGTGGTGCTGAGCTGCTCAGACACCATTACACTGATGGGAAATGGAAGCTCTGGGCCAACTGGGTGAAGATACCTGCTCACTCCTTGTGGAATATTAGCTCAGACCTTGGGAAGGAAGAAGGTGAGGCTGGGCTAGAAGTCCCCAAAGAGGAGACTTTTGGGGACATTAGAAAATAGTACAAGAGAGCCCCTGGTGAAACTTTTTGAATACCCAAGACTGTTACCAAGTAGGGACTTCTATTTTATAACTCAGATTTCCCCATAAAATAGATTATATGCATATTTAGTTATCTGCTGGAGTTGAACTATGGCTGGGATGGAGGAAGGCATGATACTTGGGAATACCAGAGATGGTAAAAGGCCACTCACTACCCAAGCGATGTAATTTCTGGAAGAGAAAATCTCCCATTATTAACCATGAGATGACAATGTACATTAATTCATATTTAGTAAAGAGAGGAGACCCTAAGAGAAGACTTTTCTGTGGAATTATGTTCTTGACAATAAGACAATTTTAAAGGAAATGCGTAGGGACCAAAAGAAAGAGAATGTGTAACAAGTGTCTGTTTAGTTTCATGTAAGGAAAAATAAAATATACATAAAATATGTTAAAATTAGTACAAAATACCCAGAAATAGTATTTAAATACCACTGAAGTCTTCCAGTGGGAGGAGGAATTTATATTAAATATGCCAGTTTCACTGGAAAAATGAAGAAAAATCATCTAGAACTATTCTTGTTAAAGTCAAAGATGGTCTATCTGGAATCAGAATAATTATGGTGAATCGAATCAAGAGGACACCATGTCTCATTCGTAAAAGATGCTCAAAATGTATTTGTTAAGTGGATAAAATAATTATATGTAAAGGAGTAATTGTATATTCCTTTGGGAAGTCTTTCTTTCTTTTAAAAAAATATATTTTATTGATTTTTAACAGAGAGGAATAGAGAGGGATAGAGTTAGAAACATCGATGAGAGAATCATTGACCAGCTGCCTCTTGCACACCCCCTACTGGGGTTGGGCCCCCAACCAAGGTACATGCCCCTGTCTGGAATTGAACCCGGGACCTTTCAGTCTGCAGGCCGACGCTCTATCCACTGAGCCAAACTGGTTTCCGCGGGAAGTCTTTCTTTTAGATGATCAGCTGCCCTTCCATGGACTCCATGCTGTCACGTACATTCCTTCTCTTATCCTGCTGTGTGCTGCACTCTCCTACTAAACGGTAAGCTACTCGAGGGTAGGAACTGATCCTTTGTCTCCATAGCTCCAGCACTGATCACAGTGCCTTGCACATGTCAGACATTCAAGAAATAGTTGTATAGATGAATGCCATTATTTACAAGAGTACTTGTTGAACCCAAATGTTAGATTAGAATTATACATGGAGGAGTAAAAGAGTTTGTGTTAAATACTAACATAACCTCTAGAAAGTCCATTAAGGAGCAGAAGGATGGTCAGGGTCATTTTTATAATTGAACCTATATTTAGATTGGGAAATGGATTATAATGCTGCAATGTGAACAAACCCTTTCTTGGGTACTAAAGAATTGAAGATGGAGACATGATTTTTACCAAAAAACACAGTAAGAAGGTGTCCTCCCCACACATTCCCCCAAATATCCAGGCTTCAGATTATACATGGATTACTTCTTGAAAAAAATTGTCCCAGAGGAAATTCAGCATCTATCTCCCCCTACTGGTGTCACATTAAGAGTGATGTCCAATTTATTTTTTTCTCCTTTTGACAGAAATGTTATAATTAAGATGAATGTTTACATTTGTTATTTGGGGAGAAATATTACTCTTCATTTAAAGTTTATGCATCCTACGAGATTTGTGCTGTAACCAGTTTACTAAGATTCAGAGTGTAAGTTGTTTCACCACAGAGGAGGAATGGTTAAATATTGTTTCTAGTTCATCTGTAACAGATTTACATGACAGTCGATTATAGAGGGCTCATACAATAGAAATTTTAATAAACTTTTTACTATAGAAAATTTCAAACACTCAAAAAAAAAGAGAGATAAAAATACAGTGAATTTCCATGTTTGTTTGTTCCATGACAAACAAGTCATAACCAATCTTGATTTATTGCTTCCCCAAGGTCCCACACTTGGGTCATCCTGAAGCAAAGTCCAAGCATTGTATCACACCATCTGCAAATATCTCAGTACATATCTGAAAGTTAAGGATGCTTAAAATATCCTCATAATATAATTATTATTCCTAACCAAAAATAGCAATATTTTCTTAATGTTAGCAAATATTCAGTGTTCAAATTTTCACAATTATTTAAAAAATTTGTAATCATTTTACAAATTTTACAATTTTGTTGGTTGAGCATCAACCTATGTACCAAAAGGTTGTTGGTTATATTACCAGTCAGGGCACATATCTGGGTTTCTGGTTTGATCCCTGGTAGGGCAGCATATGGAAGGCAACAATCTCTCTCTCTCTCTCTCTCTCTCTCTCTCTCTCTCTCTCTCTTCTCTCTCTCTCTTTCTCTCTCTCTCTCTCTCTCTCTCTCTCTCTCTCTCTCTCCTCCTCCTTTCTCCTCCTCCTCCTCCTCTCTCTTCTTCTCTCTAAGCATGTCCTTGGTTGCTGATTAAATAACACATAAATAAAATTTTAATTACTTATTTTACAGTTTGCTTGAAACAGGTTTTTCATGAGGGCTATATTGGTAATTGTGTGACACGTTTCCTAAAAAATCATGAAATTTATGAGATTTGTTTCCTTCTCCATTATATTTGTTTTTGGTGATATTTTTGTTAACAAGGCTGAATCATTTGTTCTGAATGTGTTCCACAATGTGGAATTTGCTGACAGGATCCCCATGGTGTTGTAGAATACATTCCTCTGTCCCTTGTATTTCCTGAAAAATTGGTGTCTAGATTCAGAAGCTTAATATTATTCAGGTTTGATTTTTTTTTGCAAGGTGCCATTGTGTACCTCTGTCACTCAATACCTGGCCCCAGTTGAAGTTCATTGTCCAGGGTACACTGTCTGGAGCAGCGCTTTGCAGCAGAACGTTCAGTGGTAATGGAAATGTCCGTCTGCACTATTCTGTCTCTGTTCTTTATCCTATTATGGTAGCCATGTGGCTCGTTAAGTGTGGCTAGTGTGATTGAGAAACTAAATTTTTAAAAAAGTTTAAAAAAATATCTATAATAATAAAAGCATAATATGCTAATTAGATCAGACAGCCAAATGTCCTTCCGGACAAAGCTGCAGTGGCTGTAAGATGCAGCGGTTGCCAGGGCTGAGGTCAGGCAGCTGTGGTGGCCAGCTGTGGCCAGCAGTGGCAGCAGCAGCGGGGTGATGGGTGTGACACCTTCCCCTGATTGGCCTGGTCACCTCCTGGGAGTAAGGCCTAAGCTGTCAGTAGGACATCCCTTGAGGGCTCCCAGACTGTGTGAACGGGGGGAAGGCTGGGCTGAGGGACCACTCCCAGTACACAAATTTTCATGCACTGGGCCTCTAATATATTTATATTTTTATTGATTTCAGAGAGGAAGGGAGAGTGAGATAGGAACATCAATGAGGAGAGAGAATCACTGATCAGCTGCCTCCTATATGCCCCACACTGGGGATTGAGCCTGCAACCCAGGAATATGCCCTGACCAGGAATGGAACTGTGACCTCCTGGCACATAGGTTGATGCTCAATCCACTGAGCCAGTTGGGGGAGGAGCCACAGGTAGTTGGCTGGCCAGCCCTGCCCCCTGGTTGAACTCCCAGTCAAGGTGGCAATTTGCATATTAGGCTTTTATTATATAAGATTTTGGCTTTATTTATTAGTTGTAATATTTTTATAAGGATAAACTTCCTCATTTCAATTATGTTGCTACCATGAGGTTCAATTCATAATGAAAAGGCAGAAAAGTTGCTTAATTCTTTCCCTGTATTTATTGGCTGTCAGAACAGTGAGTTGGTCCCCTGCATTCTCCAGAAGTGAGGCACAAGGCCTTTTGTTCTTGTTGTTGTTATGTGGTTGTATTTTGTGTTTCAGTTTATTGCAGTTATTCTTATTGATGCTCAGAGTGGTCCATCCTTGGCCAAAGGGGTACCTATTCAAACTATCTCCTGTGTGCTCTTGATACGATCCTGTAAGTCTCTGATAGTGTCCTGGCTTCCTGGTGTGTGTTAAAGTGTCCCAGAATCATCTGGTACTTTTCCTGCCTCTTGTCTGAAATAGCTATCTTTCCAAGAAATCCTGGTACTTAATGGTCAATGATATTTCGGGAACATACAATGTGGGTTCAGGAGTGATAATTGATATTGATCATTTCTTCTTGCTTTTACAAAAACAGAGTTATCCCTGACCGGTTTGGCTCAGCATATAGAGCATTGGCCTGTGGACTGAAGGGCCCCAGGTTTGATTCTGGTCAAAAGCATGTTCCTTGGTTGCGGGAACATCCCCAGAAGGAGGTGTGCAGGAGGCAGCTGATTGATGTTTCTCTCTCATCTATGTTTCTAACCCTCTATCCCTCTCCCTTCCTCTCTGTAAAAAAAAAAGAAAAAAAGAAAAAGAATTAAAAACCCTCCACAAAAACAGACCAGAAACAATAGGATTGAAATTCATTGTGGTTTTGTGTTCACTATGTCTTCAGTCAAATTCCTCAAGGATAAGAATCTTGACTGTTACTTCTTTTTTCAGAGCGCTGTGTGTAGAGCAGCCTCTAAACTTGCTATTGTCTTGCTCTGACTTCCATCAGTAACTTGTGTGACCTAAAGATGATACTTACTTTTTATTGTTTTAATTTGTGTTTACATGACACCCAATTCTGCGTCAATTTGGTGAAAAGAAACAGAAAGAAGATAAAAGAAAATAAAACCTCCCACTAAACCCCCCAAATCATTTGTGTGTTACTGCATAGACCTAATAGCTTATTCAGTGTTCAAAAACATTTTTTTATTGACTGATTAGATACAGGCAAGGTGTGTAGATACAAGCAAAGTTTGCTAATGTCCAAGAAAAATTAATCTCCTCAGTAGGAATTTGTAGAATTAATCAAAAATAACTGAATGCTGTCTGCAAAGAATATTATACTTTGGAATCAGTGAAACTAGACCAGGTAGTGTGTTTCTTGTTTTCTCAAGAGGTGAAAAAAAAAAAAGGATTTCCACTCCATTCAGAAAAACTAAAAGAAAGTGGATGTGTGTGTTGTTAGTGGTCAGGGAGGGAGGAGTTGGAGGAGAGAAAAGCACAATCATATGGTTTTTCGGTTAAAACTAGGAGAGATTTGTGGGTTTCACATCAGTCAACTTTCATTATTTTGTTCCCATCTTTTTTGACTCACATGGTTTCAGTTTGTTTCCAAACGTCTTTGGTGTAAAACTTTACCGTCACGAAACAGAGCAATTGAAAAATGTTAACAAAAAGTTTTGGAAGCAATCACTGAAATTTGCACAACTTTGCTAGCAATTATGTTTACTGTGAAAAAAGGGTGCCACTCTATAATAAATGCGGGTTTGGGATGTTTATGTCATTATAAGGCAGCCCACTGAAACAGAGAATTAAGACCACAAAGTTATATCTGTTTGCAGAAAATGGAACTTGTCAGAAAGCTAGAGAGTAGAGATTTTATATAGATTCCTTAAGGTACAAGAGGCACATTTTTATTGTGTGGAAAATAGGATTTTCCTAAACTGGAGGAAAAGTAATGATTTTGCATGCCACCAACTTGCATATAATATTGGATTTAAAAAGTATGAACTTTAAAAAAATTTAGGACATCTTTTGAAGCACAGACATAATTTTCTTAATGACATGAATCAGGATGAAACAGGAAAGTCATTGGGAGAGAGCACCGATTTAAAAAAATAATTCAAAAGTGTATATTTTTCTGTGGAACCATATTTAGATAAGACAGCACCGATGTAATCCTTTGACCTGCTTGTCTGCTAATCCTATGATGACAATAAACTCACGATTCAATTAATTGCATGCATTGTATATACTAACTCATTTAAGGAAAATGAGCTATCGTATCAGAAGTATTTATGGGGTGACTACAAGTTCAAGGTGCTGGCTTTACAGCATCAGTAAACAGACTTTCTATTTCTAGAAAATTTGAACTAAAATTAAAAAAAAATGACATCTGAAAATGGATAAGCAGGCAAAAGTAATCATGCAGGACCCATGCAGTATACAATAGGAACTAGATAGCCATTCACAGTCCATTAATAATTGCCTACCGAGGGCTTCTTCTCCTTTTTTTTTTTTTTTTAAAGAAAATGTATTGAGTACCTACTATTGTCAGATACTACAATAAACACTTTATAATCTCATGGCCAAATGCAGGGTGGGAAGGCAGAGGCAGCCCGTAGAAATATGTATGTTGAGGGCGGAGCTTGGCTTTCCTTCAATGGCAACGGTACAAGAAAGAGGGTGCAGGGCCATTGGACAGAAGTAGAGTTTTAGGAGGTAATTTTGGAAAGTTGGCTAAGCTGGGGTGAATACTGTGGAGGACCCTCTAGGTCGGACAAGCTAAGGCATGCTTACTTTTCCATGTAGGGTAAAGGAAAGCTGAAATGTTTTTGAGCAGAGAGCCTGACCTGGCCCAGAGCTGTGAGTGGCAGTGTGCAGGGCCTCGGAGGCACAGGTGGGGCCACGGTGCCATCCAGTGAGCGGCAGAGCTGGCCCCGCGTTGGAGGCGACCTTCTTTTGAGGCACTCAATGTACGAGTAAGATTTCCTAGAATCGTCTCCAATAGTAGTGGCTTATTGATGTGATCATCAATAATTCAGAACCACAAATATTTCCTCTGATTCTGCTGCCCGTCTAAAAGGTCTGACTTTGTGAAGGAAATGTTGAGTAAATAAGATGTTAAAGTCTCTAGACCAGTGGTTCTCAACCTTTCTAATGCCGTGACCCTTTAATACAGTTCCTCATGTAGTGGTGACCCCCAACCATAAAATTATTTTTGTTGCTACTTCATAACTGTAATTTTGCTACTGTTAGTGTAGATATATGCGTTTTCTGATGGTCTTAGGTGACCCTGTTAGCGGTTCTCAACCTGTGGGTTGTGACAAATTTTTTTCTTGTTATTTTACTTTAAAAAAAATAACCCACAGGTTGAGAACTGCTAGCAGGGTCACCTAAGACTATCGGAAGACACAGATATTTACATTACGATTCATAACAGTAGCAAAATCACAGTTATGAAGTAGCAACGAAAATAATTTTATGGTTGGGGGTCACCACAACATGAGGAACTGTATTAAAGGGTCGGGGCACTAGAAAGGTTGAGAACCACTGCTCTAGAATGTGCTAATGTTCAGTGACACTTTGTGGTGATGTTGGAGGGAAAGCAAATGAGAGTGCTCCTCTTCTCTTCCTCCTATTAACAACAATTTCTGGAAAGATGTGGGACTCAGGAGGTCCTTGGAGAAGGAAGGGTGCACACGGGGGACAACTGGGGAAAGCCCCCACTGGGTCCCTCCATTCCAGTCCCCACGAACACTTCTCAAACCCTCACAGGCGCGTCACCCCTTCATGCCACTCAAACAGCTGTCTTTCACAAAACACTCTTTTCTCTTCTTCTTTTTAAAAAAATTATTGCATTTTGAGAACTCTTCTTTATTTCAGATTTTTTATTTTCCATTACAGTTTATTTATGGTCAGTATTATTTTGTATTGGCTTCAGGTGTACAGCATAGAGCTTGGACCATCATAGTGTTCCCCTGGATATTTCTGGTGCCCAACTGGCACCACACAGTGATCGCAGTATTATCGACGATAGTTTCTAAGCTGCACTTTACCCCCTGTGACTCTTTTGTGACTACCAGTTTGTACTTCTTAAACCCATCACCTTTTCCTCCCAGTCTTCCAAACCCCTTCCCCTCTGGCAGCCATCAGTCCACTCTCTGTCTATGAATATCTTTTAATTTTGTTTGTTTATTTTGCTCTTTAGATTCCACATGTAAGTGAAATTATATAAGATTGGTCTTTTTCTAGTGACTTATTTCACTTAGTGTAATACCTCCTAGGTCCATCCATGCTGTCACAAATGGTAAAATGTCATTCTTTTTTATGGCCAAGCAATATTCCATTGTGTATATGTACCACAGATTTTTATCCACTCGTCCACTCATGGGTGTAAGGTTCTCCCTCCTCCCAACTGGTGGGCGGAGTTGACACATTACTGGCACCTGTCACAGAGACGTCTCCAATACATTGAACCATCAATCAGCACGTGCCAAAGTGTCCTGGAGCCCACCCCTTCCTGTTCTGCCCTGGGTCCAACCCCCTTCCGTTCTAGCCCTTAAAAAGACCCCCAGGCCAGCCACGTGCTGCTGCTCCTCCAGGTCCTGGAGGCAGCCCGGCTGGGTCCCCTGCCCCCTCCCCACTCCTTCAATTCTGGTTTCTCTACCTGAGAAACTTTATTTAAAATTCCTTGCTGGTCAGTTTCCTGCGCCCCTTCAAACCTTACAATGGGCACTTGGGCTGCTTCCATATCTTGGCTATTATAAATAAGGCTGCAAGGAACATAGGGGTGCATGTATTCTTTCAAGTTAGTGTTTTGGGTTTCTTAGGTCTTCAAAGAAATGGAAATATTGGATAATAAGGCAGTTCAACCTCTTGAAGAAGTTTGTACTATTTTCACCTCTTCTCATTGCTCTTCTACTGAACTCAAGGGTTTCACCACTTGGGATGTTCCATTCAAGGAGACATTGTTGTTGCAAGGTGATTTTATTTACTTGCGGTAAGAAAAGAGACAAGAGATTCACATTCAAAGCTCTGTCTCTTGGAAGTAAGGCTTAGCTAGTGCTTATGTACACTATTTAGTTAATTACACATTGATTTCCTCACTTAATTGATTGCTACGGGCTTGGGTTCCTGTCCAGCTCATCCTGTTAACAGTTCTGTCTGCAAAATACTGTGCTAGATTTTAGCATTTAGCAAACATAGCATTTCGTAAGAACTGCCCCGACCTTGAGACCCTTATCCTATCTAAATATTACTCTGGCCCTGGCTGGGCTTAGTGGATAAAACATCTGTCTATGGACCAAAGGGTCCCGAGTTCAATTCCCATCAAGGGCACGTAGTTTGGTTGTAGCCTCCTCCCAGCCCTGGGCCCTGGGTGGAGCTCGTGCAGGAGGCAAACAGTCGATGTCTCCCTCTCACATCCATGTTCCTCTGTCTTACCCTCTCCCTCCCACTCTCCCTAAAAATCAATGGAAAACATATCCTCGGGTGAGGATTAGCAACGACAACAAAATGATAAACATTCCTCCATTTGATGTCTGAATCCTCCTTTTCCTCTTCCCTCCTAACGGGGCCTCATTTAGGGGCTCCCATCATCAACCCCCGGAAGGGCTGATCAGTCCCAGAAAGGTGAGCTCCTCAGATTTGCAAAGAATCCTTTCAAAAGGTGGCTTGAACGTACGTAAGCGAATCTTTAGGACCAGCACACCCAGGTGGGTTTTAAACACAGAGGCCAGACTGGCACCGCACTGGGGGGCAGAGCGCTGTTTCCTGGGTGAAGTCACCGACGGGGAGGAGACTTATGCTCGCGTCAGGTTTCCCACCAGGAAAGATCAATATCCTATAGTCATGGTCTCCGAAGTAACAGTTTGCTAGGATGGTCAAAAGAGACTTTAACAGTTGGTTGCAAGCGATCAGGGTGTGATTTTGATAAGGATAAACCAGAGTGGAGATGGGATTCCTGGGGGCCACCTGGCTCTCACGCTTTGGGTAAAGTGAAATATAATTGTGTTTTTAAAGTGGGAACGTATCCTGCTGCTGGGAAGGGCAGCACCGGGGGTCTCTGCACCCCCTCCTTTTAATTTTTTTTTATTGTGAGCTTTCAGTGAGAATTTTCTGCCAATTTTCTGGCAGCAGCCGGGACACAGCAGTTCTGCTGGCAGTTTGGATTACGGATTGTCTAGATGACATCAATAAAAATAACGAGACCTACGTCTGACGGGCACCAAACTTGCTTAAAACGCGAATAAAAAAAATCACAGGAGTGGGAAGTAAGTCTTAAATTTTAAATATTTTTTTTCCTCATAATCCATATGGAAAGGCCATTTCTCAGTATTTTAGTGTTAAAAGTATAATAGCTGGAGAAGAATACGTTCTCTTCAAAGTGCCAATAAAATGTCATTTTCCAGGGCAATTCGGCCTGAAATCAACCTGTTTTATGGTAATTATGGGCTCTGGCACCAGAACACAGTAGAGCTTTAGAAAGATTGAATGAGTGATCGAGCCCAACCTCCCTAAATGTGAAACATATGAAATGATTTGTGTCGAGTAACAAGCAGGGAGCACTGTCACCTCCCCACCCCGAACTCCGCAGAAAGCTCCCCTCTGCACAGAGCTGTGGTCCTGCTGGCTGAGGGCGTGGGCGAGGAGAAAACTTTCAGGACAAGAGACACAGTAGGACGAGTCTCTGGGGGGAAGAAATGGAGGTATAGACTGTGAGGAAAAGGTGATGGTGCCCACAGTGGGTGCAAAATGCCTTTCGATGGCAAGTTCTGGTTCATCCCGGGGAATGAAAAATCATATCTGTTTCCTACACCCCCTGTGGTGTCTGACGTAAGAACCCAGTAATGCACCCTCAAATGCCACCTGGCAGCGAATCTGGAGGTGGTACTCGGGCCAAGAGAAACGTGGCGAGACTCCTGAGTTTCCCCCCCCCCTTCCCAGCGCAACCTGAGCGCTTGGGACAGGTGTCCTGGCATGGGGGTTTTCTAGGCTGAGGTCAGTTTGAAAAATGGGAGGAAAATCAAAGCGAGTCCCATATTGTAGACCTAAATAGAGTAGTGGCTGAATCCTCTTAAGCCTTATTTATTTCCTAATCAAACTGTGAGGTGTTCAGAGTCAATTTCCCACAAACTTAGTTGCACAAAATCATCGGTGCCCTCAAACCTCCCCCAGATTTTTCTCTTTTCAGAGGCCGTTGTTTTCAGCAAAGTGAGCTGGTTCTTTGTATTTATTTGCACATCTTTCAATGGCATGTTTCTACTGCTGCTTCTTAATATTTCAGGTCTGGGCATTTGACCCCACTCTGAGAGTAAGGAACATTTAGCTCTGTTTTATGAACCCCCATCACACACACAGACACACAGAGACAAATAGACCCACAGACAGACACACACATTGACAGACATACACACAGATGCACACAGACACAGACCCAGACACACCCACAGGCACACAATCATAATCAGACAAATACCTGGTATACAGACACACACACATACTGCCGGACACACAGTCACTCACACACACACAGATACACACACACACACAGACATACAGGCAGGCACATAGACGCAGACATACAGACACAGCTAGACACTAACACACACACACACAGAGGCACACACACATACACAGGTCCTACATTTTTTTCAATACACTTATCTAAACTTTTGCTTAGGTTGGTACCGAAGATTTCTGTTCTTACGATTATGCAAATGCTGTTTATAACTGAGCCATGCCTTTTTATTCTGAATATCTTTCTTTACTGCACAACTTTCTACGTTTCCTGGCGTTGACAACTGTCTTGGTGTTCGGATTGTGTATCTGATTGGTTTTGTGTTCCCATCCACCGCATGCCCGGGGTATTTCCTGCTCCCTTCTCCGCGTGTCCCCACACGGAAAGTGTCTGAGGAATTCATCTCCGTGGGTGCCCCTGGGCCCTGGGCACTTACTGAAGTCACCCCCCACCACCACCACCCTGGGAGCTCTCTGTGATTCTCTCTGACGGGAGGACTGTCGTGTCCTGGAAGCCACATGTCTGCTCTCTTGTTTTGGTTAGCACAGTTTGAAGTACCTCTTTAAAAAGGGTGCACAGAAGGTACATGTTTTGAGACCGCCTATGTTTGAAAATATTTTCATTTTTATCTTAGCCCCTTTTGGGAGTTTGGCATAGATGTCCGGGTTGGAAATTATTGTCTTTCAGAAATGTGATTCCATGGTTTCATTTTGCTCTTGCTTCTCCTGTTACAACAGAGAAATCTGAAGCTCCTGACTCATTGTGCTCAGTATGTTAAAATTGTGACAACATGTGTGTGTGTTTTTTTCGTGTTTTTTTCCCCCTCTGTGTCAAATCATTAGGGACAGGGCCGGAACTGGTTTGGCTCAGTGGTAGAGCGTCGGTCTGTGGACTGAAGGGTCCCGGGTTCGATTTCAGTCAAGGGCATGTACATTGGTTGCGGGCACATCCCCGGTAGGGGGTGTGCAAGAGGCAGCTGGTCGATGTTTCTCTCTCATTGATGTTTCTAGCTCTCTATCTCTCTCCCTTCCTCTCTGTAAAATATCAATAAAATATATTTAAAAAAATCATTAGGGACAGGTTACCTATTGACATGATCTGAATGTACACATGCTTCAGAAAGGAGGTACATCCAAGGGAGAGGCCTGTGGAATACAGGCTTCAAAGGCAGTCAAAGAGATCCATGCCCATGTGACAGTGTATTTTAATGTGTATCTGTTGTGTATGTTTTGCTGGGCACTCACCAAAGAAGGCAGAATGTGTTAAGTGTCAAAGTGGAAGTTCAGAATAAAGCAGGGAATAGGGGAGTTAATAACTGGCTGGGAGAACTCTCCACGTAAGGTAGATGTTCAAGAAACACGTAATGGATCCTAGAAGAAGATTCATCTTCCATCAAAAGAGCAGAACTCTGTAATGATCCCGCTCTTGGTGCAGTTTTAGGAGGAAGCTGTGCACACAGTTCTAAGAAACTCTGGTTCATGTAATTATTGAATGATAGAGGAATTTTTTTCAAATAGGATCAAAGAGAACTTGATGAAGTTCCCATAAAATGCCCCATTTTCTACAGCTATCTCAAAAGGTAACAGGCCATGAGTTGTAGCGATCTGGTCCTCAAAAAACTGCCAATGCCGGGTTTTGCTTCATAAAGTGCTAACGTTCTAATGGATAGAAGTAGAACATTTGTCACTAATTGTTGGTAACAAGTGTCATTTATCCTTTTATTCTTTCGGTGTCTTGATTAACTAGCACTGATTGAAAATATTATTTGGTTTATATATTGTGACAATAAGCTTCAGTGCGTCTTTTCCTTCCTTCCCATCATTCCTCTTCCTGCGTAATCCCTCCCCCCTTCTCAATACCTCCTTTCTGCCCTCTTTTCTTTTCTCTGCTCAATCGATTATCAATCCATCATTTACAAGGGCATAAACTAGATGCAACATAGCAATGGTTTCTTTTCTTTTTTCTTTTTTTTAAATGAGGTGCCAGACACAACGCTGTATTTTTCATACCATATGGTCTTCGAAATGTTTATAATGCTTCCTTTTGGTAAAAAGGCTATGTTTATAGATGTCATAAAACCGAGCATTATTCCGAGCTCACATAATCATAATCACCACCAGTGCCACCATAATAACAGTAACCTTTGGGCTGACTGGGCCAATTAATTTTATAATGTTATACTTGTCTTGTGATCTTCACTATTGTGGCTTCTATGCACTCATGAAAATAGAAAGCAGAGAATGAAAGCTTAGTGGTTTACATGCTGCAAAAATTAAGAGGACATGATTTAGGATTACAGGAGGCAATGATTTGATGTTGGAGGTGCTGAGGCTGAGCTCTGGAGGTCTGGGATGCTCTGGGGAAAACCTCGATGTTGCAGGGGCAGATATGAGGAGGGATATTGTGTGGCTGCAGTGGCAGCTGCACTGGGGGAAGGCTTTTCAAGCCAGGATGTTGCCTCATGCGACCTCAGGACACGATGGTTCTCCCAGGGCTCTCCATGAGAAGAGAAGTTTCTGTTTAGCCCAAGCTGGAACACTGTTCCCCTTGACGCATTATTTAAGAGTTATTTAAAATTACCTGGTTTGCCAAAACTATTAACAGGATATAAATATATGGTCTTTAAGCCAGTAAAACCTAATATAGTCTCCACACAGCATGAGCTAAAGGAACTATTCTTTGTGGTAATTTTCCTGGGGCTGTAGATATGGCTTCTGTCTCTCTACATCTTTGCTCCCAGGGATGAGTTGGAGGGCCCTTTTGAGACTCCCTGAGACTTCTGTGTCTTCCACCAGGTTGTTCAAAGTATACACCTTAGGGGTTTTCAAGGATTCGCGCAGGCATTAATAGTCAGACTTAATCCATTCAAAAAGTTTGAAAATTTGTACTTTTTATTTCTTGAGTCCTTGATACCAAGGCACCACTGATTATTTTTGTATATTTTCTCATAATTATTTTTTTACTTTCAAGCACTGCTAATGCACAATGTATGGCTTATTCCTCTTCATTTGTCAGTTGTCCAAATCAGAATGAACCAACAGGAACTTTACTGTCTGATAAACATAATCAAAATACACCAAAATATCTTATTAGCCTCCAAAATCTTTAAAGGTATGCAATAAATCTTATTAACTTGTAAAGAATTTTACATTTCACCTTATGATATCACTTAAGCCCCTGTTCAAGCACGGGTTTTAAAAACATGACAATTCCAAGAGTTATAAGGGGAAGTAGAAATGTTGATATATATATTTTTTTGTTCCACGTTGACAAGAACTATCCATATTCTGCACCAAGATCTTAACTTGACATGATGGTATGTTTTAGCTTTGTTTGGACTTCCTGTCAAACCCTAAAAACATTAGTAAATGGGACCTGCACTTTTAAATCATGAAAAGAATCCTAGATTTGTTTGCAGATTTTTTAATCTGTTGTTAATAAACTTGAAAGAACACAGTCCTGTCTAATAAACACATCAAACTAATGGGGACCAGAGCAGCTCAGAGGAGTGTTTGTTGTTTGGTGTTTAGATTTCAGTCAGAATTAATCAACAGTGGATGGGGCCTGTTGTATTTATTAGCAGCTCAAATCCCTGTGATTTAACGCCAGGCCCCTTCGACTCTTCCAGGGAAGGCGGGCAAGGTTATAGGATGGATGCATACTTACATCTTCGGGTATTAAAAAAGAAAGGGAAAAACAGAGCCTAAAATCAGACCACAGGATTGGCAAGAATTTCCTAAGAGCCATCTTGAATCTGGCGCTATGGAGCCAGCCTGTGAATGGGAAGCAATTGGTTCCGGAACAGTGAGGCCTTTTCCTTCTTTCCTTCTTTCTTTCTTTTTTCTTTTTTTTCTCTCTCCCTTTCTGCTTCAGGGAGCCTTCATCTGTGCAGATGGCTGGCTGGCTGGCATAACCCAGTCTGCTTTTGTCTTTCATTTGATATAGTAGGCTACTTTCTGGTCCCACTCTATTTTGCTTTTATTTTCTCCCTTATTTTGAGCCTCCAAATTTCAGGAGCAAGGGGGAGGTTGCTGGGGTTAGAGAGGGTCTGCATCACATGCACACTCTCCCTAGTACCTCCAGGGTGAGTCCCTCGTACATCACTGGCCACACCACTGCTTGTCTCAGTCAGCCTTGGGGTGTCCTTTGTACAGAAGTATCAGCTTCCGCATGACGTCTCTGGAAGCAGATGTGAAGGTTGACCTGGAGAATGCATTTTTCTGAGGTCCCAGGACCATGCCTCCTTGTGCACTAGCCCTGGTGCTAGACATTTCCGAGTCTTGCCCCCCCCCCCCCCCTTGCCCCAAGAGTTCTCAGTGACAAAGATTTGCTTTGCTTTTCATGTTCAGAGAATTCCGCAGCCCTTAGCCATCCCTCCTGTTTCCCATGTCTGGAGCTGTCTTTCCAGAGCAAATTATTTGTGGAAAAACATTACTTATCTGGAAACCCTTCGGTGAGAAGTTGATGGAGTCACTGTTCCTCTGGGGACCATCTATTTCCGTTGGAAGATGAGACTTGCCAGGGTTTCCTCCTCTGACTTCCCACTTCCGGGGGGAAGGTAGCCTCCCTCTGGCCCGAGGAGTGTTTCACAGCCAGGGAGCCCTGGCATCTCATTGGCCTTCCCAGCGACACTTTTCTCCCTCTCTCATTCTAGGGCATCTTGTCTTTTTTTTTTCTTTCTTTCTTATTTGGGTACAAATTTCCAAGAACCAATATACATCTACATGGGCATTTGTTTAAGTATTTTCATGTTAAATATTAGGACAGATCTCAGAGTGTTCTGAAATTCATTCATTCATTTCTTTCTTTCTTTCTTTCTTTCTTTCTTTCTTTCTTTCTTTCTTTCTTTCTTCATTTCTAAAAAGGAAACACTGAGACTGCTAATCGCATAGCTCTGTTTTTCCTCTTTCTGCCCAATGGAAGACTTGCAGCAAATGGAAGAGTTTGTGGGGACGATGTGGGCTTTTATTTATTTTTTCATTGTAAATGTTCCACACACAGAGAATAAATGCCACAGAATTCACCACTTTGGAATGACTTGCTAGTGAGTCAATGTCCTTGTTTTCCCTCCTTAAAAACTGCCTCTTCCACAGCTGATCGATGATTCTCTCTCGTTGACGTTTCTAACTCTCTATCCCTCTACCTTCCTCTCTGTAAAAAAAAAAAAATCAACAAAATATATTAAAACAGAAAACAAAACACTGCCTCTTCCATTTATATGGGAAACACATGCAGATGGTCCCTCCTTTCTTATCATTAAACAATGTGTGTAATGTGTTTCAGCTGAGGACTCAAAAAGGGTCTGGTTCTATCAACAATCGTATAGGATTGGCAAGTGTCCTATCACAGAGCTGCTTTTTTCACTGCTGTAATCATTCTCTATATAATCAGCGCTTTTTTTGTGAGGGACATTTATTTGGGTCCTGCCACACTTAATTTTCTTACGGTACCTCCTTTGGATTATGCATCTCAAGGGCGTTGCTTGTGAAGAGGAACTTGGCTTGTGAGTGAAGAATGTTTCTATCTAAGACCAAATGCCAAATTTGACTCAAGATGACAGAGGGAATGCATGAGTATTCCTATTTGTTCCTTGGCATAATAAAAAACTACGATAGTGACAAACTAATAAGGAAAGCCATCTTCAGTGAAACCAGGTATAGGGCGATTCCCAGTTCTGATATGTCAGAATCACCAAGTATAGGTGCCAAAAAAACAACAAAAAAAGTGAAGTCAGACCAAACCGCAATGGCCTCAGTCTGTGGGCACACACACCTATGATCTCTGGCAGCAAGTTGAGAGCTTTCCAAGTTGGGTGGAAGGCCCGACCAAATACTGCTCCCTGGAATGTCAGTGCTGGGGGTCGGATGGGCGGCAGAAGGTCATTGAATGCAGGCTCACAAGGGTCATGTGTAAACACAGAATTACTCACAGCACTTTCTGACAGCAGGCTGACCGCTCGGAAGAGGGAAGCTTATTATAAGGCGAGCAGATTCCCAGGGAATCCCAGGCCGCTGTGACGGCAGTATACTGAAGCCAGCTCTTGGCTCTCTAAAGCCAATTAGTAAATTTTTGAAATCTTACAAGTCAGTTGTTAAACAGTCGCTAGTTAAAATTATATTACAAATATAATAAATCGTTAAAAACGAAAGCAGTAAGTGCTCAAAACTTGTCACACCCGAAGGACCATGTTTTACTATTATCGATGTTCCTGAGGTATTTACATCAGCTGCATCTGATTAGTGGAAATATCAGCTAAAAACGCCCTGCTGTGCATTTCTTCCCCGCTCGTGCTCCGTGATAGCACGTGGGTAGTTTGAAATCAGCCTCCGCGAGAGTATCGCACCAGGAACTTCTGCAAGTGCTGCACATGGGCACTTCATTGTTTTGTCTGTTATTTAGACTTACAATGATGGAGAAGATGTTAAACATGCTGATTGAAATGAACAGTGTCATGTCTGCAGCACAACCCAGTGAGGAAGTAATTCTTCTAGTGTTTGAATGTATTATTTGATTCATCAAATAAGTTGCTCATGTCATTGATGGATGTGTGTCTTTGCTGCCCCACTTCCATCTTATTAACATAAATGGAAATATTATCCAACATTCATTTTGGGACCACGTTTGGTTGTCACACACAACCATAGGTTAGTGTGAGTTTAGCAAAACTCAACAAAAAAGTTCTAGGAGAAATGATTGTTTTATTACTATCTTATAAATTGTGTGGCATACATCTTTGATATTAGTAAAACTCACAATAAGCTTGTCTATGTATTCATCAAATGGAAGTATGTATTACTGTATGTGTACACTGAGTGGCCAGATTATTATGACCTATGAACGCATAATAATCTGGCCACTCAGTGTATATCCAATATATTAAAAGGCTAATATGCAAATTGTCCCCTCAACCAGGAGTTCAACCAGCAGGCAGGCTGGCCAACCGCCCATGTCCCTTCCCCCTGGCCAGGCTGGCTGGACCCCACCCATGCACGAAATCATGCACTTGGGCTTCTAATATATATATATATATATATATATATATATATATATATATACACACACACACACACACACACACACACACACATGGAGTGGCCAGATTATTATGCGCTCAGAGATCATAATAATCTGGCCACTCAGTGTATATTAAAAGGCACACATGATTATTAGAGTAGTCAATTGTGTGGTAATCAGCATTCACAGGTTTACTAGAGATTCTAGCAAGACACCCTCCTCACTCTGTGCTGGGATATGTGACAGGAGGAATGGAGGGAGTGTAACTGGAGGCACAGCCAGGCTGCAGGGTCAATGGGCAAGTGCTTTGAGATGATAAATTTGAACTCAAGATGCTTGCAGCCCCAGTGTTCTTTCCTGATTCATCCGAAGCCAATTTCAGCTGGTCCTGAAAGATGCCATTCAAAGATATCATCTTCTATAAAGAAAATGCACAGGATCTATACACCATTGTTAAAGACAAAAGAAAGGATAGGAGCTGCCCCATCCATGTAAAGTGGCATACAGACAGTGCTCACCAAGTAGTTACTTTTATTACTTAAGGCAGGTGATGAATTCACAGCAGAATGAGGATTATGCCCACAAGTGGAAAAATCATTTCAAACATACAATTCTCTGCACTACCAACTAGATTAAAGACACCATTACTTTTGTGAAGTGAGAGGTCATAGAAGAAAAACAATGAATCAAAGCAGAGAAAGTTGTGAAGAAAAGAGACTGTTTATAAAGAACTTGAGAATTTTGGACCAGGCTACACTGTTTGAGTATAAAGGACACAGACAGACTATCTAAGACATGAAAAAATGCAAGGAAAAAAATCAGTGCATCTTTCTTTAAAATGTACAGGATGATGAATTATATGTATACAACTTTTTTGACTTGAAATCAAAGAAGATGATTTCATTTCTAATGCTTTTGGAATATTAAACATACACAGACAAACATCTATCTGGGCACAAAGAAAGCCTCACTAAGTCCCATAAACTAAAAAGAGCATAGAATATAGTAATAGATCATACTACGCCAAAACTAGACATTTATTACAAAAGCAAAATCCCAATAATCTAGATGGAATTAAAAGCAATAATAACAACAAAAAGGACTCTCACACAATTTTTAAGTTAAAGAGAAAAATCAGAAGTGAAGTTACAGAGTATGTAGAAAATCACAATAATAAAATAATGCACTTGAGAACTTATACCATAAACCCATTCTCAGGAGAAAGTTCATGGCCTTGAGCACAAAGGAAATAATATTTTAACAGAATAAGTTAGGAAAAGACAAGTAAAACTATCTTTAGGGAAATAGAAGTACATGTTTAAAAAATAATAGCAAAAATTAATAAGTTAGATACAGAAAAACAGTAGATATGTGAGTTTCCTAATAATACAGATAAATCATCAGTTAATGTAATTAAAAGGAAAAAGGAGGTAGTGTAAATATATCACATTAGAAACCAAAGGAAAAATAACTAGATACAGAGGAAATTATAAGAAACATTTAAAGTTTATTTTTTTTCATGAATACATTTGAAAACCTGGCTACATGTGGATGATTTTCTGGGAACATACACATGCACATGAGCAAAAATGATACCAGCTGAGAGGGAAAACTCAAACAGAACAACTATGAGGAAGACAATGTAAGTGCTATTTCTTTAAAAAGGTCATTGCTAATGATATTTTAAATGTGAATCTTTCAAACAGTAAGAAAATATCGAAGCTCCATATACACTATTCCGGAACTGGGTAGAGAAAAGCTTCCATTTTACTTTTACAAAACTTCCACATCATTGACACCAGGTTCCTCCAAAAGGAAATTTCACACCTAGCTTACTAAACTGGAAATAATCCAAAGTGAAGTTAAATGACAGTAGAGGACTATGTGGGCATTACATAGGAAAATGTATGGCTCTCTTTATATAAATACTAGAGGCCCGTGTATGAAAATTCATGCACTGGAGTGAGGGAGGGTCCCTCAGCCTGGCTTTCCCTCTCTCACAGTCCAGGAGCCCTCAGGGGTGAGAGGTGACCTGGCGATCAGAGGAAGGCGATGCCTCATCACACCTCCGCTGCTGCCACTGACCGCAGCTCAAGCCTTGGCTGGCCCTGGTTACCTGAGCCTCAGGCAGACCTGGGGAGCTGGGCAGACACCATCTGAGGCTTCCCTGCTTCTCAGGCTGGCCCTGGGTGGTTGGGGGGCTGAGGGGCCTCGGGGACTCTGGAGGCAGACGCACAAAGTGGCTGGGCCTGCCTGGGTGAGGGCTCAGCCCTGCCATGTGCCTGCCACCCCGGTGGGGCTGAGGGGACTGGGTGCCACCCTCTTGTGGCTGTGGGCCATATTTAAGGGTGGGGCAGTCAATTAGCATATTCCCTCCTTATTGGCTGTGGGTGCCACCATAGTGCCACCATAGTGAGAGTCAATTAGCATATTCCCTCTTTATTAGATGGAGGCAAGATCTACAAGTATATTATTAACTAGAAAAGATTCAGAACAATATACATTTGAGCAAAAATACACATTATGAATGAAGCATTTGATAAACTGTCGATGGTGGTGACAGAGCTAGGAGAAACTATTGGATTTCATTGTATTCCCTCTTTTTTTATATTTTTTAAAAGGACTTTCTTTATTGCATTTGTATTATTTTCATTAAACATTAGTCAGATCTTGAGCAACAAAATAAAAATTTCCTAGTCAGTAAATTGTCCAGCTCCTACTCTCAGATTATACAGCTGGCCCAGAACGGCAGACATGGCATTTACTTTACCAATGTGTTTTCAAAAGATAGCATATCAAAAAAGACTTTTCTTTCATTCTTTATTAGTTGGATTTTCCAAGTGAAATCAGCACTCCATGTTCCATGGGAAACTTGGCCGACCCAGTATTATCAGAAATGTCCAATGCTTTCAGGGGATACTAGCCATTTCATTTTCATCACTTTTCTTTTTAGCTACTTAAAGAGAGTAATGACTGTACTATACTTCAGAACCAAATAGCATCAAGAAATCTTACTCCCCCCCCCCTTAATTAGTTAGGATACTTGACTTTAGCATTCAAGTAATACAGTTTCTGAATGTTAGCTATTTGGTAAGTGTACAGTTTATGTTAACTTTAAAAAAATATATATATATATATTTATATTGATTTCAGAGAGGAAGGGATAGGGAGAGATACAAACATCAATGATGAGAGAGAATCATTGATCTCTCTCATGCCCCCAACTAGGGATGGAGCCTGAAACCCCAGCATGTATGTGCCTGACCAGCTCCTGGTTCATGGGTTTGATGTTCAACCACTGAGCCACACCTGCCAGGCGATGCTAACTTTTTAATGTAGCATGAATAGATTGACTGTTCAGTCTGATGGGCAATGTGAGAAATGCATCTGGAAAAATATACAGAGGGAGTCCAATTCTTTTGCAGGATGCCATGGAAGCAGGTTCCATGGGCTACTAATGGAATCTTCAAGGAGAATATTTTGCCTTTTATGATGAAAAGATGTTTGGGACTGTTGTATGAGAATTTCAGTACCTGCAATGCCCCAGGTGTTGTACATGAAATGTTGGATTAAATGGCGTGCAAGGATCAGGAATGCGACCCTACAGAAAGCTGAAAAGACCGAGAAGTTATTGTTGTAAGAGTTCGAGGTTGAGGGCAAAGTTTCATTATCAGTGGAAGATTTTGGAGACACATGTCGCCAGGTGCTCCCAGACCTGATGCCTAGTTTGTTGTATTTTTAAAGGAAGAATTGAATCTATGACACCTGGGTGTTGAGATTTCCCCTGCCTTGTTATATGTATCGAGCTGACTCCAACTCTAGAACTCAGACATAGACTATTTGGGGGCGTATCTGGCCATAGGACCATTTACGAACGTGGTGAGGAAAATAGAGGGATCCTTTTTGTTTCTGCCCGGGGATGCTTCCTAGGTCTCTCTTCAGCATTCTGGAGCCTGTGCTAATGAGGTGCTAATGGGGTGTTAGTGCAGGCTACTAGTCTAAGGCATCCAAGTTGCAGGAGGCTAAAGGCTCTTTGAAGTGTGTGCCTAACCCTTTGAAGTGAGCTTCAGTTGGGCAGATAAGCACTTTTCCCGTCTTCAGTTTGATGTCCACCCTACAGAATGGATTCTAGGCCAACACTTGCTTTTTTCAGCCAGTACTCAGGGAAGAAACTGCCTCAGAGAAGTGGTTCCCCAGCAGACTCAAGTTGGACCCAACAGTACCTCATATAAGAAACCTCTAAATATTTGTAAACCAGCTTACGGGACTTTTCTTATACCCCACCTCCAAGAGACAAACAAAAATATAAAGTAGTTCAAATGAGGGGAATATAAGCCCAAATGCCACCCTAAACTTTCCCCCTCTTTGACTTCCCTTCACTCTCCCTTTTCCTCTCCAAAACTCTATAACAGTGTTTCCCAAACTTCTCTCATGATGAGAAGCACCTTGTTAAAATACAGATTCCTGAATCCCAACTAAGAAGTGCTAAACTAGAATTTTTGGGAACATATAGGTAAAATTGTATACTTAACTAGTGCTCTAAGCTTAGAACTGTTTGAGGTAGTGCTTAGAGCACTAGTTAACTATACAATTTTATTGTATTTTATCTGTATTTTAACAACTCCACCAGGTGATTCTCATCATGAGAGAAGTTTGGGAAACACTGCTCTATAAGGTCAGAACTGTCTCTTGTTGGTTCTTTTATTCCAAGTTACCAGCGCAGTTGTGTGTAGATCATGAGTTGATATGCAAGAACGAACCGGGTTATTACACGGACTAAAATCCTGAAGAAGATGCTCTACTACATGATTATTAACACTAAAACGTTTTTCAGCTTGGCAGAAGCCATATATAGGAAAACACAAAACGTTCTAACCTGTAGGTGTTTAGATCCTGCACACATTTTGTTAGGTTACACCTAAATATTTAATTTTGGGGGAGTAAATGGAATTTTGTTTGTTAGTGTCAAATTCCACTGTTAACTGGTAGTATATAAGGTAGTTATTGATTTTAGTATAGTATATTAGCCTTGTATCCTGCAACATTGGTAGAATTGCTTAGTTCCAGGAGGATTTTGTTTCTTCTTTGGTTGATTCTTTCAGCCTTTTTACGTAAACAATCATGTAACCTGAGAACAAAGACGGTTTACTTTTTCCTTCCTAATCAGTATAACTTTTATTTCTTCTTCCTGTCTTATTGCATTGACTAAGACTTCCAGTATGATGATGAAAAAGAGTGGGTGGCAGGAGGGGATATCCTTGCCTTGCTCCTGAGCATAGTGGAAAACCTTCTTGTTTTTTACTGTTAAATATGATGTCATCTGTAGGTTCTTGGAGATGTCTTTTAAAAAATATATAGTTTTTATTGATTTTTTTTTTTACAGAGAGGAAGGGAGAAGAATAGAGAGTTAGAAAGATTAGTGAGAGAGGAACACCAATCAGCTGCCTCCTGCACACCTCCTACTGGGGATGTGCCCGCAACCAAGGTACATGCCCTTGACCGGAATCAAAGTTGGGACCTTTCAGACCGCAGGCTGACTCTCTCTCCAGAGCCAAACCGGTCAGGGCTGTAGATGTTCTTTATACCAAGTTGAGGACATTCCCTTCTGGTCATAGTTTAAGAACTTTTATCATGAATGGGTATTGCATTTGGCCAAATGCTTTTTCTGCATCTATTGATATTTCTGTTTTAGCCTGTTGATGTGATGGATTATATTAATTAATTTAAAGTATGTTTTATTAATTGATTTGAGAGAGAGAGAGAGAGAGAGAGAGAGAGAGAGAGAGAGAGAGAAATATTTATCAGCTGCCTCCCTACTGAGGATGCACCCTACTGAGGATCAAAGCCCACAGCCCGGGAATGTACCCTGACCGGGAAATCAAACCATGACTTGCTGGTTTATGGGTTGACGCTCAACCACTGAGCCAAACTGGCTGCACTATTGATTTCCTGTTTTTAATTTGGTTTATTTCTGCTCTAATTTTTATTATTTCACTTCTTCTGCTTACTTTGGATTTTAGTTTCCTAGTTACTTAAAATGGAAACTTAGTTTATTGATTTTAGATCTTTCTTCTTTCCCCCCCCAGTTATCCTCCAAGCATTATTTTCATCCAATTCTATACATTGTAATGAGTTGTATCTTCATTTAGTTAAAATATTTTTCAATTTCTCTTGAGATTTCTTTTTTGATCCATGTGTTATTTAGAAGTGTGCTGTTTAATCTCCAACTATTTTAGGATTTTTTAGCTACCTTTCTGTTGGATTCAATTTGCTAATATTTTTTGGGTCCTTCCTAGTTAATAAGTTCCAATCAATTTATTTTTTTCTACCTCAAACAGTTCTACCTCTATTACGCTCAGTGCATATGGTTTAAAACTTGATTCATATGAATATTTATTCTATTTTTTAGGGATTCCCCCCTAAGTTATAAACACTTAGATATTGTTAGACTGACCCCCGCCCCCCAAAAAAATGTCAATTTGTATTGTTTGTTTGGACCTGTAGTCCCTCTTTATTTTAGTATATTTGTGCTTTTGAACCTCAAAATATCAGTGAAGCCTTTCCTTGCCAATGTCAATGCCTGCTCTCTTCCTGACCCTCCCATCCCCTCTGCCTTTTCCTCTCTGTTCTCGCACTTTAGCATCACTTCTGTGTGAGGTCTATGTAGGCTTACACTGGCCTCCTATAAACTGTGAGTTCCCAGAGGGCAGTGTTTGTTTCACTTCAGATGCCCCTCCTCTCTCCCCAAGTCCTAGTAAAGTGACTTGTATAATATAGATGCTCAATGAGTATTGGGTGACTATGTAGTTTAATAATGCCAATGGCCTAAGAAAGGCTATCTTGACGGACACATAATTAACTTAAAAGCAATTCAGAGATATTCCTGTTTGAAAGGATTTGAGTAGGTGTAATGTTTAGACATATCTAAGGACTCAATATCCTGTGGCAACGAACGTGGTGTAAAGAGGACATTCTGTACAGCTCAACAATTTGAGGGAAGCCACAGCTGGAAGGGGGAAAGGAACCAGCGTTTGGAGGGGGCAGTGGAACAGCAGAGGAAATCCTCAAAGTCTGCAGTGCACTGTACTCCTGGAAAGAGTGGCGGGAGGGAGGGCAAGGCTACTGTTGTAAATAACTCAATTTGCCAACCACTCGTAGAGCAGCCGCAGTGTTTGTGTGGGGAGGATAATTTCTGATAAAAATAGAGAACTTTTTTTTTTTTTTTAAGTTCAAGCACTTTAAAAGCAACTGTGGGAAGTTTTAATCATAGGGTGGTTCTTTCTTTCTTGAAAGAAGAAGAAAGACATTTCAATTTTAAATTCAGGGGGTTGAAACGATTGTGTCATTTCGGCTGGAGTGGAGCATGTCAACAAGTGGACATGTTTTCATTGTGGAAAGTATGACTTAAAGATATAGCATTTTAAATTAAAAAAAGCAAATCATTTCTGTTGTGGGTTTTCTTCTTCCCCAAGAACACTTAGAACTTAGCTGCATTTAGAAATAAAAAGCAAAAACATCAAGCATCATATTTCTTGCTGTGTTAGAAATAGAAATCTAATGTGGGCTGAGTTTCTTAATATGGTTAAGATATAATGAAAACATAACAAAGATTATTCCTGAGGAGGTAAACTTACCTTCTTATAGGTAGCATGAGAAATTAGCCAGCTAGTTTATTTAAATATTTTTTGCTTTGAATATGGGAGTTAATAGAAACAAAGAGGTGCTGAGTAGCCTTTAAGGTCCTTGATTTCTAGCTCAAGGCCATTTGGTAAAGATTTGCTAAAAGAATGAATTTTTAAGATGCTCAGAATATAACTATGCAACCATCATTAAAGATAATATCAGCTGCCAACAAATATGAATAATGATAATAAAGGTGTTATTCATTAAAAGGATTAACATAGACATTGGAAATATGAAATAATTGATTGGTCTTAAAGCCAACATTATTCCATGTTTGAATTAAACTATAGTTTGTGAAATATAACAATATTCAGGACAGTGGCCTTTTATAACCAATAGATTAAGTCTGCCCAAATACACATAAACACCCAGAACCATGCATGAGCCTATAGAGATTATTAGCTCCATGAGAACGTGGCAAGAAAGTATCCATCTCTGTATCCCCACCCTGTAGCGGGGTGCTTGGTGCCGGGTCTACAAGCCAGAGCTATTTGTAAAACTCATCAACTCACTTGCCTGGGCGCCTCGGGGATGGCAGTGGCGACGGTGATGAGGTAATCCTGACTTCCTCCCCTGGCACTTGCCTACCGGTGTCCTCAACACTTGGAATTCCTTCCAGACAACTTAACTGGCCAGATACTCTAACCCTTGCCCAACCTGTGGTCTTTTTCCAGAAGTGACTGTATTTTCTAACTTGGGATTCGTATCTTTACCTTATTTTTAAACTTCTTTTCCTGCTGTTGTAATAGAGCTTGTTTGCCAACAACATGTATTTCCCATTTAGTCATTTCTTCTACAGAACGCTTATTAAGATGACGGACTTTCTAAACACATGAGACAATGCCTATGAAATGCCTGGAACAAAATGGGCCGTGCAGCTGACTTTCTCATAGAAGAAACCCGCAGGCACATAATAGAAAGCCTCTCAGCACAAAAACAAACAAGCAATTACCTGAGCTGCTTCCTGTGGGAAACTCCGCATCCTACCACCCAGGCTGATGACTCCTGGGAGCTTTCTGGAGAGTTGCGTCATTTTAAGGAAATTCATCCGTATGTTTCTCAACAAATGCACATTTTATTTTCTTGGACGGAAAACTATATGTCTTTGTTCGAGTTTATTTTCCTCTCGCTACTCGGCTCCTTTTGTTTTGTTTTTAAATAAATATTAAACATGATATTTTTTAAAAGGCATTGCAGGAGACTGAACGGTGCTTGTCATAGGCTGATGCGTGGGTAGACAGCTGTGGGTTCAAGGAACATCTGGGATGTTTGTGATGTGGTAGTTGCCTGCAGGGTCTTCTTCTGGGTTTCAACATTAATCAGTAGCTTCTGGGTTTCAACATTAATCAATTAAAATCTAGAATGTAATTGAGCCAGGATATGTTTAAATGGCAGATGTTTATTGTTATTAGTCTGGTAAATATCTTATTTGAGGAATCTGTGCTTGGTTCCTCTCTGTCTTACA
This sequence comes from Vespertilio murinus, assembly GCA_963924515.1. Lineage (NCBI taxonomy): Eukaryota > Metazoa > Chordata > Mammalia > Chiroptera > Vespertilionidae > Vespertilio > Vespertilio murinus. The sequence goes on from OZ004708.1 coordinate 37,774,579, forward strand.
GTAGCTCTTACATTTAATCTAACGCTTTCAAGAATAACATAAGAATGAAGCTTTGGGATAAATCATATTTGGAAATATTAGTGAGAATAGTTATTGCAAATCCATCGAATGAAATAATAGGTATAAGAAGCCCCAGCATATAGAACTGATGATTCATTATAATTTTTAGAGGAACACTAGGCCTGGTTTCATATTTTTCCACTTTCTGTTTGATAAAATAGTTTGTATCCTCTGGGACTTCAGATTCAAAATTTGGTTTCAGCTTTTGCATGTAGGAGAATTACCCATTCATGCTGAGCTTTCCTAGAAAAGGATTCATTTAAGTGAACAATCTTCAAGTTTCACTTTCCTCTGAAAATTGATGTATTTGCTATTGCAGTGATGATAGTTTATGAAACTTGAGGTTTAAGAAGAAATTGCTAACCTCCCAAAGTATATTTTTGATATATGAATTAGAGACAAATTGTAAAGTACTATGTACTTTCCATCCTGAAATGACTGTTAGCTTTAGATAGAAAGTCTTTAAAGTTTCATTTCATAACAATATATTTTACATGTAGCTACTGGAAATATCTTACTAATGTTGAGAAAGAAACACTTTAAGGGTCCATGATTATTAGTTACATTTCCCATCGTATGGTTTGCTTCTTGTACCCTGTTGATGCTCGATAAAAATAGAATGAGGTCGTTTGATTGCGAAGTGAGAGGCCAAGGAAGGCTCCTGCTCTGCCCATGGCTCGCAGAGATGAAGAGGCACCACCGTCCTCGGAGACTTGTGGTCAGACAGAGATGGGTGTCCAGAAATAGCGGCATTGAACTGAAAGCTGGAGATTGTGCGGTTGGCATGCCTGTCCCCTCTGGTGGGGGATCTGAGAGCAGTTCCACATTTCTTCACCAGGAAGTCGGGCTGCCGTGTGATGAAAGATGATAAAGACAAATCCTAACCAGGGCTTCCTGTTTGTTTAAACCTTCAACCCTGGAGAAAATCGCTTCCAGTTTCCCCGTGCAATCACGGTCATATATTTTCTTTGCAGATTGTTAGCAGGCCGTGCAGCCCGCGCTTGGCGTTGCAGTCCCGGTGAGGAAGGCGAACCCCTCAGGCCTCGGTGGATTCTCGTTGGGGATCTGAAATTGGGTGCCCTTTGAAATTAGCCTCTGCCTCCTGTCCTCTTCTCTTTGGCAAACGCATTACTTACAATTCATAGGAACTGGCCATCGGCTCCGTGGACAGTTTGAAATGATTGATGGGATGCTTCTGCCCTCAGAGCTCACTCTCACTAAAGAAAAACAGGTGAGAGTATAGATGGACATTTAACTTGGAAGGCGGGAGCTACTCTGAAAGAGTCGATTATATTCCTTCTAAGACGTGTACTTGTGCAAAGTGAAGTTATTAATTTTGTGAACGACATAAAGGAGAAAAGAGGTTGGGGAAGAGTACAAACTTTGGAGAAAGACAGATGCTTTTCCTACAATCCTGGGACACCCCTACCACGTTTGGGCAGGGAATTAAAAATTAGGAAATTGATCTCAGCTTTATTTATACAAGAAAAATTTGATATAAAGAGTTGGACTAAAGATCACTGACTATTATATATTATGACTGGATTGACTGCTGTTAATTTTTTTCTAATGTTCTTTATCTGACCAGTATTAATCATTTTTTTAAAAAAAGGAAGAATAGCAAGATTTGACACCTAGAGTAATTGATTTTTAGAAGGGGAAGGATGAAATTAGGTTAAAACGGTGCTGTAAGCTACCTCAATAAAAGTAATGCCCTTTCTGTTAATTACACAGCTCACATGGATTGAACACCTGCTTTACTCTGACGACCTTGCTGATGCTGTACCTGCCGCCCCCCCCCCCCCCCCCCCGGAAATAACCCTGTGATATGATTGGTGGGATGAAATTTATAGAAGCTAAAATTGAGACAAAGGTTAAGGAATTTCTCCATAATCCAGGTCAGTGCCCCTGCTTTACATTTTTTTGTTCGAGTCTTTGCTTTTAAAGAACATTTTGATTTCCTTGCTTTCCAATTTCCCATCTGCTTTCATTTCTTTCTCCTTTTCTCCTTCCCTTCAGTGAGTTTTCTCCTTTGATTTCTGACCCCCCCTTTCACTTTTTCATAACACATCTCTGGTCTGGCATGGAGTTTCTTGACAGGTGGGCCCTGAGTCCCTTGGTTGCTGGTGTACTTAACATCCAACGCATGGATGATAATAGCACTTGTCACTGTTCAGTCCAATGTAGACATGCGTACCCTGGATACATGTATTTTGTTTGATCAGAAAGTGAAGTAAATATCAACTGAAGCCTGGCATAATTATTTTTTCATATAGGGGCAGAATGGATATGAAGGAAAAAGACATTTATTGCTTAAAGCATTTGTCTGCACACACACAAACACACACACACACACACACACACACACACACACACACACACCCTATTTTTCCTGGGAAACAAATGACAGAGGCTCTTCCCATAACAGGTGGGCAGCATGTTTGGTCATAGTGAAAAGAAGCCCAGCAAATGAGCCCCCCACAAGTTAACTGTCTATTGGAACACAAGGGCTCCATGCTCTTTTCCCTTCCCTTGTGTTCTACTGTCACAGAAATCCTCTGAATTCTTAGCCCACTGAGATGTATTCCATTAGAAAAGTCTCTTTAGAAATGGTACTAAGTTTATAGTTTGGAGTGCAGGTGAAATGTGGTCGTAGTCGGTCAATTAGTAGAATTTCTACTCAGATGCTTAGTGGGGCGGAGGAGGAGGGAGAGGGGAGGAGGGACACTGTCCCACGTGATGATCTTTAGCTTCAAATGGCGCCACGACCAGATTGAAGGCCAGGCTGTCATGGGAGAGAATCCTCTGAGCAACAATTTCACAGGGAAATTACGATCTGCGCAGCCATGCAGGTAATTCAAAAGATGGATTGCTGCCCTGGCCGGGGCGACTCAGCTGGTTGAGCATTTCCTGTGCACCAAATTGTTGCCGGTTCAATTCCCGGTCAGGGCACATACCCAGGTTGCAGGTTCAATCCCAGATCTGGGCGTGTGTAGGAAGTAACTGATCGATGTTTCTCTCTCACACCCGTGTCTCTTTCTCTCTCTTTCTCCTTCTCTCTCTCCCCCTTCTCTCAATAAAAATCAATAATAACCCATCTATTTTAAGAAAAAGAGAGATTGCCCTGATCAGACAACAACAACAAAAATCTCAAATTGCTCTATTTGTCACTTTAGTGCTTCCAGGGCCTTGTTACTTCAGTGATTACATAACAACTTGGCATACATGAATTCTCTGACAAGGTCCAGAATCTCAAATTGTAAAAATATTTTAGCTCAGGATCCGGAATGAAGCAGATTGGCAGAGCCAGTGTTTTACATCATGCCTGACCCTCGCCAGTTAGCCGTTAATGATTTTGCCCAAAATGGAAATCTGAACCTACCCATTTCCCTCTGGCCATCTGAATGATTTACCTAAAGAGGTAAAGAATGTACATGAATGTCTTTTCATGGAAAACTTTGAATGTATTCATTAGAAAGGATGTGTGTTTTTTTCTGGGAAGTTTTGGGGTCAAGGGAGGGCGTGGATTGGCACTGGTGGGGTTACAGGCCGTTGCCATCATGTTGTTAGAACATGGCTAACCTTTTGTCTATTTTGTTACATACGGGGGAGGGGGGGGATCCACATGCAATTTTATCTGAAAAATAATCCTGCTGCTAAACTTGTTTAAAGATTTAGTATAATAAATGAATATCTGATGCCATGGAAAATGTCCACTTTATGTAACTGGAAAAAGAAGAGCTGATTATAAAACTAGAAGATGAAATCAGCTCTGTAAAAAGGAAAAAAAGAAAGCAGAGCAAGACAATGAAAAACCAAAACCACAAAGGTACAAGATTATTCCGTGTAAGTTAAAAACTGAAAAATTTCGAAGAACATGTTCCTACTGCTCCAACTTGACCAAGCCCAGGCTGGTTACAGGAAGAGAGTATACTTACTGCTTAAGACAACAAGCGTTTACACTAAAAAATAAATGCAGCATGCGAGCAGGAAGGGGAAATTGCCTCATTAATTACCTGGTTATCTTATCAGTGCTCTAATTTTTTGGTTTTCTGGAATGCAGAGCAGGCTTCCCACGCAGTGCTCGCTGGGCTGGCAGGTACTAAGCTCCGTGATTGGCAGCACTTGCTCCTTCTGCATTTGAGTGTCAGAAAGTGAGCATCCGGCTGGGTGTGTGTGGTGCCCTCAGTGTGAGACCCGCCCTTCAACCAGGGTCCAAGGTAGGGCCATGTTCCCATCCTTTCTTCAGTCTATGAAGTTACACTTCTTAGAGGAACATTTTATTGTCTTTACATATTGTTTGCAGAAATAAGAATGTAAAAATGTTATGATTGTAGTAAGAAGCCCACCTAATCAATATTTACAAAGAGAAGCAAATAATGCAAATACAATGTGGCATGTGTAATTACAACATTTATATTTCTTTGAACTTAAAGAAGAAAAATTTTTGTCTTCAAAATATTTACTTTCCTAATTTGACTGCAGGTTTAAACCTTAATTCCATTTTTTCCCCCCAAAACCTAATTTCTTTTTCTTGATCTTTCAAAGGTATAATATCTGAAGACTCAATTTGTATGACATCTGAATAATGCAACTGGTAGCACAAAGGAATATGATAAATTACAACAATTATTTTTATACCTCATAAATCTTCCCTTGATCTTAAAAGATGTAGGCTAATAGCCAGAAAGGAAAATAATATGTTTACTACAATAACAATGATAAGCACGAAAACAAAAGACAGCAACAACAACAATAAAATACCCTAAACTTTGTGTTAACAAAAAACTTTGTGTTCTTTGATAACAAAATACACGGGAAGCATTAAAAGGATCATCTGCATTTTCTAAGCTGTTTGTGCTTTAGAAAATGGACATAAAATTGAAGGAAGACAATCCTGGTAAGTAGGTTTGGTGACCTGTTTTAAAAACCTACACCAGGTGAATGGTTTACACTGGCTGGCTCCTGGAGGTTGCTTGGCCTATGAAGTGTGGGATGGTGCTAGCCGATCATCAATATTGTGCATTGTGTGCAACTCTTACACGATTTCACATATATGAACATCATTTCACATTTTAATGACAGTTTGTAAATACATTTCAATCTTTTTGTTTGTTTGTTTTTCCTTGTCTTGCTTTTTCTTTTCTTTTTCTTTTTACAGAACTGATTTCATCTTCTATTTTATAATCAACTCTTCTTTTTCAGAGGGGTGAGCTAGGTGGGGCACAAGTTACACATTATGACACAGATGAGTAAAATGAGATCTCAACAGGTTGGGCAATTGGGCTAACGTCCCCACTTCTAAGTGTCACGTGGAGCTGAGGAGCACTAAGCTATCTGGCTTCCATCCCGCATGAGTACCCAGCTTCCTTCTGCGGAGCCGGCGGGCTCTGCTCTCCCCTTTCCAATATTCTCAAGCTTCGTGAGAATGAATAAGAGGCTAATCCTCATAAAAAAGTTTAAGAATCCATTTTTTTTTCCTGAGCCCCGTTTTCTTCAGGCAAGGACACTGAAATTCAGGTGCAGAGGTGGTGCTGTGCTGCAAGCCACGTGCTCCTTCTGCTCTGCATGGTAGTGGACAGCTCATGCCAAAGAGGGGAGAAAATGTTACTTGAAAACACAGCTGATTGCAGCGACGTATGCCCCCAAGGAAGGAGGCGCTTTCTGACGGGAGGCAATAGCTTTTTATTTAGAATGGTTCCTTGTGATGTCCTTTGGGAGATAATGCCAGCCCTCTATTCTCCCTCACCTGGCTGCGGTGGGGGGGGGGGGGGGGGGCTAGACAGCTGGGGTTGCCTGAGACATGCCAGCCAGTGAGAACATTGTGTGGGCAGGCATGGCAGAGCCCTTCTAAGAAGATGATGTGTCATGATGAACATTAACTCGATGTGCTCTGATGCCCCCTCCATTGTTGGACTCAAGCCTCAGTGGAATCTGTTCGATTCTCCAGGGCTGTCAGTGAGTTGTGTCTCTGGAGAGTGGGGGAGGAACTGAAGAGGGAAGACAGTGGCTTATATGGTCTTCACTGGAAAAACACAAATAACAGCTGCTACAGGTTATGGAGCCTGGATTTCAGAAGGAACAAGAAAATTGATGTTGACTATGGGTCACCAGCTCCCCAGATCTGAGGGGTTTTGAGAAGGATAATAGCCCTACTGTTTGATGCGCTTTCGCTAATTTGATGGACATCTCAAAGGTCGTGATGATTTAGGCTGACTTCTTGCTTACACAAAGAAGAGGCAAAGATCATTGTTGATGATTCTCAAGAAACCTGAGAAGAGGCCTTGGTCAGTCAGGTGTCCTGAGAAGGCTCTTGAGTTTATGGAACTATAGAAATAAGATATTATAAGCACTGTTTCAACCTTCCTTCACGTCCTCTTCCTTCTCACCCTTTTTGCGATATAGAAATCTAAACCCAGATACATGTTATCCAATGGATCCAAGGCCAGATGGCTGGTGAGTGGCCACAGGGTAGGCCCGCACTGTGAACATGCAGAGTCAAAGCCCGGGGTCTGGTTCCTCTTTCATGTCCCAATTTTCCTCACCTTCTTGAACTCCTCTCCCCTCGCTGTAAAACAGAGTAAGTCAAATCGCATCTCACAGGCTGTTTGGAGGACAGATAAGTTCATTTGGTTTGAACACTGTCAGGGAATGTTAGGAGATTTATTGGTTTATTGAGGAGGTTATATGTGGTCCAAAAATTTTATGGAGAGGGTTACTTTGACTTTCTGGAAAAATCCAAGAACTGGAGCAGCGGTAGAATTGAAATGACTTTGCTGTCCTGTGTGCATGCTATTCTGTGCGGCTGAGGCCAGGGGACAGGCAGCGAAGTTTACAGAGCATCTACTGAGGTAGTGATCTTTTGTCTTCTTGGTAGACCTCAATGCTATTGATTTTCTTTTGCTCCTTTTTTGTTTTGTTTTGTTTTGTTTTTGCCTTACTTAGAATAAAATCTAACTTTCTTTAAGGAAGTAAAGGATATATCTTAGCAAATCAAGAAGTTAAAATACATCATCCATAGCAGCCAGAAAGTAAACTTCTATTATGTTGAACTGTGCCTTTTGACCATTGAAATGCCGGGAACTGTTTGGAGAGAGTCATCAGGACAAACGGGGGCCCTGCACACACCTGGGCTACAGGGGCTGGAAGGACCACTTGCTGCTTACGTTCTCATCACTGATGTGGGGGCTAAAACAATATTAATACTTTCCCTCTCACCTTCGAAGTTCTGGGTGGGCTAATTACCAAATTCACAGAGACAGAGTAATAGGAGAAAATAAACATTTAATGCATGCATATGGGGAATTCACAGAAACGTGAAAATTCCAAAGACAGCGAGGCAACACTGGGTATAGACATTTTGGACAAAGGAGAAGAGGGGTGGGATTAAATTTCAGAAGTGAGAATGGGCGACTTACGGGTAGTTGAAGAAGAGTGACACACATGGCAGAAAATCCTTGCTGGGTGGTGACTCAGGGACAATGGGACCCAGGGTAATCTAGCCGACAGGCACCTGTCCGATGCCTTCTTGTTTACTATACTCAATTCAAACTAGACTAGGACCACATCTCAAGATCTCCTTCCTGAAGAAGGTTTTTCTCTCTCTGGATCTCTTGGGCAGGAAAGGGGGGAAGGGCCAAAGGTTCTTTCTTAGTCATTTGTTGCTTAATAAACAGCTTAAAGTCAATATCTCAAAAAGTAGCTTCAGCTCTAGTAGGTTCGGCTCAGTGGATAGAGCTTTAGCCTGCAGATTGAAAGGTCCCGGGTTTGATTCCAGTCAAGGGCTTGTACCAAGGTTGTGGGCTCTATCCCCACTAGGGGAGCATGCAGAAGGCAGCCAATCAATGATTTTCTCTCATCATTGATGTTTCTATCTCTCTCTTCCTCTCTCTCCTCTAAAATCAATATAGTTATATTAAAAAAAAAGCTGGGCTGAACATGGAAGACGTTCACCCTTCAAGGAAAAATAAAAGTAGCTTCTGGGTAGCAAGACTTTGGTCCCTTCCCCTCCATTATACCCAAAGAGTACCAGTGGGGGAAAATTTGGGGGCAGGGAAGGAGACAATGGGACTTAAGGAATATAAGTCAATATGGTGTCTTTACTGAGAAAAAAAAAAGATTCACTTTTATCTTTCCTAAAGACTTTTTTTACTTAATGGAAAAAATGAGAAAGTTAAAAGACATTGTCCTATATAATAAAAGCCTAATATGCTAAGTGTCCAGTCCACCAGTCAGCCATTCAACCAATCAAAGCATAATATGCTAATGATATGCTAAGTATGCTCAACCGCTTGGTATGATGTGCACTGACTACCAGGGGGCAGATACTCTGACTGGTAGGTTAGCTTGCTGCTGGGGTCCAGCTGATTGTGATGGAGCAAGATGGCCTGGACAAGCCCTGGAGCCCTCCCACAATCCTTCCCTAGCTGGCCAACCTCCCACATCCCTCCCTGGCTGGCAGGTCCTGATTGGCCCCAATCAGGGTGAGACGAGGACAGACACACCCTCGATCTCTCCCTTGGTTCCTCCCTGGCTGGCCAACCTCCTGTGTCTCTCCCTGGCCCCGATAGTGCACCAGTGGGGTCCCTTGGCCTTGTCTGCACCCTCTCGAAATCCAGGACCTCTCAGAGGATTTTGGAGAGCCAGTTTCAGCCCAATCCCGCAGGCCAGACCGAGGGACCCCACTAGTGCAGAAATTCGTGTACTGAGCCTCTAGTTTATATATAAAGAAGTAAAAGACATTATTTATCATAATCATCCCTCAAATTTTGTCTTTTCTTAGATTTTTGATTTCTAAAACACTCTTAAAGCTCCCAATCTTTTAAAACTAGACTGTTTTAATAGAAGGGATTTTCTTCTGTGGGAGCAGTATTTCCTAGACATGTTTGCCTCTAGAGTCTGAAAGAAAGGCATATATTTTGTCCTTGAAGCAGGGCTCTCCCACCCCCTTTGGCTCAGCCAGTTAGTGTAGCCAGGGGTCTACCCTTTTAATCTCAGAGGCAAGAATATAGCAACGAGGAGGATCTTGGCACTTGTGCTGGAGACTGGCGGTAGGTTGGCCAGGCCTGTGATCAGTGGCCTCCGGAATTGAGCGTGACAGGAAGCTAGGGCTGCGCTCTGTCTGGTCATTCGCCAGGAACAAAGGACACTGATGATTACTTTGCAGCCCTGGAGAATGTTCCCATATCTGGCTGAGGGGACACAGAGGTCTCAGAACATCCCAGACATTTGGTCGTCAGCCTTTTCATCCCTCCATTCCCTCAGGAAGTTAGAAAGAAAATAAAAACAAACAAAACATTTTTTTAAAAAGAAGGACCCAATTTGTTTCTTTCATTTACCATTTCCTTTGACAACACAATTTTTCATTACTGTAGGGACATGCTAAGTCACAGATACAAGGGTGTCCAGCGGTCTAAACTCTACATGTCACACAAACCTGAGCCTCTGGGCATGAGAAAACCCAGAAGCAAATTGGATTCAGATTCAACTCTCTCCATAAAAGCAATAATATTAATAAATTAGCAATGATCAGGGAACTTCTCTGAGAGGTGAAGAACAGCTCTGACTACATTGTCTTGAGGTGGGGGGGGGGGGGGGACGGGACTATGGGCCACTGGGCGTTGGGAGTAACAACAACTCACCACCCAGAACTGAGGATCAGGAAACCACCCTGCAGTGGGGCCACTTCCTCCTTGTCTGCCTAGCTGCGCTCCACAGACAGGCTAATCACCCAGTAACCCAGGGAGACTGGGGATCAAATGACCACAGTGCTGAAGGATTAAGAGCAATTCTATCCTCTCGGCTTGGATTTAGGAATTTTCATTAAAATGACCTTGGGTGTGGCGAGAAAGAATTCAGGCAATAGGGATCAAGTCTTACCTGGGAAAACATCCACAGGTCCCCTTTCAGAAAGAGCCTCCTTCCTGGGCCTCCAGCAGAGCTGTCACACTTGTTTTCCTAAGTGTTTCTCACATGGGATTAGCCCCCAGATACGTGAAAAGTGAGGAGTTTAAAAGTCTTAGTGACGCAGAATGGGGTTTGGGGCTTGGGTGTGGGGGTACATAAACTACAATAAACTAGTGGTGGCCAGAACTCTTAACATTTCCCTTTGTCTCCATCTGCTCTTCATGACTGGCTCTTGTGAAGACTGCTATCCACACACGGAAGCAGGAGCTTGCAGTCCAGATGTGGCTTAGAATGGTAAACTGGAGAAAAGGGAGAGGCTGCGTGGATGTTATGAACCCCTAAGTGGGAGGACTCGGGAGAAAATGCAATTCATGGATGACTCAGGAAAGTCTGTGAAAAGAGGATAGATTTCAAAGAGTAGCTCCTATGCCCACGGAGGGCTAAACTGAGAGGGCTAAATCAAAGCAAAATCCTCCTCTAGGATCGCTAATAAAATCAACAGACTCAAGATAGGAAGCAGTAATGAATAGAAATTGGAATAGGTTTTGATAGTAGCGTTGAACAGAATTGCAAGGAAGGTCTGTTGGTCTTCATCTATGCCCATGGCTTGGTCAGCTCAACAAAACACCACAGGCTGGGTGGCTTAAAAAACAGAAATTTAGTTTTTACAGTTCTGGAAGCCAGAGAGAGTCTAAGCTCAAGATTCTAGTTGATTTGGTTTTTGGTGAGAGCTCTCTCTGTGGCTCATAGTTGGCTGCTTTCTCACTATGTCCTCATATGGCCTTTCCTTGGTGGGTGTGCAGGGCGGGGGGGGGGGGGGGAGGGGGAGGGAGAGAGAGAGAGAGAGAGAGAGAGAGAGAGAGAGAGTTATTTTCCTCTTCTAATAAGGTTGCTAATGCTGTCAGGTCAGGGCCACATCATTATGACCTTATGTAACCTCCCCAAGAGGCCCTATTCCAAATACAGTCACATTGGAAGTTAGGGCTTCAACATAGGAATTTGGGGAAGGAGGTCACAATTTAGTTCAAAGCATTTACTAACATGTAGATCAGTTGTTAAACCAGCCCAGCTTGATCATGTGAGGGTCTTATTGTACTATATTTTCATACTATCTATATATATAAAAGGCTAATATGCTAAATGTCCAACCATTCAATCATTTGGCTGTTCAACTGGTAGCTATGATGCGCACTGACCACCAGGGGGCAGATGCTCAATGCACAGGCATGGAAACATCAAACAGACTGATGAATCTCAGAGGGAAGGGGAGAGGGGGCAGGGTGGGAAGAGATTAACCAAAGATCTTATATGTATATTAGAAGCCTGGTGCATGGATTTGTGTACCAGTGGGTCCCTTGACCTGGCCTGTGGGGGTTGGGCTGAAACCAGCTCTCTTACATCCCCTGAGGGGTCTTGGATTGCGAGAGGGTGCAGAGCAGCTGGCCTCTATTTATATCATATTTTAGTAGGCATGCTTGCTTTTCTGAAACTTGTGAAAACATCTTTCTTTCTTCACTTTTGTAAGTTTGGAAAAGGAAGGAAGTATTTGGCTATTTTCTGTATTATATTTTATACAGTGTTTATGTAATAATAGAAAGTTATAGCTGTATAAAATGACTATATTATTATTTTTCTATCCTGGGAGAAGGAACTCAAAAATTATATTAAGAGAAAAGTCAGCAGGTACATGATTATGTACTTAGAAGATCTGGAAGAATCTTCACACACACTGTTGTAAGGAAATTTAACAAGGTCACTGGATAAAAATCAATATTTAAAAATCAATTGTATTGCTACATACCAGCCAAAATCAAAAAGTAAATAAAATTCTAAAAAATACTATGCAGAAAATAGTTAACATAGAAGGTTTATCCCTAGAACAGCATACTTGCAAGCTTGACCTTCAGCTGTTGTCTGGGAACTTGGATTTTGGGAAGGATTCCAATGATCCTATCAGAGAAGAGTTGTTCACTGTGCCTAAACTGTGCAAACCACGCAGTTTATTCTGAACATCGGCTTCCCTTCCAGAAGTCTGGAGTTTTGGAATGATGAGCACTGAGTCTTGCATGTTCTGCCAGAATCCATAAATTTGACACAGGTTAAATTGTTAGGTTGCAAATGGGGTGAATTTTCAGACCCTTCCCAGTCCTTGATGGTTCTCTGACCACAATAAAATTAAACTAAATTTAATAACAATGTAAGGAGAAAATTACCCAAATACTCGAAAAACAAAAATATACAATTCTAAGTGACTCATGGATTGAAGAAGTCACAGGTAAATTAGAGAATGTGCTCAACTAATAAACATACATTAAAATATTTGGGGATAGTGATAACGTATTATACAGAGAGAAGCTCATAGCGCCCATGCTTATAAATAAAAAAGACCTTAAAATAGTAAATGATCCATGTCTCGACTTTAAGAAAAAAAAAATCAAATTGAAGCCAAAGTAATCAGAAGGAAGGAAACAAGAAAGATAAGATTAGAGACCAATAAAATATAGAATACAATAGCATAGGGAATTTGGCAGATATATTTAAGTGAAGGGTGTTGAGATGGGGAGATAGATTATCCTGGATTATCTGGGTGGGTCCTAAATGTAATCCTGCGTGGTTTTGTAAGAGGAGGGGAGAGGCCTAATTGGCTGCAGAAAGGGGGAAAGAAATGTGACAAGGAAATAAGAAATGGTAGTGATGTGACCATAAACTGATCAGAAGGCAGCTCCCACCAGAAACTGGAAGAAGCAAGGAATGGGACTCCTTCTGGAGCCTCAACTGTTATCACCTGGATTTTGGCCCAGAAAGACTCACTTCAGATATGGCTTCCAGAATTTAGAGAATAAATTTCTGTTGTTTTAAGCCACTGCTTTTGTGGCAATTTTTCCTAGCAGTAATGGGAACTAACACAACCCCTAGCAAGACATTAAGAAGGAAGAAAAGAACACACAAATTTCCAGGATCAGAATTAAAAGAGTATATATGACTGCAGATGTTATACATCTTGAAAGAAGAACAAGAGGGTATTTGAAAGAATTTGTGCCAACAAGTGAGATGAAATAGACAAATTTCTCAAAAGTCACAAATATCAAAACTGATTTCAGAAGGAGAAATTGGAAAGTGGAGTAGCCATATATTTATTATAGGAATTGAAATGTTTATTTAAAACTTTCTTATAAGAAAACTAAGGCCAAGATGGCTTCCCTAATAAATTCTATCAAATACTTTTAAAAAATATTAGTTTTGCAAAACTTTCAGAAAAGAAGAAGAAAGATTCCTTAACTCATTTTATGAGGCCAATATCAGCTTAGTAATACAGGAAAAAACATTACAATAGAACTATAGACAAATACTCCTCATGAACATAAATGAAATATTTTTAATAAAATATTAGCAAACTGAATCTAGCAATATGTAAAAAGGTTAAAGCATCAAGATCAGTTGGGGCAGAATAGAGAGATTCTAGTGATTGATGGATAACTACTAGTCGGAAGGAATCTTCCCATTTGTTTGATGAATTTAGATTGGTCATTTTGTATTTGTTCCTTTATCCTTGCTTAAATAACATTGATAGCATTAGGTTATACGTCTCTAGCAGCAGTGTACTAAAAGATATAGCTCACATCTTAATACACTTTAGTAAACGTTAGCTGTGCACTGAAGAGGTGGAGATTCCAACATTCTTATCACATACTTGACTTCCTTTGGGAATCTATATATATAAAAGGCTAAGCTACCATGGACTGTCTGACCAGTAGCTATGACGTGCACTGACCTCCATGGGGCAGACACTCAACGCAAGAGCTGCCGAGCTGCGGTGACTTGGCAGTTGTGGTTCTTGGGTGATGTACCCGGAACCAGAGAGAAGGGAGCCCAATTCCAGGGTGCATCACCTGAGAACCTCCCTCTTTGCAATCTGGGACCCTTCGGGGGATGTGAGAGAGCCAATTTTGGCCTTATCGCCACAGGCCCAGTCAAGGGACCCAACCTCCCAGAGGGACCCTGCTCACTCCACAGAAGCCCTTTGAGCCACAGCACCTGGTGTTTTGCCCAGTTCCACCCCGATGGCCACCTTCCAATTAATTTCCACAAATCCATGCACTAGGGCACTAGTAATCTTTAGTCAATTGTAGCCAGGAGATTGTTTGGTTTTCAGAGATTCTACATTCTCTTTTATAAAATTCTTTATATGAGTAAATGCAAGTTCAGAATTTATCTTTGAGAAGCACTATACTACACCTGGCAGAGCTGTTCTGAACCTTTCTCACTGATGTTCTCTTCGGGAACAGCTGAATGGGCTGTTAGAATTGCTGCCCAGCCCTCCTGGTTGGTAAAGAGTTAAGATGCTTCATCATTGACCCAGATTCTTATTGCTTAGTTCAATACCTCTACTTCTTTGTTCTGTTTTACCTATATTAAAAAAAAAATGTTTGAGGCTCTAATCAGAAAAGTTTGGTTCATGCTTCATAAGAAGCATTTTAATTTGGGAGAATAGTTTTAAAAACAAAATACTGGACTCCCATAGTTGACCTGATGTGAATTTTATTGTGTTGGTAATGGTAAAAGAATGAGGCCAACCGAATCTTTCTAATGGTAATATTAACACCCTTCTCATTTGTAGACAAGTTAGTAAAGGAGAAGTATTTATTTATTTTTAAAGATGCCTTTTAGTTCTATGGTAAAGCACATTGCTGAAAACAAAGCTGAAAAAAAATCCCAAAGGCACAGAGCCAGCCTGGACAGCGGGAACCTACTGGTTTCAACCAAGCCCACTGACAGTGCACCACAGGTGGGCACCACATGGGGCGATGAAAAAATGTGATTGTGAGGGTCTTGCTGACAGGTCCATATTCATAATCTGTTCCTCTTAAATTTGATATGTGCATCTGGTACATATTTATGCATGTATTTTTACTGTGGGAGCTTAGCGTTCCTGAAGGAGGTCAAGAGTGTCTACAGTCCAGAACCTCCTGTTGGGTAGAGGTAATGGCCCGGTGTGAGTGGACTAGCAAGTACCAGTGGCCTTGGATTCTGCAGAGGACTGTTAGAGTGTTTGAGGATTCCTACCTCTGAGAATAGGATTATTAGGAACATACTAGTACCTCAAAAAAGTCATGTCCCACTTCCTGTACTGGTTAATAATGTGGATTTTGTAATAAAAGAAAACACTATACTTTCAAGAGAAACATCAAAAGTGCTTTATTCAAAGTAATGTCCATTGCTAGCTACACATTTTCCCTGTCTTTCAGGTTATTTGTGGATACTGTCCAAATAGAACTTTTCTTTTCTTGAGGCAAACCATTCAGAGACCCAATTTTCCACTTATTTGTACATTTTGAAGTGCTGCTCAGAAAGTGCGTGTGCCATCCATCAGAACGAATGGTAATCTGAAGGAACAAGATCTGGTGAATACAGTGGGTGGGTTAATACTTCCCAGACAAGAATGAGGCCAACCAGTGTCTTTGACTGGTTTTGAAGAATGAGATGGTGTGTCATCATGAATCAGAATTACTTTGCCGTGTCTTCTGGGAAATTATGGTCATTTTACAGTTAAAGCATGGTTTAAATTGATTATTTGTTGTTGGTAGCGATAAGTATTAATGGTTTCACCTGGTTTTAGAAGCTCATAATACACCACACCCTCTTGATTTCACTGAACGCACAGTATTGTCTTCTTTCCAAAGCGATTTGGCCTTGCAGTCGATATTGATGGTTGACTTGGATCAACTGATGACCTTTTGGTTTTCCATTTGTCTTTCGTCCAGTTGATGTGGTACCCATTTTACTTCCTTTAAAATCTTCCCTATTGTTTGTAAATTATCAGAAATTGTCTGCTGAGCAACATTTAATCTTTCTGCAACTTGTTTTTGAGTTTGACTTGCCTCTTCATCCACTAATGCTTGTAATTGTTGGTCTTTAAACTTTTTTGGTTGACCTGGACATTCTTTGTCTTTCACATCAAAATCATCACTTTGAAGTGTATAAACCAGCATTCACAAGTATCTTGAAATGGAGCATGTTCACCATAAGCTTCCCAAAGTATACGATAACGTTCAGCAGCACTTTTCTTCAAAATAAAGTAATGAATTAAAATTTCATGCAAATGCTCTTTTTGTTGGCACGAAACTCAACATTTTTAAGCATAAAAATATCTATGATGTTAACCCCTTCAGAAAACTTGACACATTAAGTTTTGAAGCTTGCCGTCAATGCAACAAAACAGCATACATATCAACATATGTAACTTCATCTAGTGAAAAAAAATCCGCATTATTTACCAGTACACGTGTAAAAAGCCAGGAAAGTTTCGCTGATGCAGATTGACTTCAGGACAGGAGATGAAAACCACACCATTAGGACCGAGCCATTGGTCCTCTACTACTGCTGCTTGTAACAAGCTAAGAGTATGCAACTTGATAGTGGAGGATCCAGAGACACATAAACCTGATAACCATCGCTTGCAGTGCAGAACAAACTATACTCAAGGGCATGTGTCAAGGTTATTGTTTTAGCCTGTTTCAATCACTTCTCAACAAGTGTATCATATTAGTAACTTCTCAAAGCAGAACTAGCATGGATATATGCCCATGTTTTCATCTTTGTGACTGGTGGAGGGGTCCCTTAGGGAGAGCGGCTACAGTTCCTGTAATTCCTAATACAAGATAGGGTTCAGAATCTCATGTTAGATATAGCTGGGGTTTAGAAAGTGTGACATAGAGCAAGAGAAGTTCCTGGTTGTTCTTTGACTCAGATTTGACAGCTGTCTGAATTTCAGGGAACAGCTGATTCTATGGTTTCAGCAGTTTCAAAGCTCTCTTCCTCACGCTGAGTCCTTTCACCATTCTGTGATCATCCCATTCTGTCAATGGGGTCTGCTTTGTGTTAAAACAGCTCATGTATCTTTTTTTGTTAGGCTTTTTTCCTTTTAATCACAAGCTGTCCAAAGTTGTAGTTTAGCTATCTTTATGCCATTTGTCACTCACGCAGTTCTTCCATTTTGTAGCTGGTAACCTTGAGCAATGTATGCACCTTTGTGACTCTGTTTTCTCATCTCAAATATGGGAAAAATAAATGCTTCTCATGTTGTTCTGAGGATTACATAAGCAAATATGTGCAAGGCCTTTAGAACAGTCCCATAACACGTAGCAAGGGCTGTATAGGTGTTAGCTCTCACGTATCCTTCTCATGTGGAACTGAAAATCTGTGCTGGAATTTTGGGTCAACACATCTGGCATGGCTCTTCTAGTATAATTTCACCTGTGCTTTCATTTTGCTGCCTTGGTACAGCCAGGCTCAAGAGCAGTTAGAATCTCAAGCTATTAAATAGGCTCTCATCAGTCATCTGTTATCTGTGTTGTGGAACCATGAGCTACCCAGGACTATCTCTAGGTAACATTTACATCTATGGAGCCAGTGGTCCCAGATGAGTGTATGACAATGAATACATTGATGTAGTTGGGTCTCTGGTTTTTGGAACTCGTACACTGCATGGTAGAATTGACCCATGGTTGTCCCCATCCTGCCTATGGAGCGTGAGCCTCCCTCAGACCTGCACCACCACAACCAAGCTGTGGGTGAACCTGGAAGTGAAGAGCATCAGGTAACCTTGTGAGAAAGACTCATACCCCCAGTGTCTTGTCAACCTGGAGGCCATGAGCAAGCATCTCAAAAGAGTCAGACAGGCCCTGTGCCGCCACTAGAGGGCGCAGCATGGACATAGCTATGAATTGCACTCAGGATAATGACCAATTCTTGGTCAGCTAAAGCTGGATTGGAATGGATTGGAAGTTCCTTGAGGAGGTGAGAGGACTGCTGAAGGACAGGAACGAATGGGGAACCTAGCGAAATAATAGTAAGAATAGCTACAGTTTACTGAGCACCTGTTAAGAAGCAAGTGTGATTTAAGTACATTGAATCTTCACCATTACCAAGTGAAGAGCTTTATTATACTCATAGGACAGATGAGGAAATGGAGTCTGAGAGGAACTTGTGTAAGGTCACACAAACTTTTCCTGGAGGAGCCAGTGTATAACTGAAACCAAAGACCAGTTCCCTTGCATTCTTCAATCTCAACTCTAGCAGCTCAGTGACGAAGGACTAGGTTATCCATACTGGGAAGAGTTTCAAAAGGCAGACAATTCTGAAATGCATCTCAGCCTTCCTTTGTACCACACACTTTTATCTGAATGTGGCATCTCCAAGTGGGGATCTTAGAGGCTTCCCTGTGGCTGTGAGCACATACCTATCTCGCTGTGTTGCCTGCAGAAGTCCCTGGAGAGGCATGGTGGTTGGAATGGGGCATCAGCCAGAGACAAGGATTTCCTGGCTCAATTTCTGATGCAGGTAACTGTACAGGTTTGTTATTTCCTTTTGATTAAGCTTTTCTCAATCTATTTTTCCTTTTTGACTAAAACCATCAGGCTAATTAAGATTACTAGCAACCTCTCTCCAATCCCCTCCAACCCACCCTCAATTCAGTAATAGCATCCTGCATGCTATAGCCACTTGAGTTATAAGTAAGCCTACAAAAAACATGAATAGGCACTTTCAAAGCTAACATGAAATTTTTTTCAATCAGATGACAATGATTAAAAATATCAGTAACATTCAATGCTAGTTGAAGTGTGGAGAAATGGGCACTCATTTATTGATAATCTTGGTTGGAATAGCAAAACATTTAGAAGGTTATTTAGTAGTAGCTATTAAAATAAAATAAAAATACTCATTCTTTGAGGCTCAGTTATCCCCTTCTAGTAATTAACCTTTTTATTTTCATTTACTTGTTCCGAATTTTAATGGACATACTTCAAATGGTTTACCATTAGATAGATAACTTTTGCTGACGTTTGCTTATTTTTAACGTACTTGTCATTTTTTAAGGAAATATACTTCCATTCTTAGTTTCAATTCTGAATCAAGTTTGAATTTTATTGAATGCTTTGCCTGTACCTATTGAGATGGTTACACTTCCCCCCACCCCACTTAAACATATTAAAGCATTGAGTTTTATTGATAGACTTTCTAGTTATTCCAGCACTTCTGAGGTAAACTGAACTTAGTATAACATATTTTTATTAATTACTAGGTTGGTGGGGTTTTTTTGCACTTTATCTCCCCAAGATGAGAAAATGGGAAAGGACTTTGGCTGCACCATGAGGAATTTAATTTAGAAACCAAGATTTCATGACATTATGATTGAGCCTTCAAATCGGTTATAGAAGTTGCCCTGAAATGTCCTTGTAGAGGTTTTAGAAATCTCATGTTAATAGAGTTAGAATAAGACCTTTAAGAGTCCTGCTGGTGTGGCTTGGTGGTTGAGCATCCATCTAGGAACCAGGAGGTCACAGTTTTAATCCTGATCAGGCCACAAGCTTGGGTTGTGGGCTAGATCCCCAGTGTTGGGTGTGCAGGAGGTAGCTGATCAATGAGTCTCTCTCATCATGATGTTTCTATCTCTTTCTACTTCTCTCTTCCTCTCTGAAATTAATGGAAAAAAAATTTTTTTTTAAAAAAGACCTTGAAGAATACACACTAGTGAGTTTGGTTCAGAGAGAGAGTGGTTGGCTGCTGGCTGCAGTAGCTGAGGGACTTACCACGCCTCCCTGCAGCTGTGTGTGTCCCCTGCCAGTAAATGGAGCTGATTTGACACAGCGTTTGTTTGTGAACTCCTGAGAGGCCTTTCCAATCTCAAACCCTGGAGCTGCTCACAGTGCTTCCTGTGGGCTTTGAGTTTATACCTCAGTAAACTTGAAAAATCCATCTGGTGTTGGCTGAGACTAGAATTCTGGAATGAAAGATAATTTGCACAAAAACAGAAGCAAAGTGGAAATGTCAGAGTCCTCATGAAGTTTGGAGGCATTAAATGCTTTATTTTTCTCTCACATTGATTTGAATGGATGAATAGCTCATTTGTGAGGTTTCTATAGTATTAGTCACTGTGCAACTTCCTGGGACTCAGGCCATTTCCATCACCAATTTTATATATATGTGTGTGTATTTGGTGGGAAAATAATATAAACCAACTACACTATCTTCATTCAAAATCCCCTTTATGCTGTTAAAGTTTTATGTTTGTGTAAGGAAACATTTTGTTGCTCTTTTAGAGGAACGATTTCATGAAATGTCTTTACATTAACATTTGTATCATATTATAAAGTTTTCATTGGTATATAATTATTGCATTTATAAAGATCTGTGTGAAAATGTATTATCGTATATATTATTAAAGTCAAAACAGGAAAAAAGAGAGGAATTTTTTCTTAATATAAGTTTTGGTATCATAACGATCCCCATGCTTAAAATTGTGGTGAGCTTAGAAAGGATGTTGATTTTACTTTTAACTCATATAAATTGTTTTTGAACCAGTAATAAACAAGATAAGTAGTGATTTCCATGACTAATTATGCTTGTGTTTATTTCTGAATATGTTTCCTATCTCAGCCCCCTTTTTAGGTTGATTATGTGATTGAATAGTTACCCTAGGACCTATAACAATGACTACACACCCGTTACGACCAGAGTAAAATTATAGGTTGCTGACAATTCAAATAATTACCTACTAGCGTAGATTCATTAATTCATGATATGCTCACTAAACTCATTCATTCTCTTTTCTAGTTATGAATTTGGTGGCTACCCTGTGTCAGAAGTCATGCTTAGCACTGGGGATGAATAACACATGCCCATTGCATTCCAGAAGCTTGTAATCTGTTAAAGAGAAGCAGGCATATGTATATAAAAAAGGTCAATTATATTCTTAGACCTCTTTTGGTTGCATGTGACAGAGACCCAATTTAAACTACAGTGGAACCTTATTTCTCGAACATCTCCCATCTCAAACAATTCGCTTCTCAACTGACAACCCTTTCACGCTGATACCTGTATGATCAGTCACTCATCTCTCAGGTGACAGACGAAGGAGAGAATGCATGAGTATGAGTCAGTTTACCACTGTTAAAATCTCAAAATATTGTGCTGTGAATATTTTTGTGTCTTTTTTGCTTTTGTTGCTGCTTATAATTATTGTTAAATTTTTATTTGTTACTGTCCATTTCTTTTCATTTTTATCAAATTTTCATTTATATTTCATATCCTTTTTGTTTTTAAAGTGTTTTATTTATAGTTTAAATAGCACAATAGACATATACTGTTCATAAGAAAGGCTAAAACAGGGAAACATTTGGGGGCCTGGAATGGATTAATTCAATTTACATTGTTTCTAAGGGAAAAATGATTCAGTTTTTGAACAGCCTTCAAAATGAAGTTCCACTGTACTTTAAGAAAAACAGGGAATGCATTGACCTAGAGAACACAGTAAAGTTTTGAACAAAGCCTGAAGAGCTAGGAATGCACCCATGCCTTGGAACAACTGGCCACAGTGATTTCCTCTAGGACTGAATTTCTCTCTTTGACCTCCGTGTTTTTTTTCAGAGCGACACCATCACTGTCCTTCACCACAGGCCAGATGTGTGGTGAACTCACTACTGCAACTGTTGACTATCAAGTGCATGATTTCCACAAAGGAGAAGCATCAATTTCCTTTTAAAAACGTTTTGAGATGTTCTCTGATCATCCCGACTTAGACCAAGAAGTCCAATTCTAGATCGGAGTCCAGTTCTAGTGTGGACATTGGGAGAGGATCACGTAATAATCTGGCTGCTCTTGAAGTGATTGCATGGATAGAGATGGGAAGGGCAACTTGGGAAAAAGAGTTCCAGACTGCCAAATTATACCTATCCTAAAATTATAGTGGTCACAGCAGAAATCTGAATAGACAACAATGAGGGCCTAAAATGTTTTTTTTTTCTACCTGAGGGGAAATCTGTCAACTCATATAGGGAAAAGGAGATACTTGAGTTTGGCTTTGAAACATATGTAGTAGATTATGGGGTTGGGGTTGAGGTTGGGAGAGTGGGAAGAAGGAGTAGGAATGGTGAAAAACGAAGTCTAAAGAGACAGGTTGGGGCCATGAAGATCTTATATTTCATGTTTTATCTTGTAGCCAAATATTAAAAGGTGTTTTTTGAAAGAGACACCTAAAAGTTCTTTTAGAATCTAAGAAATGTGGCCTTGATACTAGTGTCTGAACTTTGGAACAGAGGGGAGGAAGGACTCAAAGAATGGACTAGAAGTTTGGGAAAGTGGGAAAGACAAGAACTACACTCAGAAGGTGGATCGGAAAAGATGGACAGAAGATAAATGTCCAGTTTTAAATTGGAACTGGAAGCCACTTCCAGGAAGTGTTTCTAAGAACAGAAAAAAAAAAATGGCTCCACATATGGGTAGAAAATTTGAGTGGTGACAGGAAGGTTTAGGCGCATTTCTAAGCATATAAATCAATTTAAGAATGCTATTTCTTGAATCCATTGAGCTTTGAGTACTAGAATTGATAGTCATCAATATTAAATGACTGTATTCTTATTAAGCTTTTAGACTTGGGGTTTGCAAATATTAATAACTGCCCCATTCATAAGGCAGCAATTCTGAAGACATGCCTTTCAATGTGGCTGCCTCAGCGTGGAGCACATACAAAGTTTGACTAACTGATTGTTTTTCTCTAGTAATTTAACGAGTATATCTTATAGTATATAGTAGACATGTGCTTCATGGAAATGCCTTTAAGTGAACCAATTTCTTGACAAACTGTATTTAAGAAATGAGGGTTCTCTCTCAATAGTGGACTGCTTCCTTTACATGTACAACCAGGGCAGTGAACCAAGACCGATAACATGGTGTGTGATTAGATATTTGTTTCTGGTTTGGGGGGAAGATTTGCTTAAAGTGGAGCAGATTTCAGAATGACAAAACAAGCTTCCTGGCAAGTTGGGGAATCAAGCTTGCGCTTTGTTATCCTTGATTATGTACTTTGGCTGCATAAACCAAACATATGTTCCCATCCAACTTAGTCCCTGCTTGGAGCAATTCTCCTTATTTGTCCAAAAGTTTCAGACTACTTTTCTTTTTCTTTTTTTCCCCCTTCACTCACTGCGAGCGTCCAGCCCCATGTATTTCAGGGACAACAGGCACCCTAGGGACTCGGGGTTGACTCACGACTTTTATAGCGAAGAAGCAGGCCATGCTATTTTAGTCACTTCCAATGGTGGCAAGTTGGATGCCAGATGTTGCAAAGGCTAAAGTATCTTACTCTCATGGCACCACATGCAATGTAGATTTGTTTGCTGACATAGGTGATAGAAAAGTCGCTTAGACGGCCCAGATGTCGCAGTTTAAGCAAAACGCTTCCTGTTCACTGTCTATATTTCCAACATTCTCATGTCTTTTAATGCAAACATCTTGAACAGATTCTATACTTAGCCAAAGAGCAAAACGTTTTTAGAACCTCGGGTTCTATACGTACTGAAATAGAAAAACCACGCAGTCTTCCCCGCCTGTTGTAGGAAAAAAAACACAGTTATTTACTCCTATGTTTCTCTTCCCCATGTGTCCCCTTTATTGCCCACACAGGACACTTCACTTCCGACACTCTGGTCGCCAAATGTGTGGAGGCCTTTCCTCACACAAACCAGCAGCAGTCTATGACACCAGCTGGCACCCTACACTTTAATTGAGTTCTAACGCTCTCTACCTGAAGTTAGTGTCACATCCCACAGGATAAGGGCTAAGCCCCACAAGACTGATGTCAGATGCCAGTCTGGAGCCCAGGTTGTCAACTGTGCTTCTGACCAAGTGGCCAACTGGACATTCTAATGGCCACCCCCCTTTGGTTCTAATTAATTGGCTAGAGCTACTCACAGAACTCTGGGAAATACTTCCGTTTACCAGTCAATGAAAGGTGGTGATGAAGGATTCAGATGTGTAGTCAGGGCGAGGTCTGGGAGGGTCCTGAGCACGGAAGCTCCTTTCCCCGGGGAACTGGGGTGTGTCACCCTCTCTGGTTGTGCATGGTGGGTCCAACAACCTGGAAGCTCTCTAAACCCCATACTTTGGGGATTTCATGGAGGTTTCATCAGATAGACACAACCTCGTTTATTCCATTTTTAGCCCTTCTCCCTTCTCAAGAGTGTAGGGGATGGAGCCGAAAATGCCCAGCTTGGTCTTTTTGGTAACCAGACCTCACTCAGGAGTCCACTCAGGGTCACCTCATTAGGATACAAGTCACACCTATCACCCAGGAAATTCTGAGGGTTTCAGGAGCCCTGTGCTAGCAACTGGGATCAGGAACCAAGTATGAGAACATCGATCACTTAGAAAATTACAAGTCGTTTATCACTTAGAAAATTACAAGGCTTTCAGGAGCTCTGTGCCAGGAACTGGAGGCAGAGACCGATGTATATATTTTCTATTACCTCACGCTTATTTAATACAGCTCAAGGATTCATATGTTTGGCAGACTGAGCTATTTTAGGTCAAAAATAATTTTCTAAAAGGAGAATGGCATTATATGTTAAATTTGTAAAACTATTTCAGAGGAATCATACAAGTTAGGCCTAATTTTTTTTCCCCTGCATGAATTCCTTCTGCATTTGTTAAATAGTTTTCTCAATGCTCCCGTTGATGATGTGAATCACAGGATTCCCGGTTATTTGATAAATGTGGAGTATGAAGTTTAATATATTTAGACTTGACCAAAGTCATCCAACAAGTGAGTCACAGTGAGAAACTTCCAATACAAATATGCCATTTCCCCTAAATTCTGATTAAGAAAAAAGAAATATGTGTTTAATACTTTTTCAATTATTTTAACAAAGAGTCCTGACAACATTCTAATTAAGTATCAGAGTTGGACAGTGTCTAGAAGTGATTAGATGCTGGGAATTTTCAGCCCCTTCCTATTTTTGCGAAGGGCTGAAAATGGAATTAATGATTGATTATGTCTCCATAATGAAACCTTCATAAAATTCCAAAAGTATGTGGCTTAAAGACTCTGTTTCCAAGTCTTTAATTTTCAGATGAGAAAGACAGACCTAGAGAGCTGACCTGTTATGAGCCTGTTCATCCACCCAGGGACGTCAGCCAGTCACATCTCAGTGAAGCCCTGAGACCGCCCACCCCAAGAACACATCACCACAACCACCACCATTTGTACATGGGGTATTGCCAACTACCAGATGCTCTAAGAGTGTTTTCTTTAATCTTTGTAATAATCCAATGTTAAACTATTTCCAGTGTGTGTGTGTGTGTGTGTGTGTGTGTGTGTGTGAGAGAGAGAGAGAGAGAGAGAGAGAGAGAGAGAGAGAGAGAATTAGAGGGGTGAATTCACTTCTCAACTTAATGATGAAAGAACTCCCTGATTCAATACCTAGTCTTTTTTTCAACTATTCTGCCATTTGATAATAGTGCCATGGTGACCCAGTTTCCAGGAAGGTTTTGAGTAATGTGCAACAAGCTCAATGCAGAGCTTTTGGTGGAATAATCTAAACTGAAGGTGGGGGAGGTGAGGGGGGACCACTACTTTCTTATCTGGTGGAATTTCTTTGAGTGTACAGTGTAGATCTCACACTTAATTTTTCTTTTTTTTTAAAATTTAAATTCTTGATTGTTTAAAGTATTACATATGTCTCCTCCCTGTCCCCCCCTCTTGACCTCTCTCCATCTGCTCCTACACCCCGGCACATGCCCTCACCCTTTACATCTGGGTCCATGGATTATGCTTACATGCATGCATACAAGTCCTTTGGTTGCTTTCTTACCCACCTCCCTACCTTCCCTCTGAGTCTCACACTTTATTAAGTGTCTTCTCTACTTTCACTGTCCTGATATCCTCTGCCATCAACTCAGAGGTAGAAGGAGGATGGAAGAGGTAGCAGATAAATAAAAACGTCTTAGGGACTTTCTACAAATACCTGCAACCAATCATTATTGCTGACCTCATTAAGCTTATATTCATGTGCATGGGACTATTTGTGTGTGTAGGAAGCACATAAACAAGGAATTTTATTTGACTATAAATAACTTTTCACAAGAATAGCTCCTCACAAGAGTGAACACAGGTGGGGAATACTGATTAATATTTAGATACATGTTTTTAAAAATTTCAGTAAGTTTCTACTAAGTGTGGAGGCTGAGAGTTTGATCTCAGAAGATACTGGTGCTGAACTCTGATCTCTTAGTTGATCAAAGGCTTCGCAGTACTAACATGGCTGTTCTAAAAAAAAATGTTTTCAAAGATCTCTAAATCTCCACAAACTCTTGATTTTTGTACATGTTATAACTTTTTGCTAAAAAAAAATTTAATCCTGTAGATGGTTAAAAACTCCATGGTATGAAAAAGGTGAGAAAAGTGAAATAGGATGTGGCGTGAGAATAAGTAGCCAAACAAGGGAGAGGGAAAAAATCCCATTTTCTTCTGCTTGGAAATAAGTACGCAGGAAACTCTCATTCAGTGGAAGCCTTAGCTTTCCCTCCTCTCCTCTCCTCTCCTCTCCTCTCCTCTCCTCTCCTCTCCTCTCCTCTCCTCTCCTCTCCTCTCCTCTCCTCTCCTCTCCTTTCCTCTTCCTTTCTCTTTCCTCTTCCTTTCTCTTTCTTCCTTTCTTTTCCTTCCTTCCTTCCTTCCTTCCTTCCTTCCTTCCTTCCTTCCTTCCTTCCTTCCTTCCCTCCCTCCCTCCCTCCCTCCCTCCCTCCTTCCTTCCTTCCTTCCTTCCTTCCTTCCTTCCTTCCTTCCTTCCTTCCTTCCTTCCTTCTTTCGAGTTATGGAGAGAGTTTAAAAAATAACAACAAAAACAAAGTCCATCTGGAAACATTTTGAGCTAAGGCACCGTAAAAGATGTGTTGGATGATATATTGGAAGAAGAGCTGGTTTAAAGTCACACTGAAACTAAAAATGAGACAGTTTATGTCTCTGTTTTATGTCTGGAGGAAAGAAATCCAAAGCTGTTAGCCAGGCTGTGCCCCACGGCGACCTCAGGGCTCCAGGTGCCTCCTAGTTTGGTGCTCCACTGCCCGTGACCTCTCTCTTCAGGTCACCCCATGGTCCAGGAAGGCTGCTTCGGCTCCAGCCATCATGTCACTTTTCAGGTAGCAGGAAGAAGGAGAAGAAAGGAGCTAAACTCATCCTCTCTGGTTAAGGATGTTCATCATAAGTTGCACAAATCACTTTTACTTACATCCCTTAGGCCAGAATTTAGACAACTGGCTGCACCTACATGCTAAGAGGCTTGGGAAAAGAGTCTTCCTTCTGGGTAGCCAAATGCCCACCCAGCTCAGGAATTCTGTGACTATGGGAAATGGAAGAAGAGCCAGGAGGGACCACTCTAGCAGTTCCTGCTGCAGGTGACTCTCATGCTTCTCCCTGCCCCGGGGTCCACATGCCTATAATTTTAAATCCAGAACGAGCATGACTTCATGAAACCTATTCTTTCCAGCTGGTTTTTGAGATGCAAAAACACCTCTTACTGCTCAGAGACACAATGTGGGCGGAGGCTGGTGCTGGGAGAAAGAGGAATGTCAAATGGATTTGCTGGTTGCTCTGGGTCTTACTGAAATTTCACAGAAGCAGTAGCATCCTTTCCACATGACCCGTTCCCTTTGTAAACAGGCCCTACAAGCTACCCAACGGCTCAGGTCCCATCGGGCACCTGGCACGCTGGCGCACTGTCGTCTGACTCACTGCAGAAGCAGTTGGGACCCAGGACTGAACCCCCTTCTGCCCAACCTGCAGACGATTTTCCTTTCTGGAGTTTTAATAGGTGTCATCAGCCCAGGAGGGGAGACTCTTGGCAAACCCGAGGCTTTCTCCTTCCAGAAGCTCACTGACCGGCCTCTGTGAAAGGGCCAAATTTGTCAGTGGGAAAAGAATTTTAAGAAGTATCATGAAGTAAACTGTTTTGCCATGCACTGAATATTGACCCTTCCTAATAAAAGTTTCTTTCATTTTCAAACATGGCATTGA
Source organism: Vespertilio murinus (assembly GCA_963924515.1). NCBI lineage: Eukaryota > Metazoa > Chordata > Mammalia > Chiroptera > Vespertilionidae > Vespertilio > Vespertilio murinus. The sequence goes on from OZ004708.1 coordinate 37,802,390, forward strand.
GTCATCTTAAAAAAAAATAATTAGGAAGTTAGAGAGGCGAGATGAAGGAGGTCACCCATCTCCTTAAGAAGGAAAACTTTTGTAGCCTTGGGCACATTGGGAAAAAGAGAGTCAGACGGAGGTGCGCCCGGCTCCTCATTGTTGGAGCCTGGGATGACTTTCTCTATGGTCCTATGTGTGAACCAAACCGGGTGCCGCGGGCTTGGGCCTGCCCACGGAGACGAGCTGTATTCGTAGGCATTTTTTCAAGTTAAATATTTATTACTACGAGAGGGCAAACGTGTTCCTCAATTATTTTTCTTCCTCGGTCTCTTCTCTCACCCACTTAAAAAATGATCCAAATGTCCTGCTCTCGAGTGTGGGAAGACACGGAGCAGAAGGAAGGGGAGAACGGCGGGGCCATCGGCAACCACCAGCAAACCTTTCCAGGAGGTTAGTGATGCTCAGACGTCGGTGCCCGCACTCTGCCTCTACCTTGAAGACACCCACTGCCCGTGGAGTTGGTCGTCTATGTGAAAGCAGCAATCCACAGTTCAACCACATGCTCTTACACGCAGAGACCATTTGGCTGGGCTCAGTTCGTTCTCAGAGGCTGGTCAGTTTTCTGAGTTCTCAAAAGCGTGACTCATTACAGCACGCGGAGCCCCTTCCATGTCCTTTACAACCATCCTTATATCGGTTTCCCAATTCAGAACTGTGACCACATGCCAGGGGAGGAGCCCTATGCTGTCTCCACAGGCGGACAGAGAAGCAAAGGAAACCTACTGGGTAGAGCAGGAGAGGGTTTCTTCTTCGCCTAGATGCCCTCCCATTAGAAAGAAACACAATGCAAACCACAGGAGTCAGAAGGTCCATAAATGCGTGCCTGGGGATCCGAGGGATTCGTTTCCTCCCTCATAGACCTGCTTCAGTAAGTGCTTGCAGGGAACTGTCTGCTTGTTCCTCAAATGCCTTAGCTTTCCTCTGCTCTCTCCCGGTGGATCCGGTTTCTCAGCGGGACGGTGTGTTGTTCCTTGCTGTGTCTAGCATTTTCAACGGACAGGAATCATCTGGTGCATAATCCATGGCGGCTGGAGGCTGTGCAGCTGGCCACAGCTGCCGGGGGAGCCTGAGAATGCCCTGTTCCGAGAAGGGGCTCCGGGAGGCACGTGGGGCGGACCGCCTCGGCCCCAATGGCGGGACCTGGTGGGGGAAGCTCCCTGGTTGTCGGTGGTCCCCAGGATGGAGCCGAACAGAGAGAGGAGCGTTCACCACGCGGCCGGCCTGTCTGATGGCGGAGCCTCTGCTTCTCTGTGTCAAGCCGATGTGCTCGCCATAGGGAAAGACCATGCCCTTTCACTGCCGCCTTTCGAGGCTTTTCAGCACAAATTCCGCTCTGGGGGCCTCTGAGCAGTGACACCACATTTCCATTCATATCCGTGTGGATTTATATGGGCTCTTCCCATAGCGTGTGTGTGTGACGGATTCTGAAAAGCATGTAATGTCCTTTGCTCGGGGACTGCCAGTCCTTGCAGCATGCAGCCGCCTGCCAAATTGTCACTGGGCAGCAGGAGGACGGGGATGATTAAGACAAACGGGGCAGGGGAGGGGCTGGCAGGAGGGCTTGGTCTGGTTTGGCTTCAGACAGACGAAGGGAGGCGTTTGAGCTCCTAGAGTCAGGCGGTGCTGGATGCCATGGGTTAGGATGAGGAAGGGTCAGGCCCAGAGATGAGTGTCACCAGAGGAATGTTTCGTTACTGAGATAGCAAAACAGGTGGGGCCAGGCCCAGAGACATAGGGTGCCAGCAGAGAGGAGCCGCTGAGACAAGCTTTTGGCAAAACAGAGGATGTTTTCCTTTTTAAGTGCTTGTGTGCTTGTTGCCAAAGGGAGACTTGCGGGCTGTCCCCTCCTGATTTGGCAAAGCCACAGGGAGCCAGCCACTGGGAAGGGCTGACACATATCCATCTGAAGATGGTCAGGACTCCACGATCACCACCTTCTTTTCAAAATTCACTGCCAAGCGAAGTTCCTTTGCTTAAGATTCACCCCAAATATAAGCTGGGGATAATTTTAAACCATTGTCCAAATTCACAGAAGTGGTTACATTATAAGTTTTTGTCCTACCCACTGCTTCTTTTGGGGCTTATATAGGAAAGATCAATAGTAAAAATGAAGGGCCAAAATGTTTGAGGACTCGCTATTAAGTTTAATGTCTTCTGTGGTCTTGTAACATAGCGTTTCTCTGAGGCAGTTAAAGAAATCAGGCCGAATTGGCATGTAAGATAAAACAGTAAGAGGATATTGTAGTAAGGAAAATTCTCTGAAGATAATGGCTGCCTAAGGTTCAAATTTCTTAATGGCATTAATGAAAGTAGTGCAGCTTCAGTTAAATCTTTTAAACCAAATTGGTAGATCTGGTCTCTGTTGTGTGTGTGTGAGTGTGTGAAAGAGAGAGAGAGAGAGAGAGAGAGAGAGAGAGAGAGAGAGAGAGAGAGAGAGATATGGGATGTTTTTTCTCTCTTTCTCATTTTATATATATTTTTAGAGATGTTGACAAATGCATAGGATGAGAATGAGAGGAAGCTTGCCTGGTGGTTCTGCAGGGCCTAAAGAAAGGGTTAGGAACTCAGGCCTGACTTTGGGCATCTTCCTTGACTAGGTCAAAGCCGACAGAACTGAAATTCAAGGCCACTCTCCCCTCTCAGGGGCTCCCAGGAGGGTCCAGGGCCTCAGGTAGGTCGGGTCAAGAGTGTGCTCTCAGTTCGCCCCATGTGGGGGCATGCAGTTAAATTGTATGGCTGGCTGTGCCACCCACTGGGCTGCAGCATCGTTATTGCTCCACGTACTTGACCCTCTGTCTCCGCCCAGAAAACCTTTTAACCTTCTCTTTGAGTTCTTGCCTTGAAAAGTTATATGAGTTTCTTGTGTTTTTGAAAACAAGTACTCATTGTGCGCTCTTGTGTGCACCACAACAAACTCTGGATTGTGGCAGGAGGAAGAATTTGGAAGACACGACTCCCCAGTGAATATCCTCACATACAATAATAACAATGTATGAACAGCAGGGTAAATGCTGTAGAGGAAGGAATTTCAGCTGAGCCAGCGTCTGGGACATGATAAAGACACATGTGTTGTTATTTTTTGGAAACCAAACATTGGGGAGACCAAGTTTTCGTGGACTCGAGCCTTGTTTTCTCTGGATACCTTTCCTGATAGTGTTGCAAGACTTAGGGATATAGCCTGGGCTGGTCGGCCCACATATGGGTTGCTCATTGATATACTGAGTGTATCTGTTAATAATGCGGATTTTGTAATCAAAGGAAACACGATAATTTCAAGAGAAGCATCAAAAGTGCTTATTCAAAGTAATGCCCATCACTAGCTACACATTTCCCTTCTTTCAGGTAATTTGTGGATACCGTCTTCCCATTAGAACTTTTCTTGTTTTGAGGCAAACCATTCAGAGACTCAATTGTCCTCTTCTTAGTACGTTTTGAAGTGCTGCTCAGAAAGTGCATGTGCCATTAATGGGAACAAGTGGTAATCTATAGGAGCAAGGTCTGGTGAATACCGCAGGTGGGTTAATACTTCCCAGGCAAGATCTTTTAACTTGTCTTTAACTGGTTTTGAAGTGTGTGATGGTTTTTCATCATGAAGCAAAATTACTTTGCCGTGTCTTCTGGCACATTCTGGTCATTTCACAATCAAAGTGCAGTTCAAATTGATTATTTGTTGTTGGTAGTGATCAGTATTAAGGGTTACACCTGGTTTTAAAAGCTCATCATACATCACACCTTCCTGATCCCACCAAACAGAGTAGTGTCTTCTTTCCAAAGTGATTTGGCTTTGCAGTCAATGTTGATGGTTGACCTGGATCAACCCATGATTTTGTGCATTTGGGATTTTCAAAATAAATCCATTTTTTATCACTAGTCACAATTCGATGCAGAAAAGATTTTCTTTCATGCCATTGAAGCAACATTTTACTGATGACTTCTTGGTTTTCCATTTGTCTTTCGTTCAGTTGATGTGGCACCCATTTTCCTTCCTTTAAAATCTTTCCCATTGCTTGTAAATGATCAGAAATAGTTTGCTGAGCAATGTTTAATCTTTCTGCAAGTTGCTTTTGAGTTTGACTTTCATCTTTATCCAATAATGCTTGTAATTGTTCACCTTCAATTTTTTTTCAGTTGACCTGGATGTTATTTGTCTTTTACATTGAAACCACCACTTTTAAAGCACTTAAACCAGCATTCACAAGTATCTGAGATGGAGCATGTTCACCATAAGCTTCTCAAAGTATACAATAACTTTCAGCAGCATCTTTCTCCAAAATAAAGTAATGAATTGGAACTTCTTGCAAATGCTCTTTTTTTTGGCACGAAATTCAACATTTTAAGCGTAAAATATCTATGATGTTAAAGTCTTCAGAAAATTTGACATATGAAGTTTTGAAGCTTCCTGTCAATACAACAAAATAGCATACATATCAAATCACATATATATCAACATATGTGTAACTCCATCTAGTGAAAAAAAATCCACATATTACAGCTAGTAGACTTACTCCTTTCCCACAGGTGTTTTCTCTGAATGGCACGAAGATAACAAAACTAGTGGGAAAAGGCCAATGAAGAAATTCTTGGAACAAAACCCCACACATAGTATTTGTATTTCTAATGAGAAAACCCAAGGGGAAAAAGGTACTCAATACATAGAGGATGTTTGTGAAATATGTCACTAGTTTTGGTCAGCTTACTATTACTGCTGGGGTAGAATGTGCTTTGTTATCCTTTTGAAATTGTCTCTTGACCTCCATTATGGCTTCTTTTCTGCTCATTGATAACTTAGGGCAGAAATGCATACCATACATTATTCTGTGGTCACATTAAGCTAGCTTGGAGCATTTTAGGGAGAGCACCTGCAATTCTTCCCTTAACTTAGCTGTTGAGATCACAGGAATTCTTTTTCTTTATCCCCCAAATGTGAGTCTGAAGGCTGAAACCCTGACTATTGGCACATCACCAGCTCTCCTGGCCTGCACAGTCCCTAGAAAAGAAATGCATTTCCATAGACACATGAATCAAACATGAGACTTGGCTTTATTCCTTATTTGGGGACCACTTGACAATTTCTTCCTTCTGGGTGATGAACTGGCTTATATGTGGTATTGCCAATACATTCATTTTGCATCTCTCACCCTTGCTTTTCTACCTTCCAAAGTAAAAAAATGAACATGACAAAAGTTATCTGATGGTTGCTAAGGATAACAAGATTCTCTCAATGTGTCCGTGCAGTAGAAAGGGGCACTAAAGAATTATGCCTGGGTATTTTTGTCATTATGTTGAATGTCCCTTCCTTTTAACTTTGGGTTTATAACATAATGCAGAGCCAAGGAGTCCATGCAGTGCCCCCAGGGAGCCCAGATAGCATTCTGCCATAATGACTATACCATGGTGTGAATGCTGAAACCAGAAAGTCCATTTCTGAAGTCTGAAGCAGCTGAGAACAGATGAGGGTAACAGAGCAAATCTTGCTCCCAGCATCGGCTGTTTCTCCTCTGCCAGGACATTCTTCTCCCATGACCTCATGTGGATCAGATAGGAACAAAGGTGCTCTGCTGATACACCAGGGTTCCTGCTGGTGAAGAGAGCAGGAGATCAGCCTACACACTCAGTGTAACTATGTGCCACGTGTTAAAAACTTGCTGCGATGTTCAACCCTGTATGTTACAGCAGCTTCCCGAATTCTTCTGTGTCTACAAATCCTTGGAGATTCAGTGGCTCTAATATTCTGCAAGTGTACCAAGCTCCCAGGAAATGGTGATGCTGTTGGTCTGTGCACCACACTTGGGTACCAAGGAACTCGAAGACGATGCAGAAGTGCCTTCGATGTCAGGTCTAATATCAATGCTAGCAAGTTCATTTTTCTTTGATCTGTGGAATCGACTGCATTCTGAATCCAAGTTAATCTTCTTTTACATATTTTCTGTTAGCTAGGGGGAGGAGCTGGTGTTGGCCGAGGAAGGACAGGGCCAAGCTAGGAAAGGTCTCAGGGTACTGGGGGAGCCTGTACCTCAGGCTCCTCTCCTCCCACAGTTCCTTAAACCCTACCAGTTAGGCAGTCATTTGTATTAACAAGTAGGTCCTTGAAAATGTTAGATCTTAGTTCAAATTAGTCTCCATAGCTGGTCCCTCCTAACTGGAGACTGCTGGTGGGAGAGGCAGGTTATGAGGGAGCCTGGATAAGAAGATCAGTTGGGGGAATTGCATAGAAAAAGCACTGGGGTGTTTCCTTCACTCTCACACTGTACCCCACTTTTCTTCCCTCTGACACCCTGATCATCAAATGTGTGGGTGTTTATCCCCCACACCAAGTAGTTATCTTTCATTAGCGGAGTATCCCACATTTAACCCAATTGTGACACTCTATCTGAAGTCAACCTCATGTCCCAAGTTGTCACTGGCTGTATGGCAATTCTCAGATCTGTGTGTGGATGCTGGTTTTACTTCAATGGTACAAGGGTGACTTGAATGCTTGAAAAGAGTGCAATTTCCTAGAAACTTTGGGAAGAAACACATTAGAGAAAATGTTTTGACCACTGTGTGGCTGGGTGCTCAACCTCAGTGGATCTGGTGCACATAATGGGCTTGGAATTGTTCCATTTGCACCAAACCTGTCACTTCCAGTAAGTTGATATTTTTTTAAAATAGTGAATTTGAAGAATGAGAAGCTTGGAAGGTACAGTGGGGGAAAAGATAGATGCCAACTACTTATTAATTATAAATTATTATTCTTAATTTAAAAATATATTTTATTGATTTTTTTTACAGAGAGGAAGGGAGAGAGATAGAGAGCTAGAAACATCGATGAGAGAGACACATTGACCAGCTGCCTCCTGCACACCTCCCACCAAGAATGTGCCTGCAACCAATGTACATGCCCTTGATCAGAATGGAACCTGAGACTTTTCAGTCCACAGGCTGATGCTCTATCCACTGAGCCAAACCAGTTTTGGCAATTATTATTCTTAATTTTAATAATTACATTAGTGCATAAATTCCTTAGGATGAAAGACTAGGTAATCTAATGGAATAAGATTTAGGAGATCAGGGAAATTCTACCATTTAACTCCATCAGTTATATCCCAAAACTTTAATTTTTGGTGGACATGGTCCATGATACTTAGTGACAGTTTTAATAATAATGATTAAATAGTAAGAGTTACCATTTATTAAAGATACACTCTATGCCTAACGCTATATTAGGCATATTAAATCTTAACTCATTTATTACTTTCCAAATAACCTTTACCCTGTAAAATGATTCTTATAATGGCCATTAATTACAACCTACATGTATATGTGTTTATATGTTATATAAGGTACCTTCTATACATAGTTTCAGTGAGCTATTCAGTTTGTCATGAAGCAATTTTAATTTTCTAACACAACATTTTGCTGAGATTTCATAGAGTAGCTTGATAGGGTCCAGAACTTGTCAATCATGGTTAGATAGCCATGACCCACCAGTGCTGCTTGGCCTGTGGGTAAACCAAACCACTAACTCCTTTTTCTTTTGTAAAACTGAAAGACCCTTAATAAAATCTGTAATTCACACACACACACACACACACACACACACACACACACACACTCACACTTGCTTTTGTTCCTTGTGGGTGGAGAGAAAAATAAGACAGTATTTTTTCTTTCCTTTCTTTCAAATTCCAACTCTGAGGAGTGAGACCGAGGCTCCATGTGGCTGAAGATTTTCATCAACAGCATTGGCCATATGAACCTGGGGTTTGGACTTCTTTGTGCATTTCCTATTTCTACTTTGCCTGTAGAATTAAGTCTCCCTACTCTACTTTGTACTTTGCTCTTTTATTTTGTCTTCTTAAATTTGTTCAAGGCATGCTGGTTTAGATATTCTGGTTGTCAACTTGCTCTTGACACTTAACTTTGGCCAGAATTTTTTAAAACTCTCCTAATATTGAAGGCAAATGCAATTACAATGCAGATGATAAATGGCAGAATGCTTCACATAAGTAGGTCTGGTAGATATCTGTTATTGAGAATTTAATAAAATTACCTGTAATCATATTGGCAAAGCAGTTTTTTAGGGCCATCTGCTTAGTTATTAAAATGATTTAAAAATATATTGAAGCAGATGGTTTTCAAATGGAATTTTACCTGTATTGGACTATATTTTTTTAAAAAAATCTCTTTTTAAAAAATGATTTTTATTGAATTTGTAGGGGTGACATTGGTTAATAAAATTATATAGGTTTCAGGTGTACAGTTCTATAATACATCATCTGTACACAGTGTTGTGTGTTCACCACCCAAAGTTAAGTCTCCTTCCACCACCATTTATCCCCCTTCTACTCTCTTGCACCTCCCCACCCCCTTTTCTTCTGATAATCACCATACTGTTGTCTGTGTCTATGAGGTTTTGTTTTTTTGCCCAGTCCCTTCACCCTTTTCACCCCTCCCCCAACCCCATTCCCTCTAACAGCTGTTTGTCTGTTCTCTATATCTATGAATCTGTTTCTGTTTTGTTTGTTAGCTTGTTTTGTACATTAGATTCCACATATAAGTGAAATCATATGGTATTTGCCTTTATGTGCACCCCTATGCTCATTGCAGCATTATTTATAATAGTCAAGATTTGGAAGCAGCCCAAGTGCCCATCAGTAGATGAGTAGATAAAAAAAAATCTGTGGTACATTTACACCATGGAATAATACTCAGCTGTGAAAAAAGAAAGAAATCTTACCTCTTGTGACTGCATGGATAGACTAGAAGACAATGCTAATGAAATACACCAGCAAAGGGTATATTTTATATGACCCATCTATTTTATCCTCATATCATGCTAGGATAGGATCTCCAAGCATAAAGGTATCTCCTTTACTAAATCACGCTGCTGATTTTTTTATTTGTTAAAAAAATACTATGGTTTTCATTAGAATACTAAATGTATGGGAGATGTTCAGGTATGGGCATGAATCAAAGAGGAGAATACTTCTATGTTCCCAGGTATTAATGTTATCAATTATATTTTTTTCCTTAAACTTTTATTTTCCCTGGGGATTAAAAAGAGGCCACATACTAAACCCGCCAAGCTCAGGGAAGGCCTGCATGGCGGCCTTGCCAGCTCAGAGACCTGAAGGAACCACACAGGATGGTCTGAAATGAACACATTTTTTAATTAAAAAAGCAGTTTGTCGTGTCCTAGGCTGGTATCTTCCCTGACAAAGGTCGATCTTTAACTTAACTGAGTCTGCTGTCGTTTTGCATGTAAGATAACATATTGTTGGAATGTCAAAGTAATTTTCCTTTTTTTTCTGGAACCCTCAAAGCACAGGCACCCCTCTGCAGAGACCACAAATCCCCTCACTGAGTTAATTGTTGACTGTTAACTATTCTGTACCACCTAAGTAAAAGAAATATGTGTCTATCTTTTACTTTTTATCCAATCCCAGAGGTTTTCCCTTGCTTTCTCTCACCTCCCTAATCTATCACCAATGGATTTCAAGTAACCCACTTATGTCTCCTGTTTTGATTGTGAAATATAAAACAAGGTGCAGAACTGCCATTTTCGAAGCTTTATCTCAATCCATTGAGGTTCTGCTTCCTGGCAGTTGTCAACGGTTTGGCTCAAACAAACTCACAAAAAAAAATTATTTACTGCCAGTGGGAATGCAAACTGCTATAACCACTTTGGAAAAACAGTTCCTTATAAATGCACACTTACCACAAAACCCTGAGATTATGCTCTTAGGTATTAAACACTTAAATAAAACGTTATTTCCACACAAAAGTCTGTACTGGAATATCCTCTTCCAGTGACAGTCTTTTGTCCAGCCGCTGGGAGAGTTGTCCACAGCACCCTTCAGCTGTCAGCGCCTTTAGGGACTTCCTGGGCCGCATAGAGCCACTGTGCTTAAGATCACACCCTTCCTGGGGTGGCCCATTCCCAGTGTCTGATCGCGGACCTTCCCCAGGGACATTCTGATGGTCTGCTCCACCTCTAAAGTTCCCTGTGATGTCCGCTGATGTCTGGGCAGACTCTGAGACAGAGTAGAGAGAACGCTAGTTAGAGAGTGGGGACACTCTTTCAGTAGAGTGTTACTTCATCTTCACAGGAACTCCCTGAGGCTGGTGCCATTCGTTCTAGTATACAGCTGAGAGATGGAGACTTAGGCTAAGTAACTTGCCGGAAGTCACACAGGCTGGCACCCGCAGCTGGGTCTGTTTAACCTGCATGTCCCGCTGCTGCTTGCTAAAGGGACCAGCTGTAGGTACACAACTTCATGCGTGTACAGTAAATATTGGATAATTACTGGTGTGCCATCATTCAGCCAGCAGCTATTAAAAATCTCACCAGTATACCAGAGATGTTACAGCTGCATAAGGAGGATGCAGGACACGTGAGGGGGATGTGCTCTCTGCGTGGAGGCTTTGTGGACACGGAGGAGAATCTCGTTTCTGCTCTGTGCTGCCTGGCTATCACGCCAAGGTCAATTTAGACAGATCTTTGAAAATCAACTTTTATCAGTTACATCTTATAGAATTATAACATTTAATTAGAGGTTAAAGAGATTAATGGGATGTGAACGTGAAGCAAACAAAAAAGTATCGATTTGAAGGATGAATACTAAACTGCCAAGACCGGTTTGGCTCAGTGGATAGAGCGTCGGCCTGCGGACTGGAAGGTCCCGGGTTCGATTCCGGTCAAGGGCACGTACCTTGGTTGCGGGCACATCCCCGGTGGGGGGTGTGCAAGAGGCAGCTGGTTGATGCATCTCTCTCATCGACGTTTCTAACTCTATCCCTCTCAATTCCTCTCTGTGTAAAATCAATAAAATATAAAAAAAAAATACGCTGCCCAATTAGTTGTAACCAAGACAACCAGATAAAATTGGAAGATGTTGTAAACATCTAGGAAAGGTATGTTCCGATATTGCTTCTTAAATTGATTTGTTTTCACTTTAAAGAGAACAAATGGAAAACTTCGATGACGCATTTTGAGTATGGTTCATGCTGGAAAGGAAAAGGATGGATTCAAAATTAAAAAAAAAATTGGCTCAACATCAAAAGATTGGCAAATAAATGCACATTTATATGTTTTTAGTTAAAACAAAATATTTAATATTTAAGGTATGTATACATCATTTTTTATGATTCCCTGCTATAACCAACTTTTTATATTGGGCACAATTGCTGTTAAACTAGATTCTCTACCACAGTTATTAAGACCATGTATCCCCAAAATAGTATCTCTAATAAAGAATATATGCAATAAAAGTTTATTATAGGAATGAATCATCCCAAAACATATGAGATGAAAATTATTTTATGTAACATATCATGTAGATTATGTGCAAGAACCATGTGTAGATTTCTGTACAATTTCTAGTTTGCTTCATTGGGGACCATATTTAATCTTTCTTCTGGTAGGAATATCATATCTAATCTTTGGAATACAGTTAGTGGAACTACTGAATGAATTTTTCTTTTTCACTTTTATTGTATTAACTTTCCATGACACATTTAAAATAGTTTTCTGATGGAGCAACACATTTGGAAAGACAAACGTAGCTAAAATAACAGCAGAAATATCCTCTTTATAAGTTAACAGTGATCAGAACCAGAACAAAAACAAATTCTTAAGTTCAGACAAAACTGCAACTATTTAACTTTTCCTATAAATATACTGACCCTTACGACCCTTACCCTATAGTTAACTGCCACTCCATCCTGTCTCTTTTATCTTTGACTTTTCTCCCAAATCTCTGGACAGTAACAACCTCTGTTTCCACTGTGAACTCATCATACTTTTCCGCACATGTAATATCTGCTTTTAGATCTGCTCCACTTTAAACACGAAATTACATAAAGACAGTATGCTATCTTGGCTTTTCCCAGGTTTTTACTAATTTTCCACATGTAGTGGAACTCTGTCATGGTGACCAAGTGCAGGGGGTAAGACCATTCTGGAATTTTTATGTGAAACAAACAAGAATGACCCTGGTGGTAGGTGGTATTTCTATTCTACTCTGAAGATTTTTAAAAATAAAGTTTACAGAATAAATAAGCATACACATTTTGACTACTTTGTTTTAGAACCTAAGTCAAGATAAAACAAATCAAATTTAAAGAAATAAACTAATTTAGAAAAATGTTACTGCTTTTCACTGTCAACAATATTTGATATCACTACTTATCATTGTAAAGCTAAGAAGGAAATCATCCCTAATTTATTATGAATCTTTTCTTTGGCCAGTGCTTTTTGTAACTTATAGTTTGCTCTTAGCTGGTGATGGGCAAACTTAAAGTTTCAGAATAATTCAATTTCTTTTCAAAGTTTTCCATCCCGCTTTTGAATCTTTGTGTTGTCTGAGTATAGCTGAAAATATGTTTTCATGCTGCCGCAAAAGCTTCTACGTGCTAAATTGCATCATGAGAGAGAGCAAATCAACACATAGTTTTGGGGTTAATATTATGTGTTAGGTACTGTGTTTGGTGCTATAAGGTATTTGAAGACATGGAGACGTGATCAGGAGTTAATAATTTAGTTGAAGAAGCAGAATATACCAAATTGCTCATGTTAAAAATAACAAAGGAATACTTACTTAAAAGTCAAATTAAATATTCTACAAGTAAGTATAGAGGGAGAAGGACCTCCTGGAGGGCAGGCTGAGCTCATTCTTGGGGGCCTGGCAGGCTTTGAATGGCTGGAATGAGGGGCGCTGACATCCCGGGACTGGCTGAGGAGGTGACCAGGAGCTGGGTAGGAAAGGTTGGAAAAGCTGAATGTAGGAAATGTAGAACCTACTCATAAAATAATCAATAAATATCTTTTGTAGAGGTTTTATGGAGAAAGTAGATACCATGATGCACTAAAGGAGATTTTGGTCAGATGAGAGGGTAAGACTATTGGTTTACTGGTTAAGGAGATTTGACTTCCATAGGCACACTTGCATGTTTCAAATTGTGTCTCATTGGAACAAACATTTTGAAAGTTCTGAAAAGATGTGCTATTGGAGAGGAGAGAGAGAGAGAGAGAGAGAGAGAGAGAGAGAGAGAGAGAGAGAAACACCGAACAGAGAGAGAGAGAGAGAGAGAGAGAGAGAAAGAGAGAAACATCGAACAATTCCAGAGGCAGTTTCATTTAGCAAATACTGAGTTAAAGTCATTTTTTCCTTTAGGGATTATTTGTCTTTATTGATATGCCTGGTAAATTTCCAAGAGAGTGAGGGATATAGCATATAGTATTTTATAAACCTATAGGAATGAAAATGAAGCCCTGAAGAATACAAATATTGGAGGATAAATTAGTGCAAATTGGTGACTGATTAAATGTATAAAGTAAGAAAAAATGTAAAAATTAAAAAAAAATGTTGCAGTTGAGATTATAAAAATCACTTTTTGGTTATTGCTGTCATTTGTTGCGCTATCATTTGTTACACTCCGGGCACTGCAGGTGAGGGGCTGAGATTCAGAAGTTGAAGTAATTTGTCCAGGGTCATATAGATAATTTGTGGTTGTCACAAGAGTGCAATCACAGTACAGTGAAATGATTGATGGAGAGACACCAAAGACATCAGTGAAAGGATGTGAAGTTCCTTTAATCACTAAGGATGTAGAAACGTATGGTACCAATTACACGAAGCAGGAGGCAACACGGTGTACTCCCAGAGCGCCAGATGGAGGTACAGGTGCAGCCAATACCTGCTGGACCGTGTGATGATTCTGCCAGATGAGCTTTCTTTCTTTTTTTCTTCCTTTCTTTGTAAGAAATTTATATGAGCATCTGCAAGTCCCTGGTACGAAGTAACCCCAGTAGATTCCTGAGTGCCTACTGAGGATCCCAGGGAAGCAAAGGTCAATGTCCCAGGAATGGCATCACTCAGAAGGCCTAGGCCAGGGGTGGGCAAACTTTTTGACTCGAGGGCCACAATGGGTTCTTAAACTGGACCGGAGGGCCGGAACAAAAGCAACCTGACCATGATGGCACTCTCATCTTGGCCTGCTGGTGAAGGAGCGGAGGGGAGAGCAAGAAAACCCTCTGCTCTTTCGGCTCCGCGGGCTGGATAGAGCAGCCGAACAGGCCGGATCTGGCCCGCGGGCCGTAATTTGCCCATGACTGGCCTTGGCGATAGGTCTGTCAGAAGTCCATTCTTAGTCACAGTAACGGTGAGAGGCAGCGTTTCAGTCCAGGTCCTCTTTGCTTGAAAGCCCCTGTTTCCCTCTGTACTTGCTGTTGACTTTGTGTGCCAGTAGAAGAATGGTGAAGCCATTAGAGCGCCATTGCTTGCTGGTCTTCTCATCTAGGTCTATGGAAGAACTGGCCTTCATAGCTTGGGCATCAAAGTGCCCTGTGGCTTAACCTACCTTTTCTAAGTCCTACACAAAAGAAAATCAGTATCTTTATTAAGGTATTCACTGGGTATCAAATCCCTAGGGGTTTGTTTAAAGCAGGGACCACTCTGGTGGCACATCTTCTGTTCCTAGGACAAGGGTGTTGTGACAAGGACCACCCATGCTTTGCCAGGACGTGCTCTCCCCCTAAAGGAAGACCAGCAAGATGACTTTGACAGGCACTGCTCTAACTCCTGACATACACGTCCCCATTGAACCTCACAGCAGTGGATGAGAGATAACGGGATAAATCTAAGTGACACAGAGGGTAATTAATTGTCCCAAGTTCACACATTTGGTAAATGGTAGAACTTGAACTAGGGGGTTGGGATTTAGACTTCATACTTGAAACTCCTACTCTGGCCATGGGAATGCTGTTGTCTTTTTTTTTTTTTAATTATGTTTTTATTGGTTTTAGAGACGAAGGGAGAGGGGGAGATAGAAACATCAATGATGACAGAGAATCGTTGATCAATCGGCTGCTTCCTGCACATTCCACACTGGGGATGGAGCACCCAACCCAGGCTCAAGCCCCGACTGGGAATCCAACCATGACCTCCTGCTTCATAAGCTGGTGATGCTTAGCCACTGAACCACCCAAACGGACCAAACATTATCTTGATAATGTCTTTATAAACCCATTTCATTGTCTGCTCTGATCAAATCCTTTTAAAGGAAAACTTGTCCTACCACAATCCTGGGAAAGCAACATGACCCCGTGACCTTCCCCGAAGTCCCAGTCACTGCATGAACCTCTAACCAGGGACAACTAATTCTTTTGTGATCAGTGAGTGATAAAGTAAAATCACTTACCTGATACTGTATTTTTTAATTAAACGGAAGTCTTTAAACAGTTATGTAAACATCGATTCTTTTTATCAATCCTTATGTTGAAATAATCTTTTTAAAATTCCCTTCATCCTAGCATTGTTAGAGTAAACCAACTGAGAACACACAAACACACAATATTGTGTTTTTCTGGTGTCTAGTCATCAACCTAACAGGTAGGTATTTTGTGTTTCCACTGTGTATGGTGGTGAAGTTATTGGCATAAAACCTAATCCTCTATGGCATGTCTGCATAATTTATAAATAACCTTTATAAAATGTATATACCCATTTGTCAGGGTAGTGACACAAAACAGATTATATTTACTAAGTTATTAATATGTTGACTCCCTATTGTCTATCTTAAATCAGGCATGATGGTTAGGTTTGTATGGTGACCAAATCAATAGGTATGTGGGTTTTCTGCCAGGTAGGGGGATGTATGCACACATACGCTCTGCACGCCCACACTCTAATTTCTTTACAGGGCAGCATAGTAATGACTAAGGGCAGTTGACGTGAGCATGGCCTGGAGGTGTTGCTTAATTCCTTTTTCTTACAACAGATGTATATTTATGTAATTCCAAGAAATTAAATGAATGTACAGAGCTGCTGATGCCTTGAGGCATCTTCTATAAATCAGGAACCATGCAGGAGGGAGTCAATTCATGTCTTTTCTTCCTGTTCAGATACACTGATCACTGTAGCTGAAGTGACCGTACTATTGTGTTGATTCTCGCCTGCTTGTTCCCCAGGTATAGACAGCTGACACTTGTTCTGTGTGTGGTTGGAAAGAGAAGCATCGGGGACCATGTGATACATCTGAGTGCTCTTTGTTTCTATTTTTGCTAAACAGAAGGAAGACCTGGAGTGTTCCACTCTGCAACAACTTGGAGTTGGTAGTTTCTGTTTTTTTTCCTGAGAGTTGCATTTGGTATATTCTAACGTCACCTTTCCAAACCCATTTCTTTCTTTGGATTTATGAGTTCCTTTCTTATACTTCAGAGATTCTCCTGGCAGGGACGTGCCAGGCCCTCAAGGTCCCATGGGTTCTGGTGTGAGGCAGGAGACAGCCCTCACGGGGAGCCAGCAGTGTAGACTGTACCAATTGCGTGAGGCGGCAAACAAGGACACATAATAGAGGGGATTAGACGAGAACAAAAATGTCTTTGCTTTATTTATAGTATCATTGTGGAAGGATGAAAAGCTATAAATCAGCTTTGCCTGGGTGTGGACTGGCAATAATCCACTCAAAACCTTGATTGTTCCCTTGACTTTGCCTTGTAAAAGCTTCTGTGGCTCCTGTGGATTATTACTTCATAATGCTTGGACAAACATCAATTAACACACATCAAAACGCTTCTATTTGTGTCTCTCTATGAATGGAGGGGACCCAACAGACACAACGGGGTTGGAAAAGCTCGCATGGAGATTACGGGGGGGCAGGCCAGAGAGGACACAGGTGTGCTGCTTGGTGTGTGTCGGAAATAGGCATTTCTCGGGGAGCCTGGAGTAATTTTCAAACCAGACCTCTAACGCACTGCTTATGGGAAACCTTAGCTTTTATAAGGAGCTGTATTTTTAAACCAAGGAAATTAGTTGTTGAAAATCAGATGAAGCTTGTGAGTGTGGCTGTTGACATGGGAGACAGCAGACATTATATTGGTATATTGGTTTTCATAGCCACTAGAGAACATTTTAGCCGTTTTCAAAATCTCTCAGAGAGTTTAAGATGGCATGTCTTCCAAACAATATGAATAATCAAAATATACTTAACACGAATGTTTGATAATATTCATATGAGAGTCAATGCCCAAGAAAATTATTCCCATAGCATTTTATAGTATGCAATCTTAAATAGATGCCATTTCTCACTGTCTGGCTTACTCTTACAGAAATATTTTCTATCTATGATGTCCAGACTATATGCAGTTAGAAAAAATTCATAGCCAAATTATTATCTCTATTGTCTCTTAGAAAATGTTGACAACAGTTTTTGTTCAGTGTTAGAGAACGACGTTAATGTCAGCTCCAAATATCTTTCATTGTGTGTTTATCTTATAATAATGAGTACATTTACATGGCAAGTTTTCAGAACATATTAATGTTGCTATTGTTAACACGGAATGATTTGATAAAGTACAGTTTCCAAGAGTAACCTCATTTTTAGAATTACTTTATATATTCCATAAGACCAAGGCCTCATTCCTGGGGAATTTCATTAATAAGTTACAATAATCGTATCAGGCCAATTTGCTGTAATTCACAAATCCACATGGTTAGAGTAATATCAGAACACAGTCATTTCCCCAGGATGTCTTATAAATCAAACTAAAGGGTTAGCTTTTGCATTCATTTCTTTTGTGAACATTTGTTTCAGCAAAAATTACAGTAATATTTTACTGTTAAGGAAATAAAGAATAGTAATTGGATTCTACTCAATAAGAAAACTCTCCTTTTGTATATGAAAACTTAATTTTTTTTTTTTTACCATGTATTGGTTTTGGGTGTACAGCTTAGTGGTTAGACAATCTTATACTTTACATAGTGTTCCCCCTGACATTTCCAGTATCCAACTGGCAGCATACATAGTTACCACGATATTATTGACTATATTTCCTATGCTGTACTTACTTCTCCGTGACTATTTTGTGACTGCCAACTTGTGCTTCTTAGTGTCTTCACCTCTTCCACCCGGTGTCCCAACACTCCCTCCTCTCCAGCAACCACCAGTTCTCTCTGTATCTATGAGTCTGTTTCAGTTTTGTTTGCTTATTTTATTCTTTAGGTTCCACATATCAGTGAGATCATATGTTATTTGCATTCTTCTAACTGACTTATTTCACTTGGCATTATACCCTCTAGTTGCATCCATGTTGTTGCAAATGGTGAGATTTCATTATTTTTCATGGCCGAGTAAATATTCCATTGCGTAAATGTACCACCACTTTTTATCAACTCGTCTGCTAATGGGCTGCTTTCATATCTTGGCTATTGTAAACAACACTGCAATGAACATAGGGAGGGGGGTGCGTATATTCTTTAAAATTAGTGTTTTTTTGAGTTTCTTAAGATAAAATCCCAGAATTGGAATCACTGGATTGTAAGGAAGATCAATTTTTCATTTTTTGAGGAAACTCGATACTGTTTTTCATAGTGGTTGCACCAACCTGCATTCCCACCAACAGTGCGTGAGAGGTCTCTTTTCTCTATACCTCGGCCAACTCTTGTCATTTGTGGATTTATTGATGTTAGCCATTTTGACAGGTGTGAGGTGATTACTCTTTGTGGCTATAATTTGCATGCCTCAGATCTTTAATAATGGTGAAATTTTTTTCCTATGTTTGTTTGCTTTATATATATATATATATATATATATATATATATATATATATATATCCTCTTTGGAGAAGTGTCTATTCAGATCCTCTGTTCATTTTATAGTTGGATTGTTTGTTTGTTTTTTTGGTATGGAATAGTATGGATTCTTTATGAAGTTTGGATACTCCTTATCAGATGTATCATTGCCAAATATGTTCTGTATCCAGTGGATTGTCTTTTCCAGTTATTTTTGATGGTCTCCTTTGCTCTGCAAAAAAAAAACAAACGGTTTAATATTATGTAATCCCATTTGTTTAGTTTTTCTTTTGTTTCCCTGGACCAAGGAGATGTATCAGGGAAAAAAAATATTGCTATGAGACACAGGGAGACATCTTAGAGGGACAGAGCCATAAATAGCTTCCTGTGGTTTATGTTAAAATAAGGGTGGGTCTAACCTTAAAGA
Source organism: Vespertilio murinus (assembly GCA_963924515.1). NCBI lineage: Eukaryota > Metazoa > Chordata > Mammalia > Chiroptera > Vespertilionidae > Vespertilio > Vespertilio murinus. The sequence goes on from OZ004708.1 coordinate 37,821,413, forward strand.
CATACCTGATGGCGAGGGAGGTAACATAACATAACACTGACACCTTTCACATTCAGCTGACATTCGTTAACCCCCAGAATGCAAAGTTGACCTTGCACCCTTCCTCGACCTTAGGCTGGCCACCTGAGGTACAGGATGCAGGCAAAGGCCTCACCTGGGGCTGCTTACCCGCCGAGCCCTCTCCACATTTACACAGCCTGAGACGGGAGATCGGCTGTTCTGCTATGTACGGAATGTCATGATTGCAACCACAGGTGATCTCTCTCCATGGGATCCTTTACATCTGTCCATCCGTCAGCTTCTATTATCTATGTGGACTAGACCCTATTCTCTAACATCACTGTTGATTATACTACTAGAGGCCCAGTGAATGAAAATTGTGCGAGAGTAGGTCTTCCTTCCCCTGGCTGCCTGCCTGCACCGCTTCCCTCTGGCACCCAGGACCCGGGCTTCCCTTGCAGCCCTGGCTTCATCTGGTCTAATTAGCATATTATGCTTTTATTATTATAGACGAGTAGCCCTGCACATGAATCTGTGTGCCAGTAGCTCGCCAGTAGCTTGCTGCCACCCTCCAGGAGCTCTCCCCCTGCTGCCCCACTCTCCTGTAGCTCCCCCAGCCCCCAGCCCCTCCCCCCTCCCAGCTTGCTGCCCTGCCTCTTCCTGTAGATCTCTGCTGCCTGCTTATAGCTCGCTGCCTCACCCTCCTGCTGATCCTTGATCTGGTCGTTATGCGGTTGGTCATTATGCTTCGTGGCTTAATGACCATTTGCATACTACATCTTTATTGTATAGGATTTGAATTGAGTACAACTGGTCTTAAAGAGATACTCTTCCAAATAGGCAAGAAATTGCCTTCTGGTTTTGGCTCTGTGCAAATCTGCTTTGCTCACTCATTTAATTTAGCTGGAGGAACACAGGAACCCCGTATATTTTTGGAGCTTCGGCGCAGGCCCCAGAGGAAGGAAATTCGGCACAATGGCGAAGACGTGGGCTTTGAAGTCAGAGAGACCTGACTTTTGATGCTGTCTCTGCTGTGTATATCACATTGTTAGTCACAAGTGGGGTTAGTGACAGTGTGTGACATGTCCAGAACCTATATTGGCATTTGGTAGAAGGCCAATAAGAGGTAGCAATTAAGAAAAAAAAAAATCATCCCATTTCTCCCATTTCAGCTCCCTAATTTTGCAGTTTTAGTTTCATTTATCGGAAAGTGCTAGGTGCCTTGATCATCTCCCATTTGTCTTATCTGATTGTGGGTGTGGAAGAAGCAGATTGGGAAGAAGTAAACAAGGATGAGGAAATGCGTTCGGCCCAACGAGCAGGTGTGTTTCTTGTACATTTGTTTCTCTGTCCTAGGGATAGGCGTCACTTTGATGATCACCACGCCGGGGAAGAATTTGAGGAAGGAACTCTAACCTGGTTAAATTTAAAGCTTAATCTATTTTGATAAAACATTTATTAAAAAAAGATCTATTTCCAAGGCCTTTTTCCATCAGCTTGCTTTTTTTTCTTTGTTGGCTATCACATGGCTATATCATTTTTAGACACTAAATGAAAAGCATGTGTAACAGCCCAGAAATGCACTTCTAGCCCACGTTACCATGGGTACCGTCCAATATGAAATATGGGCTTTCTTGAAGTAGAACACACTACTTTAATTATTACATGCAGTTTGGAAACATGAATATTTATACAATTAGAGACTTGGAAGCATTGCCCAAATTCTTTCTAGTTGGACTCTGACATAGGCATTTTCCCGCCAATCTTTTCTATAAATGCAAACCAAAAGATGAAATTCTGTGGCAGCCTTATTGGTTCTAAAGAAAAATGCTACAAAATTGGTCACATGAAACACAGTTGTTTGTTAGCACTGGGCCCCAAAGTTGCTTGGATTACTTTTCATTTGTTTATTTGTTTGGTTGGTTTGTATCTATTTTCATTTGAGTTTTTATTGATCACATTTATCCTATTCCGTTCTGTGGCTTGGACTACTGGAACAGTGCACTTAAGGCTGTGATTCAGGTCTTAGTATAATCTCATTGTAACTGACTTTTTAATGTTTTCCCCTTTGGGTTCTAATTTTTCAGTACAAAGATAGATCTTATATAGTTTTAAAAATTAATTTGACTCGCAAAAATGAATAAAAGTATTTTCTTCACATAAAACACATATGCATATATACACACACACAAGTACACTCAAAACTAAAATGCAAAACCCAAATTATTTTTAGAATTTTGAGAACAGGGGATGCTTCATCCTCATAAAGTACTTGGACTCTGATAAGGGTTTGATTTTTGAAATTTCTGGGATAAAAGTAAAGCGTTTTTGAATCTCTGCTAGTTTTACATGTTGTTTATTCATTGACATTAAAACAAATTTACTTGAATTCTTGGAATATAAATTGCTGGACTTTGTATAAATTGTTGCACTAGGTGTTACTATTTATAATAAATCTTACATTGATAGTAATTCTGTACAGGATTAATATCAAATTGGTGATATTAATTAGTAGGAAAAAGAACTCATGCAGGTATTAATAAATTGTAAGAGCTAGAAAGTCCCAGATAACATAAACTTAATGGTAGTACTTATAAATGGCTCTCAGTAGCAAGGTCACATCTGCCTATTAAGTTTTTCTTTTTTAAAAAATTTGAATATAAGCTGCTTATTTAAGATTTTTCCATTTGGGGAGCTGTGTCTAGTAATGAATTTCCTCCTACCAGACAATTTCTGCTAGATCTGCTTCCTGATTTAATTTGGTTATGTCATGAGGGACCAAATTTAGCAGAACACCTAAGTAGGATCAGAAACTGCAGTTAGAACTGGGACTCTTCAATTACTTTGCTTGAAAATATTGTACTAAGTTTTTATAATGTTTTTCATGATTTTCATTAAGCAAACAGGAATAAAAAATATGAAACATGAAAAATACATCACATCTTGTTCATGATTATACCACTAGGTTTGCTGAATAAGTGAATACATTTTCTTGGAAAATGATGTCACCATTTGTAATGTTCAAAGTAGGCAGTGATATTAAGATATCCCATTACTGTCTGTGAAACTTGACAAAGATCTGGAGGAAAACTTATGGAAATAAAGCAATTTATTGAGTAAGTACTCTTAGGTACACTGTGTGAATAAAGCCCCAAATCACCGGTTCTTTTAAAAAAGGTTTTTAAATTAAATGTATTGGGGTGACATTGGTTAATAAAATTATATAGGTGTACAATTCTATAATAATACATCATCCGTGTGTTGCCTTTCATGTGGCCTTGGTGGTACAGTGGGGAGCAGAGCTAGCTGCCTTCCAAATCACTGGCTCCTAATGACCACTGAGTGTGGCGAATCAATCAAGGAAAAGGAATCATTGGGTTTGAAAGTATCGTTCAGTGGCTACAGGTGCTGAAGTCAGATAAGATGTGTGGACGTCTTTGGTCCTCATGTACCTTGAGCTGTTGTGTCGTCACGTGGGTCCTTGGCAGTTTCCCAGAGGGAGGAAGCCCTGAATTAGGGAGGGAGTTCACGCAGTGAATGGGTTTTGCATTTTAGTTTTGAGTGTACTTGTTTGTGTATGCATATGTGTTTTATGTGCAGCTCCTTACACTCTGACAACCACCTGTTATCTCAAGGGTATGTCCTGCCTCAAGTTCATCCTCTCCTTCTTCACTCACTTGCCTCCCACTAAGACCGCATTGAATGCGGAGCTTAAAGAGACAGCAAAGGAGTTCCGATGGGAGCCAAGAGGCCACAGAACATCTTGGCCTCCGCTCTCCTCTTGCCAAGTGTGTGTCCACCATGTTGCAACATGGTCAGTGTTTCATCCAAACTAACCCATTCTTGTAGATGACTTAAGACATCCAAGGCATCTGAGACCTTTCTGTCTTAATGGATTTCAGAGACAATGGAGGAAAGTAGTTGCTCCAGAGGGCGAGAGTGGAGGCGGGGAGAGTTTTCACTGAGAGTCGTCAGAGAAGATGTTTTCCTGGGACTTTTGAGGAAGCCTGGGTAAGAGACAGAAGAGGGGCAGCGGACAGACAGTGTGTGGACCGGGGTGGGAGGCAGGCTGCCCTCCATCCAGCTCGCCCTAGCTCTCCCTTCCCCCACTCCTGGGGAACTGCAACAGCTGCTCGCCATCCATCCATTCCATGACTTAACCTGCCTGCTTTTTCTGGGAGTGAAATAATCCTGATTCCTTTTTGGCTTTCATCATGGTGGCGTTCCTGGCTGTTTAATCACATTCACTGTGTTTTTCTCCCACTCTCCTGGTTATGATCACGAGGGGGACACGCCACTGAGCGTGGTGGGAATCTGATGAAAACCACCTTTAAGTGTGGCCCAGCTCAGTTACTCTACTGGCTTCCTTTGGCTATTCCATGATCTGATTTCAACAACTGGGTGTAGAGGAGGCATTGCCTAAAGGAAACACAGTGACCAGTTTTAATTATTATTTTTTTTTAATTTCTGAAAAAGGAAATTTCAGTCAAAGTCTGTATTTGTATCTCATTTCTCTCTGGTTGTTTTCTGTGCTATGTTAATTCAAACTTCGTGGACAAATGGATTGTACCCCACTTGATGTAACTGGAGTTAGAAGTATAGTAGTGGCTTCTGGTGGTGATGACATTCATTCACTCCTTACTTCATTCACTCATTATTGAACTATGATTGAACTCCTGGCACGGGGAAAGCTCCATCCTGATGGTAGAGTTATAATGGTGAACAAAGGTAGGCATGGGGTCTATGGTCTCTTGGGGAAGAAAGACATTTAGAAATAAAAACATGTAACATAAAGAAAAGATATACTGTTGTATGAATAACGGAAACTGAGTTGGAATGAGATAAAGTTCCCCAGGGAAAATAAAGGCTCTTGAGCTGAATTTGAAGGGCAAGTAAGATGAACTCCCTGCACTGGGGGGGGGGGGGGGGGGGGGGAGGGGGAGGGCAAATGTGTCCGGAACTGCATCGCATGCAGAGGGAACACCCTGTCCAAAGGATATTGTATTTTTATCATATGGTTAACAGAATTCCATTTCCTTGACTTGCCGGAGAAAGCCAAATGCTGCAGCCCCTTTAGACCCCTCCACTCTGAGTTTCCTGCTTCCCCTTCACCTTACTGTCAGGAGCCCCGCAGTGAGAGGCCCTGCTGCATGCTCATCTTGTCGGGGACTTCAGTCTTTCTTGATTAAACAACACAAGTTTGCATTGTGTTATGCCATCTTCAATTTCAGAGCTGAGTGATGGATTTGCAAAATGAAACGGAGAAGTCAAGATAAGCTTACATAACAGGTAATCTATCTGGCTCAGGTGAATGGAAGTGTGGCTGAAACATTACATCTGTAGTGTTTGTGTGGGTGTCTTTTAATGGATACTTCTGGGGCTTTGACATATGTAGCTAATCAAAAAAATTTCTATTTTTTTCTTTAAAGAATGTATTTCTAATTCCTTAGAGCTCTGCTTTGGTATTCTTGAATCAGAAACAGCGTTTAGCTTTCACCTTCAATTCCAGATTTCATTTAATGCCCTACTCACTGAGCCCTCTCTGTCTGTCTGTGTGGGAAGGCGTTGTCACAGAGGTACACTGTTCTTTCTCCAGCTGGTGGACAAGAGATGCCAAGGGCCTCCAAATCCCCCAAATTCTAAGAAAATGTCACTGACTAGGGCAGCCTCCTTATTCAGTGGTGACCACCATATGTCTCCCACCCAGATTTCCTGATTCTGGCGCCTGCATGACCCGGTGGACTTGTGCTTTGATCTCTTGTATCTGCCCTATTAATCAAAACTCCCCCAATTCCTTACCTTTTCTTGAATTCTGTAGCTTCTAAAATTTGACCAACTCACCCTACTGGCTATAGATTAAATGTCTCAGTCTTGAGCCCTAAGGAACCATCCATGCATAGCTGTTCTTTATGTACTGAGTAGAAATCATGGTCTCCTATGCCTTGGAGCTGTGGTGATTGTTTGGTATTTATCAAGCCATCAGCAGGGGGGAAATGCAAGAGAGAGTGGACACGGAGAGTCAGTGTGTCCTTGTACCTGCTATTTCTTAAGTGCCTGTAATTCAAAATAATCAATATGCCAAAGTGGGAAATTTTTGGGTGACATATTCTGGTTTCTCTGTGTAAATGGTTTAATGATTAATTGTAAACTCATAATGATATTTTTGTAAAATCACAGGAGACAAAGTGATTATACAAATATCCAAACTTTAGAGGTTTTATATATATATAGCTATATATATAACTATATATATATATAACTATATATATAACTATATATATAACTTTAAATATATATTTAAAATGATATATATTTAAAATGATATATATTTAAAAATGATATATATTTAAAAATATATAATTTTATATATATAATTATTTTAAATATATATCATTTTAAATATATATCAGTTTTAAATATATATATTATTTTAAATATACATATCATTTTAAAAATAGATATCAGTTTTAAATATATGTATATAATTTTATATATATAAATATATATAATATTAGCAAACTTACTTTAACCTAATTTCATAGAAAAATGCCCTTCAATCTCTCATTTATTTATGAATACATTCCTTTACAATTTAATATTTACTATTTGAGAATCTGGGCTGTGACTGGCACTGTACTATGAATTTTGTGGTGAGAACAACATGATTCCTGTCTTGAGAAGCTAATGTTTTATTGTGGGAGGCAATAGGGAAAATTATAATACAATATGATCAGTGCTATATCAGTGTGATACAGGCACTATGAGAGCTAAATGTAAGCCCTTTCATCAAATTCGTGGGTAAGATGTGGCATTCCGGAAACATGTGTCTGATTGTCTCATTGTAAATTAAATGCAGCAAATTCCAATGTTAAAATCAAAGGTTAGTTAAATAAGTTGATATGAAATCCTCTTCTGTGTAGCCACTCAAATAGAAGTTGCTAGTACACTTACAGATCCTTTGTAGAATCATCAAACTTTTATTTAACAAAAAAATTGGTCATATGTCTTCAACTGCCAACAAAAACTTCTACCTACATCATAATTCCAAGGAAGTTCATCTTGTCACTAAATCTGTTTTGAGGACAAATTATGTGAATGGGATTCAGGTGCTAATTTCGTGCTTTCTACATTCTCCTCAAGCAAGACCAGAACTCTCTCCTACTTGTCTATGAAATCTAATGTCCCTCTAGCTTTGTAATCATACCTCATTACCTTCCCCCAGTACATGAATATTCTTCAAAAGGTTGCTGTATATTTAAGACCTAGATAAGCATGGGATCATATATTTTGACACTTGACTAAATATAGTTAACAATTATCCTATGATATTTTGTTCTCTTATTATTTTGTGTTAAACCTTTAATACCTTCAAAGCTTAGTACTACAATAACGACCTCGAAGGAAAGCAACATGTAACTCTATACACAGAAGCTACTCAGAAATTACTGAATACAGGATGCAAATGTCCTTGATTAAAAGCATATCCTCCTAGAAGATTTTCCAAGCAAATTATATAAAAATAATGTAAGATAGGGATGGAGCATTGGAGAAGGCTCTCCTCCAAGGGCTCGGCATGGATTCATGTCTGTACTTCTCTTCACCGTGAGGTACGTGTCAGTCTTTCTTTGTAAGTTCTTTGCAACAATCTCTAAAATAATGCTTTCCTCTCTTTCACTCAATTTGAGTATCAAATATTATGAATAAAATGTCCAAAAACTTTCAGGGAAGGCAAAGAGAAAACTGCATGACTTTTTTTTGTTTTGTTTTTTGTTTTTTTGTTAAGCTATGGCATCATCTAACAAGTTCACCTAAAGGTCATCTGTGTAAAGAATGTCACTTTCCTTGACCTGGTGTTTACTGGAATCCGTGATGACATTTACAACTTTGTAAGCATCAACACGAACTTGTAGGAAACCAGCAAGCTGCACGTTTCTCCTTCTGCTAGCAGTGCAGATGGTTTCAGCCCAGAAGGGAGGATGAGCCAAAGTTTGTGATTTCTGACTTGGGTGGGGGTAGGGGTGGGGTGGGGAAATCTGTTTTTGTTGTTGTAGCGGTGATTATACTCTATCCATCTCATTATAGATTTCTTTTTTTTCTTCTTCCACTGACTCTATTATACATTGGTCAGTATGTTTCAGTATAGTGAACCAGCAAGATAAACTGGCTTTCCATCTAGCTGATGTTTTTAGTAAGTTCAGTAAAACGTTTACTATCTGCATGAGAATTATGATGGTTGTAAGATTTTTAAAATTATATGTTTGAGAAAAATATAATGCCCTTTTCCTTGAATTATTATAATAGCTATTAACAGGTTTCCTTCCTTCTAATCACCCATGCCCTAACTCCATATCAATCTGGTATCCCACTGTTATTATACTTATTTAAAAAATCCTCACCTGAAGATGTTTTTCCATTGATTTTTAGAGAGAGTAGAAGAGAGAGAGGGAGAAAGATAGAAATATTGATGTGAAAGAAACACATTGATTGGTTGCCTTCTGCACGAGCCCCGATCAGGGTCCAGGCCCTGCAACCGAGGTACGTGCCCTTGACTAGAATTGAACCTGGGACCCTGCAGTCCATAGGCACTATCCACTGAGCCAAACTGGCTAGGGCCTGGTATCCTATTTTTAAACAACCTGTACAGCACAATGAAATCATCACCCATTCGAGCAGCCTACACCATGGAACTCAAGGCCCTCTGTCCTGGGCTGTCATAACAAACTGCCACAAACCGGGGGGCTTACCACAACAGAAATTTATTCCTTCACAGTTGCAGAGGACAGAAGTCCAAAGTTAAGGTGTCAGTAAGGCCATTCTTTACCTCTTCCAGCGTCTGGTAGCTGTTGGCATTTCTTGACTCGTGGCTGCAAAATTCCAATTTTTACATCAGAATGCTTCCTCCTCTCTTCTCTGTGCCTTCTCTTCTCTGTCAAAAAAAGTGCCTCGCTCTTACAAGGACACCTATCATTCAGTAGGGCCCACCCAGGTAATTCAAGATGATCTCCGATCTCAAGACTCTTCACTTTGTTACATTTGCAAAGACCTTTTCCCTAAAAGGTTACATTCACAAGTTCTGGGGATGAAGATATATAGGATGTCCCTCAAAATGCATACATACTTTAACAGCTGATAGCTCAATTTTTAAAATGAAATGTATTTTAATAAGCACTGCCTTATAATTATTCAAAGAGCGTGCATACAGTTTTTGGACACCTTATAGACATATCAATGGGGTGGGGGCAGTAACATTCAACCACTACATCATTCTCATCCAGCCCCAGCTCAGCTATCCATCCTTACCGCCCAGTGCTTCTCAGCGTATTTCTGTTTATTTCTTGACCTCTACCCCACCTCCAACCCACAAACCTTGCTCCTTACCACTTGTTATGTTGTTGCTATGGTTCCTCTGCCTAGCATGCCGTCCTTTCCTTTTTTACTTGTCTGGTGTCCAAAGGCTTCCTTCAAGCAGACTCCCCACCCACCCCATTCCAGGCGGAGTCTGCTGCCTTCTGTTTGCAGTGTCATTGAATCCTGAACACACTTGTATTGCTCACCGAATTTTATTGTCCTCTTTCCTCTGTATATGCTTGAGTCTCCCATAGATCTTTCCTTAAAGATTATGGACTCTGTCACCTTTGACTTTCTATAAACTCACACAGTGCTTGTAAACAATAGCAATTCACTAAGTGTGGAATATGAGTCAATGAGTCTCCAACTCAAAACCTTTTTGTTCTTAAAATTTAGCTAGTAACCCCCTCCCTTTTTTAAATAACAACAACAACAACAACAACATTCTCTAAAATCCTATTCCATTCTGTGTAATTTAGCATTTGGACTATTGATTACTTTGTGTTCTGGTAGCTCTTCATCTATCTGGCCTGAGCTTTCTCAGTCACCTAAGTTAATATATCTTGAAAGACAGAATTTATATACTCTGTGGTGTTTGTATTGCAAATATGGAAATAACTTGCTAAAGACTTGTTAACTTAATCCCCAGCGGAATCTTCGAGAATGCAAATATTTCTTGGGAGGAGGATAGTCTGGTAGGAAATCAAACTCTATTTCTCAGCAATTTACCAATGCTTTAGAAATAAGATAAATTATGTTCCAATAGGAATTTCTAGTTTCTGGGTTTAATAAAACTGTTAGCCTTCTTGAAATCAGTTTATTGAATTTCATTTTATGTTCCCTCATTATGTCTTAATGACAACCACAGTGTACATTCATATGTTTTATTCTTATTTACCTTGGCTTATGAAATTTAGATGGAAGGAATCACCAACTTGTTAAGTAATACTTCAACTTTGATTCTATATTTCAAAGTCTTAACTAAAATCTCAGCCACATGGAATCATGAAATTATTATATGCCTACTTTGGGAAAACCACCAGTTTTAAATACAAAGGTATTGTGTTGTATGATAATGTACTCTAAGAAATTTTCTTTTCTTTTCTTAGGTATCATCAGCAATTATTTATTTGGGTAATGGAAATTTTATATTTTTCTATAGTCTTATAAAATCTGCCATCAATATCATTTTTAAAATGCACCTGGTTTCAGGTGTCATTAAAAACTATATTTTTGCCACATTAACTGAAAAAATTTGGCCCCAGAAGTAGAAAATTAGGGCATAGTTTTAGGCAAAATTGGGTATTTATTTTAGATGGAAAGTATATAAAATTCAATGGATTCTTGCCCTCTGACCTAAAACCAACTAAAACTCAACAATTTTGCTATGATTTCCTTTGAGATTTTATATATTTTTTCAGCTATAAAATGTGAACTTAGGTCAAGACGTATAGACTGAAGCCTCAATTTTAGCAAGAAAAATATTTATGGACTAAAAGAAAAATACTTAGGAGAATTCAACAGAAACTTGGTGGCTGAGTAAGAAACTTTAAAACTTAAACAATCAACCTAGAATATTTGAGACAGATGCACATTTTGTCAGATTTGCTCTAATTTTTCCTTTTCATAGTTCAAACTACAGAATTCTGTACAGGTTCTTCTATGATGCCTTATAATTTTTTGATGGGTTCTATAAAAGAACTCTCTTAATTTTTTAATTTGCCTTCAATGTCATGACTCTTTAATTTGAATCCCTCTTTTTTTTTTTCTCCCAAGGCTCTTCTTTTATGAGAAATTTACAGAGTTCCTTTGAAAACTGAAATCTGGCCGAAACCGGTTTGGCTCAGTGGTAGAGCGTCGGTCTGGGGACTTAAGGGTCCCGGGTTCGATTCCGGCCAAGGGCATGTACATTGGTTGCGGGCACATCCCCAGTAGGGGGTGTGCAAGAGGCAGCTGGTCGATGTTTTTCTCTTATCGACATTTCTAGCTCTCTAGCTCTCTCCCTTCCTCTCTGTAAAATAACAATAAAATATATTAAAAAAAAAAAAAAAGAAAACTGAAATCTAGGGTGCAATGAAGGAATCCAGGAATACTACACCCAAAGTCCTTTCCTTGTGAATGCTGACAGCATTCTCTGGACAAGGACACAGCTTCGTGACATATTCCAGGAAAAACATTCCAAGAAGTGAAGAGGTAGTCTCTATCCTCTTTCTTGCCTAGACATCCAAGTTTTGAAGCTCACATAATTTTCAAAGCATTTTCTTCACTGTTCTTTCCAGGAGTGTGTTGAGCTTTTATACATAAAGCAAACATTTAGGGGTCCGAGTATATTTGTCCCAAAAGTCTCCCAAAGGTCCTTCATCCATTTTTTTTTCTCCCATTTCCATTCTTCTCTCCCCTTCCTTTTCCTTCCCTTCTCTTCTTTTCTCCTTTCTTTTCCCCAATAATCTCTCTACTTCTTTCAATGAAAATATCTATACCCTCAAACCACATTGTCCTTATCTTTAGGAGGGGATAGAGGGGACAGGATGTCTGTCAATCTCTACTATGAATCAACCAGAGGCCCAGTGCACAAATTTGTGTACTAGGGAGGGTCTCATGGCTTGGTCTTCAGGATTAGGCTGAAACCGGCTCCCTGGCATCCTTGAGGTGTTCCAGATTGTGAGAGGGCACAAGGCCAGGCCAAGGGACCCCACTAGTGCATGATCAGGGCCAGGGAGGGATGTGGGAGGTTGGCCAGCCAGTGAGGAACTGTGGGAGGGCTCCAGGGTGTGTCTGGCCCATCTTGCTCAGTCCCAATTGGCTGGACCCCAGCAGCAAGCATACTTACCAGTTGGAGCATCTTCTCCCTGGTGGTCAGTGCATGTCATAGCAAGTGGTTGAGAGGCCTTAGTATACCATTAGCATATTACGCTTTGATTGGTTGAACAGATGACTGGCCCACCGGACGCTTAACATATTAGGCTTTTATTACATAGGATGCTGCATTTTTAAATTAATTTTGTAATATATTATTTGAACTATTTTCTAACTCTTCTTGAAGCCTTAGCTCCCACAATTTTACTTTATGTATCTTCTGCTCTATTCAAATTAGACTTTATTATCACATACACATTCCTTCAATCAATAGATATTTTTGAATATTTACTATGAGCCAGGAACTTTTCTGGGCTTCAGAGATACACTAACAAACAAAATAGACACACTTTGTGCTTCATGGACCTTCAATTCTAGCATCCTCCGGGCATCTCCAGCTTTGCACATTTGCTCATCTCTGGTGGCGTCTCCTTACATGTTTTCCCAACCCTAACTTTGTTTGGTATTGCTTAAACTGGTACCTGTATTTCAAAGCTAAATTTAGATTCTCTTTAACCCACAAAGTGCCTTAAAAAGTAGGCTTGCTGTTAACATTTGTAAGGCCTAGGTCTGAAGTATGAATGAGATCCACATATAATTTGTCTAAATATTTAAAAAATATATAAATCTAGCTAAAAATGTTGATAGCTAATTAAAAGTGAAAAATGTAGAAGACTATGGTGTTGAAATATCTGAAAGTTGACATAATATCCAAGATTACTGTTTGCTATTATTGTGCATATCTGGGTTGTCTCTGTAGATTAACTGGCGTTGTTTGGATAAATAATAAAATAAAAATGCAATAAAATATTGTATCAATATTATTTTTTGACTTTATTTCAGAAAAATTAACAATGTTGTTATAACCAAGATATTTTTTACATAAATGTGTTATATTTACAGTGATGTAAATTTAGACTGCATTTTTTGAGTCACCATAGTTATTAGACTTTTTTTTTTAATTTTCATTTTGGAGAATTCTATTGAGACCATCGAAACTAAAACTATCGATAAAATTCTTAAATCAATATGTGATTCTAAATGACCATAAATGTTACACATCATGTTTAGAATTTTTATTTAATTGAATCCTCACCTGAAAAAATATTTTTATTGATTTTTTTATTTGTTAATCCTCACCTGAGGATATTTTTTCCACTGATTTTTAGAGAGAGAGAGGGAGGGAGGGAGGGGGAGAGAGAGAGAGGGGGAGAGAGAGAGAGAGAGAGAGAGAGAGAGAGAGAGAGAGAGAGATCAGTCTGTTGCTTCCTATATGTACCTTAACCAGGGATCCCATCTGCAACCTTTTGGTGTATGGACGATGCTCTAACCAACCCAGCCAGGGCATGTTTAACATTTTAACAGGTAGCTTAATGGAAAAAAAATACCATGACAGAAAACGTTTTAAGTATTTTAACTTCCCTGAATAAAGTGCTATTAATAGCATACTGGTTTTACCACCCTTTAAAGCAATAATCTACATCCATGTGGTAATGTAAACAATCAGTATCACAGGTCATGAATATTACTCCTAGACTTACATGAAGTAACATTTTTTGTCCTCATCTGAGGATATGTTTATTGATTTTAGAGAGAAGAGTAGGGGGAGAGAGAAAAACATCATGTGAAGGTAGAAACACTCATCGGTTGCCTCCCTCATGCACCCCAACCAGGAATCAATCCTGCAGCCTTTCGGTGTACAGGATGACCCCTCCATCCAGCCAAGGCTTACATACAGTAAATGTAAGAGAAGTTCACAATATTTAATATTGCACACCGTTCAGCTTCCCCGTGGACCTCCCTGAAAATGTGCTAATTCACTAAGGTAGACGCCGGTCCAGACGCCACGCCTGGGACTCGCAGAGGAGACGGCGGTGCTCAGCAGCTGGGGAAAGGCACTTCGCGGTGCACGAACCTGTGGCAGACACGCAGAGAAGGACATGCCGGGCTCATAACACGCTTTCCCTCTCCTGCCTGAGTCTGCGCCTCCGGCCTTTCCCACATAAGGGAGCCGCGCCATCTCTGAAGCCCAAGGGTTTCGAACCCATGCCGTTTGTTGAGGGCCAAACAGCAAGAGCTCTGAAGAAAGGACCATTTGGGAACGGGAAGGACTTTGACAGGAGAGCTGGCATTTACAGTGCCAGGCGGCGCTGGCTGAGCTCTGCCTGCAGGGCCAGATGGCAGGGCAGCTGGATATTCCTCTAGAAATTTGGTTTGTATGTTTACAGTGTGCAGGCGCCAAAGTATGGGGCCCCAAGAGGTTATCCTTCTCACCGATAGTCTCCGAAAGAAAGCGTACCTAGGATAGGAGTGACCTCTGATCCTGAAGTCTCTAATCACTTGGTGTGGTTTTTTTTTTTTTTTCTTTCTAATGCCTGGAAAAATGTGACCAATACAATGACAGTTTGCCCACATGTCCTCTCTCCTCATAGAGAAAACAAGTTCTTTTGACCAATGAAAGATGTCCCCCTAACCCTTTCTTTTTGAATCACCCCCTGTGGCTAGCACAATAGATTCAACACTGTAGAGTCTCAAATTTGCTTTAAAAAATATTCAATAGCTGAACCAACTCAATAAAAGAAATGTGCAAGTAACTGTAATTCATAATCCTTGTGATTTTTATTTTCATGTCTGTTTTAGTTAGGAAAATTTGTACAAATCAGTGGCAGGACCATTGACCAAACCAATAACTAACAGAGGTCTGAGTCTGCATGACCGGGAGGACAATGATGGTGTCCCAAACTGAATTGTGAGTGCCCACAGTAGTGTGGGCGGGGCAGGAGAGATGGAAGAAAGAAAAGTGGGAACCAGTCCAGTTTAAGGTGTCATTGGTAAATACCAATGGAGAGAGAGCTTCAGAAGGAAATAAGAGATGTAGCGTTGGAATGCAAGACAGAGGTGGGGGTTAGGGAAAGGTTTTTGTCTTGTGATTCAAAAATTATAATGATCATATTTGCCCATGTGATGCTGATCAATTTCCTGTTTACAGTGCGTCAAGCCTTCTGTTAAATGCTCTATGCGTATCCGCTTATTTATTTCTTAGAGTCTCATAAGATGGATGTTACCGTGATCCCCTCTTTGAAATAATATACATGAGGCTCTGAGATGGTTACTTGCCAACATTTCATTGCTGGTAAGTAACAGAACAGGAAGTAAGTCCAGGTGTGTCTGCCTGTGCAGTTCGCTCTCAATCACCAGGGGCATTTGAAGCCGGGGGATTGGATTCCAGCTCCTTGGCAGAGGTATAGAGAAATAAGAGAAGAAAATGACCCAGGAATGGCAACATCTGGGAGGACGAAAGGAAGCTTTGCTAATTAGTCCACTTAATTTATTAGTGAAAGAAATCCCACTTGAATTGGTTTCAGTGGAAGGATGAGCCATGAAATCATTGGGAAACCACGACTGGGGGAAGGTCACAATCGCTAGCAACGTCAGGAATCGGGCCCAGAGCATCAGGCATCCTTCTCTGCTTCTTACTGTGCCCCCCTCTCTCCTCGTGTCGAGTCCATTCTCCTCTTTCTGTCGAGAGGTTTCACCCCTGGGGCAAGAATTCCGGCGGCCAGAATGTTTCAGATTTTTATAGCTTAACATTTCAGAAGACAAAGGGACACTGACCAGACTCCCTGCACCCCGAGTCCAGAAATTCCGCGCCAGGCACTAAGCGGCCCAGCCTAGGTCAAGGGCTACATCAGGATGCTTTTTGCTGTATGACAGAATAAAACCGAAATGGCCTCTTTTGGTGTATTTTTCTCACATCTCAAGAAATCTGGACGGGGACGGCCCCAGGGCTGGTTCGGAGCAATGATGTCAAGGGGCAGAATGTCTAGGATTCTTTCAGCATTCCACCCTTGAAGAAGGATGGCTGCTGTTGCTATAATAATCATGTCCTTATGGCAACATCCGAAGCCGGAAGGAAGGAGGCAGACAAGGAAACGCTCCGTGTGACATTCTCCTGGTGTCGGGAGGGAAACTGCTGCCTTCCAGGTTTCGTGGGGCCTGAACTGGATACAATTTTGGGGATTCTGCTTAAGAAAAACAGGACGCTATTAGAAATACCAAGTTCAGCACAGGGCTTTGGTTGGGGTCATTGTGAGTATGGGACCTTGAGTTTGAGCCTCCTTAGGGCCCTGGAAAATGGACTGGCTGTTGCGTTTTCTCCTTTGCCTCCGTGGCCGAACTGAGTCGCCGGGTCACTCCTGGCTGCAAGGAGCTTGGGACAGCAAGCGTCTGGATTTTTCAGCATCTAACTTGAGAGACAGGTATCTAGGAGGGAAAAAAGGAAGGGGGAGAAAACAGCTGTTGAATGAGAAATAATTTGTTTGCAGATGCCTATTATTGGAATATTTATGCAGAGCCAGAGAGATAGAATCCTGGTATAAATGGAGCCTGATTTGGAAGTTACTATGTGAATCAGTATAGTGGGATAAATTGTCCCTACCTCCGCCCCAACACCTTACATTTTGTCCGCCTAGAGCAGGGGTGGGCAAACTTTTTGACTCGAGGGCCACAATGGGTTCTTAAACTGGACCGGAGGGCCGGCACAAAAGCATGGATGGACTGTTTGTGTGAACTAATATAAATTCAAAGTAAACATCATTACATAAAAGGGTACGGTCTTTTTATATTTTTTTATTATTTCAATAGTTTAGAACAGCCATCCAGCCCTCGGGCCGTAGTTTGCCCATGCCTGACTAGAGTCTCACAACATGGCCTTATTTGGAAATAGGATCCTCGCAGATGTCATTAGTTAAGAATCTTGAGATAAATCATAGTGGATTTCAGGTGAGCCCATGTCCTTATAGGCAGAGGAGAGACACAGACACACAGAGGAGAAGGATGTGGAGAGAGAGGCAGAGATTGGAGGGATGCTGCCACAAGCCAAGGATGCCTGGTGCCACCAGACACTGAAATAGGCAAGAAAAGATTCCCCCCCCCCCCCCAAAGCTCTGTTGCCACCTTGGTTTCTGACCTCTATTCCCAGAACTATGAGAGAATACATTTCTGTTTTATTAAGCCACCCAGTTTGTGGTTATTTGTTACGGCAGCCCTAGGAAACGAATACAATGGGATAAAGAGTAATTATTAGAAGAAAGGGTGTTGTGTTGGTGTCCACTGTGGAATTTACAAAAGGAGTTTATAAGCAGGTAGAGCCGTAGTTAGAGGAAAAGAGCCTGGTTGGTGTGCTGGCTTGGTGGTCATGACAAGGCCTGGGGCTTTCAATGCCACAAAGAGTTGCAGTGTGAAATCCAGAGAAGAGCATAGAGATCATGAGACAGGGGCAAGCACTCTCTCTCCCATCCAGACAAACTCATTCTGAGCATTTCTACCTGTTGCCTGACTCTCTGCCCATGAGTGCTCTACATCTGAAGTATGCTTCTCCCCTCACTCTTGCCTAATTCACTCACTTGCTTAATTTGCTGCTCTTCGGTCCTTCATGTCCTCGGTGTAGTGGTGGTGACGGTGGTAGAGTGCGTGTGGGTGTGTGTCGAGTGAAATGTTCTCAATTTTCTATTTTTAGACATTTAAGTTATAGAAACATAATCTCTGTCTCTTTCATTTTACTTTCATGGTAGAATGTTCTTGAAATTAGTTTTTTAAAGTGCTTACGTGATGTTGATAGCATGTAATGCCTATCTGTGGAGTATGAGCATAAAAAAATACAGCACTGATATTAAATTCTTATTTATAAGCCTTCTATATTTAAATGTAGTAATAAAAATCTGTGGTTCTGGGACAATGAGGTATTCCACATTTATTTATTGTAGACATAAAGGAAATCAGCTCCTTTGAAGTACTAAAATTTCTAATTTTACGTTGTCCTGATGTGGACATACCATAAATGCATTATTGACACCCATGGATTCTTATGTAGACTGTGTCTTTTCCTTGATGACCCAGGGTCAGGATCCGGCCCATCCATTACAGTTCTGTGCCGTGTTGTGATGTCTGGGGCCTCTGTTCTAAGTGCCCTGGACAAGCACATTGCTCAGCTGTTGCTCTTTCCTTTTGCTGTGAGCTGGCCAGCTGTGCGTCTGGTCGTTGCCAGGACACTCTCCTCACCAGAATCCTGCCTTTCTTTAATGTGCTGTTTCTAATCCACTGTGGCCTGGGAATCCAAATAGCACAGCTTGTTAGAATTGATCCTGATGGAAGACTAAACGCCCCAGCCAGCATCTGTGTCCCCAAGTGGGTTTCTTTGGGAATCTATCCCGTGAGCGAGGTGTTTTGGGTCCTTGTGCATGGATGGCCGGGGCTATTTTTTCTTTGCTTCTGAACATGAGAATAGATCCAGCTGGCTGGAGAGCGGTTGACAGCATCCGGCGAATTCTCAGTAGGAATTGTTTTTTTCCTCTCCTTTACATTGTTTTCTGTGTCCTAACAAAGTATAGCATGTATTTTTGTTTCATTTTAGGGTATCAGTGGGATAATATGGCTGCAGAAGTAATTCTTGACTTTTAAACCTCCATCTTGAAGGGGGGTTACCTTGGCTACACTTTGGATTAAATCATGTGTGGCTCACGTTAGACTGAGAGCCCGTGTTGTTAACCACTGACATGCTGCCATCACGTGTGTGCAAGTCGGGTTAACCGGAAGGGAAAACTCTGTTAGAACAATGTGACTGGGCCAAGAGGAAATCTTTCCGATGCACATGGCAGTAGCAGGAGCCAAGTTTCCCAGGATGTCACATTATTTAGCAACCAGGTTGCAGAATGTCTTTGACTCTTGAGATGACATTTAAGTCAAAATGTCAAGAGTAGGGATTCTGAGATCAGAATCAATAGGTATGTGGATACTAGTCATCTGATTTAAGAAAGCAGTCTTTGAGCAGACCCCGTTTCTCTCCGTTCCTTTCCATAGTCATCTGCTCTTCTCCAAAGCATCACACTCTCATGCCTCTAGCTGGGCAGTAGGTGGTGAGGGGCGCAGCACAGAGTACATATGGAAGTTGAGAGAGCTAAGCGTAAATACTAGTCAGAGGCTTTAAAAATGATGCAGGTTTGAGAAAATGAGTGCCTCTATAAATCATCAGAAAACTCAATGATGATTCTAACTGCAGATGGGCTTTTAAACAAGTGTGTGAGTTTGCTGCTGCCTCTCAACTCCCAGTTGGATACTTAAAAAAAGGCTCTTTCTCAATTTCCTGTTCTTGTGCCTTATTAAAATCATTCTGGGATTCTGACCCCCGCCCCTGCCTCTTTCTTCTTTCCACATCTGTGTTTGTGTGTGGAGGATGTTACCCACAGCTCTGGGCCATGAAGAATGCATGAAAGTTGTGAGGATGAGACTGTGACCAAGCTACAGTGTGTGCGAATGAGTGATGGGGAGGGGGGGGGGAGGCAAGAGAGGGGAAGAGAGAGAATGAAGAGAGAAAGAATGAGAGAGAGGGGGGAGAGAGAGAGAGAATGAAAGAGAGAGAGAGAGAGAAGTGGTGCAGGGTTATGCCTTGCACAGTTATTTCTAGCTTTGAATTGTGTCCAAATCTCATACATTCACAGACAGCCTCGCCAAAGCCCACAGCTGTCATGCATTTTCAACAGATTCCACAGGGCCTAGATGAGGTCGGAAGGCATTCCTTTACTCTTACACATTAGCTAAAAGGAATTACCGTAACATCTGATATTGTGGAAGTGGGATATTTGCCATCCTGACCTTGCCCAAAGCAGTCCAGAAACAGGGGTCTAAGAATGTATTAGCTCATATGGCCTCTGAAGGTCAGCGGGGCCCTCGGTGGCATCCCAACAAAGCCCAAGCACCCAACATGCTCTGCATTGAGGGAGGCTGTTGCTGCTTTGTACAGACTCTGCAGGCAGACATGTGTTCCCATTGCTCTTGGGATGTTTGTCATTGGAAAGGCATGTTCCCCTGGAGAAATTCCCAGCTGTCAGTAATGTGCTGATATACCACAGCCAAGCGCCAGAGGATGAGCCAAGTAAACAGGATGTCCACAGTGTGTGTGATTGCATGAGTGTGTAAGGACACTTCTGCCCATTTCACAGCCTCATAATGGCATCGACATGCATTGCTTCATCTGCATCTGTCTGTTTAGGGCAGAAACACATCAACACCATGGAAACCATGTGTAAGAAAGCCTCCTTTTTTCTTCTTCTTCTGGATGGGCTGTTGATAGGATGGAATGAAATCTGGTGTAAATTGGGAATGAACACAGCTTTAATGTTGTGAGTTGACTTGCTGGGAAGTGCCTTCGAGTCGTCCAGAGAGAGACAGAGAGAGAGAGAGAGAGGAAATGCTCAGATCATTTGGGGCTATTGTGGGCTGACAAAGGGGCTGAGTCTATAGGAATCTTTCTACAGAACAGCAGAGTCATCTTCATTCTTTGTTCTTGTAAGACACTCATTAGTTGAGCTATTTATATGAATGTACAGAAACAAGTCAAAGTCATGTCATTGCCCTTTTTGTTTGAAAATGCTGCTACTGCTGACTGTTAGCTTCTGAACCTAGTACTGAAGCAGCACTTTGGGAAGGGAGTCTTGGCTCCCTTCAACACTCATGGCAGAGTGGAAAAATGATGATAAGTATCCTCTTAGGTGCCAGGCCTCTTCTTCCCCTGGGTATGCAAATCCCTTTTGCTCAAGTTGCTAAGTTTGTTAATGATAATATCAGTAGATAATATATATTGTAGATTTCCTATGTGCCAATTCTGCCCTATGATTTTAACACATGTAAACTCTTTCAACTCTCACAAAAAACATGCAAGGTTGATATTATTATTATTATTATTATTCCTCCTTTAAAGGTTAGGAAACTGGGGCTGTTGCCTAAGAACACAGAGCTATCGGAGAGCCAGCTTGAAGCCATGAGTACAGCGCCCATGCACTGAATCACTGCTCTGTACCGCCCTTGTGTGTCTCTGCCTCCTGTGAAACCCGGTTCTATTATAGTCTCTGATGTTGTTTCATTAAATTGCGATCATTGTATGCCCTTGAACAGGCTGACGTAGAAAGATGATTTGGGTCTTCTGAGATCTCCATTGAGAACATTCTACCAACCCTTCAACAGGGTTGAAGGTTGAGGGCAATGGCCCACATGGGGCCTTGGTAAAGATTTTTCTGTTGTTCACTTTTAGTCTTTTAATTATGGTTGTCACATGCTGCTTTTGAAACGTATTGCCCAAGATGCACTGATTTAAGCCAAAATCACGTGTCATGATGCCAGCTCCTAAAAAATGTTGGCACGTTTTCAATAGTTTTTTATGTGATCCACATAGTGGGAAAAAGAGAGAGTTCTAAATGCACAGAAATGCTGATTTTAGCTTATGAAATCTTTAAAGGCTTGTACCATGCATCATTGGGTGGAAGATAGTACTCAGAGTGGGTAAGGCACAGGATCAAGAGCAGCCATGGGCAAACTATGGCTGTTCTATCCAGCCCACGGAGCCGAAAGAGCGGAGGGTTCTCTTGCTCTCCCCTCCGCTCCTTCACCAGCAGCCCAAGATGAAAGTGCCAGCAAGGTCAGGTTGCTTTTGTTCCGGCCCTCCGGTCCAGTTTAAGAACCCATGGTGGCCCTCAAGTCAAAAAGTTTGCCCACTCCTGATTAGAGCCTTAGTGTTTGCTCTCTCTGTGACCTTGGGGACTTTAGTTGACGTCTCTGTGTCCATTATCTTTTTCATCTATAAAACAGGAATAAAGAAAACATAATAATCACGTCATAGGATTATTGTTAGGATGAAATGAGAGAATACATGTACCGTGTGGGCCCCTGATAAATACTTCATAGTCAGGCACGGAATGCCTTTTGGCACTGGCACTTTCCACCACTGGCCCTTGCAGTGGTTTTGCCCAAGGTCTTCATTGCCATCAGACACTCTGGATCATGAGTGTGGAATGTCACCTCCCTGAACTACATGTTTTGTTCTTCACTCTATCCCATTGCCTAGAATAGGTCCTCACAAATATCTGTTAAATAAATGAATAATAAATATTATTAACATTATTACTACCTGTTTCAGACCCAGATATCATGCTTAAACTTTTTCAGAATAATGCTAAAGTTTGAATAGTTTCCAAGAAGCTTCAGATAGATTTGACTCGTAATCATCTATATATATAAAAGACGAGTAATTGGAATGACAAAATGACTAGAACAACCAGCCACTATGACTCGCACTGCAGTGGCCAACCAGCCCAATCAGGGTCCCAATCGGACCCCCAACATCCTGTGGCCCCTTCCCCTGGCCAGTCTGGCCCCCAATAAGCTCCCCCCACTCCGATCAGGGGTGAGGCTGGCCAGCCAACTACCTATGGTCCCTCTCCCCAGCCTGCTTAGTCCATGATTGCCCCCCATCAGGGCAGGCCGGCAAGATCCCTCTCTTGTACGAATTGGTGCACTGGGCCTTTAGTAATAATAGTTTCTAGAAACATCAGAGAATTTTGACCTCTTTAATTTATAAAGTAAGAGGACATACAACACCCAAGGACCAGTGATATTGTGATATTCCCTCAGGCCATAACTACCTAGCGGCAGATTGAACTGGCATCGAGGACTCTAGCCCCCAATCCAGTGGTCTTTCTCCTATGCCCACCAACTTCTAATTTGGCTACCAGTGTGGCACTCTGCCTCTTTTTGGACAGGCCCCAATCCAGGTAGAAATCAGGCCCTGACTATCATCATTGGGTTTTACTCCAAACTTCTCATCATCTCTGATTGTTCATTGCTGTCTTCCAAGTCTTTCACAGTGATGGAGTCTCTTTTTTGGATGATGAAGTGATTACAATGTGGTAAGCAATGTATATGTGTGTAAATGGAGTTTACCGATATCATTAGGTGGCATCCTTTTGCCTTAAGGAGTTTACAGTCTAGCTGAAAACCAAACTGTCCAAAATAAGTCTTGGAGTTATGACACATAGTTAGAACATAAAGACCAGAGACGAAAATGAAATTTTGAGGGAGCTTAGAGAAGGGACAGTGGATGAATTGGGATGTTCATGGGTGAGGCAGCAGTTCAACTGGACTTTCCTGTATCCGTAGTGCTCTTCCCATTCCATGCATCTTAGAAAAAAAAATATATTTTAAAGCGAATGACTCAGGGTCTGTGCTACTTCATGACATTTTATATTCTCATGCCTACCATATAATATATACATATGCAGCACAATACAGCCACAGTAGATTATTTATCAAAAGAGGCTTTTATTAGGGACTACAGGCCCGATAATAAAATTCATGCAAGAGTAGACCTTCCTGCCCCCAGCTGCTAGCACCCTGGCTTCCCTCTGGCACCAGGGTCCTGGGCTTCCCTTTCAGCCCAGTTTTATCTGGAAGGTCATCTGGAAGGACGTCTGGGAGGATGTGCAGCCTAATTAGCATACTACACGTTTGTTATTATAGGTATCATGGTGTATTTTCTACACAGCCACAACTAAAAACATTTACTTGAGTTTATACATGATAGTATACTCCTAAAAGAATATTTTTTATTCACCAATCCAAAATTAAATAAATAAATGCAAAACAATGGAGAAACCACAACAAATGTGATTAACTTCATTTTAGTGCGGGGATGGCTCCAATCCTCCTGGTCTTTTGGCCTTTGCCCTGTCTCTGGTCAACTGAGCCGTCGTCTGCTCTGGGCTGTCTCTCCCAAGTGAGCATGCGTGTGTCCATGGTTTTGACTTTGGGTTGCTCTGGCTGCCCCTTCTGCTTGCTGCCCCCCAATTCCTGAGGGCAGCTTTGTCTCCTGTTTCTCATGTGAAGCCCGCTGACAAATATGCTCGCTGAACAGTTTAACCAGCGTGCTTATGCTGGCTTCTTCTGAAACTGATGAAATTTCCAAAACAATTCCGTGCTCCTCTGAAGGACACAGGGAAGGTGAAACCGGGCCATGGGTCACAGGCCATGAGAAGCATGGTGTTTGATGGCTTTCGGGAGCTGCTCTCTCACATGTTGAGAATTGCCTGGGAACGTCTTACTCGAGCCCTGTGTGCTGTGCCTTGCGGAAATCAGTTCTTACACTGGAACTGGGTCTTAGACCAGATTAGCCATTGCTATTTATGCAGACAAGTCAATCAAATTCTTGGAAATACCCTGGGACAGGTTTCCTGAGGTCATGAAAATATGAACATAGCAAGAAGAATGATTTATTACCAAATATTCTTGAGCTTTTATTATGTGAAGGAGACTTCTTTAAAGGCTAATTGTATACGCAAGACACAGTCCTTGCCCAGGGGACCGGGTGCACAATTGCTGAAACTGGCGAGGAGCCTGTTCTGGCTGAAGGAGGTCAAGGGTATAATCCAGACAAAAAGGATTTTCCCATCCTTGATAGAACAAGAGGTCTGAGGGCCTTTCAGAAATCACCTGCTCCTCTGATCTTTTTCTATGAACATGATAACTGTAATTGTGACTTGCCTGAGATTACTGAGAAACTTAGCAGAAAGTCAGATATAAACATTCTTATCTTTCCTCTAAATCTGGTGGTTTTTTGACATAGATGTATATATATATATATATATATATATATATATATATATATATATCCTCACCTGAAGATATTTTTCCATTGTTGTTTTTTGTTGTTGATTGTTTTTTTTTTTTGTTTTTTTAGAGAGAGTGGAAAAGAGAGGGATAGACAGATGAATATAGTGTGAGAGAAATACATTGATTAGTTGCTTCCTGCATGGGCCTTGATGCATGGGCCTTGGGCAGGGAAGAGCCTGCAATCGAGGTGCCTGCTCTAGACCAGAATCAAACCCAAGACTCTTCAGTTCCTAGGGTAATGCTCTATCCACTGAGCCAAACCTGCTAGGGTGACAGATATTTATATTGAAGTAGATTAAACACAATTTAATTTTACTTGAACTAGTTTAGTGCTTATTATTGATGTTTTAATTCTAATGTGCTAAATCTGTATTGTCCCACCTTCCAACCCCCATGTATATTTTAAGATACAAGAGAGAGGACAAGAGAAATTCTCTATTTTTGCACTTTAATTTTTCATTGTTATTAGTGCTAAGTTAGGACATTTTGTTATTTGTGAGAGTGGAAATTGAATAACACTAGAAAATATAGATAAGAAAAAGAGAAAATTCAATTCAATTGTAATCCAAGACCTTAGAGAGAAACACAATTTTATTCATAAATGTATATACTTTGTAGTAAACAATGGGATCACACTTAATCTACTCTATAGACTTCAGTGTCAGTTTTCAATTTTTATTTTTTGTTTACAGGTTGTGTTTATTCTGTGGATTCTGAGATAGCTCTACAGAAACTTGCTGACGTTTTTATTGCTATTTTTTGGGATAATGTAGGTTTTATATTTTATAAATGCACTCATCTTATATTAGTGAATATTATAATATCAGATGAGCTTCAACCAGTGTGAAAACATAGAAGAGACTATCACAATGCTTGAATACAGAGCAGGCCCAATTTGATGGGATGGAGAGAAAGAAGGGAGAGACAAAAGTGTAGATAACTGAGGAATCACTAGATATAATGAAAGTTTTGAACACCTGTCTGGGTGGGTGTTTTCCCACTTGACCTTCATGCCCTGAAGATGTTTACGCTGGGCAATGTCTTTCCTCTGCTTCATCATTTCCCTTCTCTCCTTCAAATATCAGTGGAGGGCCCACTTTTTCCAGGCCAATTTCTCTAACTTTCAGTGACCTCCTAACCCCAACATGATTCTGCCTCCTCTTGACTATTCAACTTACTCATTATTTTTGTAATCAATGTAGCTCCTATTTTTATTGATGAGATGTGTGTCTGTGCTGTTTCCCTTGTTAAGACCAGAATCATGCTTCTTCAACCATGTCTCATGTTGACTGTGTCCCCTGACTCAACACGAAACCAAATAGTTACATATCTGAGAATTTTTACATAAATGCAGCCCCAAGGGGAATTTTATATCAATTTATTTACCAGGAAGTTGAACATATTTTTATTAGTTGGATCAAAAGTAAGGAAAGAAAAAAGGAGATGAATATGATCATTGAGATAGCTATTGAAGATTTGCTTCTTGCTGGACTTTGTACTGAACTCCCCTCCTCCCCGCCCCCCTCGCACATTACTTCATATAATTTTCATCACCACCCATGTGGGAGATACTGCTAAATTCATTTTAGAGATGAGGACATGGAGAACATTTCCCTGATGAGGCTCAGAGAGTTAAGAGATATGATGAGTAAGTGGACCAAGAATCCAAAAATGTATGACAGGAAACATTCATGATCCTGGCAAATTCTTACATCTTCATATCCATTTTCTATTGGGCTGATTCTAAGGAAGTAAAGTAATGCTGTGAAACCTCTTTTTCATTTTAAACTTTCCAAGACCTGGCACTGAAGGTTGATATTTCAGTAATTGCCCCTGCCACATGGATTTTCAAATTTTATGGTAGATCATTCCATAGTAAATGATTACTTACCTGACCTGTAAATAAAGGAGAATTGCCAATTGAATCTGGAAAGAACTTGAGGGATAAATGTATCCAATTAAAAACTGTTGTGAAAATAATAGGAGTCAAAGGGTTTTTATCTCAGTGAAGGTATGAAAATATCACTTTCTTAATAATAATAATAATAATAATAATAATAATAATAATAATAATGTTATTATTGCATTGTCTTTGAAGGCATGCCAGCCAATAGTTACTTGTTTGTTGTTCCTTACATGAAGTAATTAATAGTGTCTTTTAGAAATTGTGTACTTTTTCCTTTCCTATGTGTCACATTTGTTTTTCAAATGAAATCTGACTCAGTCAATTTTAGTCAAGTAATGCCTAAGTTGTAATATTTTACAATATTAAACACAACTTTCTACCAGCATGGTATAGAATGTAATATCAAACGTTTTTGAAATGCAACCCAGGGAGAAAAATGCTGATGGCTGCAGAAAGGTGTCATCAGAGACCAGGCCAAATTAACCAAATGCAAACATCCTTAAGTTAAAAGAAAGGCCTACTTCATAATGTCATAAGTACATCCTTCCCTGAGGCATGTATTGATAATTAATGCCACATATTCCTGGTGAGAAATATGCATGAGTTTGGTCATAAATGCTCTCATGCATTTTAAATGCCAATAAAACAAATAGCCTTTATTATTTCAGAATGATAACTTGTTCCCAGACACCGCTACTTTGCAGGGGATGATGACTGCTTGGCACACAGTGAGGTGTTACGGGAACATGCCTGAAGCATTCGTAAGGCACGCCCTTAGCTCGCTCTGAATCAATGCGGCGAGGGCAGCACAGAAGGGCACGGGGATTATGCTAGAGGAAATCCACCCCCTGCCCTTGCTCCCACTTCCACTCTCATAAATCAGGCTAAGTGAATATCTTAAGCTTAGTGAGACAACATTTCTTTTTTTTTCTTTTTTTTTTTTTTTTATAAAGACAATGCTTCTCTTTCTTTAGCTTGCAGAGCCAAGTGCTCCGTTCATGGTCTTCCCCGCTTTCTAGACTCAGCTTTTGTTAGTATTTCAGAGCCTTACGCTTGTGGCCAGTTTTGTCCCACATCATAAGAAAAAGACTCGTCTGCGCTCCGACTCGGTGGCGGATGAAAGCCACATGAGACTGGCACAGAGGCAGTGGAGAGAGCAGTTCCTGTGATGGAAAGGATTCTCAGCTAAATAGAAAATTAAAAATAGGACTTTTGATTTCACTTCTATTTTTTTTTTCAGTTATAATTTGCATTCAATATTATTTTTCATTAGTTTCAGAGGAACAGCATAGTGGTCAGACAATCAGGTTCTTTTCCAAATGCTCCCTGCTCCTGATCGTCCCAGCACCCATCTGGCACCATGCATAGTTATCACAACATTATTGACTGTACTCCCTATGCTTGACTCACACCCCGTAACTATTTTGTAACTACCAATTTGTACTTCTCAATCCCTTCACCTTTTCCACCCAGTTTCCCCCCTGAACTGCTGCCCTTCCATCTAGCAGCTAACAGTCCGGTCTCTATGTCTCCTTCAACTTTGTTCACTTGTTTTGTCCTTTAGATTCCACATGTCAGTGAGATCATATGGCGTTTGTTTTTCTCTGACTGACTTATTTCATGAGCACAATACCCTCTACGTCCATCCATGCTGCGACAAAGGGTGAGAGTTCATTCTTTCCTATGACCAGTTCTGACATACAGAGCTTGGAAGTTGTCACCCGTGTCCTTACATAGTCATCTAAACACACCTAAAACGAATGGCTTTTTCTGAACCCCGGGAGAGCAGTGGTCGCAGGGCAAACTAATACCCAACATTTTTGTGAGAGTCAAGGCTGAGGTCCTCTTACCTGGAGGGGCAGCTGCTGGTGCCACAATCTGTTAGGGACACTGCAATGGCCATTTTGAGGAAATACCGGAGGCTGAGTATGGACCAGCATGAGAAGAAGAAGGTTGTGAGGGCTGCAGCTTTATGGGGCCCCTAAGAGCTTTAAACTCTAGGAACCCCACCAGATTCCCACAGTGAAGAGCCAAGAAAGATCCTCTTGGGGCTTTGGCATGGAAACGGAAAGAGTGATCATTCTGAAATATTCTCCGAGAGTCCTCCATAACAAAGGCACATGACCCAGGAGCAAGGACTTCACCAGAGCCTTATCCATCTGGGGAAGGCCGTTCTCCCCCAAGCAAACCTCCTGGTCTCACCTGAGGGGGAAAAGTCATACCATGGAGGAGGTGACAGCTCAGGGACCCGGGATTACTAAAAACAGATTTACTCATAAAAATTAAGAATGCTTTCCTCTCCCACACTCTATCCCCACACGAACAGGGCTCCGATGTAATGAGGGGGGGGGTTATAATGGAAAGAGCTGTAAAATTCAGACGGTCTCCGGAGAAGAGTGCTTAGGAAAGCCCAAAGTCAACAGGGAAGATAAAAACAAGATTACTAGAGGAAATTGAATACCCTGGCACCTATATTTATAGCAAACATTAGTAAAGCATGTCTGGCTTTTAAAAAAAATTATAAAGCCTGCCAAAAAGCAAGAAAAACACAGTCTGAAGACACAAAGCAAGAATCGGACTTGGATATGACACAGATGTTGGAATGATCAGAACTTAAAATAACTATGATTAATAAGTTAAAGGCCCTAAAGGAAAAAGTAGGCAACATGCAAGAACAGATGAGTAATGAAAGCAGAGAGCTGGAAACTATAAGAAAGAATAAAAAATAAGTGCCAAAAATCAAAGGCAGAAAATGAAGTGTGTGTTTCATGCACTCATCAGTAGATTGGGCAAGCTTGAGAGTAGAGCTAGTGAGATTGAAGATAGGTCAATAGGATTTACCAAATTGAGAGGTAAACGGAAAAAAGAATAAAAACTCCTCGAATATCCAGTAACTGTGAGATAACTGCAAAAAAATATAACATATACCCTGGCTGGAGTTACTCAGTGGTAGGAGCATCAGCCCAAGCACCAAAGGGTCATAGGTTCCATTTCCAGTCAAGGGCATGTACCTGGGTTGCAGGTTTGTTCTCTGGCCCCGGTTGGGATGCATGCAGGAAACAACCAATTAATGTGTCTCTCTCATATTGACCTCACCCCCTCCCTGTCTCCCCTTCTTCCTCCTTCTCCTCCTCCTCTCCCTCCCCCTCCTCCCCCCTTCCCTCCCCCCCTCCTCCTCCCCCTCCCCCTCCCCCTTTTCCTCTCCCTCCCCCTTCCCCCTCTCCCTCTCCCTCCCCCTCCCCTCTCCTCCTCTCCCTCCCCCTCCCCCTCCCCCCTCTCCCTCCCCCTCCCTCTCCTCCTCTTCCTCCTCCTCCTCCTCCTTCTTCTTCTTCTTCTTCTTCTTCTTCTTCTTCTTCTTCTTCTTCTTCTCTCTCCCCCCCTTTTCCTCCACTCCCTCTCTTCCCTCTCTTTAAAAGTCAATGGAAAAAGGAAACAGAGAAGAACTATATGAAGTAATATTGGCTGAGAACTTTCCAAAATTAATTGCAGATGCTAAGTCACAGGTTGAGGATGCTCAGATAACACTGGAAAAAGATAAATACCCACCCCCTACAAAAAACAACAACCAATAAATGACACGTAGGCATATCATATCCAAGCTGCAGAAAATCAAAGACAAAGAGAAAATTTTGAAAGAAGCCAGAGGGAAAAAATACACCTTCCATACAGATGAACAAGGAAGAGAATTATAGTGGTCTCATTAGAAACAATCTAAATAAGAACAGAATGGAGGGAACTATTTAAAGTTTTTTTGGGAAAAAACTAACAACACCAATGCATGATTTTACACCGGTAAAATTATTCTTCAAACTTAAAGGAGAAATAAAGACTTTCTCAGATGAACCCAACCTAAAGGACTCTATCAACCTCAGACATACCCTGAGAAAAATGTTAAAGGAAGTTCTTTGGGGAGAGACTCACACCAAGATAAAGAAAGAAAGTGTGTTGGAGAAGAAATGAATCAAGTTAAAATGACATCTTTTAACTTTTCCCATTTTTAATTGCACTGTAAAAAGATAACTGTTTAAAGCAATAGTAGTAACAATGTTTTGGGTTATTATAGCACATGGATAAGAGAGATGAAAAAGTGAGTAAGGGATAAGAGGGAGGAATTGGGAATACTCTCTTTCCAGATACCTGCATTATATACACATCAAGGAGTATGGTGTTATTTGCAAGTGGACTTAGATTGGTTAAAGATGCATAATTGAAAACTCTAATTCAACTACTAAAAATATTTCTATAAGAAGTATATTCAATATACCAAGAGAAGAGATGAAATAGAATCATAAAAATGCTCATCTAAAACTGGAGAAGGCAGAAAGAATAAGAAGAAACGATGAACAAATGTAATACTTAGGACAACTAAACATGGCACATATTGATTCAACTGTTATCAACAATCACACAAAGGATTTATATACATTAATTAAAAACATACAATATGGAACAATCTCATTTATAAGCATAGATGCAAAAATTCCACATACAACATTAACACATATGAAATATGCTATATTTCTATAAAACATTTAATTTTCAAAAGTATGCTTATGAGTGTTTTATAATTGACACACTTAAGTTGTTTTCAGTAACAAAGTTGCATAATGATGAAAATTTTGCCAAACATCTGTTTTCAAAATTCTGTCTTGATAGCAGGAATTATTTTCCAAAACAATCATTTTCTCACTTCTTATTGAAAATGCCTCTTTTACATTGGGACACATTAAGGGTGTGTGTGTGTTTAAACACTGCTAAACAGGCATTTTTAATCATAAAGTGCAGAAATTTAAAACAGTTGTGTGTGTGTGGTGGTTTATTTTTATTTTTTTTAAAGAGAAAAACATGTAACTCATCTTCAAATTCTCCAACTGTTTTCAAGACTTTATCCGGAGACAAACAGTCTCTTCGTGGTACTTAGGATCTTCATGTCAACTCCTCGTTTCAGTACAAATTATTGTAAATATTTTTCTACTCCATGTAATGTAATCCTGAAATTTACTATCATATAATCCCTAATCCCTCTTGTCCTTAAGCTTAATGATGGGACCAGTTTTAATTTGTATATTAAATATTAGTAAACTTAGTTCTTATATTTTAAGTAAAAATTGGATGGGCCATCTGGTATACCCTCTGGAAGGCAGGCTCTGTGCATTGGAAACTGCTGCTCTGAGCGAACCTGGTCGTCAGAGATCTCTCCCCACTGGGTGTGGCCCAGAGCAGCTGGCTTCAGGGGAGGTTTCAGCATCACCCCACGCCCCTCTCAAAGGTGGGAGTTGGCTATCCTGTCTCTATTCCGAGGATTCCATTTCAGCCAGAAAGGTGGGCACTGCCATTATCTACACAAGTGGGTTGGTAGGTGACCAACTCCACTCAGTGTTCTGGTAGATTGTTAAGAGACATTGCAAAATGTTAGATCTGAGGCTTTTCTTGAACTTGAAACGTGCCTAGTCATAGAAATGTCTTATAATAATTCCAACTAATTTAAGTTGGAATTAACAAAACCTTCATTATGAAAGACGCACCCTTCCAGGTCCTCATTTCACAGAGCGAGTCTGAAGCGTTACTGCTTAGTGCTCGCTGGGGGCAGCCTGGCCTTTGCTACACGGACAGAATTCCCAACTACCGTGATGTCAAGCCCCTCAAGAACTTTTTATTTTAAAAAATATATATTTTATTGATATTTTACAGAGAGGAAGGGAGAGAGATAGAGAGCTAGAAACGTCGATGAGAGAGAAACATCGACCAGCTGCCTCTTTGCACACCCCCTACCGGGGATGTGCCCGCAACCAATGTACATGCCCTTGACCGGAATCGAACCTGGGATCCTTCAGTCCACAGACCAACGCTCCACCACTGAGCCAAACCGGTTTCGGCCCTCAAGAACTTTTTAAAAAGAACCATCTTTTTCTATTTTAACAGCAGAGCAAGACTCCCTGAGAGCCAGTTCTGCATTAGAATGTCAGTTCCTTTTATTTGCCTTCATTAGCGCTGGTCTCGCAAACAATGTGTCCGAGGGAAGAGGAGACTGAAGTCCTTCAATGACCCTTCTCATTAATTCCTTGTGCAAACAAACTCGGGTTTAGTTTAAAGCAAGATAACCTAATGGATGTTTTGTAGAGGATGTGCGGCCACTTTGTTTACCAGTTAAGTTTTATCAAATAAAAGGGACCAAGGAAAGACAAGAAATGCTTTCGGCTCTATAAATCTCAAGCTGTATTTCGGCCATTCCCGAAACAGCCCCTCTCCAGGCTTTAGCTTTGAACAGATTTATAAGAGGCAAAGGTCACAATTCTTGTGAACAGAGGAAACAGCACGTGGGGTTTTTCTTGATTGTCTGTCTCTTTAAAAAAAAAATCAAATGTGGCCACGAAGGACATAAAATAGGGACGCTCAACTACTGGTAGCAGAAGCAGGGCTCGTGGGTGGCGACCACGTGTAAGGAAAACAGATGTAGAATGGCCTCCAGGCTTCCTCTGCCTTCCTTTAACCAGGGTTATAGCACGTTTGTTTTAAATGATGGAGGAATTCTATAATCATCTGCAAGGACAGGGCAGAGCCATTCGGTTGCTCATGAACTTCAGAATAGGAATGAGATGGGGTGCAGTTTGGAAGAGCAGGAAGAAGACTTGGAATTCTGCTTGGAGGAAAACCGTTTTAGTTTCAAACATTTAACTCCTTAGGTCTTGGGACTACGGACAAGTTATGCAAGACTGTCGAGTCTTGCTGAAACCGGTTTGGCTCATTGGATAGAGCGTTGGCCTGCGGACTGGAAGGTCCCAGGTTCAGTCAAGGGCATGTACATTGGTTGCGTGCACATCCCCAGTAGGGGGTGTGTGCAAGAGGCAGCTGATTGATGCTTCTCTCTCATCAATGTTTCTAACTCTATCCCTCTCTCTTCCTCTCTGTAAAAAATCAATAAAATATATATATTTTTAAAAGACTGTTGAGTCTTTTATTTACCTGTCAAATAACTGATATGCTCTCCAGTGTTACTGAGAGGATTGTGAGAGATTACTAACAAGGAAACGGACTTTCTTGTCCAATTTATTCATTTTTTAAAGTTAGAGAAGCATACAAACGCCAGGTCTCATAGTGATATTTTGTAGCTGAGTTTTCCCATTCTGGAATTACCTCACCTGGATCCCTGCTTTAGGGTCACTTCTGGGCTAGGTAGGAAAACCTAAGGCAACAGCAGCATCAAAACTATTGTTCTATTAGCAATACGTATGACTAGCTTTCCATTTTCTTTAAGTGCCTTTTCACGTGGCCCCAAACCCTGGTGGTGGCGACTTTCTATGGCTTTAGTTGATGGATGGATACACAATGGCGGTTGCATTGCTGCTGAGCATTTAGCTTTTTACGTGAATCACAAAGATGAAGTGAAAACATCATCTCTATTCTCCACCCATAATGAATTTAAGTAGCTCGACCCCTCTGGGGTTTTAAAAGTTTCCATTTTGCTTTTCACTTTAAATTCTAAGCCCACTGGGCAAGTCTCTCTATTTCTTCCTGGTAAATTGTTGATTCATAAATGTGGCTTGTGAATAATATTTAGTTAAAATTTTCACGTGTTTCAGGAACAGTAATGATCATAGGCTCATGTAGGATTTTTTTTTAAAGTCAGTATTTCCCAAAGCTTCTGTCTAAAGTTAATTCAAACTTGGGTTACAGCTGACGCTGACTCAAAACATCCTACTTTATCGTTAAATAGTTTCCGATTGTCCCTTCTCTTCCAAGTTCTGCATATAGGAACCTCCTGCTGTTAATTAGGAATGGCTAGAAGCCTGTAGCCTGTTTCCTCTGGGCCCCACATGATTGCCCCCCAGCCTGGCGGACGGAGGTTCAGAACGCCTGGGCTCGGATCTAGAGTTCTGCTCGTCCTGCTCAGAGGTCTGAGATCCTAGAGCAGACTGCTAGGACTGCAGCCAAATGCTGAAACGGTGACTGAGGCCCAGAATGGCTTCCGTCCTCCTGAACCAGAAGTTCCCCGGGGTTAGACAGGCTCTTGGGCCCAATGAGAACTGGTCCTTGCTCTAAATAGTGTTTAAGCTGTGTGGGGGCAGTGAGGCATTCCTCTTTCCTTTAGAAATTTCTTCTCTATACCCACATAGCCATGGCAAAGGTGGAATGCTTGGGGTAACTTTCCCCCACCATTTAGGTAATTCTTGTTGTGGGGCAGTCAGCTATACACTGAGGAGCTAGATTATTATGATCTCTGAATGCATACTAATCTAGCCACTCAATATATATATTAGTGATCTGGTACACGAAATTTGTGCATATATGGGGGGTGTTCCTCAGCCTGGCCTCCACACTCTCCAATTTGGGGTTCCTCCAAGGATATCCTACTGCTAGTTTACAGGGATTGGACCTAGTGGTCTCCCCAAACTGCCCTCCCCTGCTGGCCTGGTTACCCCTAACTGCCCTCCCTTGCAGTCTTGTGCCCCCCCACTATTCTCCTCTGCAGGCCTGGTTTCACCCCCCCCCCTTAACTGCCCTCCCCTGCAGGTCTGGTCTCCCCCTACTGCCTTCCTCTATTGGCCCGGTCACCCTTAACTACCCTCCCTGCTTGCCTGATCACCTACAGCTGCCCTCCCCTGCAGGCCAGGTCTCTCCCAACTGCCCTCCTCTGCTGACCCAGTCACCCCTAATTACCCTCCCCTGCTGACCCAGTCACCCCTAATTTCCCTCCCCTGCAGGCCTGCCCCCCCCCAACTGTCCTCCCTGCAGGCCTGGTCCCCCACCCCCCAATTGCCCTCCCCTGCAGGCCTGGTCCCCTGCCCACCAACTGCCCACCTCTGCTGGCCCAGTCACCTGTAACTGCCCTCCCTGCTGTCTTGATTGCCCACAACTGCCCTCCCCTGAAAGCCTAGTCCCCCCCCCCCCCCAACTGCCCTACCCTGCAGGTTTGGGTCCCCCCCTCAACTGTCCTCCCTTGCAGTCCTAGTCCCCCCTAACTGCCCTCCCCTGCTGACCTGGTCTCCCCCAACTGCCCTCCCTGCTTGCCTGATCACCCACAACTGCCCTCCCCTGCAGGCCATCTTATAGTGGCCATCTTGTGTCCACATGAGGGAAGCCATCTTGTATCTTGGAGTGATGGTCAATTTGCATCTCTCTCTCTCTCTCTCTCTCTCTCTCTCTCTCTCTCTCTCTCTCTCTTTTAGATAGGATAATTGAAACTTTGTAGCCTTGAGTGGAGGCCATGGCCGGCCAGGGCCGGAAGCTTGGCTTCCTCCATTGCCGGGGAAACCCAAGCCTCCTGCTTGCTCCATGGCCACAGCCATCTTGGTTGGGTTAATCTTCATATTCACTCCTGATTGGCTGATGGGTGTGGCCTGTGGGTATAGTGGAGTTATGGTCAATTTACATGTTTCTCTTTTATTAGTGTGTGTGTGTGTGTGTGTGTGTGTGTGTGTGTGTTTATATTAGAGGCCCGGTGCATGAATTCATGCATGGATAAAGGCCAGCCAGCCTGGCCAGGGGGAGGGAACATGGGCGTTTGGCTAGCCTGCCTGCTGGTCAAACTTAGTTGAGAGGACAATTTGCATATTAGCCTTTTATTATATAGGATATACACTAAGTGGCTAGATTATTATGAATTCAGAGATAATAATAATCTGGCCACTCAGTGTATATTTGGTTATATTCCTAGAGTCTGCATGGACCAGAATGTCCATTCAGGGAACAGCAAATATATTTTTTCTTCTGGCCCGAGTCAATCTTTTAGGTTCCTAGAAGATAACACTTTTACTAAGAATTCCTCCTTGTCTCTTGGACTCTGCTCCAGAAGTTTGAAGTCCCTCGTTCACAGCCTTCATCACTTAGTGGTACAATTAAATCATTCTTGCATGAGCTGTTTCTTCCATTCAACTCTAAATTCTTCAGACATAGTGATCATATATTATTTGTCTTCATTTTATTTGGATAGGTTTTATTATATTGTTACATATACCCACAGATTGATTATTTTTAATAAATCAAACAGTTTGACTTTATTCCAGCCTAGGAAAAATTGATGAGGAAACCTATAATTTGTTATTCCTTCTTCAAGCATGTAGTTCTCAATACTTATTAGGTAAGTTAGCATTTTCTTGGGGGCAGGTATGGCTCTTACATTTTAAGACTCTCTTTAATATTAATCTTTTAAATAATGTAAGCACATGACCTTCTGGATCTTTTAAAATCAAGTACCTTACTCTTAAATTTGTGGTCTGGATAACAACAGACTAATGTGCAACTTTATATATGTCTTTGATATTACAATCTTGATTTCTTTAGTGGTTTTAGTGAGCATTTAATGCACAAGAGTAATTATTGGGTACCAGTCATTACTTTGCATGAATGATTTCATTGATTTTATGAGGTAGATACAGTTTTAATGCTAATGTTATGGGTGAGGAAACTTTGAGAGATGAAATAATTAGCTGGTAAGATAGCTGATAAACGGTCTAGCTGGGTGTCAACCCAGCCCACTCTCTAACCAATGAGCTGTATGGCTTTGCTTCCCTTAGCCATATTCCATTTATGCTTCTCTCAAGGACAACCCCACCCCAATCTATGGACCTCAAATGTCATTTTGCCTGTTGTAGAGCAGAGTGAAGGTGTCAGAGAGCTGAGTACACATGCAGTGCACCAGAGCTTATCGTCACCGACTGCGATCATTGCTTCACTCAGCCAGGAGTTTAGAGTAGTTTTTGGGACTGTGGAGGCCTCTTCTCTACACATGGGTCAGTGTTATACACAGTGGAGGGACCAAACCTGAGTAGGGTTTCCTGTCTATTTAAGTGACCCTATTCATGGCTTGGGGCCACTGGGCGATCCTTCTCATCAGTCAAATATTAGATTTCCCTTTCTGAAACTTCTTGGAGGCCTTTTTGATGTTTTCTCCTCTCCATGTTTAATGGGGTGATAAAGATTTCAAGCTCTTCAAAACAAGCTGACGTACTATTGAGATGACTTTGTCATCATTAATTACATTTGCTGTGCTAATTGGATTTTTAACAGAGAACTAATTACCACTGTAGTTTCTTCCTTACCTGCCAGTTGTCAGAAGACAAGGTAGAAGTGCCCAGACTTTGACAGTTTTGATATACACTGAGTGGACAGATTACTATGATCTCTGAACACATAATAATCTGGCCACTCAGTATATATATGGGAGGGGGCCGGCCAGCCTGGCTAGGGAAGGGGACATGGGCGGTTGACCAGCCTGCCTGCTGGTTGAACTCCTGGTTGAGGGGACAATTTGCATATTAGCCTTTTATTATATGGGATATACACTGATATACTCTCTGAATGCATAATAATCTGGCCACTCGGTGTTTATAACCATATGCAGCAGGGCCAGGCTGCATCAGATTGAACAAAGACCTTTCCTCCTGGGTTCCACCATTGCATGGTTACCAATCAATAAAGACTTTAGGGCGCCCACGCAGTACCCATGCTTGGATGAATACAAGGAATGAGTGGCAAGATCCACGTACACAAAGGGGTTGAATTTATTATTTAGAAAGACTCCTAACCAAGTCTGGGCCAACAATTTTGGGGGCACATTTTTGCTTTTGTAAACTGAATGTGAAAAGATGACAGGAAATCAGAGATGGCTGAGCTCTGTTATAAGAGTGGTGGTGTTTGAAAGATGAAAGCGTGGGACATGTTTACTTTGGTGTTTCTACAGAATGCTGAAGAGCCTAGCAGGATTTCAAAAAAACAAACCTGAAATTCGGTTCTCGGTGCACTCACTGCAGGGCTTGAGTATTGGAGATAATTAATAGAAATGAATCTTAGACTTGGTGACAACCGTTTCCAAAGAGGCTGCTGACATGACTTGGTGCTGTGGAAGGCAAAGTTGACATGTAATAAAACTGAAGTTAATTCTACCTGCCAAAACATTGCAAAAGTATGCTTCTCCAGCCGAAATAATTACTAAAGTATGTACATAAAAATATCCACAATGGATTTTTGCAGAGAATGGATGCAAACTAATCAATGGGAATTTCCTAAAGGTGCTGGTTAGATGTCAATGAAGCTGTTGTGCCTGCTTCTCTCCCGTAAGTATTCAATTTGGGGATTTATCTACCTCAGTGTGTAACTTGATTTTATGTTTGACACGAAAGAAGGTGGATCAACTTTTCTGTATTGCAGCATTTCTTGTTAACGTTTTCCACATGTACTTTCTGTTTAGCTAATTCATAATTATAGTTTTATTACTTTATTGCAATGTTTTATTCCTAATATAATGTGCTTCCATCTTAAAGGGCGATACGGTGCACAAATGCAGTTAAACATATAAACTGATGGCGAAATTTGCCCTTGACCTTGGATCTTGGTAGTTGCTAGAACACTGAGGAGACAGCTTATTTTGGGGCCTCTTGGGAAACTACGAAAGGCATTAATTTTAAAACTAGACTGGAGTAATTACCATTACAGTTATGTTAGAGGTTAACATTCGTGTTATTTCCTCTTGTTGCCCAGCTTTACAGAATGTTATGCCCCACTGCTTTTATTAAATCCAGGTAATAGAGGAAATAACAGTGTTATTAACCTCTAACACTGATGAAAAATTAGTCGTAAGTAAAACATGGTTTAAAATCAGAGCAATTGTGTTAGCCGTCTGGCTGGTTCCCGGAGAAGCACAGTAAGGCTCTGTGCACTCATTGTGTCCATCGTTATTATTACAAAAGTAAAAACAAGTATAATGTGAAATAAATCTCTGAGGGGGGGAGTGGGGGCTAGATTTTACTACGTGCTGCGCTTTCACTAATAAATGTTATAGGTTTGCATGACATTACATACATAAGTACTGATTTTTAAAAAAAACACCACTTGTTTATGACTGGAAAAGGAATCAGTTTTGCTAACTTGACTGCTTTAGCAGAAAAGCACTTAGAAATTTAAAATATAATAATGGGTCCTATGAGAAGTCCCCAGTGGGATGCTTCTAAACATAAGCACGTTTAAGCTGGGTATTACTGTGGAAAAATCCTCTTTTCCATGCTTGTTTGCATTGAAAACATTAGTTTTAAAGTGATTTTGGAGATTGAGGCAGAGAGATATATCTTGCAGCATATACACATGGTTTCGTGGGATGTTTATTCTCATTGGGACTACAAAGTAACTGTCTCAAATAAGTTTATTATTTTTACACAAATGTAGAAATATAGACATAACAAGTGAAGTTAAGGTATAATAATTTATGATAGGAAAACATACTTTGCTGAAAAGTCATCGTCTAATGGTTAGCTCTAACCCAAATATAGTTTATGTTTTGATTTGTAAATATTTTATTTAAATTTATTATGAAAGGAACTCATCTCCTCCTTCAAGTCAAGCATATATGTATCTAAGGAAATTTAAAAGGTTTTTTTTTTTTTGATTGTTTGATTTTTAAGTAAATCTCCCTGCCTAACTTTTATTAGTGAATCACTACATTATTTGCAGGCGGTTTTTCTCTTGTGGAATACAGCATACTAGTTTAATTGTAAACACACTCTTTTCTAACC
Source organism: Vespertilio murinus (assembly GCA_963924515.1). Classification (NCBI taxonomy): domain Eukaryota; kingdom Metazoa; phylum Chordata; class Mammalia; order Chiroptera; family Vespertilionidae; genus Vespertilio; species Vespertilio murinus. The sequence continues at coordinate 37,861,523 of OZ004708.1, forward strand.
TACTCAATGCATTTACTACCATAATTTTAACAATGAACTATTAAGAGGTTTCTTTTTAATCTCTAATTTTTAGTTTAAATATAGAATTAATATAATTGATGTGACGAGGTATCATTGAGGAAGAATGTTTTGTTTTATGCATTTACTCAAAGGATTATGTGGGAGGACATTAACACAGTATTTGAGAACTATTTTGTGAACCACACATTTGAACGTGTTTTGTAAATGTGTAAACATGAAATGCTCTTATCCCCATGATTTAGCGTGGAAAGTATTTAGAAACATCATAGAACTCATAGCATTTCTATAGAGAACATGTATATTTGTCTAATAGAAAATAATAAAGAAAAGTAAGCATTGTACTTCTTAATCATTAGGAAAATATACGTTCCAGTTGCTTGAACGGTCTGAGTAAAGGCTCACCAACTCAGCTATCTTTTAAATTAGCCACCCCTTCAATGGTTAATTGAGTATTTCTAAGCCAATAAATTCCTCTTCAACATTACTGATTGGGAGCTTAGTATCCAAAACAAGCCTGCCTGAATGAATCCATCTGCGACAAAAGGGCCCGGCGGCCTGGCATCCGCTCTGCGGCCGGCCTAGTGGGTCCCTCATTCTGAGCACATTAGTACCCTGCACTTCCCACTTGGGAAAGCCTTTGTGCACCGAGCGAGTGGCCGTTTCAACGCCCCAGCGGGGCATCCGGAGGCTGCGAAAGAGGAAAAATTATTTGGAACAATTTGCATTCGTTCAAGGGCAACGCTAAGCGTTTTGCAGCTGGTTTACCGCTATTCGTGCGCTGTTTGAGCTGTCTTTCATGTCAGGAGCCCTTTCCTGCTTCCAGATCATCAGGAAGCATTCCACTGCGCGCTGTCTGCCCAGTTCCTCCAGGGCTCCGGGCTTTGATCACGCATAGCATTTGCAATCTGGCTAAAAATAGAGGCTGCTGAGATCAGCCTGGGTCCTGACAGTGGGGACAGGCCCTCTCCTTTTGCCACTCCGGGCCCTGGTTTTGTAGTTTGGGAGGGAACCACAGGCTGCCAGCACCGAGGAAGCGTGTTCAGGATCAGAGCATGCAGAGAGTTCTTCCTTGGAGGTGAAGAAGGTTTATTAAGGAGCTCAGTGTCAGGAAACCAGGCCCACCTGCAGTAAGATGAAGTGTTAAGAGGAGTCTTTCTTTCCTTCTCCCTCCCTGCCTCCCTCCCTCCCTCCCTCCCTTCCTCCCTTCCCTCCTCTCCTTCCTTTCTCTCTTTTCCTTCCTCCCTCTCCCTCTCTCTCTCTCCCTTCCTCTCTTTCTTTTTGTTAATCATTATCTGAGGATTTTTACCCTATTGATTTTAAAAAATATATATTTTATTGATATTTTACAGAGAGGAAGGGAGAGAGATAGAGAGCTAGAAACATTGATGAGAGAGAAACATCCACCAGCTGCCTCTTGCACACCCTCTACCGGGAATGTGCCTGCAACCAATGTACATGCCCTTGACCGGAATCGAACCTGGGACCTTTCAGTCCACAGACCGACCTCTACCACTGAGCCAAACCGGTTTTGGCTACCCTATTGATTTTTAGAAGTGGTAGGGAGGGAGGAAGAGAGAGAGAAACCTTGGCTGCGTCCTGCATGCTGCATGCCTCCTGACTGGGCAGGCCGATGGACCCTACAACCCAGGAACCCTTGACAGGGAATCCAACCACTTAGAAACACCGTCCAGGATAACGAAGATGTTATTTCCTTTGGGTATAGCACAGGCAATACTTGCTTCCCTCACATTTAACATATGTTCCTTGTTTTGCATAGTTTTCTAGCTCCTACTCCCAAGAATGGCTTTTAAACTAGAGGGATATCTTTTTAGTGGGAAAAAACAAGGATGATGATTGCTGTTAACAAATCTAACATAAAAGAACAATAATATAACTAAAATTGAAATTCAATAATGGTCATTTTAAGGATAGATCCGCAATAAAGATGACTCATATTTTTGTAATATCACTTATTAATATTTTCTTAAGTGTCTACTCAAAGCAAAAGCATGAGGGTGTATTATACATGGCTTTTTTTGGTTAATTTCTCTAAGAATTTCAATGAATATAATGTTATTAATTTTATGATGTGGGGAGATGGCGCCTTTCATTGTTGTCTGCTTAAGCAACAAATCAAATGTGCCACCGACATGAGATTAGAGACTTATTGGCAGTGAAACATGATCTAGTCAGTGTTTCCCAGAGTGTGGTACGCGTACCCCCAGGGGTACGGGAAGAGTTTGGTGGGGGTACGCGTTGCACCGGAGTTTGGTGGGGAGATGCACTGCACCGTGCTTAGCTGTGCCTAATTCTACGTTCTCATGATTCAAGTCAAGACAGTCTTGTGAGCCGGAACCGGTTTGGCTCAGTGGAGAGAGCGTTGGTCTGTGGACTGAAGGGTCCCAGGTTCGATTCCCATCAAGGGCATGTACATTGGTTGCGGGCATGTCCCCAGTGGGGGGTGTGCAGAGGGCGGCTGGTCGATATCTCTCTCTCATCGACATTTCTAGCTTTCTATCCCTCTCTCTTCCTCTCTGTAAAAAGTCAATAAAAATATATTTAAAAAAACAACAACAGACAGTCTTGTGAGGCGTGAGATGGTCCGGTGTGCAAACAAATGTTATTTATAATATAACTTTTATTTATATTTTATTATGAATAATTTTATTATCGTTAATTATTATTTTGTGTATGTACCGAAAAAATAAAAAATAAATATATTTTAATTGTTATTAAAATACATCTATTTTTTTTGACGAGGGGTACTCAGCATTATGAAAATTATAGAAGGGGTACACATGTCAAAAGTTTGGGAAACACTGATCAAGATGGTAAAAGTATAACAACTTTGAATGCTAGAGGCCTGTTATATAGAGTGTCAGGAATTCATAATGTTTTATGCAGTTCATTTCGAAGGAAGAAAGAGAAAGATGTTACTCATCATTACTACAGCATCTCCTTGTACTAAAATAGATTCTATTAAGGGGTTAAATCTGCAAAAAAAATACACAAAGGGACCCTGACACGGGCCACTTTATTGGACCTTAGGAATATGGGCAGAGATGCCTGTTGCTACTAATATGAAAATCTTATAATTAATTCTTTAATGTGATCCTGTGATCATCTCCAGATTATATTTTTGACTCGCTACACACTTGCTAATTAAAAAGGAAAAACTACAGCAGACGTGAGTACCTAGCGTTTCTGCTAGCTTCATGTTTTGGTATGTTCATATAGTAAGATATAAACCACGCACAGTCTCTTGTGAATTTTATTAGTCTGAGGATTTAATCTGCAGTTCAGACCACCTTTCACACTGGCATGACCACGCGCCCAGCATTATGAAGCAGAGCCAGGATTTTGACAATTGCCCCCGAGAAACCTCATCCAGGGCAGAAGGACACCTCTGTGCAGCTTGGAAGGCATTGCCCCTTCCAACGAGGAGACACGGCCTCGGACCCGGGAAGGCAGCGAGCAAAGGATGGCGGGCTCGCACCTTCCGTTTCCTCGTGATTGGGTCCCTCGTTCGCGAGAAGCCTGTGCCGCCGTGCCCGTCAGGGGCGCTGATTGCACCGGCGGTAAGCGAGCCGGATAACAATCTACCTGGCCTGCTTTTTTTTTTTTTTTTAAGCATACTGTATGTATCTTTCAGGGTCATATTACACATACTAAAGCGATACATTAGGGGTGGTTATTTTCATTTTGGAAGCTTATTTACTTTGTAATGGGGCATATAATTATTTTTTTTTAAAAAATAATTGCTCCCATTATTCAATTTACAAATCAGGGAATAAGGAGTCACTGTTTGATGGGTACAGTTCCAGTTTCCTTTTGTTGTTGTTGTTAATCCTTTCCTCCATTGATTTTTTTTTTTAGAGAGAGTTAAAGGGGGGGTGGGTGGGAGGGGAGAAACATGGATGTGACAGAGGCAAATAGCTGTTGGTTGCCTCACAGAAGCACCATGACCAGGACCGGGGAGCAAACCCCACAACCCAGGTATGTGCCCTTGACCCGGATTCCAGCCCACAACTGTTCAGTGTGATGGGCGATGCTCTCACCACTGAGCACACTGGCCCGGGCTACAGTTCCAGTTTTGCAAGATGAAAAGAGTTCTGTGGATGGATGGTGGTATCAGCAGCAGAGCCATGCGAATGCACTAATGCCTCCTCACTGTCCACTTAAAAATGGTTAAGCCGAGGCTGGTTTTGCTCAGTAGTTAGAGCGTTGGCCTGCGGACTGAAAGGTCCCAGGTTCGATTCCGGTCAAGGGCATGTACCTTGGTAGCAGGCATATCCCCAGCAGGGGGTGTGCAAGAGGCAGCTGATTGAGGTTTCTATTTCATTGATGTTTCTAATTCTCTATCACTCTCTCTTCCTGTGTAAAAAATCAATAAAATATATATATTTTAAAAATGGTTAAGGTGATACATTTTATGTTGTGCATATTTTGCTGCTATTAAACAATTTTAATTTCACCTCTAACATGTGAAAGGAATCATATATTGCCTACCATGTGCCAGATGTTGAAGTAGGTACTTTGCATACATTATACCTGATAAATATTCTTCTTCTTCAATGAACAGAAGTTCATGAGGTTATATAATTAAGCAGCAGAAGTGAAATCTGAACCCAGGTCCCTGTAGTCTGTCTATTACCCCACAATTCTGCTGCCTGTGTGGCACCACCATAAAGACACACACAAACACACACACACACACACACACACACACACACACACTCCTATATTTTTATCTTGATACATAACTCGTATTCTTCCTCAGATTAAATTAATTGTGTTAATTACTTTTAATTACTGTAAATACAAATGCCGAGTCTCACCACTTCATTAATGGAGCCCCGTGAACCCACATAATCGCCTGATGGTGAGTGGCGTGGACCGGTTCTGGTTGCTGCCCAATCTTAGAGGAGGGGCTGCCCGAACACAGCCAGCTTCCTGGCTGCCTCAGGAAGCAGGGAATTAGTCTGATTGCTCAGGCTGCAGGCCTTGTAATTACAACCTGGCGTTTTTAGAAATGGCAATTTAAAGGCTCCGTTCCAAAAAGGCTTAAGACCGGGTCTTAAGCATCTGACCATTTTTCTCTCTCTCACAGTTTTAGGAAAAGAATAAATGGCTTCACATGCATCTAGTGGAACTTGTACAATACATATATGTTTTTTAAAAAATCCCCGCATGCACTTCAGATGTGCTCATTGTGTCGCAAGCACCGCCTGGCTGGTGCGGACGCAGGTGGTGCCCCTGGTACCCGAGATGGTCACGGCCTTGTCGGAGCATGCATTTCCTCAGCCGCAGGGTAGTTGGCTGCCTCCTGGACGTAAGTACAGGTATGTTAACCGAGGGCCTGAGGGGAGCCTCCACTTTGGGTCGCGTTTTATTGCTAGGTGAGGAAATTACCGGACACCTCCAGCTGCCGTTAATCAGCGCGGAGGCAGGCTGGAGCCAGGGGAGGGCCGGGGTGGACGGCCCGGCGCTGGGGAAACGCGCGGAGACAGAGACAAATGCTTCCCGGCCCGGCGGCGCGGCGCGCGGCCCTCTCCCAGCCAGTCCTTACCCGGCGCGCTCGGATTGACTCGGGCCATCCGCCCCCTCAACCTGACCATCTATTTTCCTTGGAGACTGACAGTTTTATGTGTCGCTACCATGTTATTATGGGTGGCTGCTCCGCCGGTAGCTATAGTATTTCAGAAACGTTTACTTCCAGACAGAAAGGATGAATGAGGAGGAGGGGGGGGGGGGTGCAGGGAGAGAGAGGTGCGGCTGGGGCAGGTTTTTTTTTTTATTTTTATGGGGCGCAAAAACAGGCCTGTCATGGCACTGGCTTTCTCCCTCTCTTGTCTCTCTGTCTTTTCTGTGTCAATGATTTCCATGAAAAAGCCTCGAATGAAATCCCCCCGTCTCCCCCCTGGAGAAACACATCTGTCAGGTGATGTCAACGCTTGGCTCTCCCCTCTTCCTGTTGGGTTGCAAGCATGACATTCCTCATGGCCCTGGAATGCTGACACAGTCCAGTGGCCAAAGCCAAACAGGTAGGGTCAAGCTGAAAAAAACCCCCACAAAAGTCCACGGGGCCTTCTGCTCTCGGCTCCACTTTGCAAGAACCTAGAAGCAATTTATGGTCCCTGCTGCTATGTACGAAGTTCCGCAAAGGGTGATGGCAGAGATAAAACAACCACAACAACAACAACCACAAACAACAGCAAGACGGCAAACAAGCCTCCTGTCCGCTGCAGGGACGTCTGTCCCGTCGTCAGGTTGGAGACGGTTGCCTCAGGATAAGCAGGAATTTAGATCTGACCCTCACCCACCCTTAACATTTTTGGAATTGGATGAAAGTGCCTTATCGGAACGAGTAAGACTACTTCTGGCACCAAAGGCCAAAGACTACAATTTAGTTAAAATAAATACTCGGAGAAGGAAGGGAAGCGGCGAGGTTAAAGGTTTGATCAGATAGGAGCCTCTCTGCTCGCCCACTCGGCCCGGCCCGGCCAGGGCTGGATCCTGTCGGGTTTTTTACGGTCTGATCTAGGCGGCAGCCAACACAGACTCCCTTTCCCCTCTTCCTGCTTTTGTGTCCGAGGGGAGAGGCTGACGATCCCAATGACTTAGGCTGACAAATGCAAATAAACAAGCAAAATGGAATTAAACCGGCCCGCTTGCAGCGTCTAACCGGATACGAGTGTTTTCTACTCTTCTTATGCATGAGCCTTCCTTATGGGTAGTATCTGATTCTACTCAAGAGTCATAACTATCACCCTGTCACGGAGAAAGGTTCTAAAATACTAGCCTGGGAATAAATTTGCCATGTTGGGAAAGGACCTTGGCTTGGGTGAGATAGATGCATTCTCTCTCTCTCTCTCTCTCTCTCTCTCACACACACACACACACACACACACACACACACACACACACACTTTCCCCCCCTCTTTTTTTAAAGAAAACAATTCTGTTATTCCAGCATAGTTTACATGGAAGCACCAGGGTCTAGTCGCCTGGTGACTTCCCAGGTGGGCCCCCTGGGTGGCTGGAGGTCACGAGGAGGACTCCCCGAGTGGGTGTGGAGGTGGGGTGCAGAGCCATCCTCACCTCCTGAGCATTTAGGTAACAACCCCTGCAGTTCTCAGGGTCTGCACAGCTGACTGCTCCCAAGCAGAGGTCACCTGGTGACACCGGGTTCCTCTGAAGCAGGACCCCAGCCGCCCTCGGGGAAATGAGGCATGTGGTTACTGCAGCCAGACATTCTGTCTCCACTTGATGACTGAGTGACTGCGGAAGCCTGACCCCCACTGGCTGCTCTTCGCCCTGGTGCTCAGGGGCTGTGGTGCTCGGAGCGTGGGTTCAGCACCCCCTGGCCAGGGCGAGGGTGCCAGGCAGATGTCTGTATGCTCTCTGAGCTTCCTTGGTGCTTCCTTGGATGTAGATACCACTGTAGAACACACGCTGTCTCCCTCTGGAGACCCAACAGGTCACAGAGTTACCATAGGGAAACCTCCCCCTCTGACAATGGACTTTAAAAGCTATTTAAAATCTCCTTTCAGAGGGTATGAGAACATAGGCACAGAAACTACTTAGTCCTTGACACAGTTACCTTTGTTGTTTGGGAAATGGGAGCTTTTCCTAGTGATGCCATTGGGGGGTGGAAGACCGTTAGGACCATTTGTTCAGAACCCAAGATTGGGGGACATGTTGTAAAATATTCGGACTATGGTTACGGGACCCACGCAGCAGACTGTTTAAAATCAAGAATGTTCCAGAAGATTGGAACCAGTGATTGCCTCAATAATAGCTGAAATGCTTAATAGTTTGGTCTCCTTTGGTTATGTCTAATCTGTGTAAATCTTTCCCCTAACGAAGTAAAATAAAAACGAGTCATTGAAAACATTTCTACTTAAATCTTTCAAGGAATTCTCTTGGGGGTTGGAGGAGAATCTAGATAAAGAACTCATGATAAAACTGGTCATCTTAGCTTGCCACTTTCTCCATCCTGCCAGAAAATTGGCAACCCGATGTGGCTTTGTGGTGCAGAATCTGAGCCTGAATGGTCAGCGATGGACGGAAAACCCAACTAAAGACTTAAAAGGTTATTCATTGGCTTTATCTTTTAAATAAGCACACCTCTTCCACTGGAAACAACGCTCTCCGTGGCTATTTTTATTTCAATAAAATTCAGTGCTTACAATTGTTTTTTTTTTTTTAAAAAAAACACACAAGTTTTTATACACATAAAGTCATGGGTGTTTGGTGTGTGGCCTTGTTACATAGTATTCTGTTAGATTTAAATGCAATGGAAATGTTTGTGGGATGGTAGTGGCTATATGCTACCCAACAAACTTTGTTTCATAGGAGCATATGGAGAGGAATTGAAAAAAACTAAATTACATTTCATTCCCAAGTATAGTAGTAAATTATAGCACAAAATACTTACCTACTTACCTCTTTTGGTCTTCCTAACATAATATTTATTGAAAAGCTCAATCTTTTGCCTTGTTTTCTGTTTTTCTGCAAGATACTATTATATACAGAACAGGAATGACCATTTTTGACCAAAGGAATATACCCTGACTTTTCTTTAGAGTCAGTGAATTCGGAGAACTAATTATTAAGGCCAATGTCCCCTACTTTGAGGTCCTAAGGAGGAAGTCTTTGTGTCACAGACCAGTAGGCTTGCCTTTCCTATGTAGTGCTATAGTCTATAAACAAAAGAAAAATAGTCAAGATACAAAAACTATTGAGAAAAAAAATTTACATCACCTGGGCAGTTAATTATTTTTAGTTGAATACTTTGGCTAAGGCATGCCCAAGCCCCTAGAGGAGGAAAGTGATTTTGGAAGCATTTTAGTACAGACACCCATGTTCACTTATATCAGTGTTTTACAACACCCTTCAGCACATCGTAGGCATGGGGATAATTATCCAGAGTTCTCGAAAATGCATGTCAATCAGGATACATAGACCTGATTTCTTTTTAAAGAAATCCTTAAACCCTACTATTCCACACGCTTCAAAATGGAAGGCTGTCTGGCCATCATGATTGCATCTCATCATTTCATTCGAACCATGGCTCATTCGACTCTGTATCTCAGTTCATATTGTCATGAGAGCCTAGGTGCTTGCCTTTCTATTCTGTTTACTTTTCCATTGTCCTGTCTGGTTTCCTGATCCTCCCAGTAAGTGGAGGTGTAGCTCCTTCCTGCTCTGAGGTCTCACCTGTAGTCAGAAGAAAGGAGTCTGTTGGAACTCTTTTTTGACTGGGGGCCTGGGACTTAAATGCTGAACTTTCATGTCTGACCACATACAATACCAAAATATTTATCAATAATTTGAAATAATATATCCACTCGAAACCACACTGTTTGAGGATGAAAACTTGAGGGTTTAATGACAGAGCAGTTTAATATGCATATATAATGTATATGTAATTACATATGCTGTTACATATCATTACATATAAATGTATATACACACTCTATGCAAACACAAATGTTTAGTGTGTACATATACACACACATACAAGCACACCTTTCCTTGGTGTGTAGATGCATAACCCAAGAAATGGAGTGAGATATAGATTTCCCTTGTGCTTAAAAGTTACCATGCTGGATTTAGTACAATTCCTTAAGCAGTTCTAGAACAACTGCATGCTAGATGCTAGCAACAGAGATAAAAGAAGACATGTTGTTTCTACCCGTAAGGTACTTACTGGAAAGCAAACAGAACATTTTACTGCGTGACAAGATCAGCGTCAGCAGTGCTGTGAGAACGTGGTGTCCGGGCTACTGCGCATGACAGGTGTGAAAACAGTTTACAGGGGTGCAGAGGGTCCGAAAGGTACAGAGAGTTGTTCAGAGAAAATTTGACTTAAGAGTTTTCATTTTGTTTATTTATTTTTTATTTAAAAATATATTTTATTGATTTTACATAGAGAGGAATTGAGAGGGATAGAGAGTTAGAAACGTCAATGAGAGAGAAACATCGACCAGCTGCCTCTTGCACACCCCCACTGGGGATGTGCTCGCAACCAAGGTACGTGCCCTTGACAGGAATCGAACCCGGGACCTTTCTATCCACTGAGCCAAACAAGAGTTTTCATTTTGATTTGAGCTTCTCCTTGGGTAGGATCATCAAATATAACCTTAAACCCTACACTTTTTTTTTCCTTCAGTATGTCCCTCACTAGATGGAATTTTCCCCCTTTCCATCCTGACGTTTTGTTATTCTGTGGCTAAGGTGATTTGGACTAGCAGCTGCTTGTTTTGTTAAGAAGCACTAGGTTTAAAGAATAAACACCACTTCCGTTCCTCCCACTCCCGTGTTTTAGTTTGTTTGTCGACTTCGGTGAATTTTAAAGAACTCAGCCCCATCTATGCCAGATAGCGTCAGAAATTTTTTGAAACATTTAACGAATTATCACCTTGGTGCTCAACTTCGGCATAATGATCACCACATAAATGAGTGCTTTCTAACCTGCTGAGTTTTGGTTAAGTCTAGATGATAGCAATGTGAATTATGACATGCTTTATCATATCTTTCAGTTATCAAAACTGTGCTGCATTGGTGTGCAGGAAATCTGGTTAGTTTTCATGATACGCTGACTTGGCCATGTCCTGCTTAATCAGTTGTCCAGCTGTGGAGTCTGCTGTGTTCTCTGAGGGACCTAGCTTTGCTTGTAGGCTTGCATCAAGAAAATCGACTCAACTACGTTAGATTTATATCTCAGAAATGTATAAGCTTGTGCATACTAATTTTAAACATAAAATCAAATTAAATACTTTATTATGAACATTGCACACATTTCCCCTCCCCCCCCTGAAATTCATATGCCAGGTTTTGGAGACCAGCACAAACGTTTAAGGAAAAATTTTCACGTTATTCTTGTAACGGATCCCTTATTTAGAAAAATCTCATTTTTTTTCCTGGTCATAGATCCAATAAAATATTCTTTAGCGGGTATTTAAAGTAGGTGGTGCCTTTTCTATTAAGAGGATGTTGGATGGCATAGTGGCTAAGCACTAAAGTCATAGGCCGTAGGTATTCCTTTTCTGCTTTCATTGCTGCATGACATGAACGAAATCAATGTATACCAATGTAAGATTTCTTTCAGCCCGTCTGTGATTGAGAAAAGGACAGCAGGAGATGAAGATGCCACTGTAGCATAGATCTAAGCTACAATGGAGTTACCGACCCAGTTTACCTTAGAAACAGAATTCGTAATATTAATAAGGACAAAGGAGTACTGAGAGTCTCCAAGGTACTGAGGCCACCTGAGCTTGGTGACAATGGACACAGTGACTGCGAAGCTGTCTGGAAGCTGTCCGATGGCTGGAAGCCAAGGTAGGCGTGCCAAGGGTGGGGTTTCTATGAACCTTTTAAGAATACACCTGTGAGCCATGTACAGCCGGGACACTGTATGAACTAGGGAAGTCCTGTAGCAATGCAGTTCCAATGTGGAGAACGTCTGTTCCACAGTCACTTAAAGAAAGTTTCTTCATCGCCCGGCCCATGTTGCTCAGTGGTTGAGCATCAACCTACGCACCAGGAGTTCAGGGCACATGCCTGGGTTGTAAACTCGACCTCCAGTGGGGGCACACAGGAGGCAGCTGATCAATAATTCTCTCTCATCATTCATGTTTCTATCTCTCTCCCCCTCTCCTTTCTTCTCTGAAATCAATACAAAACATTATAAAAAAATAATAAAGGTTCCTCACCAAGCTTCAGCAATGAGTAGTCTTTAAGATGTTAGAAGGCAGGCAAAGGGCCGAAACCGGTTTGGCTCAGTGATAGAGCGTTGGTCTGCGGACTGAAAGGTCCCGAGTTGGATTCCGGTCAAGGGCATGTACATTGGTTGCGGGCACATCCCCAGTAGGGGGTGTGCAAGAGGCAGCTGGTCGATGTTTCTCTCCCATCGATGTTTCTAGCTCTCTATCTCTCTCCCTTTCTCTCTGTAAAATATCAATAAAATATTTTTTTAAAAGAAGGCAAGCAAAGGAATGTTTCCAGATTTTTGAAAAATATTATTATTTTTAGGCAGAATGATACTTTGTTGTGCTTACCTTTGGGGAAGTTCAGAAATTTTAACTTCAATAGTGACATGAAGTCAATCTTCAAATTTAAGTTCAGGGCAGTTTCTTCTTTTGTATTTCCTCAGTTAAAGGACTGTTGCCATAGACGTACAGCTGTTGCATTTCAGAGACATTGTTGGACACAGGGAGCAAGCCAGTTGCTAAACATTCCCCACTTCTTGCTCCTACTCTTGTCATTCATTATTCATGGCCATTGTCAGTGTTCATAGTCATCAGAAATAATGAATGGGGATGAAGGTGGAATTAATGTTATATTTTTACTCCTTGTTAGAAGCGTAGAATGATTATTTGACAGCAAGACAATGTGTAAGTGAAATGTCAAAAAAGTTTTCATGATTTCATATTGCTGCTTGCTATTGCATTATCATTTTTGTGAATGAGAATAAGTTAAGGTTACTGGGTAAATAGCAGTGAAAATGACATTAAATGCTGTTTAAGTACTTTATAAATTTAGTAATTGATAGACAGCAGAAACCTGAATTGTGGTGTGCTAAATACCCCTTACAAGTTGATATTTTTATTTTTTAAAAATATATATTTTATTGATTTTTCTGCAGAGAGGAAGAGAGAGGGATATAGAGTCAGAAACATCAATGAGAGAGAATCATCCATCAGCCGCCTCTAGCACAGCCCCCACTGGGGATGTGTCCCCAACCAAGGTACATGTCCCTGACCGGAATTGAACCCAGGACCCTTCGGTCCACAGGCTGACGCTCTATCCACTGAGCCAAACCGGTTTCGGCAGTTCTGATACTTTTAGAACAGAATCTCACCTATAGAACTGAATTTCACCAATACTTCAACATGTCCTGATGGGTTAATTTGATGAACTCATGATTGTAATACTTACCCAGTACAACTTTAAAATGCAGGGAATTTACTAAGGTGCAATTCCTAGCTTTCAGGCCTTTTAGCGTCAATGCTCTCCATTTCTGCCGGTACCCAAAGACTGCAGAAGATGACTACCCACTCATGCAGAAAATCCGGAGCTGGAAGACTAACAGGGTAAGGAACCTAGCATTTAAAAGTGGGTCCTACAGTTTTGAAACTTCCGAACCCTTTAAAACTATCACCCCGGTGAAGCACAGTTGTCCGCACTGGGACATTCACAGTTTTGTTTTCCCTCACGACTCTCTCTCTCGCCCCTCCTCATTTGCTTCTGACAAAAGCATTTCTCCTCTTCTCTTTAAAGAAGACAAGCTGCTAATTGACCAGTGAGGTAGCTGGCCCGGGTAGAGCTATGTTATTGGATTCCTATGGTGGGAGTGAAAACAAAAACACGGATGGATCCCCGTGTGATGCCTACAATTAACAGAGTCAACACCCCTAATAGGCGTAGAAGACACCAGCAGATGTTCTCCTTGCGCGCCTGTGAGAAACGCATGTTTACTGGTTGCACTCGGGCTTGGCCTGGGGACCTCAGGGAGTTTCCCTCCCAGTGGGAAGCCCGGTGATTTATTGTTCTCTGTCCAACGAGTGTGTCAGAACCGAGCGGGGTCTCGGAGAGGTTAAATGCATCCTTACAGAGGTCAGCGTGCATTCACGCCGGAAGGGAAGGCTTGCTCGGCCTTCACCGGGGGAGGACCGTCGTCACATCTGCTGCAGTCCTGTCGAAGTGGGCAGCGCAGGGGGACGGGTAATGACAGGGGTTTCCTAACGGAGAAGTGAGCCAGGAGCACCGACCTGCTTCCCTCCAGCTGAACAAAATGAGAGCCCTACGGAAAAATAACAAACTCCTACAAATTCCTGCTTGAAACACTAATTATAGTCTTTTTAAAAAAATATATTTTATTGATATTTTATAGAGAGGAAGAGAGAGAGAGATAGAGAGCCAGAAATGTCGATGAGAGAGAAACATCGACCAGCTGCCTCCTGCACACCCCCCACCGGGGATGTGCCTGCAACCAATGTACATGCCCTTGGCCAGAATCGAACCCGGGACCATTCAGTCCGCAGACCGATGCTCTACCCCTGAGCCAAACCGGTTTCAGCTGATTATAGTCTTGATCGAAACAGTAAAGATATAACTTAGACTTGCATTTGAGACACTCAGGACCGAATTACATGATAAGGCTCAGAAACCTGAACGTTTCTTAAATGCTTAATGTTGCCAGTGTGGTTCAGTGGTTGAGCCTCATCCTACGAACCAGGGGTCTTGGCTCAATTCCTGGTCAGGGCACATGCCCAGGTTGCAGGCTCTTATCCCAGTGTGCGCAGGAGGCAGCCGATCCATTGTCTCGTCATGAATGTTTCTGTTTCTCTCTCCCTCTCCCTTGCTCTCTGAAATCAATAAAAGTATATTCAAAAAGAAAGAAAAAGCCTTAAAAGATGCTTACTTTACCACTTACCTTCTGCATCGAATTTATAAACATTTTATGATGTAATTATTTGGCCGGTGTTTACTAGGAAGAGTCTGCAAAGTAATTAATGGGAACTTTGTACTCTGGTGCTTTCGCTTCTCAGTCACCCTCCTGGATAGCAACAGCCTGATCCGCTCTCACTGGCACGAAGAACGCTCAGACCTCGCCAGAATGCGCTTCATGCCAGGTGCTGTGTAGCTGCTTCAAACAACTTATCTCATTAAAAAGAATGTCATTACCTCAGATGAATGAATATGACACTGACAGACTGTTATTTTGTAATAAATGCTAACAATATTTTATCTCCTTAGCTTTCCTTTTAAGTCATGTTCGGTTACTGGTTATTTGCCATAAGATCTGGCTAAGTTTTTCTTCTTTGAACTAAAAACAAGTAAACAGCAGTTAAGGATTCTGCAGGGGGACAGGTCTCCTGTGTGAGTATTTCGTGGCTGTTGGTGGCTGGACTGAATGCAAGGCGTAGGGTACAGAAAATAATGTAAATATTTCCTTAATGTGTTCACATTGATTAGATATGAAAATGGTGATATTTCAGTCATACTGGGCTAAATAAAACATATAATTAAAGTCAATGTCCCCTGCTTCTTTGTACATTTTTTAAATGCGGCTACTAGATAATTTACATTTTAATTACCCGAATTGCTTACCTGTTGGGCACTGTATAGTTTCTCAAATCTTGGGAGCAGGTTGAATTTGCCAACTTTCTTTTCTGCTCCATGATTTGTGCATGGTACTTTTATTTTTAAATATATATATATTTTATTGATTTGTGCATGATCACAGCAACTGCAGAAAACCCAGCTCCAGAAAGATATGGCATCCTCCAAAGACAGTGTGATCTAACATTGAAGCTGTGAGCTACCTGGATCTGGCAATTCTCATGGTATCTAGTACATGCAAAGTACTGCTATGATTTCCTCAAATGCTTAAGATATCCAGGGGTGATGAACACAATGCTGTGTACAGATGATGTGTTGCGGAATTGTGCACCTGAAACCTGTACAATGCTGTTAACCAGTGTCACCCCAATATACTCAATAAAAAGGGAAAGGTTTAAAAAGTAAAACTATTTTAAAAAGAAGATACCCAGAAGCACATTCACATGTTAATTGAGGTTCCCTGGTGTGCTTTGGCACAGAGTTTGGGAACCATGAACACATATTGAAGAAACCTGATAATTTTTATTTGGTATAGATCTCATATCTCAGTAGAATGATTAATTCTAGAAAGTTATCAGAATACATAATCTAACTCACCTGTCTCATTCATCTCTCCGCTCGTTTAGTTATTCAGATTCTATCTAAAATGCACACAATGGTGAGTGCTAGGTGCTGGTGACACCGTGGGGAGTAGCACAGGAAAATCTCTATCACATGCGGTTTGCAATAATTTCTAAAACATGCAGCTTCTGACTTATTCACACAAATTTGTTAAAAGTAACAGCGAATTAATAACAAAAAAATAACCTGTTAATTTAGTTAAAAGAAAATCTTGGCTAAAATCGTTTAGAAATGAACAGGGTGTTAATTTTTCAAATATGACATTACAGATCAGAAATTTTGTTCGTTAAATCCGAAGTCCATTAAATGGAGGTCTGCAAAAATTGAGGGTTTACTGTATGCTGCCTTACACGGCAAAAGGGACTTTGTGCATGTGACAGTGTTAGAGACCTCAAGGTGGGGGAGATTCCTCTGGATTATCTCAAGCATGTCAAACTGGAGGCTGACGGGCCACACGCCTCTTTTAAATAAATGAGGCATGTGGCCCGAGGGCTGGGAATTTGACATGCTTGGTCTAGATAAGCCTCATCTAATCACTTATGTACCAAAACACTGGGAAACATTTCCTGGCTGCAGTCGGAGAGAGGCGTGAGGATGGATGTGGGGTCAGAGAGGAGTGATGCTTGTTGCGGACCATGGAGATGAAGGATGGGGCTACTAGCTCCGAAATGCAAGCGGCCCCTGGAGCCAGACAAGGCAGGGAGGGACATAGACTCCCCTCCGGAGCTTCAGGAAGGAAGGGAGCCCAGCTGACACCCCGATATTTGCCCGGTGGAACGCATGTCAGACTGCTAACCTGCGGTACTGGAAGGTAAGAAGTCCATGTTGTGTAAAGCCGCTAAGTGTGTGGCAATTGGTGACGGCAGCAGAAGAAACTGATGCAGGAAGTGAGACAAGGGAGCTCAGCAGGTGGAAGGTGGGTCACACCAATGCACACTTTTCTGTCAGAGATGCAAGAGCAAGGGCGCTGGCTAGCATGTGGCCACAGCTGTAGCTTGTTGCTAATTTTTAATTCTCACCAGAGGCTAGGTGTTTTAAACTGATTTTATAGAGCGAGGAAGGAAGAGAGAGAGAGAGAAACAGCGATGTGAGAGAGAAGCATGGATCGGTTACCTCCTGCATCTGCTCTGACTAGGGATCAAACCCAAACATGAGCCACCCAGCCAGGACACAGCTACAGTGTTTTGTTTTTTTTGTTTAAATTTCTTTATAGATTAAGGTGTTACATATGCGTTCTTAACCCCCCATTACCCTCTCCATCCCTCCCACTCATGCCCTCATCCCCCTGTTGTCTGTGTCCATTGGTTAGGCTTATATTCATGCATACAAGTCCTTTGGTTGATCTCTCTCCCTTACCTCCACCCTCTCCTACCTTCCTCTGAGGTTTGATGGTCTGACCAATGCTTCTCTGTCTCTGGGTTTGTTTTTGTTCATCAGTTTATGTTGTTCATTATATTCCAAAAATGAGTGAGATCATGTGATATTTATCTTTCTCTGACTGCTTATTTCACTTAGCATAATGCTCTCCAGTTCCATCCACGTTGTTGCAAATGCTAAGAACTCCTTCTTTTTTACCAAGTAGTATTTTATTGTGTAGCTGTTCATAGCGGCACAATTTACCGTAGCTAAGATTTGGAAACAACCTAAGTGCCCATCAGCAGATGAGTGGCTTTAAAAACTGTGGCACATCTACAGCTACAGCTTTTATCTGCATTCTGTAAGCAGAGCACACCTGGAAGCTGAATTGGTGACTGCACCCAAGATACCGTCACTGTCCATTTGAGGTGGCATGAGCTGCATGTTATGAATAAGGTCTGCTTAGTCTTCCCATCCCTTTCTAGGTAAAAATTAAACTCTCTTTGTTCCATCGTTCTTATCTGTATTAAATACCATCTATTCCGCTTATTCAATTCATCTTTAATATACAGGGTGGAGCCAAGGTAGATTTCCAGTTGTGAGTACGTGAAACACAGGGTTTATTCTTTTATTATGTTTATTGATTATTGTATTATTTTTCCATAGGAAGAACTGTAAAGCTACTTTGCCCCACCCGTACTTTGCTGACTGACTTAGCCTCTAACATTTCTCCTGAGTTTTAGCCATGTCATTTGTTCCTGACTTCTAGAGCAGAATTGAATACTCCCAAACAATGCAGCGAACACGTTAAGAATTGCACGAAAGGCAATCCCCCCTCTCCTCCTCAGGTGAGAATAAATTGAGTGCTTAGCTGTGTCCTTCCTGTTGATTTTGTTCAAGGATGGCTTGACACCTCCAAGAGCCTCACCTTTGCACCACACGCCCAGCAGACCAGAGGAGGAAGTCTTGAGAATTTCCCAGCACTGCTAGCTAGTCAAACTCGAAATAGGTGTGTCTGTTTATGGTCCAACAGCGAAGAAGCAAACCATGTAGTTATGCCAATACATGGGTGAGGGCTTGGTGTGCAAAGACAAACTCTACTTGTAACATGTGTTATGCACATAAAGCACAAGTGGAAGAAACCATTTGCACGCTGGAAGGGTCATGTGCCATGAAAATTGCCAGCCAAGTAAAAGCAGTTTAAAAGTCAAACAGTATTAGACTTTTGTTTCAAGTTTTAGACATTTCATAGTAAGCATTAAATCAGATGTTTTCAAAGTAATAGTAGGCGAAGGGGGCTGTTGTTTGCTTCACTAGTCCAGAGAAATGTGGCTTTTGATACACGTCAAACTCAAAAATAGAGACCATCTTTTCACCCTGCTCCTAAGGGAGTGGGTTTGTCTTCCGCTTTCCTCATTTGAAAGTTGTTTATGGCGGTTAGAGATGGCCAGAAGGATGAAGGTTTTGTTCCTGGTGTGGAAAATCAGTTAATGTTTTCTTGAATCAAAATATTTGTGGCCAGACAGGTGAGGCCAGACTTCCTATTTTAGGAATCCTTGGTTGGTGGGAGTGCAGCCCATTTCTGAAGGGTAGGAGTCACTCTGTGTTAGTTGAATTTAGTTCACTGGTTCCATCTTTTCATTTAGAAGGTCTTTCACTTGTAGTTTGTCCTTGGAGAATCAGAAGGCATTATTCATAATTAGTTATCTTAACAAGGTTTTCTATCCTAATATAGACACTCATAGTTTATCAGGCTCTCTTTAATTATGTAGGAACTATTAAATAAGCCATTTTTCCCCCCTCAGAGAGTCAGTGTTCTTAAAGAATTTACTAGTAGCCAATATAATAAAATTATTTTGGGGGGCTGAAAAAATTCAGTTAAACTATTAACTTTCATAGGAAGAAAGCAGCTCTTAGGCAAAGGTGATGATAATTGAACTGGATAAGTATTAATTTGATTCAGATTTAGTAGGATCAGCCAAGTGGCCACTATTTGCTAGTCTGTTACAATGAAGGCTCAACAATGACTTTTCTGTTCGTGTTGTTTCTGGGTTATAATGTTCTTGGAGATGAATCCTTGGAGAATTAAATAAAGGCCATTTTAGTGATTAGCCCATGAAGGTGTTAAAACTGTCTCATGATCGATTAGTTACACTTTGATGTTGCCAGCGTCTATTGAATAAACCAAGATTTAGGCAGCAGAGAGGAAAGATCATTGTAATGGAGATTTATTTATTGCAACTGAGAATTTCAAAGGATGACAAAGGGTCATAGTAAGCTTATTTAATAATGGTAATAACATAAAATCAGAAAATTATTTTTAAATGTTGTGTAAGCACTTTTCATTAAGAGATGGTGTGGGAAATAGAAACAGATTGAATTTTAACCCTTGGTAAAAGCAGTGATGCAGCGTGCACATGCACACTACCACCAATGCAAAGGAACAGCACCCAGCCCTGGCCGGGTGGCTCGATTGGTTGGAGCATCATCCCAAGCACCAAAAGGTTGTGGGTTTGATTTCTGGTCACAGTGCATTCCTAGATTGCGGGTTTAATCCCCAGTCAGCGCACATGTGGGAGATGACTGATCCATATTTCTCTCTCACATCAATGTTTCTCTCTCTCCCTTCCTCTCTCTCTAAAGTCAATAAAAACATATCATTGGGTGCAGATTACATAGAAAATGAAAGAAACAATACTCATAAACAAATACAGTACACATATCTCTACATCACTATGCACTACATCACTATGGTACCAACTAAAGGGCATTTTTTTGTTTTGCTTTGTTTTGTTTTTAGATGAGAGCCTTAATATTAGGCCTCAAATTTAGAATTCTAAAATGTAGAATTTTCAGCTAGTTCTTTCCTTAATGGTTAGAATGCATGCATATAAGTACAACCAATGGACACAAAACTCTGGGGAGGGAGGGCATGTATGGGAGGTGGAAGGGGTGGGCAATGGTAAGCTATGTACACATATAATACCTTAATAAAAAAAATGGTGGAAAAAATGGTTAGAATGCATACTCTTGCCTAGAGCAGCTGTCAATGAAACTATGTTAGTAGAACTCTACATAGGGGCTGCAGGTGCAGTTCGTACTTGGGAATGGTGAGGACCATTGCCAGCTATTAGTATGGCCTCCTCCTCTACCTTAGTGTAACAGGAGGTGGGGGAGGTGGGAGCCAGTGGGGTGGGGGTGGGGTGCCCTCTGGGGCTTTAGCAGGGCAATGGAAAGGGATAAATCAGCTGTTGAGCTTCTATATCCTGCTGTTCCTTGCACTGCCCCATGCTTTAGTCCAGGTTGGATGGACCAATTCAATAGCATTCAAAATCGTCTCACTTCTACTTATAATAGACACAACACTAAAGTCTATTTCTAAATGAAGCTCTAAGATTATTTGTCTTCTGTTCCAAATTATTTCCAATGATTCTTCATAATGTACTGAATTGATTTAAATAATTAAATTGGCTTCTGGCACTTAAGGCTCTCTGTAATAATAACTTCCCCCTAATTTCCAGTCATCATGCCCCAAAGTGTGCTGTCCTGTCTTTTAAGTATGTGAAGGGAGTGAGTTGGCAGAAAAACCCTCAATTAACATGAGTACATTGAAATTACCACTGATGTGGCAAGTATGTGAAGTTATGTGGTGCCAGATTGAAGAGGGTGCAGTCTGGGGTGCCAGAATGGATTTCCATTCAAGTTTTTAGGGAATTTGTATTGGTATTCTTTATATTGATTCTATAACATGCAATCTCATCTGTGCTCACATGACACATATACTGCAAGGTCCTCTATTGTGACTCTGCATCATCTTGCTATCATGAAGGGACCCCCCCCCCCCAGGACACACTGTAAAAGAAGCAGGTAACACAAGTTCTGTTTCTTTCTTGTATATGGAATGGTCCCCTGATGTCTTTAACATCTAACGCTCACAGATGACAGAGCTTTAGCCCCACAGAGACAGCCGGCATCTGCTCTGTGCAGTGAGAAGAAATGGTTGGTCAGAGCTAAACCTGCAGAAGTTCCACTTCTCCTGAGAGAGTGTCTAGCTATGGTCTCACCTGACTTGATAAAAAGGCAGCTTTCAGAATTTCAACTTCCTATCCCCTCATAGTGACACTCTATGCTGTGTGATGGGCAATCTCTGAATCATAGTTTCTGTCTTTGAAAAAGTAAAATAAAAAATCAGGATTAAAGAGATATTTAAATAAAAATATTTGGATATGAAAATAATTTTGTCTCCTTTTTTTGAGAACTAGCATAAGTCAAAATTCAGAGAATGAGGCATGGGGTGCAGGAATTCAGGAATTCATATTGGCATGTAGAAAGACAGATGTTGACAATTGAGCTCTCAGTAAAACAAAGCTCTATCAAAGTGCTTTATGTAAATTCAAAATGCCTTGTACTCATTTAATTCTAGTTCAACATTTTGTTAGTTTGAGGGAATGAACATGAAAAATTTAGTAATAACCAAGAGCTAAGAATGGAGGTTATAAAAGTGGATATTTCTATTTTTCAATTACAAATATTACTTATCTCATTCTGAAAATAGGTGTAAGGTAGCTTATAAATGCTATCTCTCTGATGGGGACTATTTGCTAAATAATACTTGAATCCAAATACTTATCCTATATAATAAAGAGGTAATATGCAAATTGACCATCACACTCACACAGATGGCTGCCCCCATGTGGTCACAAGATAGCCACCATAAGATGGCTAGCAGGGGAGGGCAGTTGTGGGTGATCAGGCCAGCAAGGGAGGGCAGTTGGGGCAACAGTGCCTGCAGGGGAAGGAAGTTAGAGGGGGGGCAGGCTGGCAGGGGAGGGTAATTGGGGGCGATCGGGCTGGCAAGGGAGCAGTTAGGCATTGATCAGGCTGGCAGAGGAGTGTTTAGGGGTTGATCAGGCTATCAGGCAGAAGCAGTTAAGGTCAATCAGGCAGGCAGGCAGGCAGTTGGGAGCCAACAGCCCTGGATTGTGAGAAGAATGTCCGACTGCCAGTTTAGGCCCAACCCCAGCAGTCGGACATCTCCCGGGGGGTGCCAGATTGGAGAGGGTGAAGGCTGGGGTGCCAGATTGGAAAGAGTTTCATGCACTGGGCCTCTAGTACTTTTTATAAAGAGATAAATGATAAAAAAGGAGCTTCTGTTTTGAAATGCCTGGTAGTTGTTTAGACACATACCACTTTCTACTGTTTACAAACTAGGTGTTCTTCCAGCAGAAATGAAAGCATTTATTTAGCACCTACTAGGTATTTGGAGTGATATCAGGACACAGAGACATTTAAATCATGACAAATATAATATAGTAAACATGGCATCTACCAGTAAACCCCAGGTCCCCAGAAAACAGAGCCTGCGGTGAGCTTATGTGCTAATGTTTTCTTGGAGGGATAGAATCCTGAGGGAATCAAGGAGAAGGAGAAAATGGATGTGAGTCGGGGAAGGAGGGAGAGTCAGCGCAAAGGTTCATTTACTCTGCTGGCCAGAGCGTCTCGAGAAAAGACGGCGCCAAAAGGAGCCGCTGCAGGAGCACTCTGGGATGGTAGTCACTGAAGTAGCTGTGAGGGGCTATGGAAGTGAGAGAATGTGTTTGCCCGCCTCTCTTCCTTCCTGCCTCCCTCTCCTTTCTTTTTTTGAGTTCCTTGCAGTTCTGGGCTCCGCCCTTCTGTCCCTACATGCAGTCTCCTCACCAGTGGCATCTCCAGGAGCCCATGGGGCAGGACTCAGGCATTGGGAAGTATTTGCTCCAACCAGTCAGACTCAACGCAGACCAGCTGCCCACAGGTGAGGTGATGCCAGCTAGGGCAAGGCGACCAGACTTTCAACTGTGGGGAGCCGGCCAGTGGCAGAGGCATGGAAGGGCTGACAAGAATAGTCCATCTGGAGAGGCGCATGACCCGGGCTAGTCCAAGCAGTGCAGGGCAGGGCCAAAGAGGTGTACAGTTGTGAGTACGTAGCCAGAGTTTATTCCCATATTATTATTTATTAAGTTTTGTACCATTTTCCATAGAAACAACTGTAAACCCTGTTCTTGCCCCCACCCTGTATTTACCGTTGGATTGTTTTTTAAAAAAAGAAAAAAAGAGCCTTAGCCATTCAGAGAACAGAGAATCCAGGAATCACTGGCTCATTTGAAATTAGTTTTGAAGTTTTATTTTAGGAACGAGGAGGAAACATTAAAATTATGCCCGCACTACGCCAAGCCTAATTTTTTTTTAAAAAAAGAAAGTGGGAATAAACACCAGATACACAAACTTTGTAGTGAAGAATAAGACAGTCAAAAAGAACCTAAGAAACTTGGAAAGGAAGAATGAAGGGTCATATCCACAGAATACTAACATGGATTTAATCGTGTTTAAATAAAGGCCTGTACAAATGGTTAGCCAGATTCAATGATTTATGCCTCACATGTCAAGGAAAGAGCCTCTTTTGTTACTTTGACAATCAATCTTATGACACACGAGAGAGAAATACTAAGTCAACCAAAAATAAATTTATACTTTTTCAAGCCTGAAGGTGGACAGAAATAGCCAAGTCTTGTTAAGGTTTCTGATCTATTTATATACTTCTCTGCATCATGGAAAACATTTTGGTTGCTTTCATATTGTTTTTCAACCTGGTGTGCCTCAAGAATTTTTAAAACATGCAATACCCACCAGTCAGGGGCACTGACCTCTTTTGCCTTGAATTTCAAATAAAAAAAGTGACAAGAGTCAATACAACAATAGCTGTCTGGTGTGAATGAATCAAAATTACATCTATATTTTTGTTAGGTTGGCAAAAAAGTATAATATATTTTTTGGTGTGCTGCAGAATTTCAGTAATTAGTTTATGTGCAATACGAGATGAAAAAAAAGTTGAACATAACTTTTCTATATGGATAGAAAAACATGAATATATATTTTTAAATTATAACTTTCCTAGTTCAAACAATTATGTATGAAGGCATTTGAAGGAAAAGATCCAGAGACCCAGGCAGATTTACAAGTAGATAATTAACAAAATGATCTTAAATTACAAAAAGAAGGGAAATCACAAGGTCCATTTTTCGTTTTTTTTTTTTTAGGCTCACTTTGTCTTCCCCGAATACTTTGTATTTTATGCTATAAGACAGTGCTTTTTCCAGGGTGAGTGCACTGCTTGCTGTTGAAATATGTGGCAAAATCTGTGTAAAAAGCATTTTGTGTAGATGAACAGGAAGTAATTCACTCTTTAAAGAAAACTTGTAAAACTAGTTGCTAATGCCAAAAGGAGTCAAAAAGCTGTGATTTTGGTTAGTTCTGCCGCTGGCGCAGCGGCCCGCAGGTTGAGGCAGGCTCAGGGGGCGTGGGCGCGGCGCTGCCTGCAGTCATCCGCGCTGGGGAATGGCATCGCCCTGTCTCTGCAGAGAGTTCGGGCTATAATTATTGATCTAATTATCTGTGGCCTCAGCCGCTCAGGGAATTGTTTTGTTTTGTTTTTTCCTTCTGGACTTTGTATAAAACCTCTTTACCAGTTTGGAAACTGAAGGTCAGGGTTTCTTGACTTCTATGCCCCTGAGCATCCCCGTGAGCAGCACACGCTGGGGTCCGGGGCGGCCACAGGGGCCCCTGGGGTGGCCACCTCGGTCTTGCTGCTGCAGCTTTTCCCCAGAGAAGCCCTCCTTCCTCTCGATGGCAGTGTCTTGCATTTAGCCAGTCCCGATTAAACACGTTTGTGAAAAGTCAAAGAAAGTTTCCAAAGCTGTGTAGGGGAACGTTTAAAAGTTCTGAGCATAAGAAAGTGAAATGTCAGGCGCTAGGTTACGGTTTGATATAGCCTCTATCCTCGTGCGCAGGCCTCGTCTCATTCCTTCACGCGGCCTTAGCCCTGGACAGCGGTCCTCCCTTCTCTCAGCTGCTCTGCTGAGCCTTCCAGGCAGGTGTGCCTCCAGAGCCTGTCAGTAGTTCAAGCCGGTCTCCATCGGTAGAACTTCCCAAATACTATGCAGCAAGCCTACCCCAGTTTGGATCAGCAGGACCCTCTGCAATCTCTAAGAACTCCTTCACATTACTGACATTGGTTTCTTTAGGACAAAGATACTGAACATGACTCACTTGCACTCTACCTGGAATGCCCCTGAGCCTGGACATTCGATATTTGATTTGTTACTACAAACGTTTCTGAACATTTTATTTGAGCCCATGTTAGGTTTCAAGCCTGGGAAGAAAACGAAGTTAAAACAAAAAAGGAGGCAGAAAATCTGCAGGAGACTAAAAGAGATTAAACGAAGCACCATCATCTTTTAATGGAGCTCCTCATTAGACCGTGATGACATTATTATATTTTAAACAGCAGTTTCTAAGCCTGGGATGCCAAGAAAACTGTAATCTTTTCTGGGCATGTTCTATTTCAGGAGGCATGGAACACATGGACTTCTGGGAAGTCCACCATATTATATATGGAAGGTCTATATGTTTTTATGTCTGTAAAACACACCTCAATTAACAGGAGTTACAGTAAAGCAGGATAATTCAGGCGAGCAGGTGTCTATGAAAGCCCAAAGTCTATATATTAAAGTAGGTTTTCTGAATGCACATGTTAAAAAAAATGACAAATTAGTTAGTTTACCTGTTTGTACTTATGTAGACACATTTGTATACTTAAAATTCAGTATGTAAGAAAAGTTTAATTTCACAGAGAAGTTCTCTATCTTCACTATAGTAATTTTAAATTTCTGGGTGAAATCACGTCCGTGCTTTTCCCAACATATGGCCTAATTACTAAAATTTGTTGAATAATAGTAAATTAAAAACAACGACAAAAATAACCTGTTGATTTAATCATAAGCAAACCTTGGTTAAACACATTTAAAAGTGAACAGGGTGTTCATTTTCACATATGACACGCATACCAGAAATGTTGTCCATTAAATCCGAAGTCCGTTCAATCAAGGTCCGAGGGCTTACTGTACAAGTATATGTAACATTATCATCATTAAAAAAGGTGGGCCTCACCCAGCCCCAGCCAGAGTCGCTCTGTGGTTGAGCATGGACCTATGAACCAGGAGGTTACGGTTTGATTCCCAGTCAGGTCACAAGCCCAGGTTGTGCGCTTGATGCCCAGGTTGTGAGCTCGATCCCCAGTGTTGGGCCTAAGGGAGGCAGCCAATCAGTGGTTCTCTCTCATCATTGATGTTTCTATCTCTCTCTTCCTCTTCCTTCCTCTCTGAAATCAATAAAAATATATTTTAGAAAAATGCAGAGCTCCTATGGGTAACTCCTCACCTATTCACCCACTTGTTCGGAATATTGGTTGCCTGGGTTCTAGACAGCCCAGGCTCTCTGTGTCCCAATATAGAGTCTGCATTAGAATAATATTAAATTTCTCTTTGTTTATCCCACCGTTACTTTTGGTGAATAATTTAGCTTCTTAAGCACGATTATAAGTACCTGCTCACTTACCCCATGCTTTTAAAAATGTATAGAGTACACTTCTCATACCATATTAGTATCGCATTCTTCTGTCTCATACAGGACACTAAAAGCCATACTTGTAAAAAGCCTCTGTGTCGTGTCATGCTTTGGGGGTTTTCTAGAAAACTGGACCAGGCCGGACCCATTTTCCAGAATGGCCACCGCTCTAGAACAAATATTCTGGTGCCCTAAAGCCCTGCCGGCACCTAGGAGCCCAGGCTTTGGGGCTGCTGATCTCTACTTGAACTTCATAAAACAAAATAGACAAATTGATCTTGTGGCCAGAAAGCCTGTGCTTAGATATAAGGCAGGCCAACGATGTGAAATTTGTGTAGTTTGGAGAAGGCATAGAGATAATGTCAAGTTTAATTCCTGTTTTTTTTCCAAACACAGAGAATAGGCCAAAGGTCATGAGTGGAAATTAAAGAAAAATGAAAAACAGATGTGAGGAAGCTCGCTATAGGAATGGAAACACAAACAGAACTGAATATTATTAAAGAAAGAAAGGGGGGGTGGGGGGAGACCACTGCTTAAAACACACACACACACACACACACACCCAGAAAATGAGGATCTTATAAAAGTTCTATTTTCATAATGATAGGTTTAAAATAGTCTGGCTTTTTAACATTTTACTACAATGATTTAATTCCACATATTCTCTTTCTTACATCCAGAGCAAAAGATCATCATAAAATCTTCCTCCATCATAAACTCCATCGTAAACGACAATGCCTGGAAAGCAGTTTCCTCTGAATCACAACCACGGAAAATATAGGCCCTTCCTCACGCCCCTTCTAAACCCTGAACAAAAATGCTTTTATTTTCTCTCAATTGACTGTGGTTGTTTTCTTTTCAAAATACATTTTATGCTCAAATTATCTTTCTATTAGGACGCTTGAGGAAGTTTAATAAGAGCTCTATGCACATTGACTATAGTAAGAAATAGATACCTAGGCAGAAATTTATTTTAGGTTATAAAATAAATCATAATGACTCTGAAATAAATTGTTGATTTTTTTGTGTATTTAAAGAGGATCTATATGTTTTGACATATGTGAGTTTTATGTATTATATTCAGCGGAAATAAAGGAAGATATTGTAAGATCATCAAATGCTCAGATGTATCATCTAGTCGTGTCTGTCCTGGTACTTTTTTCTTTTGTCATCTTTTAGAAAATCAGGAATGCTTCGTAAAATTGAAAAAGAGGTGCTGTAACTTGATTAAAAAGCAAGTCCCCAAATTTAAAATCACACACAAAAAATTAAAAGAGACATTACTAAAAATACATATTCCTCAGCATGTCCTTGACCCCAAAGCTCCCACTGTTTATTTTCTATGTATTTATGTATTTGTTTTGGTTAGTGTTGACCAATTGGCTTAAATGTTGACAAAGGGGAGTTGCACGTATCACAGTGGTATGTAATTAAGAAGATGCAAATGAGAAACAATGCTGGATGCACTTAGATCAGAGATGTGATTATGAAGAAAGAAGAGTCAGCTCAATAATCAAGGCACAAATGCTAAGTTGACTTGGAAACCCAGAAACTACAATGATATTTTTTGGGGGGAGAAACTCCCACAGTCGTCCCGGTCACTTGCTCTTGGACAGTGACAGCAGTGGAAAAGGGAAGAAATTGAAAGCATCCCTGTGCAGGCTCATCGGCCTCTAGCACATAATTTTCCTTTGTCCTCTCTTGCTCTCATCTGACCCTGCCAAATAAAACCATAGCATACCATTTTTATGTGTGTTCTTATTTTCCTATGAGACGACACATTAATGTGATGGGTTTGACTGTAGTCCATCTTGTTTATGAGCCTCTGGTTAAATGTTAATAGCCTGAAGTCAAGTATCAAACACAAGAATTTAGAACTAAAGATCTAAGTAAATAAGTATTTACTGACTATCCAACAGGATCCCCATCCAGTCTGTCCTCTTTCTTTAATTGTTTTAATTTTATCAATGGTGAACCCTTACCAGGCTTACTGAATGCCAACGACTGTTCTAAGTGCTTTATATACATTAACTCATTTAATTTTCATGATAGCCACATGAGGCAGCTATTGTGATAGTCTCCATTTTTAATTTGAGTAAACCTGGACATGGAGAGGTTGAATAATTGGCCAAGGTCACACAGCTAGTGAGTGGCAGAGCCCAATGTGACTCTAGAACAGGGGTGGGCAAACTTTTTGACTCGAGGGCCACAATGGGTTCTTAAACTGGACCGGAGGGCCGGAACAAAAGCAACCTGACCATGCTGGCACTCTCATCTTGGGCTGCTGGTGAAGGAGTGGAGGAGAGAGCAAGAGAACCCTCCACTCTTTTGGCTCCAAGGGCCAGATAGAACAGCCGAATGGGCCAGATCTGGCCTGCGGGCAGTAGTTTGCCCACGGCTGCTCTAGAATCTGTGCTCTTAACCACCAGTTCCATTGTCTGTGTCTTTTTTGAGTTGCCAGATAAATCACTTCATAATCATTTTTATTATTGGAAGGAACTGCATTTATTGGATTGGAAGTGTGCTGAGTTGCTCGTGTTGAGCAGAGAGTGATGGGTAGTTTTCCCCAACTCTGTGAGTTTGTTTTATGTGTTGAATATACAGCCTGCACCATGCCACATATCATACACACACTATCTAAGATCACCGTGTAAATTCATCGTCATCCTGACTGTAGTGTGAATAACTCAGAGTCTGAGTTATTTAGCAAGATAAACTGATTCTTAATAAAACAAGACAAGATTAACTTTGAAGACCAATTAAAAAGAAGGAAGCTGATCTCATGTCCATTAAATTTTTAGTTTGGTCATTTGGAAAAGATCCAAAGGGTTAATATGTGTGTTTCACTGAAGAGTAATAAAAATTCAGGACTGGCAGGAAATTAGGTAAGGGTGAAAAGAAAGGGCAAGACACAAAATATGTCATAAAGAAGGCCTTACAGAGATAATTCCTTTTCCCTCACATCATGCGGAGCCTTCATATATAGGAAAAGGTTAACCTGAGCTCCATCTTGCCTGCATATCAGTAATCTTTATTACCAAGACACAACAACTTCATTTCATAATCATTTTCTTCCGGCCAACCAGCTGTGGTCACTCAAGGCAGATTAACTAGAACCTGATGGGTTCCAGCCCCTGTTCAGCAATGCCAGCCAAATGCTATAATTACACAGGATGCGGCTGAGATAATGTCGACTTTGGATTTAGAGATAGTCCTAGAGACGCTGAATTGTGGATATGCAGGTTAGCCTCCTCAGTCGCTGGTGCTGGCTCTGCAAAGAGAAAGAGACAGGAAAGGGGAAAACAAAACCCCTCACGGGAGTGGGCAGGGAGAGGTCAATGGGGAAAGAGGAGACATATGTAATACTTTCAACAATAAAGAATTTAAATTTAAAAAAAGAAAAAAAATCGATTACACTTTAAAAAACTACACCCCCCCCAAAACAAACAAACAAAAAAACTAAACAACACACATACACACACACACACACACCCTTATCATGTTAGCTGCCCTGAAGGAAGATACCTAACAGACTCAACTCCAAGAGACAAGAGCAGAGCAGTGAAGCCTTAGGGGCCGCATGGAAGGTGTGCCCCGCCGAGGGGAGTGTGACTCTTGTCCTTTGTGAGCCCACGGTCCACGGCGAGAGCCTGCGAGCTCCTTTTCCTCTGACAGTTTGACAGCATGCCATGCCATGAAATTTACGTTAAGTTGGAAAAACAGTCCTTGTCATACTTTATCCTTTTGGAGGAAATGGATTTCCTTAATAAAAGCACCGTTTTATTTCCCCCTCGAATTTGGACAGGGAACGCATTACTGAGTGACGTTCCACCAGACGGAGGCTGAGAGGGAATGGTTTACGATCCTAAAAATGGTAATGACCCAGAAGTGAAATATTTGGGGTCCTTATATTATAGAATAAATGTTTAAATTCCAATATCCAGTGCCAAGACCTCTGAGATGTGACTGTTGGAAATCAAGCAGAGATGAGGGACCCAGGGGTCTGTTAATGGTTAATGAGTAATTCCCTAAGTCACTTGGTTAATTTTAACCAGTTGAAAATTCCTCACCTCTGGGTCCTTATAACTATATTAAACTATGCAAAAGTTGTCTTGCTTTGATAAGCTTTAAGTTTATTAAAGGGAACCCTAGTACACTGTTGGTGGGATTGTGAATTAGTGCAGCCACCAAGGGGAAAAAAATTCTCAAAAAATTAAAAATAGAACCACCACATGAAGCAATTACACTTTTGGATATCTAGCCAAAGAAAACTAAAACACTAATTCAAAAATATATATGCACCCCTATGTTCATTGTAGCACTATTAGTAACATCCAAGATATGGAAACAACCTATTTGTCCATCAATAGATGAATGGATAAAAAGATGTGGCATACACACACACAAACACACACACACACACACACATACACACCACACACACACACCAAACACACATATATAAAGTATAAAGAATGGAATATTGTTAAGCAATAAAAAAAAAATCTTGCCATTGTGACAAAATGGATGGATGCAGAGGGTATTACGCTAAGTGAAACAAGTCAGAAAGAGAAAGACAAATACCAGACGATCTCACTTCTATGTGGACTCTAAAACAAACAAAATAAACACATAAATCAGAAACAGCTATAGATAACGAGCTGATGGCTGCCAAAGTGGAGGGGGTGGGGAAATGGAAATTAAAAAATAAATAAAAATAGTTATTGAAACTCAAAGAAGAGTTTTTATGTGTAAAAGGTATGTAATGTTGAGATAATTTAGTTACAGATCACATGGTACTGAAAAGAATACTTAAAAAAACTTGATAAGGAATTTTAATAAATGAAAAGATGAATTGTCACCCTAGCCAAAAAAAAAAAATCCTTGGGTGAGGATTAACAATAACAAATAAAGAGATGAATTGTCCCTAAACAACTGCAAAAGAAGATTTTAAGAAAACTTCTATCATACATTCTATGTCCAAAAGAGAGATTAATAAAAAAAAAAAAAGACTCAGAGAGGGTGACTAACATAATTCTAGTCATGCAGCCATTCAGTGGAAGAGCTGTAACTACTGCTTTCCTATGTAATAAAGTTATTTGGCTAATATAGAGCCCAGATGCTAAGCTAAACCTATCTCATCTGTGCCCAAACTTATGCTGAACTGTAAAAAATAACTTATGAAACATGACTGAAAAACTCAACTTACTATATAGTAAGCAATTTTCCTCTACCAAGGAAAAGTTCCAAAGCTTAAATATTTGACTAATTATATGCATCACTGAACCAGAAATTCCAAAAATCAACTAATAAATAAACTTATAATGACATAAATAAATTATACATAGAGAGCTTTACAAAGGATCTCAAACACATTCTGACACCTGATTGTACAATATTGAATATTTATCCATTTAAACCACAAACACCTCTAAGTTGATTTTTGCAATGGTTCTGTTGACTGCTGAATAAGATCAGTGGAAATGGATATTAAGAGAGAATGATGGATACAAAGGATGCTTAACCTATAGAATAAATGGAATTGTATTAAGATGGGGTGAGGAAGGGAAGATATTTAGGGAGTAATAAAGTCTACCTTTGAACAGATTTGGTTTCTTTGGAATACAACAGATATTATATGAATGAATCTTGGGATAGTGGAATGCCAGCAAAGCGGACTTAGAAGGATTGCTCAGAAAGGTATGAGTTGAAGCAGGAGAAAATAGTGCTACAGCAGCCAAGAGAGAAGAATTGTTTTTTTTTCTTCTAGAAGTAGGATGTATTCATCATTGTCAGAGGCCACCTCAAGGTTATGTTGAACAAAGACTGATAAATCCCCGGTGGTTTTCTTGATTCACTCATTATTGATGATCTTTCTCAGGAATGATCTGATCAAGCTGAGATGGTGAAAAGCAGAGATGCTATATTTCAGATGTTCTATAAATGGATATATAAAGAATATACAAATATGTCATCTTCTAAGGGTTCTCCTTTGTCTTTTGGTTTTCATTTTTCTTCTTTTTAAAATATATTTTATTGAATTTTTACAGAGAGGAAGAGAGAGGGATAGAGAGTTAGAAACATTGATAAAAGAGAATCATCCATCAGCTGCCTCTTGCACACCCCCTACTGGGGATGTGCGGGCAACTAATGTACATGCCCTTGACCAGAATCGAACCTGGGACCTTTCAGTCCGCAGGCTGATGCTCTATCCACTGAGCCAAACCGGTTTCAGCTGTCTTTTAGTTTTCAATTCTGCCTCATCACCTTTTGAAAGAAAAGAAAAAAAACTTAATCTGAACAGAGTTTACTACCCGGTTTCATATGAAGATGGGCATATTTGACTCAGAGACCTACAGCAGGGTTTATTTTGTGGATCTGTTTTTTAACATTTACATTCATCGATTCCATGGAACTAAGTGAGATTTTCCATGGTCCCAGATGTGACAGAGGCAGGTGGCCCAGCTTGCTCCCTGCGCATGGGAGCAAGTGTGAAGACCATTATCAGATGTGTTCCACCGTATGGTTTGCTGGAATAGCCATCACTGGCCTCCCAACCTGAAAAAGCGCCAAAATGTGAGCCATAGAAATACATACCTTCCCTGCATATGAAAACCATACCGTAAAGTATGCTATTAGAGTGGAAGTTTCCAGCTGCCTGTAAAATTCCTTGTGGAATGATAGAGGTGGAAATTAAAGAGAGAAAAAAGTTACCCTCTAAGAATAAAATACCAGTCTAGTAAATGAATGCAACTTTAAAAGCAAAATAATAAAGTCAAAATGACAAAAAGATTAACTGAAGAATATTCCGCACTTTATAGAATGATTTGGTTGGAGGATCCTCTCAATGGCTTGACAATGACAATACTCTCTGCAAACTAATTGTGCTTGAAATAAATTCTGATTGGTCCTAGTTGCCAAGTAATACTCAATGTTACAAATTTTGGGCTTTGTCAGTTGGGAAAAAAAAGGAACTAGTTACATTTTCAGAAAATTAGGTTTTGCTAAAAGTACCATAATTTGATTATCTTTTCCCTGTACAGACGGATATTCCAGAAAATGGTGCGCCTGCCATGTGAGATGTCTCACTGGCTATCCTACAACTCAATTACAGCCGTGGTTAAGGGCTGGGAGAGATTGGCCAGAAGTTCTATTTAATTTCACTGCGACGTTGACTGGTACTTCTTTTCAGTGCTATCGGTAGGAATTGGCTGGAGCCATTTCAATGCAAACAATCCTTATTTTTCTTTCCTGACCCTATGATCTGTTCTTGAAAATAAATCTTTTCAATGACAGGCTCATTTAGAGTTGGTCTCAAATACTTTCCCCATTGCCTTGGTCCTCAGTTGGAAACCTGCCCGACTGGCCCTGGGGGACAACAAGCTTCTAACTGCATTACAAGATCACTCCTTCTTGGAAACATATTCTGGTGCCCATAGTTTTGATTTCCTATTAAGAAGTTGGTTTTGCCATTAAGTTATATATCTGTGGTGAATAGATACCATTTTATTTTGTAAAATATCCCTGAAGCAGAGCTATTACAGAAATGAAGTCTGGGGTAAGCACGTAGGGTGAGTGGTAGTGTGGCACTGCATGGGGACAGGGACTAAGACTCCTCTGGTCCTGCTTTCTCCCCCACCCTCAGCTTCCACCTCATAGTTCTTCCTCATGTTTCAGAAACACTGGTCTCACCGCTGCCATCTTGTTGGCATTTGTCAGCGAGAAGTAGGAAAGGCTGAAGAAAAGCACCCCTTCTCCCCATCTCCAGGAAAGCACACACTGTGTTTTTATTTCCATTCTATTGGCTAAAACTTAACCCCAGGCCACACCTAGCTGCAATGGAGTCTGGGAAATGTAGTTTTTGTTTCAGGTGACTACAAACCCAGCCAAACCCCCAAGGATCCTGCAACTAAGGAAAAAGGTGAGACAGGATCCTATAGAACAATCAGCTGTCTTTGCCACAGGTTTCTTCTTCCCATGCATTATCCCTCTATAAATCTCAGATCCTCCTACTCCACTAAAATATGGTTGGATATTAACCATCCTTTTTCTTCAGCTGTTAGCAAAACGACTTCTATACTCCTGTCTTTATATGTTTATAGAGGCCCAGTGCACAAAAATTGATGCACTGGGGGGTGGTTTCCTTCAGCCTGACTTGCCCCATCTCACAGTCTGGGAGCCCTCAGGGAATGTCCTACTGAAGGCTCTGTGGGAGGCGATGGGGAGGATCAGGAGAAGGTGCCACCCCCATCACCCGGCTGCTGCTGCCAAAGCCTGCCGCTGGGGCTGCTGGAGCTAGGCACTTGCTTCTTAGAGCTGATCCTACCCCCTTCCCACTTGTGTGTGTGTGTGTGGGGGGGAGACGGGGAGGGATTTGGGGCCAGGCCTGCTGTGGGAGGGGCTCTGGGAAGTTGAGGCATCTAGGTCGCACCCTGTTCAGCCTCTGCAGAGGCTCTGGGACTGCAGGCTGCCCCACTTCTCCTAGTGCCACCTCTGTAGAAGGAGGGGTCATGACTGGCACTGGCTTGCCTCCTCCAGCGCCCACCTCTGTGGACGGAGGGGCCGAGCGGCTCCGGTGGGCTGGCCCGGGCCCACCAGCGCTGTACTGCCTCTCTCATGTCACTGGCTCGTGGCCCTCGCAGCTGCTGCGGCTTTGTCTGGAAGGATGTCTGGTCTAATTAGCATATTACCCTTTTATTAGTAGAGATATGTATTTCTCTTCATGATGGTTTTCTGTTCATGGCTATCCTACAACTCATTTACAGCTATCTTTAAAAACAAGGGTGTCATATATCCCAAACCTAGTACACAGTTACACACCCTGAAGGAATTCAGTAACGTCATGACTAACAGTCGGAGCTATAGAAATGAGATAGACATAAAAACTAGGTAGGATTATGTTTTTTCAGAGTTAAGGTTCGTTTAGAAATGTGAAAAAAAAAAACCTGTCATATCTCCCTGGAGAGCAGTTCAGTTCCACATAAGAAGTCTCCTGTCGCCAAAACCAGTTTTGTTCAGTGGATAGAGCATTGGTCTGTGGACCGAAAGGTCCCGGGTTCGATTCCGGTCAAGGGCATGTACATTAGTTGCGGGCACATCCCGGTGAGTGATATGTAGGAGGCAGCTGGTCGATGTACCTCTCTCATCGATGTTTCTAGCTCTCTATCCCTCTCCCTTCCTCTCTGTGAAAAATCAATTATATATCTATCTATCTATATATATATATATATATATATATATATATATATATATATAAAGTCTCCTGTGTGCTGGACTGAGGCACTCTGTGCTCTCAGAGGCGCTGTGGCTTTCCACTGGGCTGTGAGATCAGAAAGGTCCTCTGCAGCCTGGAAGGTATGGGATAATGCCCTCCAAGTCCTGAGCCAGCATGTACCCTGAGACTACCATGCTATTAAGAAGCCACGTGACACGGACAGGCCAAGTGTAGGCACTCTGCTTGGCAGTCTAGGTTTTCCAGCTGTCCCTGCCCAGGGACCGGAATGGAGGATCTCTCCAAAAAGAAGGTGGCACCTTCCCATGATCTCTCCCTCCCCCTCCCCCATTCTTCAAGGCCTCCCCAGCTTTAGGTCCTCCCAGGTGAGGCCAGATGTCAATGGAGCTCAGTCAAGCCTTCAGTGCTAACCGCTTTTGGAAGCCATGACCCCAGAGTTCATGTGCATAATAAAATGGTTGTCTTACATGCCTACATTAGGGTGGCTTGTCAAACAGAAAGAGGAACCTTGGCTTATAGTCCTACATCTTCCTTCACAGGTCATGAAACACAGCTAGTGACATTCATCAAGCCTTCTAATAAAGGAAGAAAATGCATTTCTTATATTCATAGGTAGGAGGATCAATATATCAAATAATCAAACTAGACAAGGCAGCAGACTCCAAGGCTGATGAGGACGCAGGAATCAGTGGTCATGTTCAGCCAAGTGCCAATGAGGAGGGAAGAGGAACCTACTCACCAGGTCAGCTCAGAGCAGTTCTGAACAGAGTTGACCACTAGGAGAGGGTATGACAGAAAGAAGAGTCCTGGTTTCCTTCCATTCTGTGAGGCTCAGACAAAAACCAAGTAGATCTTGTTAGTACATTTCCATTTGATAGGTGTCTTCTTTCCCAACTCCAATTTGCTTGCACTTGGTTCTAAATATTTCTTATGGCATTTTCCTGTGGAGTGCAGACCTAACTTTACTTGTGTTGTAAGCTATTCAGAGTTCCCTTCACTGTTGGAGACCCCAGTACCTAGCATGGCGTCTGAAGGAGAGGTGGTATTCAATAAACACTGGATGAATGAATTAATATACAACTGAAACTTATATCCTGAAACTTAACCATAGAAGTACATAATTCTCTATTTTTTAAAAAAATAGTAGATTATTATTACGACTCACTTATTTCATAAACTATCTCCTACAATCAACTACCCAGAATATATCTTCAACAGTTTCTATAAATATTCATTAAATTATTTAAATATGATTCATGATTTACTTGGATAGAATGTATTCTCTTCTTACTGCCATCCTAAAATAAAATTTGTATTGTTAAAACTACTATAAAAATGACACACACAAAATAAAATAGAATAAAACTTAAATATTATTTCCCATCCCTGGATTTCACCTAGCTAAGTAAATTGGTTAAATCAGCTACCTTTTATGAGTTTACATTATCCTTCTACCAATCTCTTAATGCCATTAAGTCCTTTTTTATTTTTTGAATCTCCAGTTCCAGTGAATCATTAGAGGGATTACTGGCAAGTCTAGAGTTATGTGCTGTTGTGTAATATCACTTGGTGTTCAGGATTAAATCAATACATGTTTAAGAGATTAAGAAATAAAGAATGAGAAATCAAGTAATACATGCACAATACAAACAATACAAAATGATTTATATTTAAATAAAATGGGATGTTTAATTCAGGAATATGTAAACTTCAGGGCCTTGAAGTCTATAAGTATATAAATACTTACAAGTATATAAATACTTCCAGGATTCATTTTCCTCCAAATTTATTACACATACAAAAAAAAAGATGGTGCTCAT
The DNA here is from genome assembly GCA_963924515.1 of Vespertilio murinus. NCBI lineage: Eukaryota > Metazoa > Chordata > Mammalia > Chiroptera > Vespertilionidae > Vespertilio > Vespertilio murinus. The sequence goes on from OZ004708.1 coordinate 37,899,143, forward strand.
GTTTGTTTAGTAATAAGTAAGCAAATGAATAACAGGCTTATTTGAATCTCTTTAGAATTTATTCCTTTTGTATAAGTAGTGTTTGCAATAAGTAGGTATCCAGCTCACAATTTCTAGTTATAGCCATTTTATATTTTTAATTTACTGATTAATTTTAGAGAAATAAACAGAGAGGAGAGAGAGAGAGAGAGAGAGAGAGAGAGAGAGAGAGAGAGAGAGAGAGAAACATTGGTTTGTTGTTCCACTTATTTATGCATTCACTGGTTGATTCTTATATGTGCCTTGACCAAGGAGGACAATCTAACTAGCTGAACTATGCAGCCAAAGCCTTAGTAATTTTCAACACTGTAATCTTATAATGGCTTAACCACAGCAGTTCTCGGTATGGTATAAAAAGAAACAACTATTTAGAAATAAGGGTTAAAAAAACAATGTAATAGGCCACATATTCAAAATCTTCCTGGTTTCCTCATCCCTAATTATGTAATCTCAGACCTTTTTTTTTTTTTTTTTTTTAAATAATAAGGAAAGAACACAGCTTAAGACCTGATTTCTTCTTGTGAGAGTGATCATGTTGACGGATCAATTAACCTTATTGTTTTCTCCCTCCTCTCTTCTCACAGGTTGCTTCCAAGTGTAAGAAATGGCAGAACCAACATTCCACTGGGTCACCACTACCAATGCCTTGGGATTTATGTCAGTGAGCCTGTTTGGTGATTTGGTTTAAAATTAGGGTTACTGTTCAGTTTTATTTTTATCTAGGCTGGTTGTGGATTAGTTTAGTTGGAGGAAGGATTAAGTATTTTACCTGCCTGCATCAGAAATATGCAAAGAGAATTCCTGGATAATATCAGGTGATAGATAATTAGTTTGGCATCTGACCAGAGTGCAGGCCAGGCATGAGTATTTTATTACCTACTAACAGAAGTGAGCATTCAGCTTTTGAGTCAACTCAGATACCTGAAAAACAGCCCCTCTGGCACATTTACAACCTGGTGAACAAATTTATGCAATTTGTGGCCCTCTGCTGACGTACCTGGAAAGACCATTATGTAAGATAATGAATTTAACAGATGAAAATCAGTAAATGCTTTTGCACACTGTCACTTTGCATTATAAGGGAAGATTTGGCTTTTTCTCACTTGAGCTTGTCCATCCTCATGTGATCTACATATTAGAGATGTGACCCTTCTTTTGTACTGAAAACTCCTCTTGATTAATTGTCCCTGGAATGTGGTATATATTTAACCAGATTATTTTTTAGGTATTAAGTATAAATATCTTTGAGTATACAGGCTAAAATGGCAATGCAAATACAGAAATTATATTTCTTTTCAGGATTTGTACTTTTTAAAGATAGATGAGGCTTGCCTGGGTCATTTGGGTGGAGCATCGTCCAGACTACCAAAAGGTTTTGGATTTGATTTGTAGTCAAGGCACATGCGTACATTGTGGGTTGGATCCCCTTGTCTGGGCAGGTACGAGAGGCAACCAATAATTTTTCTCTCACATCAGTGTTTCTCTCACCCCCCCCCCCGCCCCCTACATTTCTCTCTAAAATCAATAAATGTCCTTCGGTGAGGATTTAAAAAAAAAAAGATGAGGCTCTAATCAGTACATTCATTGACCCTAAACCAGTGGTCGGCAAACTCATTAATCAACAGAGCCAAATATCAACAGTACAACGATTGAAATTTCTTTTGAGAGCCAAATTTTTTACCCTTAAACTTCTTTTAATACCACTTCTTCAAAATAGACTCTCCCAGGCTGTGATATTTTGTGGAAGAGCCACACTCAAGGGGCCAAAGAGCCATATGTGGCTCCTGAGACACAGTTTGCTGACCACAGCCCTAAACTATAAATCCTGGGCTTGAGGTTGGGGTAAGAGTGGAATGAGTAAGGAAGATACCAAATCAAAGATCTTTTCTTCTTTCAATATCTTGTTGTTTTTTTCTGGAATGATAAGATTCACCAGAAAATCTAAACTAGCTGAACAAACACATTTACTAAGAGGGAGGTAATTAGAACAAACTATAGAAAAGACTGACTAAGAAATAAACATACAAGAGTTCAAAAAAAATAGTTAAATATTCAATCAATTTCCAAGAGAAAATAATACAACAAGTACATCGGTAGCAATTGAAAACTGGTAAACACACGAAGACAATTAAGAATAGAAATAGAAAGAAATTTGAGACAGACACTCAAAAACCCCTTTGTAAAGACCGGCAAGAAAAGGATGAGGACAAGAGAAGGAATGAAACAAAACCAGTTGTAATTTTAAGATAAATCTTAAGATTCGCTTTATTTGTAACATCTGTTAGCTACCTAGTTGATAAACAAAAAATAAAATGAGATTTATGATCACTTGGCTGTCTTGGTTTTTTGAAAACCACTATAAAATAAGCATTAAGGGTGAGCAGTCAAGGAGATAAATTGTTGGATTTGAATCTTAGTTTTGCTATAAGATACCTAACCTCCTATGATTTAGTTTTCTCATCTAAAAAATAGAGTACAATGTTATCACCTCTCATGTTACTTACTGTGTACTTTAAAGGAGTTAAAACATGTCCATTCTTGGAAAATGGCGCTTATGATATAGTACTTAAGTCATTGCATTATTACTAGACAAGAGGCCCGGCACACAAAATTTGTGTGCGGGTATGGTCCCTGGGCCTGGCCTGTGATCAGGGCCATCTTCCCTGACCCTGCTCCTCCCCCCCCCCCCCCCCCCCCGGTTGCCATCCACCCCCATTTCCCCATTCTCCGTAGGTGATGGGTGCCTGGGGGAAAGGACTGAGAGGTTGACTGTTCCCACCTGCTTGCCAGCCCTGCCCCCACTGCTGGTCGCCCTCTGTGTGTGGGGAGACCCGCGGGGTGGGGGCCTTGGCCTGGCGCACCCACATCCCCTGCCACCCGTTCCAGGTTCCCCATTCGCCATCAGGTGATCAGAGTGTGCTGGCCCTGGGGGAAAGGGACCGAGAGGTGGTCAGTGCGCCTCATAGTCCAGCAGTCATTCTGGTCGTTCTGCTGTTAGGGTTAATTTGCATATTACTCCCCCCCCCTTTTTTTTTTTATAAAGGTGGAGGTTCACAATACAATGTTTATTCTTGTTCCCTTCTTTAGAATTGAATATATATATTTTTTCTTCAAAAGGAATCTCAAGACATTTATAAGTATTAAGGTATTCCCTTGATCTTTTTCTGTGTGTTTATATTTTGAACATAGAGGCAGGTTCAAAAAATGCTTTAAATTATGGAGATGACTGGACAATCATTTTGAGGGTTTTATACATAACTAGAAACAAAAGGAGATGGTTTGAGATTGCCATCATAAAAATCTTCATCTGTTAAATTCTCTGAACTCAATTTCCTTTACGTTCAATCTCTTTGCCTGACTGGTTAGGTGAATGAGTTTGATTAGGGATTGAAATGAATCTGTTGCAAATCTAAAATTCGTGTAGGCTTATCGCATTCCTTCTATAATCTAACATGCCTGGAGGAGTAATACTGGACCATCAGAATTGCTGGTTTATGAAAGCAGCTGGTGTGAGTTTAACCGTTTAGAACTGCACTGAGGGAGGAAACCAGCATCCCATATGTTTTAGCTTAATCACATGTGAGTTAGCTTAATCTCTTGATAGGAGTTGAACTTCTTTGGAAAGAGTTAATCAGTCGTTATGATGCATTCCCTTGTGCAGCAGTGATTGGCCACAGCAGGAACTGACAAAGAGAAGTACATTATTGAGAAAGAATGTTATTTGCAGCTTTTTGTTTCTGTAATTCTCCATGCGACTAGCAATTCAAGTTTCGCTCTTTTCCATGAGAATGGTAAAAAAAAAAAAAAAAAAAAAAAAAGTCATGATTGTTAATATTATTACCTTAGCTACTATCACTGCCACCCACCAACACTCTAACAATAATAGCCTTGGTTAAGCAGCTACTGTGACAGGCCCATGGTAAGTGCATTTGAAATATAATTTCACATAATCCTTACAAACACTCTCTAGGGTAGGCCCTAACAAGCTTATTTTGGGGATAAAATGAAAGATCAGAGCTGTTATTAATTCAAAGTCATCCCAATAGTAAGCAATAGAATCGGGATTTGAATCCAGTCTTATATGACTACCAAGCCACATGCTTTTTCTATTGTATCCAAAGTTCCCATAATTTGGTCTTTAAAATTTCAGAGTAATTTGGAGTCCTTCATAGGCCTGGGTCAGGATTTTAAAAAACAACTCACCAGTAATAACCTCTGAATAAATGGAATATAACTAGCCTTTAATTTACACTCACACATTTCCATAACTAAATATATTTAACCTTATGACAACTCAATACATTGTCCACATCTCTTATTTGCGCACATACTGCTAAAACCCCTTTTCTGCACTGGCAGCAGCCCGATGATTGGACATCTGGGAACCGCTGTGTGCCGCCAGTGGCTTGAGTGCTCCTGGCTATAGCTTCCTCGCACGTTTTATATGAGAGGGGTTATTGAAAACATTTTCTGTAGCATTACTCTGTCTATATTCGACTATATTCTCTCATTTATTTCCATTGTAAACTGAGAAATGTGTTTTCATGGGAAATAATTTGGCTCTAATTCATAATACACATGGCTTTTAAAGATCCCAGTGTTAGCAGCCAAAGAGCAGCACCAGGCGTTAGGGAGGAGCAGGGCTGGACCTTGGTTCAGCAACCGGGAGTTCGGCTTCAAAGAATTCAGAGCCAAGGAACTCAAATCAATTATAAAGGAAAGCTTATTTAGGAAATTCCAGAAGTAGTAAAAGGGCCCCTGGAACTTAGGAGAAAAAGGCAGGAGAGGCGAGAGTGTGCTCCGGAAGAGAGAGCACCCACAGGGCCCTATTCCAAGGGCTTTTATCTGAAATCTCTAGAGCAGTGCTTCCCCGAACTTCTCTCATGATGAGAATCACCTGGCGGAGTTGTTAAAATACAGATTCCTAAATCCCAACTAAGGAGTGCTAAACTAGAATTCTTGGGAACATATAGGTAAAATTGTATACTTAACTAGTGCTCTTAGAGCGATGTGCACTTATTTTTAATCATGGCAGCAAGGTTAAATATTCAATCAATATGATTATACACACCTCTTTTAAAGTAAACTCTTAGGGCACTAGTTAAGTATACAATTTTACCTATGTGTTCCCCAAAATTCTAGTTTAGCACTTCTTAGTTGGGATTCAGGAATCTGTAGTTTAACAACTCCACCAGGTGATTCTCATCATGAGAGAAGTTGGGGAAACACTGCAATAGAACATTCATCAGCTTTCCAGGTGTGCCCTCTCGTGGGCTCCGCTGATTGGCCGGTGACAGGGAGTCATCAGTCAATGCAGCTGGTCCTGATGTCGGTCATGGGGTCAAGGCTGCTTCTCTGGGCCTGCAGCTGAAACACAGCTGAAGCCTAGATGTCATCTTCCAGGGGCTAATGCTTAAGAGAGTGCTCGTGCAAGGGCTTGTAGTTTTGCCCATTGCTAGGCACCTGGGGATTGTTGCTAGGCACCTGGGGCTCTCCCCCCTGGCAATCATCTGCATCTAGCCCATCCTTCCTACTGCATAGCATCGTAGTGATTTTCATAATGCGAGGTTGATGTGCATTTATTTTATTATTTTTAAAAAATTTATTTTATTATATTGATTTTTTTACAGAGAGGAAGAGAGAGGGATAGAGAGCTAGAAACATTGATGAGAGAGAATCCTTGATCAGCTGCCTCTTGCACACCCTCCACTGGGTTTGTGCCCCCAACCAAGGGGGTTTTGTGCCCCCTTGACTGGAATTGAACCTGGGACCTTTCAGTCCGCAGGCTGATGCTCTATCCACTGAGCCAAATCGGCTTCAGCTGTCTTTTGGTTTCGGCAATGTGCCTTTATTTTTAATCATGGCAACAAGGTTAAATATTCAATCAATATGATTATGCACACCTCTTTTAAAGTAAACTAAAATATTCATGTTTTAAATGTTTAAATGTTTTTGTCTAAAAATTTTTTCATTTGACTTCTTGTAACTTGAATTTGTGACTTGGAATAATGGTATTTTACAAATTCATTACATTTCTTTATCACGTTTCAAAGGGCACATAGAGAAACACTTGGATTTTTTTGACCCTAAAATTGAACACATAAAGTGTACATTATTTCACTCATAAATGAAATGGTTTCCAAAGTGCTCTCTGCATACACAGAGTCTAGTACATTTTTAAGATCTTATTTTTCTGACCCTTTCCTAGAATTTCAATGCAGCGTTTCTATGTGTCTTCAAGCTTCCAATGTTACCTCATGGAGTCAGCTAATTGGTCTTTCTCCGAATGGAGGAGAAAAAGGACTAAGCTGTGCCTCCCAGCCTAAGGCCAATATTGCGCATCACTAAATACTATCCTCTGCTCAGTGTACCCGTGTGGACTGAATGTTTGTGTGCACTCCCCCCAGCATTTCCTACGCTAAACTCCTAACCCCTGATGTGACGGGGCCTTTGGGAGGTCATTAAGGTTCAGGGAGGTCATGGGATTAGAGACCTTATAGGAGGAGACACCAGAGAGCTCACTCCCACTGTTTCTTCCCCACCCTACCACGTGAGCACACACACAACCTGTGATGAGAGCCCTCACCAGAACAGCCCCATGCTGACACCCTCATCTCCTATTCCCAGCCTCCAAAACAGCGAGAAAAGAAATTTAAGCCACCTAGTCTGTAGTCTTTTTTTTTAATGGCAGCCTGAGCTAAGAAGCTGCTAATATCTGGCTGCTGCTTCCAGCATTTGAATGTCCACTAATTTTAAACTATCCTGAATGTGGGAATAAAAAGCATTAAAGTAAATACTGTCAAGAAAAAGTCATAAGAAAGCAAAGAGGCCTCTTCAGACACCTGTGGCAACTGAGAATCGGCATGTTAACAACCAGCAGTGGCCCATTCAACCAACGCTGGGCAGTTAGTCAGCAAACCTATTTCAAACCTGTACTTGCACATTCTCAAATTTATTAATTAGGAAAGGAAAGGGTAAGATTTGTTTAAGGAGAATCTTAAAAATATTGTAAAGGCCTTATTTGATTATTTTATGTGTTGTTTTGGAGAGGAGTTTAGTTTAGTGACTAATAGTAAGCCTTGGGAATTTTAGGTAAAGACCAAATTACATTCCCAAGATGATCTTGATATATCTTTCAACACTTTTTAAAAGTAATAACAAACAAACAAAAAACCACACCAAAAACATGGTAAATACCAGGTAACACTCATGTAGTACTTACATGTTCTAGGTATTGGTCTAGATGACATTCATTTACTTGTCAAAGAAATCATGAAAGGTAAGTACTATTATCCCCATTTTATAAATGAGGACATGAGGCCCAGAAAATAGCTTGTTCAAGGTCATGTTGCAGCTGCAATTTGAACCTGGGTCGTGTGGCTTTAGACTCCATGCTTTGAGCTACAATGCACACTTGCATCTCTTTAAAATTTATAGGGTGACACTGATTAATAAGATTATATAGATTTTCAGTGTACAATTCTATGACACATCATCTGTATATTACGTTGTGTGTTTGCCACACAAATTCAAGTCTCCTTTGGTCCACAATATTGGCTCCCTTTGCCCTGTACTACATGGGCCAGAGCAGTATTTAATTTTTATAACAGTGTCAGTCAGTCCTGGTAAGATCTGGGCATCACCGTTAGACACCTTTTAATGACATCTGGGGAAAGTATAACAAATTCATGGATAATAAACACACTTTGAAAAAAAATTATATAATTAAACCCTTTATTGTGGTCTAAGGAGTGTGTGGAGTTCAGAAGAAAGAGAGCTCCACCAAGGATGAAAATTTTACAAAAATCTTAGTTTGGGGTATGACCTTTCCATGAAAGAAAAGGGGTGGTCCAGCGCAGAAGGAGAAATCTAACCATAAATATCCAAACAGAAATGAGCATGGCCTGTACCCTTGTGGGATATTTGTAATATTAACGAGTAAGTCAGCATTGATTCCCGTGCCTTTCCTTTGCTTATAACAGGCACCAGGCAAGACTTTTCCCCATGAATGAAAACATAATTCCCAAAACAAATCCCAGACCACTGTTTCTGTCAAAGTCAATGCTACTTTCTAAGTAAATGAGGAAACTAATGGCTTTATAATGATATTTTTACAAACTTTACTTATTTTTATCATCTCGTGGCTATTGAATTACTACATTGGATCTGGCAGATGAAAGTGTCTGCGTTTTGCTTTACAAATTCGTTTATATCAAAGGCCGCCTCTTCAAAAGAGAACAGTGACTTGAGGGTGGAGCCCTCCTGTCACATTATTCGAAATATTATTCATATTATGCTTCTCACTTATAAATTGAAAGGGCAGGGCTGTGGACTTAAATGCAGAATAAGTCATAATTCATTGTGAAATATCTAGGCTGGCATTGATTTGGGAAGAATATACAGAAAATAACATCCATGGGGAAACATTTATAAATGAGAGGCATGCTTACACAGTAGGTAGGTATTAATAGATACAAGTCTTTCTCCCTCCTCCTCCTTCACCTCCTCCTCCTTCATCTTTTCCTCCTCTTCCACCTTTTCCTCCACCTCCTTCCTTCTTCTGTTGTCATTCTTCTCTGTGTCTAATCTGAGCTATTCTTACCTGAACATCTACTAGTTTAACCTCACAAACTTTCCCCCAACAGTTTGGGGAATCCCTCAGCCTGGGTTTTATCTGTGCCCCAAACAGACACCTGACCTGCTGTGCTGTGACCACCTGCCTCACCAGTCCTCTGGGTAGCATCTAGTTTCCCTTGTGTTTGTGCCGTTTTACTGGAGCAGTTTCCATCATTGATCAGCACACTTTGTAAAATGTCCTCACCTTCTTTTCCTACTTCGTTCTGCTAGACTTCCAGTGAGAAGCAGGACTTAATGGTGAATGGGGATCATTAAGTCATTAGATGCATAAAACAAACTTTCCAATTCTGATGAAAACTTTGGAGTACAATTTCAATTTCTGATTTGACACAGTGTGCATGTTCATTATCTAAAACAAAGGAGAAAGCTATAGATTTAGAGAAATTTTCATCTAGGAACAAGGAAAGTAACCTCATTGAATAAATTGTGAAGAAATAGTGGTATATTTTAAAAAAGTGGTATCTGTATTATAAATGTATACTTTATAGCTGTCTATTGCTGTATCACCAACTACCCCAAGACAGTTGTTTAAAATGGCAATCCTATACAATAAAAGGCAAATAAATAAATTGACCAAAAGGCAGAACGACTAGTCACTATGATGCACACTGACCACCAAGGGGAAGACCCTCAATGCAGGAGCTCCCCTCTAGTGGTCAGTGTGCTCCTCTCTGCTGGTGAGAGTAGTGGTGGTGGCTTGCCTCTGCATTATTCGGATATCCCCTGAGGGCTTCTGGATTGCAAGAAGGTGAGGCTGGGCTCAGGGACCTCCCCTGAGTGCACAAATTTCATGAACTGGGCTTCCAGTAATTTAATAACTTCCTATAATTATATTAATTGGCTGAGTCTTGATTCATCCTTTCTGGTTGCTTTTAGCTGAGGGATTGATTGGGGCCCAGTTGACATAGCTCAGAACTGAACATCTTCCTCTCAATATAATTTTTATTCTTAAGGAAGCTAAGAAGAGCATCTTCTATGATGGCAGCAGCTTCCAGGAGTGCAAGGCCTAATGTGCAATCGCTTATCAAGCCTTTATGCATATTATTGTCAGTGATATTTCAATGGCCAAAACAATTCACATAGCTTGGCACAGGGTCAACACAGGAGGGAAACATACAAGAATTAGGATGCTGGGAGGTGGGAGACTTTGGGGTCCATCTCTATAGCAATCCACTATAATCACCTTCTGGACCTCATGATTCTTACTTCTTCCATGTACGAAATATGCTTAATATCCTTCAAGCCCTCAAAGTCTCTTCAGCTTTGAATTTAATGATTTTGTGAATGGCATCAGGACCAGAGGTGGACAGTGCTTTTCAGATCCCAAGATCTGTGATAGTTGTCCTCTCCCCCACCTCTCCCTCCACTTCCCCGAACACAGTGATGGTGACACAGAAGCAGGGAAGTCATAACGATGCTCCCTTTCAAAATAGGGGGAATGAGAGGCACCTGGCAGTCACAGATGCACAGCAACTCTGAGCTTTGGCCCCGCTTGTGTTATCAGGGCTTCCTACTCTGGATGCAAAGAATGTGTCTCACCAGAGCTCAGGTTTGCTCCCTGGAAACAGTAGGTCTTCTAGATCCTTGACTCTGCTACCCAAGAACTTTCCTTTTCCACAGGCAAGTCCCTTGTTGACCACCAAGTAGTTTTCGAAGGCTGCTTCTCGCCTATAGTAACGTTGAGAGCCCAGATACCTCTTTACATGTTGAACTGTCCCAGTGCCTTCTAGTCTGTGCTGGGAGTGTTGACATCAATTCCATTCTGTCCAAGAACTTTTCATGGTAGGCATAATAATGGCCTCCTAAATTTGTTCACATTATAGTCCAAGACTTGTGGATATGTTACGTTACTTGGCAAAGGTGGATTAAGGAAGAGGTGAAAGTTAGGATACTAATCAGATAACCTTAGAATAGAGAGGTTATCCTAGATTTTCCCAGCTGACGCAGTGTAATCACGAGGGTCCATAACTGTGTAAGAGGGAGGCAGGAGACTCAGAATGACAGAGTGACTCCATGTGAGAAAGACTCAACTGGCCATTGCTGGCTTTGAAAAAGGATGAAGTTCACAAGCCAAGAAATGTGGGCAGCCACTAAGAGCTGCAAAGACAAGAAAACAGATCCTTCACCAGGTCCTTCACAAAGGAACACCAGTTGCATCTACTAACTTGATTTTAGTTTGGTGAGATCAATTTTGGACTTCTGATATCCAGAACTGTAAGATAGTCAATTGTGTTATTTTAAGCCACTAAGTGATAAATTGTTACAGCAGCAATAGGAAAATAATGCATTTAAGTCTCCATTTGGACAATATCCTTGAGCTACCTAGAGACCCTTGGTCCAAATGCCACCTACTATGAGATCAGTCCTAAAAACTAGACCTCAGATACTAGCAGATGTGATCAAATGATATCTAGAAGCATTGTTCATGGTAGCAAAATACTAAGAAGAACCTATATACTCATTGTTAGTGGAATCAAGGATATTCATGCAATGAACATGTATTTTCTATTAACATTAGGTAAACATCTTAGCATTATTATGATAAAAAAAACCCTACTTGAAAACATCAATATGAATCCTTTGAAATAAAATTCAAAAGTAGTATGTTGTATGGGGATACTTATATATGTTTTCTAAAGTTGTGATTAAAGTAGGAGAAGGATTTACCCAGACTTCAGTATTGGTGGCATCTGGAGAAATGTGATTGGTATGGCAGCCCCAGGGGGGGCGGAGGGGGGCGAGGGGGGCAGTAGAGGTAGAGCACAGGGTTCTCTTTGGTGCTGATGACTTCCACCTCTTGAATTAGGTGGTGAACTTACACATGAACATTTTGTTATTCCTTAAACTACACATTTATATCATATAGGCCTCTTTGTATATAAAATTCACAATAAAATTTCAAGACTTTTTTTTAAAGTAAAAAATTCAAAAAACTATATACCAAATATTTCCCAAAAAAGCTGATGCAGCAATGTTACTATTGGACAAATAGAAGGAATTATTAGCAAATACAAAAGGTCCATTAAGTCTATTAAAATAATAATTCACATAAACAATATTACATAGCTTAATTTTTGATATATTTATTCTTAAAATTCTCCAGTGGGTGACAGATACTGAGAAAACCTGAGGTTTATAGTAGGTTATAGAAAACCAAGTAGTAAATTTTTTTTGTGTTGAGGCAGTAGTGCTGTGTGTTGGGGAAGGCACATGAAATGATAGAGAAATACTTTCAGTAGAATGTTGTAATGTTAATGAATACAATTCTATAATTCCAAGTAGTTTATCCTGTAAAGACTTTTTGAAAAGGATAAATTAATTATTATAGCAGAATACAATTTATATTTTCCTTTTATTTACAAAGTAAGAATTAATAGTCAAAACAAAAGATCATGCCATAACGTGCTCTAGATTAAAAAGCCAAAGAAGAATATTCTCTGGTTCTTTGAAGACTTAGTTGGTAAAGTTCCAAGGGAAAAGAATTCAGGAAGATGACTTTAACATTTTTTGATGATCTGAATTGGACAGCAAGAGCTGTATTATTATTAATACATACCCACTGTATATCAAAGCCATGTCATAGGATTCAGAGTGGACTTCACCTGTTTAAGACAACAGGAATGTGAAAATGGAAACCAAATAAATCAAGCAAGCAGCTTTGGGAGATTTTTAAGATTAAGATTAGGATTAATTTGTCATGCGTGTTTTTGTTTTAGTTCTAAATGGAAGCCAGACAAAGCACGGTAGCGGGTGCCACCCCAGCCTCCTAGCACCCCTTTGCTTTGCTCTATCTGTTCCACCATGGGCTCTGGGCACCAGTGCTGTGATGTACACTGTCTGGGGGAACTTACAGGAGCAGGCACTTTGCGTGGCACAGTGTGGTATTACTTCCATCACGATGAACTCTGACCACAGACTGACTCACCAGCCCCAACATACAGCCTAGACATAGTAGGCACTTAATAAATACCTGTTAAACAACTTGTTGGGGGGAAAAATGCATATTACCAAATAATAATAAAAGGTAGTGACTTTTGAAAAGAAGTGAGGCATAACTACTTTAAAAGTTATTTACATATTGGTCATTGCTAATGCTGGGAGGGCATCACTGCAGTTTTCCCTCTGGCCTGTAGTAAGTATCCTCTCACACAGACACAGAACTCAGACAAGAAACTAGCTCCAGTGAGGTGTTTTTTTTTGTTTGTTTTTTTGTTTTTTGTTTGTTTGTTTATAACTATCTTTGTTTTTCCTTGCAATTCTAAAATTTCACAACTCTTTTGCCTCATTTGGCCTCTTTTTGGGAATAAACTGTGAAGGCTTATGAATTCTGTCCTCAGAAAGATAGGAACTACCCTAATGATCTTGCCGCATCCCATTTATAAAAACAGAGAAGCTAAATGGTTGACCAGGTTGGGTAACGTACTTGCTACTGTTATTGTTTGCCTTTTTTTCTTTTTAAGCCAGTTCTTGATTTTTATAACCCTGTATTTTATTATTAAGCTTGAAGGTTTAGAAGTTACAATTTCATGGCATAAGCTTATGCTGTTTTTCTCCTACCATAACTTTTGTGTTGTTGATTTTGTTATTTTTATTAATCTTTAGAAAGAGGGAAATGGAGGAGGAGAGAGAGAAGCATTGAATGCGAAAGCAAAGCATCCATCCGCTGCCTCGTGCATGCCCACTCTTAGGGATTGAGCTCGATACCCTGGCATGTTCCCTGACCAAGAATCAAACCAACATCATTTTGGTACATGGGTTGATGCATGTTTGGTACATGTACCCAGACCTGGCCACCTCCCTTCCCCCATTGGGCTAGATCCAGACCCGGCCGCTGGTCCCACCCTTGTCAAGCCCTGTCAGGTGGGGGGCGTGGCCTGAGGTCCCCTGGCCTGGCGCTGTGGCAGGGGGAGCAGTCTGAGGTCCACTGGCCCAGCACTGGGGCAGGTAGCGCACCTTGAGGTCCCCCATCAAGCCCCACCAGCAGGGGGCACAGCCTGAGGTTCCCCGGCCTGGCACCAGGGCAGGGGGCATGGCCTGAGGTCCCCTGTCAAGCCCTAAGGGGGCAGGGGGTGGGGGTGCAGCCTCAGGTCCCTGGTGATTGCTCCTTAAGGGAACTCAGTCTTCGCTGTGGGTGCAGCCATCTTGTGTTATGGAAACCCCGCCTCTGCTGTGGGCACAACCATCTTTGTAGCAGAGGCACAGCCCATTTGCATATAGGATTGTTCACATACTTATTAACACTATGTTTTGCTGCTTTCTAAGACTTCTGTTCTTACACCATCATGTCCCCTTTCCTGGGTACAGACATACTTGAGTGGAATACTTTCTTGAGTTTGTCCCTTTCTAGGACAAAGATATGAACAATATCTCTTCAGTCATTAGACACGAAGCAAAACACGGGTGAATGTAGAACCTGGGGCTTACCGCTGGCTCCCCTGACACCTCTGTAGATATGTTTTCCTGTTTCTTCTGGCTTTGGTGTGGCAGCGAAGAGGCCTGCTCAGGTCACTTGGTCTTTCATTGGGAGTTCTGGCCTCCATGCAGCCTGTCTTCTCTTTCCACCCGGAGATAGCCCCCACAGATGTCACCTCTTTTAATGTAATTCATTTTTTTATTAACCCTTTCTCTGGTCTCTTTTTCAGAATCATTTATCAAATTTGGGCCCCTGTCTGCTGTCCTCTATTTTAACACATCCTGTGTTTCATTTTCACTTCCTTTCTTCCTTTCTCTGTAATCTGGCAGGGAGTTTCAGAGTGGTTCACCGGACAGCTAACGTCGTTTCCTACATTAATGCGTATTAATAAGTTTTTCCTGTATTCGTATAACTTAAAGTTAATTTTAAGTTGGTTTTACAAAATTTATAACTACAGCATATTTCGTTCCTTTTGTTTGGTTCATTTTTATTCTCTCTTGTTTGCCAGCCCTTCTTTGCCTTATTCCATTAAACACACTGGCCACATACTGAAAAGGGGCATTAGTGAAAAATAATTCCTGAAAATAATTTTGAAACAAATTTTGAAAGATGTCAAAGGATGCCCTATAAAGATTAAGACACCAATATCTGGATATACCCTGGTGGGGAAAAAAGACAATGTTTTTATCTCCTCTGCTTTTTGTTTTGGAGCGAAGTTTCTTGAATTTCGCTGAAAGAAAGCTGATAGATTGCATTATTGTTCTCAGTTCTACACCCTGTCTTTGCACGATTCCCTGGTCTGGCCTCATCATCCATCTCCTCTCCGGGCTTGGCTGTGTGACCTACTTTGGCCAGTGACAAATGAGTGAAAGTCACAGTGTGGATTCCAAACCCTGGCCTCGGAGGCCTCACATGTGTCACTTCTTCTCCCCCATCCCTGCCAGTGCCACGGGAAGAACATACCATGGATGCTCTTGGACAGCCTGCGGGTCCCCAGGGGAGGATAAAACAAAGATGTGGAGCGGTGCCGGCCAGCTAACTAACAGACACGCAGGGACAAAGAGAGCTTCCCGGCTGAGCCCAGCCCAGGCCAGCCCGATTTCAGCAGCTCTGCAGATGCAGGAACAAAAAGAAAATATTACTCTTATCAGGGCGACTGGCTGAGCAGCACTAGCTAACCAATGCGACAATTTCCCTTCTGTTTCTTCCAATAAATCATTTTTTAAGATAATTATCTTTTGTGTGATTCTTGCTTATGACTTAATAGATCTCGCTTTGAAAAATTATAACTTATTGTCTTGATATCCTTATTGAAAAGATGAACAGATTTCCTCCTGAGTGGTAGCTCTTCAAATATGAATGAAGCCTCCTCTCAGACCTCATGTGAGAAGACTCGATGCTTTCTCTGCAGCCTGGCAACCTGGAGGGAGTGTGGCGTGAGCCTGGACCCTCATCAGAAGAACTTCACCCCCCCCCCCCCACCATGGTTTCTTCTGCCGGGTTAGCAAATGGGCTCCCTTAGTGAATCTCCTGTGCTTCCTGTTTATGCTTACTTAGGGAAGACACTGCTTACTTAGGTGTGGCTTTTGTGCTTGGATTCTTAAAAACAGAGGTCCTCGTCCCACCTGGCCAGGGTGCTGGCCCCGCTACCTGCTCCTCTAACGGGGAAAGCCACAGGTCACCTCCGCTGCTGGCCTCTTCGCGCAGCCTGTGCGGGAAGGACTGGCTGCCGCTCACCAGTCCCCCTTGGCTTTCTTGGATGTCCAGCCAGACTCCGCTTCTCGGGCTCCTTTGCCTGCGGCCGTGCATTTTCCTTGGTAGCAGACTGTGAATAGAAGTGATACTGTCACTTCTAGGTCTGGCTTATGAAAACCTGTCCTTAACAATTCCTCATTTTCTCCCCCCTTCCCCCGCTGGATGCAGAGGGTCCCAGAGGCCTAAATGAGTCTGGTCCCCGCCTAGCAAAGCTGCCCACTCACCAGCAGCTCCCAGTATGACTGCAGGTGAGTGAGAAATAAACTACTATGAGAGTCACCGTGATCTGAGAGACCATCCATGAGAGCCCGTAGCGTCACTTAATTAATTCAGAAATCAGTAGCTTGGAGTGGAGTGCTAACAGGACACAAACTCTGACGTAGGGCGTGCTGGAAGAGCAATCGTGGCTGAAGGACGATGATGGAGATGGAACGAGCGGGACTGTCGGCCATGGCAAAACATTTGGCAACACCGATGCCTGTTGATAACTCAGAAGACAGACCGCATGCCTCTCCTAGGAGATGTGATTTGTAATAGTTACGGTAATGACATGGGCTGGCTATTGCTGGCTGCCTTTGGTGATTTATGATAAGAAAGAGTTGGCCCGTTTTCAAATAGAAATGAAAGACTATGGAGAAGGTCCAGGGGTCAAGGACTGCGTCTGACCCACCATAGAAAGAAATACATTTAAAAAGTGATTGCAGAGAAGACGGGGGGGGGGGGGGGGGTGGGGTTCGCTAAGGCTTTTCAGTTCTGCAAAGTGACCAAGCCTGCTGTAAAGAGGGAGGTCTGGGGGGGGGGTCTATTGGCCAGGGCAGCAAGGAGACACCACATACCCCAACTAGTGTGCCGGCTGGGCCTAAGGGGTTGCAACGTCCTCCCCCTCGAATTGAACTGAGACGCTTCCATGGCCGCTGCCTCTGTGCTGGGCAGTGTATGCTGCCTTCATGTCATGCTCCCTCCGCTTACCCACCCCCCATCTGGCTTGGGTTCCAGGGAGAGCCAATGGTTGGGGAAGCAGGACTGAGGAGAGGAAGAAGGGCAGCTGAGACGCCCTGGGACGTCAGGGTACTCTGGAGTTTGAATTGCCGTCCCACAGTGTTCCTTTGGGGAAAATGGCTGGGCCTTGGCCCCCCGTTGGGATGAAAATCAGAACTTTGTCTTTCTGCTGCAGTCATCACGGCGATCGCCAAGGCAGGTCTCTGCTAAGACCAACCAGGAGCTGACAGCTCTGGCCGCTCTCCGCTGACCTCACTCCCAGGGGCTGGGCAGGGTCATTTCCTACACACCCCTGTTCCCCCCCTCCCCCTCAGTCTTTCCTGCCTTCTAATATGCCATCTTTAACATCTGGTGTGAGTCCTAACAGTTTTCTGTTTTGCTTTTCATTAAAAAATAGTCTCGGTGCTCGCTGGCTGTGCAGAGCAGAAGAGATGACTTGAGACAAGTTGCTTTTGATCATGAAATAATTACTTAAAGGTTCAGTTTCCTTTAGTTATCAAATTTCTTTGCCCCAGTCTGTTGTCCCATGTATCTGACATCGCAAGTGAATCATTTTTTTTCACATCTCCTTCTCTATTTAACAAGATTTTGATAAATTCCATAAAATGGAATAAATAATAATGGATGGGTTTTAAAATTGAACTTCATGCCAGCTAAAAAATACAAATTAAAACTTAAAACAGTTAAAACAAAGATAAACCAAAACAAAACAAGAAAATAGAATGAAAAACCACACACACAAAAAATAGTTATAAAGTATAAAAAAGAACAAAAGCTCAATTAGGTCAATAGTTTTCATAGATACCTAGAACTGAAGTTTTCATTATAGTCATATGTTATAATTTTATAAGTAATTGTTTGGTAACAAATAAATTATAATAAAAGCAAAATATCTATAAAAGCTAAAATTTAGGCAATAGGACATACCTCTGAATGAAGTAGGTTGACAATTTTTTATATGGAAAATAATACAATAATAAATAAATAATAATACATGCTATTATGATTTAAAAATGTAATGTAATAGGAATAAATGGACATGGTTTTGATATAAAAATAATTTTGCTTTAAAAGAAAAGTTAATATTTAATGCTCATTCATTAAAGAACCATTATTTTAACTTTTATGATGACTGTAGGCACCACAATTAGAGTAAAATAAAATAAGTATAAGGTATATCTATGTCTATATATTTCCAGATCTTAAAAGTTGGCTGTTAACCAAGAAAATCTAACAGAATAAATGAAATAATTAATTAGGAAAGTTCAGAGTGACAGCTATTTTCAAAATTGTTAATGAAGAAAAGGAGTTACTTGATATGCAAAATAACATATTAGTTAATATAACTGGAGAAATTTTCCCTTTCCAATTTCAGCTCCAAACATAAAATATCTAGAAATATCTCAAATGAAATAAAAATGAAACTTTTTTTCTGAGATATAAAGGCTCATTGATATTGATATAATTATACTCTACATTTTTGAGTAGAAAGAATCAGTAGTGTAAAGATATCAGTCCACCTAAATTTATTTATAAAATCAATACAATCCCAATTATTAATATAATGCTTATATTATAATTGAAAATTAATGTAAAACTCATCTGGATGAATTGACAAGAATATTCGGGACAATTCTTAAAAAAGAAAATTAATAACAAGGAACTAGTCTTACTATTTCTAAAATATACATAATAAAACAACAAAAGTTAAAATTTCTTAATCATTATGAATAAATAGCAGCAAAACACAATGCAAGAAAGTCCCAAACACATCTGGAGTTTAATTTGTAACAAATTGACTAAATATTTTGAAAAAAAAAATTAAGTGAACTTGACTCTTTATCTTAACTCCGACCACCAACTATTTAACTATTTAAAATAAAAACACAAAATCATAGGAGAGAAAAGTGATAACTTGATTTCTTCTGATCAAGAAGGGACCTCTAGGGTATTTGAAGCCAGAACTCATAGTGTCCATGAGAATCCAAAGAAACCATTCCTGTAAACAAAATAAACTTTTGTCTGGTGACAAGAATTGTCAACAATGGAAACTGATGTTTTTGTGTTTTTTTTTGTTTTTTTGCTTTATTTTTTTTGGCGAGGGGCTGTAATGCATATGGCAGAAAAAATATGTCTAATTTCCTGATTTGTAAAGGCCTCAAACAAGTATCATCATTGCAGTCAAAATCAGATAATTTACATGAGCAACAACTTAAAGGTATATATTTAACTAAATAATCATGGACAAAAAAAAAAAAAAAAAAAAAAAGAGAGAGGGAAGACCCCCTAAAAATGTTTTATGTTCTTTTTTTTTATTGCGTTTGCTTTCATTTTCCGTATTACATACCAAATGTTTTACTTTGCACCTCAGATCGCTTCTCAGATGGCTTTCTTTAACATGTCCCTGCTTCCTTAATTTTCCGAGTTGCTACTTTCTCATTTTTGTTGCTGATTACAAACAACTAAAGAATATGAAACACATGGTTTCTCTATAACTGTTTCTAATTAGACTTTTGGTAAAACAGAGATGATTGTAATTACTCTTTCATTATCTTCCAGGACCTTCTCAAGCTTCCTCAGTTTCTCAGATCCTTCTCTGGCAGCGAAGGAACCAGCAAGAGGAAGCTTCATTAGCTGGTGGCCTGCTGGCTGATTAGTGCTGCCTGGGCTCTATCTGGAAGAAGTTGTTTGAAAAAACAGATTTGAAATACTTTGAATTTCAAAGAAACTTTCCCCGCCTACTTGCTGTTGCCTTATCCTCTTCCTAATCCATGTCTGAAATCTCCACCCTTGGGGTAAGCAATGGACACTGATGGGGACCCTGTACCCCCCACGGTTTCATGTAAACATTTAGTGTTCTTTCTTTTTGTTTATTCCCCAGTCTTCCCCCCTGCCTGTGAAAGGACTCCAATGCTTTTATCAGTTAAAGTTGTCTTTAACACTTTCCTCCCCTACCCCCAATTTTAAAAAAACAACAAAAACAAAACAAAACAAACAAACAAACAAACAAACAAAAAAAACGCTGCTTAAAAATTCGAATCAGAACTTTGGCTCCAATAATAAAGAGGATGTTAATATCTTGTAGGCCAATGGATCTTACCTAGAGAAAGAAAGTCTCCCCATGGGAATTTACAAATCTTTAGAACAGATTGGTGGGGTGCTACAGGACCAGGATCTGGAGGACTAGAACACAGACAGAAAAGTTACAATTCGGCGTGGACAAAATGCACATAAGTACAACTAGGGGGATAACACAGTGCATATCTGAAAATTAGTTTATAAAAATATCAATTCCGGGGGGTTCTTTACAATAATAATATTATAGTAAACCAGAAATGAATTTTCAATGAAAGGGCTCTGTATGGTGGGAGAAAAGGGGAGTTCCGGTTGAAAGGTTATCTCCCCCTCCCAAACTGGTGGGCGGAGTTTGACACATGACCCCTTAGGGCTCCCCCCCCCCCAAACTGGTGGGTGGAGCTAACACATGACTGGCACCTGCCAAAGGGACATCTCCAAGACAGTGAACCACCAATTAGCACGGGCCAAGGTGCCCTTGGGGCCCATCCCTTCCTGTTCCACCCTGGGCCCAAACCCCTCCCTTTCTGTCCTTTAAAAGGGACTCCAGGCCGGACACGTGCGCTCTTTGGAGGCCACCTCCATTGGAGGGGCATCTCCATTAGCCCGGTTGGGTTCTGATTTCCTGTCCCCTCTCCCCTAATTCTGATCTTTACCTCGGTGATGGCTCCCGCCCATTACCGGGGAATAAACTCTCTTTAAAACTCCCTGTTGTTCTGTTTCCTGTTTCCTTTCCAACCTAACACCGGTCATTGAATTTGCCTGAAGAAACTATCTCTCACAGCATAGCACTCGCACTATTGAAGAACATTTTGAAATACTGTGGTAAGTCTGTGGCCAAAGAGCCTGGGACTGCATCTCCGTCAGGGGTTCTGTGTGGACGCATCCTCATTATTGGGAGTCTCGGGCGCCATACCCACACCATCGGTTCGGCCCTCGTGACCACTGGTTGCTGAGCCCTGGTGAGCCTGCTATGGGATCCTCCCATAGTGATGACCCAGGGCTTGCACTTCCTGGCTTCATTTCTTCTTTTTGCCTCTTTGTCGGGAATGTTCTTCACTCTTTTTAAAAATATATATATTTTATTGTTTTTTTACAGAGAGGAAGAGGGATAGAGAGGTAGAAACATCAATGAGAGAGAAACATCGACCAGCTGCCTCCTGCACACCCCCTACTGGGGATGTGCCCCCAACCAAGGTACATGCCCTTGACTGGAATCGAACCTGGGACCTTTCAGTCTGCAGAATGACGCTCTATTCACTGAGCCAAACCTGTTTAGCATGTTCTTCACTCTTGCACCAGCTTTTCCCTTGGCCTGGATCGTTCTTCCCGTCGATATTCAAATGTTACTTTCTCTATGACACACCTTTCTTGACCATCCCTGTCTAAAATTTCATGCCAGAAATCCCTTTTTCTGAGGTATCTTTCTCCTGAGTCCGTATCACAAGCTAACACACTCTACATTTCATTTATCTCATTTATACATCAGAACCAAAGCTTCCTGCTGGTAGGAATTTTAGTCCCTCCCCCCATGGCCGTATCCTGACAGCTTGGCACATGATAGTGTTTAATTAGTATTTGTGGAATAAATAAGGTAGTCTTATCAAGATAAATTTAATCTGCACTGTGTGGCAGAACACTATAACAAGGATTGAAATGGCCATTATAAAGGATGGGTTCTAATTCCTGGTTTTTCATTCGCTAGTACAAATATATTTTCTGAAAAGAAAAAAAGGTGATGAGCATTTCACTGGTCACAACTTTGTTCTTTTAGTAGAGTGACAATTTCTCTTTAAAGGCCCTGATAGCAAATTGGAGTCGGTTTTGATAGAAAGTCAGACAATCCGAATTCTATAAATCAGTATTTACACATTAACCCGAAAGCAATGGCAGCAGCAATGCCCTTAAACACCTCTTCACATAGTCATGCTGGGTAAGAAAGGGCTTTTCTTTAGAGAAACCCAAACCACAAGAATTCCTAGTCCCAAATTCCTTCTCTTTCTTCTGTGGCTAGTACTGATTGGAGAAGTCCAAGGAATGCAGAAAATGCTGTTTTCTGAATAGGTTTATTTTTTATTTTATTTTAAAGAAATACTTATTTTTACATACCCAACAGATCAAAATAAAGAGTTTTAAAAATGGATTAACAGCAAATGTAACTGTTGGCCTCTGCTTTCAAGCAGAAGGTGTGGGTGAATGACAGCCAAGTAAAATCTTGCAAATTCAAGGATGTGTTCTGTGCATATCTCTTGAAAGATCTTGCATACCTTTCTTTTTCCAGGACTCCTAAATGCAAGGTGTTTCGCCCCACAACGCACATAGGCTAGAATCTGCCTTCCTTCCTCCTTAACTAGAGTTTTGTTGTGCGTGACTATTTCACGGAATAAACATTAAAGTCATTGTTCTTTCTTCTTCCCAGATTTCGGACGCAATTAATGAATGTTTAACTTATGCCATTTTGCTCATGAGACATTAAGTTCATTGAGGAAGACTGGAGCTCATAACTGTATCCATATCTGGTGAATGTGCCTTATCACAGTGCGTCTACATTTTTGCTGTTCCGTTCCTCCAGATAAGATTCCTGGGCGGAGCAGGCATTCGGAAGTAAGCCCTCAGGGCGGCCTGGCGAGTTTATTTTGGGAAGGAAATAATCAATTTAGAGTTATTACCGCAAGAGTCCTTATCGAGCTCATTTCCTCATCTAATGCTTCACAAGCTAATATTACATGTTTAGGAGCAACTTCAAAGGAACACAACTGTGCTTTGTAGGTTTTATTAATGTGAAATTTCTCCGAGGGCACCAAGTGTTTGCCATTAACATGACTGCCATCCACAGCCTCGCAAACAGGGGGTCGTAAAAGCTGCACCAAAGGCGCGCGCTGCCTTTGGATTACAAGGGCTGGGGCTCGGGGAGCAGGGTGACGTTGTGCCCACCGTCTGGATTTGTCTACACCTCCA
Organism: Vespertilio murinus; assembly: GCA_963924515.1. Classification (NCBI taxonomy): domain Eukaryota; kingdom Metazoa; phylum Chordata; class Mammalia; order Chiroptera; family Vespertilionidae; genus Vespertilio; species Vespertilio murinus. The sequence goes on from OZ004708.1 coordinate 37,922,019, forward strand.
CTTCTCTCCATCACGTTCAATGTATTGAAAATGGTAATGGAGCCTAAGAGCAATCTAGTGAAAAACAGTGTACAGAGGAGGTCTACACCCAGGTGACAATAGCGAGAGTGTCGGCGTCCTTCTTTTTAATGACATTGACATTCAGGCCCTTGTCTACACGGGGAAGCATTTCATGTTCCAAAGTAGAAGAGCAGAGAAAAAACAAAACAAACAAAACATTCAGGGTTGGCATGGTGAGACACATGAAGGAAGGGGAGAAGAGTTAGCTGTAAGTAAGCACCATGATCCTCCCCATAATTCTTCCTTAGACGTTAGTGATTATATATATCTGCCAAATGTCTCGGTGCCCCTATCAAGATCCTGCAGCATACTGGCCTTTGACCCTAAATTTGAGAGTCTTTTTTTTTGTCACCCATTTGACTAGGTTCGCAGGGCAGAGTGCTCTCTTTGTCAGCCAACAGAACAACTCCTTGGGACAGAAGTAAGGAGATCGTTTTAATTATTTTCTTTCCTTGTCTCCTACAATTGCCCACTTGAACAGATTTCTTTTCCATTTCAGACTGCTACTATTCCATTCCCTAACAACCGCCCCAGCAGGGCTTCCTTTTCATAGACTGATTGGACTGTCCCAGAGAAATCACGGGAGAGAAGGGCCCTCCCTAGGGCCGGGCTGTGTGCCCCCGCCCCCTCAACCCTACCCCCACCCCGACCCACACCCACACCCCCACCCCGTACAGCACAGCACCCACCAGGCCTGCTGCTGACAGCCTGAGCGAGAAAACCAAAACATGCCCTGGAATTTGGCTAGCACTTTAGGAAAAAGAGGATAAAAATAAGGAAATTATAGGACAATCATTAGCAGTTGTTTGGTTATTTTTCTGTGTCAATAGACTTTTGTTTAATATTTTAGATATTTGAGCAGTTCTGTAAGGGCTTTTGTTTAGTTTCCTTCACATTAAAAATAGCAAGTTGATCCATCAGCTTTTCAGAGTCAGACTATACATTAGGAAGAGAGAAGAAAATGATATGGAACCTCTAAGCTAAATAAACCCTCTTCTCCAATTTAAAGTTGGTAAAGGGGAGAGAGACATCCTAAGGGGGACTTTTTTTTTGGTCTTATGGTTAGCTATCACAATTTCTCCGGGGTGAATACCTATTTGTTTAGAACTCAGAACCTTAGTAAAGGGGGATATTTCCATAGAAGTTTCTTCTTTCCAATTAAAACAAAAATTGAAAAACCTTAAATAAATCTGTGGTAAGAAGTTAAAGACAGGAATGCATTTTTAGACATTATTATTTTATAGATCCTTACAACCCTTTAAAGGTGGTATTTTGGGATAGTTGTTCTGAAACTCAAGTGCCACAGAATGCAGACGCAGCAGAACGCAGTGGTCCATGAGTCAAATGATTTTACTGTGAAAGTCAAGTAAAGGGCAATTTTTGAAGAGAAAATATAAAAAAAAAAACGTACTTTCTGCTCTGGCTGGTGAGTTCAGTGATTTAGCGTGTCAGCCCTCTTGTGGGTTGGATTCTGGTCAAGGGCATGTACCCGAGTTGTAGGTTCCATCCCTTGCCCAGATCAGGCTGCCTGCAGGAGGTAACCAACTGATGTGTCTCTCTCACATTGATGTTTCTCTCTCTGCTTTCCTCCCTCCCTCTCTCTTTCCCTCCCTCCCTTGTTCCTTTCCACTCTCTCTATCTAAAAAAGAAATCAATCAATGGGAAAAATGCCCTTGGGGGAGGATTAACAACAACAACAAAATGTACTTTATTTTTTTCAAAATTTCTCTTTGTAATAACTTTTTCATTGCCCTACATGCAAATCTAACACAGTGTTCCATTTAGCACAGACACACATTTAGTTTAACAACGATTCCGTTTAATAATTCCCTATTTCACGGTGCTCCGTAAAATGGTTCACAACATCCAGGTGCTCTTCCCTCCTTAATGTAACTGGGAAATGAGGGCATATGCCCATGCTCCTGGTTCTCCCGGGGGCTCAGTTACATTTTAATATTGTGGGGCTGGCAAAGAAATAATAGCCTTAAATCACAAACCCCCAAGTGCTCTAGGGACAAACAGAAAACAGCTTGGAAAGAATCACTCACTCTCCAGCGGTCCAGAGTTGATCCTGAATGTTGCCCAGTTCTCTCAAAGGTTTTGACTTCCTTTAAACCCCAGCATCACCACCATTCATGAGCTCTTCATTTCTTATATTTATAAAAACTGAAACATCATTGAAGATAACATTATTTTTCAAAAATTCTTTTCTTCTCATTTTTGTTTTCTCTCCTTTCGCTTTTCTCTCTTTTTACCCCTGATTCTTGCTCTTAGAGCTAGTAAAATCCCCATAATCCTTACCCTTTCTTGCCCCAGCCAGTGCTTCTGGGGTGCTGAGTACAGGAAAGAAGATACACAATTTTCACCCAAAATGGAAATAACTAATATTTTCTTTCATAAGTGGGTATGCATGCCATTTTCTAAATTCATAAAAACCACTGTAAGATATTAGGCTACTAC